>OU862933.1:7667178-8867178 GCA_917880885.1 Limnephilus marmoratus | reverse complement strand
AATCGGATATTTTTTTATTAGTGTTTCTATGTACTCAGAAAAATAAAGTATTTGGCATTTAAAAACAGTTTTAATGTTAAAAATCTCCCACTTACAAACTGGTTTCGGTAATAGTTTTATGATATGAAGTGGGAAATTAAATTCTTTAGAAAATGATCATAAAACATTTTAATATTTATACCTGAACTTCGCAAAATAAAATGAAATGCGCTTTTTGGTTTGTTTGATGTTTTTTTTCTTGAAAAATTAAAACAGGCGGTTAGTGTTAAACGGAAAATAAAGCCTTATCGCCATCTACATAAGGAGTGTAATTGTTAACTACCTGTTCCAGAATTTTACATGCGCGACGTGGTGCTTCGCCTTAACACCTAGCAATCAAAACACATACAAAGTCAGCATCTATTATCTATGGTTTATGGAACAAAAAAATCCTTGTGTATTTATTATGGGCCCGCAACCCGGATTTGTACCGATTTATTACATATTTCCCTTAAACACGGTAAGTTTTAAAGCTCTTAAAAAAATATATGTTATTCTTGAAGATAATATCTAGACTTTGCCCGCGCTGAAACGCAAATAATATAAAATTCCCTCGATAGAAAAAAATCGCAAAGTATGCTCCAAAAATTATTATCAATATGTTTGTTTCAGTTATTTTACAAGTTATGTGTATGAAAAAATTCACAGTGTTTCTTTAAATGCTGTTTAAGGGGCATTTCCAGAGAAAGCCGGAAATACGTCATTTTCAAAAAAGTTTTTAGACGTATTGACTCTTTTCCACAAAAAATTATAAATGGATTTCGAAAGATTGTTCTTTTATCTAGTGAAGTTATGTAATAAATTTTTAGATTTTTTTTTAATTTTTAGTCTAATAAGGTTATTCCATAGGTCGTTGGCAGATTTGTTAAATTTTCAAAAAAGTTTTTGTATTATACCACACCCATTTCAAATAATGTGATCATGCAGTAAAATAAATCAATACATTATCTAGCAGAGTTATGTATTAGAATTTTAATTTTAGTTTCAATAAAATCATTAAAAAATATGTACGTTCATGTGTTTCTTGACGAAAATTGGTCCATTTGTGTATTTATTTGCGCACTTACAAACTAATATATTTCAGATTTTTTTAACATTCTTATTAAATTTAGACATTATTGAAAAATGATAAATACTTATAATCAAAAAATAATTACAAAAAGTACATTATTTTAATAGTTTTATCATCACGCCTTTCAGCATTTTTGGATGAAGGTATAAATTAAAGATAATTTGGATTGAAATAAATTCGATATTGAGTTATAATTTAAAAAAGCTGGTACGGAGAATAATTAATCTTTCTCATTGTAACCGCCCTGCATGATCGGAAGAACAACTTTCGACGAAATGTGGATTTTCGTCCGCTGGCTGGTTAAACGCTCTTAAGATAATGCCCGTGAGATTTTTACTCTATTTTAAACGAGTCGTGTTGTATTAAACATTTTCGCAATTTTCGCATCGATTTTGTTGCCGTAAATGTTAGCGCTCTCCTCTAACATTCGTTATTTCGTATCTCTCCATCTTCTTCTTTTCGGGCCCTGTTACAGAACCTTAAGAGAAATTTGTTGGTTTGGTCAACCCAGGTCAATTGTTTAAACTAATATGCTATTGAAACTATAATATTATATCATAGCGGTTATGCACAAACTAATGGAAGATATATGCTGCAGACTTCACAAATCCAACAGCTTTACCTACCATCACTGCCAATTGCATTCCGCCTAAGTGAAATTCTAACATACATTATAAAAACCATTATATGAATTAAATGTTTCTATTTTCCAATGACAATAAATAAATAAAAAAAATCTAATTTAATTATAAATTTGCCTTGATATTTCATTAAGTACATCAAACATTCGTAGGTACCTTTTGTAATACATAATCACTAAGTCCTTGTTCAAATTGGAAGTCAAAAAGCTTCCTGCTTCTTTTGCCCGTCAATCACATTTCCGAATGTTTGAAATGGTCGCAATTATTTTCTCAATGATAGTTGCCATTGACTGATAAAAAAATATGCCCGGAGAATTTCTGTTCCAATGTGAGTACATTGCTTACTCTTATTTTCGACATTACTACAAATTAATTCAGTTTCTATATTTAACAGTTTTATTAACGTCGGGAAAATAATTATCTTTATTGAACCTAAATAAGGAATATTACAAATATTAAAAAACTGCAAATCTTACAGGATTATTCCAAATTGCTATTGCAGTGGCCCAAAACAGTCATCTATAATATAAAAATGAATATTTTTGAATGTAGCTATTACTTTGTGGTTATCTATTATATATAGAAAAATGAAACATTTCAACTTTGTATAAACCACTTATTTACAAATAAGTGGTTTATACAAAGTTGAAATATTTCATTTTTCTATAAAAATGAATCGCTGAATGTGTTGCTAAGCGCATAACTTTCAAACGACTACACCAAATTGGATAATTATTTTTTTTATGTTTGCTATTGTCAGGACAAGGTTTTTATAAAACTTCCGGTGAGCTCTGGCATTACGAAATGTGTATAAAAAATGCTATTGGTGGCACGCGAGGTTTGAAAACTAAATGTATGGAAAGCGGGAGGGAGGGAGAGATGAAAGGGGGTGGGGAGGGGAGGGGAGGAGGGGGGATGGAGGGGGGGAAGAGGAAGAGGGGGGGAGGGAGGGAAGGGGGGGAGGGGAGAGAGGGGGCGGTAAGAGGGGGGGAGGGGAGGAGGTGGAGGAGATGGAGGAGGTGGAGGAGGTGGAAGAGGGAGAGTGGGAACCCCCTTACACCATGCGAGCGAAGCCGCGGGAAAAAGCTAGTTTAATATACAAATGAAATACAAAAATAGAAACAGTTAAAAGTTATTAGAACTTGTGTCAAAATGGGAGGGAGAATATGGCACCCCCAATTGGAGTATGTTATGAGGCTGAAGGTAAGTGGGGAGGGGAAGGAGACAGGTAAAAGTAATGTGGGAAAGTACCTGGCTATTCAGATCTATTTCAAACAATGCTTCAAATTTGAATGGTGGTTTACACCAGGGTGATCTTACACCAGAGAGTATCTTCCACTCTGGAACGTGACGCAAATATACATTGTAACATTTTAAATAAATGAGCTATGAAAATACAAACCAATCGAATAAAATTTATCTGCGCACGCCAGGATTTTAACCCGCGACCTCCGGCCATGCGATCGCCAGTCTCGACCACGGAGGTCGTCAGTACTACTTCAAGAGAGAAAATCTTTCTCTGTACTATTTTAAACCTGTTGAGATTTTTGTCAGGCATCTTTATTGACTTGAGTAACAGGTATAAAATAATTTAGTATATTTAATTGTGATAAATCAACACAGCATTCAAACATCTGAAATTCCAAGGTCAATTAGTTAATTTGATAGAGATAAGAACTCCATTTAATGAATAATTAAATCGAATATTTCGAGATGAAATCTAGTGGTCTCATCCCGGTACCATGTGCAGAGGTCCGCACTAATTTGTTCTCTCTGGGGGTCTCAAATTCCTGGGGTCTCATTTATAAAAAAGTGATTTGTACAATTCATCTTGGAAGAGGTTTTGTTCCGCTCATACGATCGAGCGACTTATTCGTATTAGTTACTGTGTAAAGTATAGATGTTGTGGCGATCGGCTAGGAATACTATTACGTACAGACAGCGGACTAAGATAAAATCCATCTAACAATTCTAACACTTGGAAATTTCATTCGATTAAAAAAACATTTGAGAAATATCGCTAGGACTTGTTTTTCACTAAGGACCAGACTGAAGGAAACCTTTAGTGAACATTTATGAAAATCTCATTTGGGTAAAAAATTATGAGGATGTTTTAAATAGTGAAGAAAATTTTCATGGAGATGAAAATTTTACTGAAAAAAAAATTGATATATCAATTTGGGAGGTAGATAATAAGGAACTCCAGTGAAAAATATTGTGGCTTTAAAAAATATGATCATATAATATATAAGTTTTATTTTATAATATTAAACGCAGAGTTTAAATTATTAAGAAGTCTATTTTTAATCGGGTCTCAGAAACACGCCGTCATGTTGGTATTATTGAAATGTTTAGTGGTGACGTTACTGAGCACCGTAAAGTCATTGTATGGGAATGTAGGTATGACACAAGACACAAGTCATCGTATTAACAACGTTTCATCTTATTCGTTTATTTACATACTGTTTACGGAGATTTAGTTGTTGTGTTTATTGAAACATTATTTAGGATAAATAATTCAGTATCAAAAATAGAGTTATCTCTATTATTTAAAATATTTAAAAATTTTAAACTATACGAAAAAATTGTATAATATGCTACGAGTATATCAAAATGCTACCTACCCCACGGCCAGCTCTGCGAATTTCGAAATGCAAAATGGCCGTCATCGATCAGTTATCGGCGCCGCATCTTATTTGCCTACAATTTTGAAGGTGATGCTTCGTTTTCGATAATATTGATTTTAAAAGCTTAAAAAATAATAATTTCATACAATTTTCATACCACTCTCCCGTAATAATATTGAAAAAATATAATCATATAATAAATAAATAATTCCACCTAAATAATGTTTTAACTTATCGAATAGTATCAAATATCTTCCACATAACTGTCATACAAAATGAACACCTGTTGAAAATAAAAATAACTTATAATCGTGTGATGACGTCACACGATTTACTACACATACGGTGGTTTTCGGGGATCTTGAAAAATTAATACTTTGACAATTATTTTAACTATTAAAACCTGTAAAAAAAATAATATGCAGTTATTTAAGTTTGAAGGTCATTATTCATTAAAAAAAAATTTGGGCCGGAGTTCTCTATTATGGGTACCGCCGCCCGAGGAGCCATTTACTACTCTGGCCTGTTATCACATCTGCCATATCAACCCAAGTGGTTTGTTACGTTTGCAGACTTGAGATGCTGGTTTGGAGCGACTCCTTGACCTCTCCAATTGGCATCTCGTTCGATCGTTTTCTTCTGGACACATTGAATACGAAATTCCTCTCCAATCCTCGTACCTTTTTCCTTCCTTTAAGTTGTTCTTCCTCCTTTACTGAAGAAATATCCATGCAGCATTCCCAAAGATGACAGAGGGCCTGTTTATTATAAATTATTTTCATCAGGGCATTCTGTTAATCGTGGTTAGTATAAAAGAAATCCATTAAAATTAATCATTGGTGGTTTATAATATTCTGGTTTACAGATTCGAAAAATATTTCTTTGTAACAAGTATCTCACAAATTCCTAGATCTTTAGAATATTGGTAATAGGCACTTACAACTGATTTCAAACTCGTTTCAATAATTACATAGATTCCATTTGCCTGTCCCAATCACCAAAATTAATTTGGTGAGTTGAAATATCTCGCCTGTCTCAAAAAATATTATCCACACACGACACACATTTTGATAAATCCTCTTTCAACCTTAGATACCCACCACTGAATAACAAAGTTCCAGCGGAATCCGGTTTCCAAATATCTAAGGCTGAACTAATCTACATTTTTTCTGAACTCTAAATACCTTTTTTTTTAAATACTGTTGAATCCATCTAAGACGGACACTCACAGATTTGTCAAGATTAAAAAATATACATACGTTACGTTGGTATGACTATGTGACTAAAGTAAGACTCTTAAATAGGAATAGCGAAGTCAATATTTATTCTCTCCACGATCGATTTGTCAATGTGTCTTTATCGACCAAATGACGGTTGTTATTTCTTAAACCGATCAAGATAACCACAGTTTACCAAGAAAAAACTAGGGTTTAGTTGAAATCAATTAATTTTATTTAACAGTCATAACATATCTCTTTACTAAAGTCTACACAATCATATTGAGGAGCATACGAATAATGATTTACATTCAGATACAGCAGTGTATATTATACTTCAACACTTTGTAATAGTGTTCTAAATATAAAATAGTTAGTTTATTCTTAAGGATCGTTATTTGCATAACATTTTCCAAGCATTTAAAATTGATTTTGTATAAATGTGAACTAAATTGTAACGCACAATTACAATTTGCGTTATAAACAACACTCTTTGTCGTCTAGACGTAAACTTTCTGATTTATTACTTCTACACAAATTATATGCATCAGTTGATACACCAACCTTTTATCACAAATTAACTTCGAAATTCCATCAATATACTACAAGTACGTTGAAAGACATTTTTTATTTTAAAGCCAACCCACAAATACAGGCTTCCCTGTATCGCGAACATAAAGAAATTATAACGTTATGCTCTAATAACGCTGCTCCAATAATGAAATATACATTTTGAATGATCCATTTAAACACAAAACAAAAAGTTTGGGTTTAAATGGATTTATCATATCACGCTGATATTATGATGAAACCCTTTATAAAGAAGGCAATATTGTACCAGCACAGGTGCCAAAAATAAATTGTTCACAGACCCATATGAATTCTCTCTTTTACCCATTATTGTTTGTCATTTACTATTATTTATTTAGCTGATTATTTTTGTTATTACTATGTATTAAAACTTCCATGTGTATAAACTTTTGGGCATCATTTTTTTATGTTTTATGTACTGAAAAAAAAATGAAAATAAACCTCTCTAAAAAAATTACGGAGAATTTTATTCCGGAATGAAAAGATGCGATTTAAGTGTAAAATGATCTATCGGAGTACTAGACAATAAAACAAATCTTATACATATCTTTGATTATCTCTTCAAGGACTTCCAACACGATTGGCACGGCCAAAATGCAGGCCAGGAAAAAAATTATTTGAAAAAAATCACCACCAAAAAAGTAACAAAAGCGGTGGATGTCTTAAATCATAAGACAAGAACTTTTTCCAACAACAATTTGGAAACAAATTATTCTTTTGATATAAATAAAGAACTTATAATGTTACACACATCTATAATTGGATTACAATTAGATACACTTTAGAAATTAGAAGTGTTGAAAGTCAGTACTTAACTTTTTTTTTTAAATACTCATCTCCAATATAGTTTTCACATTAATACCTGTATTCATATAAAAAAAATGTTATTTTAGCATTTTGGTTGCTATTTCATATTGATTTAATTTATAAATTGTATGTAATTTAAAAAAATATATTGAAATTATAAAGTAAAAATATAAATTAATATAATTTAACTGGGGGCTGGACTATTTACTAATGCTTAAATACAATAAAGGTATGACATAATTATTAAAAAAATGATAGCTACAGTTACAAATATTCACAAATACGATAACTATTTCATAATAACTTTATTCATATTTATAATTATTTACCTTCTTTCACCGCTTATTATTATATTTTGTCTATTTATCTACGCTTATTTGTCTGTTCTTGTATATTATGTCTTAATTTTCAGAGTAATACTTTGTACTCCGATGAAGAAACTTTTGGTTTTGAAACATGTTGTTATTTTTTCATATAAAATAGTGGTTTTTGAACAAAGTTAAATATGAATGATTAATTATGATAATTATTCGACGTTATTATTACGCAAACGTCTGTACGGTTGAAATTTAAGAATCCAACTGAGAATGCAACTCGTACGCAAAAACATCTTCGTACATGAAGTTTCTTAAAAAGTCATTATTAGGCTAATGTCTGTACGGTTAAAATTTAAGAATCCGACTGAGAATGCAACTCGTACGCAAAACCATCTTCGTAGGTACTTGAAGTTTCTTAAAAAGTTGCTTTTATAATTCGGTTTCGAATTCAAGAATTCGTCAAAGGATGGCGCCACTTACGTTAGCAGATCGCATGAGGACGTGCATTATAAGTACTACGGATTTGTAAATTTGAGTATCTCTCCGGATATGGAAAGATTGACGGTAACACTTAAAGTTGTGAATAATAGTATCACGCGGCTATATATTACATATGACTTCATTGCCTGTCACGTTACTTTGTCCCGGTGACTAGCTGGATCACTGGATCACAGTGAATCCGAGTTACTGGCTATTTTTATAACTAGTTCCTATCGAATTTATAAAATGGTCACCAAACTCAAACTGGGCGAAGCCGAACCAAAAGCCGCCCGCAGGGCCTGGCATCAAAAACGTGCGCAGGGGGGTTTTAACTGCTAGTTATTAATTATTACAATATGAAGCTAATAAACACTGCTTTAATTCAGACATATCCGAGTACTTATTATAAATGATGCTTGCCTTAATCCCGTCACTCCATCTTCAATTACTTTGATTTATGACTTTTTGATTTGATGAATAATTTCTCAGTGAAAATATTATTACGTCGACGATTTAGCCCCGTCAGTAACACTTTGATGCGTGATGGATGTTTAATAAATTGAAATAGAATGGTCTCAGTGATGTCTACGCCGACCTTTGGATAGTTCCTGTCTTCGAACCAATCTGTTTGATGATAAGTCTCAGTCAATACTTAAGATGAGATTTTTAAATTGACGATGGCATTGAAAGGAGTTCAAATTGATAGATGTTGTAATAATAAACAGTTTTTTTTTCTAATCTATGGTGATAGACAAAAATTATTAGCTCTCAACAAAAGGTTTCGATGAGATAGAGTTGTGAAAGTGAAATATAATATAATTGTCAGACAGATTTTTAATGAATTGCTTGCCTATGGGCTTGATTGCATTTTGGACTTAGCTGACAATATTATTTTTTTTTTACGGTGCAAATACCTTAAAATAGAGAATAAACTTTTATTTAAAAAAAAATAGAATGATTATGAATTTAGGTGCAGTTTAGTTCGAAGATTACATACCTAACATAGATTGAAGTTTTCACAAAAAATATACCACATTTTTAACTAAAAGTTCTTGATTTGGGACTAGTCGCTTTCTTTTTGTATGTTTTACACTACAGATAATATTTTCTGAATGTTTGTTATGATGTGGATGCATCATTACATATAAATTACTTTAATTTATTACTCGGATAGGCAGGTACCTTTATTTGAAGGATGGTAATAGTTTATTCGAGATACTCGGCAGGTTGGCAGACTGAGCGGAAACGGGTTTTGGTTTTTGAAACGGCACTCTGGACGAGAGAGAACACGGGAGGACGCCGTGTTTTTCTCGGGCACAGTCACCTAGCGATTTAAGTTTTATAATGTAAAATATACCGGAACAATACGACTCCGCGTTGCAAAGAGATCCGTACCTTATGTGTAAATAACGGGATTAACCTAAAGATCCGAATTGTTCGGCCCGGAATTAACGAAGTTTTCGGTTCATCAATGGCCGTCGGCGCCTCGTGCGACGAGAATAAGTAATGCCGTTTATCTAGCTGATCTGGCGACTGGGAAAGTGCAATTGGCGAACATGGACTCCCGCTACACCTCGCAAGCCACGGCGAAGTTTATTTAATTAGTGTTCGGAGTTTTAACTTTAACATCCGCCGCCTACTGAGGCGTTCATATAAAAACCCGCGTACTTGATTTTGATACGCAGAACAGACCGTTCCGGTTCACCGCAACCCCGGATTCGTCGCCGACTCCGTCTGTCAACAAATCCCGTAGGCATCCATCTATTTGGGCTTGATGGCCTCGTAGGACGGGCATCATACTGCTGGCCAGGCTGGCGCAATACACCGGATCATTTCTCATCGTCCTGATGCTCCCAGGGGGGTTTGGCATCGCGACCTCAGCAGGATCACATCAGGACCACCTCTTGGATGCTGGACGAAGCACCAAGCTCCACTACGTGCATCATGCCTGCCCGCAGGCACTTAATCCGAATTAGCTAGTTTTCAAGGTCATGGTCGCAATACAGGGGTGAGTTTTCAGTAGTGTATTTTTTCCCTTGTAAAATTGGTTTATAATACCGTATTGTTTTAAATGTTCGATATCGTAAATATAGAAAATATTGATTCAAATCTCTTTGTTATTTCATATCGATACACTGTAGTTCCTAATGATGAGTAAAGAAGTGATTGTCATAGTGCCCACGCTCCCTGGGAAGAATTAAATGCTCTCCGTCGTTCTAGGAAGAAGGCGTAGTGAATTCAACTGTGGACATATTCTGTCTTGTACAGGATTTGGCGCTCTATTAATAGAAAAGTACGCAGTTGTATTCATCCCGTCTTCTTCCCTCTCAGCTAGCCACATCATATGGCTCCTTACGCCATTTTGCACGTAATAATTGCCGTTTCAACGTGAATTATAAGATATTCACATAACATTTGACGCCTTTAACGTGGGTTGCTCGTATAAAGACACATTCTTTACTCACAATTATATTCATCAAATCGATCAACTAAAATCTCGTTTTACAACTTGCTATTTTATCACAGAGATTTAAAACAGTATGATACTGTAATTTCATAATAATATTCATTAATTTAATGGTGCAATGGTGTCTCGTTATAATTCAAATACAACAATGTCCTTTGCAATACGGAGTGTTGCAATTTACGTATAATTATGTCATGTATTTTGGTGTTTCTCGTGCTCAGTAGACATGTAATACAGGTTATGTTTTAAATGTCAATACGTCAACTTAACCTCAATATTTGAAATATTATTTTCATAGAAGCGTCGGGTATCACCATAGACAATATTTCTTCTATGATAAAAGAAAATTACATATGTTTATTTAAAAAAAAAAAATAGTTATTGTCTATGCTTCAAAATAGAGGCAATTTAAAAGGTAAACATCGTAAGTGTCAATTGCTGTTTATTTCAGACAAGCGAATGTCAATAGTGACAGATGGGTTTACATCAAACTAGAATTCTTGTTATGAATTTAAGTGAATTAGTTAGAATTATTAATTATTTAACAAGTGTAGTATAATGAAGGGATTGTTATTTAATGAGATTAAATTTATAATTTATTCCTTAAAACATCATCATACATAAAGGATGGTCATAATTAATCAACAACATTCAAATTCAAACAATAATACATCGATTATTGAGAGTGGTGGAATAGTTTGACATATTTAACTAAATTGTTGGAATATTTTTCTTTTATTGAAAAAATATTTTTTTTTGGATTATTCTTTTTTGAAATTATGCTTGGAATTTCGGTGGTAAATTCAGTAAAATACCTACGCCAGAATTACTTTGGATGTCAAGGTTGCCACAAAATACAGGGTTGCTAAAAAAAAAAAAATTTTTTTTTTTTTTTTTTTCCATTCTTTCATTATTTAAAATTTTTTCTTTTTTTTGGTTTGTTCTACTTATCATCAACAATCTATATTATACGTCAACAAAAATAACATCAACAATAATTATTAACATTAACAACAACTTTTCATTATTTTATTATTTTATCCAATTGTTTTAACAATGTCAACTCCTATCCCAAACATCAACAACGCCTCTAAAGAGGATCTCATAAAAGAATTATCAAGTCGTTCTCTTGAACCGGCACCCACCTCTCACGCGTTGCGCTCGCAGGCGCGTGCATTTAATAAGGCACTTAAGATGCCAACAATATCAGAAACAGATATGGATTCTTCAGATTCGGATTCTGAGAACCAGACCGTTGACAACCCTACAATAATTAAACACACAAAAATTATTTATAGAGAATCACCCACCATCAATGTGGAAAATTGGAAGATAAAATTTGATGGAAAATCGAGCATAAGAGAATTTCTCTTGTTGATTGAAGAAAAATGTAGGACGAAAAATTTTAGTCAGGATAATTTAGTTCGCGTTTTTCCTGATCTGTTAGATGGACTAGCACTACTTTGGTTCAGGTCAATATATCATCCGGACTTGAAATGGGACGAGCTGTCTAAACTTTTGATCAATCAATTTGAGGCAAATGACCTACAAACGGACTTAAAAGTAAAACTTTTCAACATGACGCAACCAAAAGGTATGTCAGTCCTTGAGTTTTCACTTAGAATGAAATCTCTAAATAACATGCTAGAAGCTAAACTTCCTGAGCAGGAACTTTTGCGGCTTGCCAAAAAGGCTTTGCTTCCAATGTACACTAACTTATTAGTTTCTAGAGATATTTTTACATTCGAACAGTTAACAACTTACGCAGGAAACTTAGAGTCTTATGCGACACCACCGGAGGAATTTGCTACTTCTTCTTCTTCTTTTTCAAACAAATTTGAAAAAAGCAATAACTATACTACTAATAAAGAAGAGAGATTTGGGCCTACCAATAAAACTTTGTCAAACAATAATACCGGTACTTATAAACGTACAGGGTTTTCTTATAATAATTATAAACAATCTTCTAATGGCAATAGTTATAGTCATGCTGGGCGTAACTACAGTAACACCAATGCGGGTTACAACAATAACAAACCTCCGTCTTCTTTCAATGGAAATAGTCTAAATACCGAAGGAACTTCTAGAACCATTGTTAGGAATCAATTTTGTCTTTATTGTAAGAAACCGGGACATGTTGTAGCGGACTGTAAAAGAAAAGCCGCAGCGGGAAATAATCCAAAAGTGGGAGCGGTTAAAGGAAGAATTAATAATAACAAGTCGGAAAACTAGGGCGGAGTCTCTCTTACCACGTCCCATCCTATGCGCAGAGGAATCGGGAATGGAAGAGTTGGCTCCGACTAGTCCATCAGTTTCTCTCAGTCCCATCACCTGGAACAGTGGGCCCACTGCCACAGGGGATGGAGATTGAAAACGATGGTCGTCCTTATGCAAATGTATATATATTTAACAATTTTTACAGCGCACTGTTGGACAGTGGCGCCTCATTATCGTGTTTGGGAGGTGATAGTTATAAGATTTTTATTAAGTTAGGTATAGAATTAGTTAAGGTTAATTTTAGTGTATCAACAGCGGACGGTGCGAATCAGCCAGTCCTGGGTACAATGTCGTTGCCGGTGACGTACAAATCAATTACCCATACAATACTTTTCTACGTCATCCCGACATTGTCACCATCGTTTATCCTAGGTATAGACTTTTGGAAGCAGTTCCATATCGCACCGGAGCTGTTTTCAAAAGCTATTGGTCCTACTTCGGAAAACAAAATTAATGGGTTGCGGGCAATTCAGCCAGCCTCTTCCTTAAGTCCCTCAGAGAATCAGGCACTCTCTGCTATTATTAAAAAATTTGAATCGATTTCTTTCGAGAAGCGTGGCTTAGGCCTGACGCATTTAGTCAAACACAAGATTAATACAACAGGGCCTCCGATCAAACAAAGGTATTATCCTTTGTCTCCAGCAAGACAAAAACAATTAGAATTAGAAGTGGATGAAATGCTAAAATTAGGAGTAATACGTCCCTCACGTTCTCCATGGTCGAGTCCAGTATTAATCGTTACAAAAAAAGACGGTACCGGTCGTTTTTGCTTAGACTCTCGCAAAATCAATAATGTCACGATTCGCGACGCGTACCCTTTGCCATATATATCGCGGATTCTAGACAAGCTAGGTGGAGCTAGGTACGTCTCTTCTATAGACCTTTCAAAGGCTTTTTGGCAAATTGCCTTAGACAAGGACTCTTGTGAGAAAACAGCTTTCGTCGTCCCTGGACGGGGTTTGTTTGAGTTCACCCGTATGCCTTTCGGACTGAAAAACGCCCCTAGTGAGTTGCAAAGACTGGCAGATGTTCTTTTTGGTCCGGAATTCGACGATAATGCTTTTTGCTATCTGGATGATTTGATCTTAATATCAGAAGATTTGGAGTCACATCTTAATCTATTAAACCGTGTATACGAACGTTTGCGAGACGCAGGTCTTACCATAAACTTAAAAAAATCCGAGTTTTGCAAATCAGAACTTAAATATTTAGGGTATTTAGTAGATTCGCAGGGTCTCCGTACGGATCCAATAAAAATAGAAAGCATCAAAAATTTCCCAGTCCCAAAAAATGCAAAACAAATCCGGGCATTCATTGGTTTGTGCGGTTACTTTAGAAGGTTCATTAAAGGATTTTCGGGAATAGCTGCCCCTCTTACTAAACTCACAGGTTCTAAAAATGGAATTAGCAATTTCAAGTGGTCTCAGGAAGCTGAAACTGCTTTTAAAGATTTAAAACGCGCGTTGACTACGGCTCCAGTTTTATGCTGCCCGGATTTCACCAGGCCTTTCTCTATCCATTGCGACGCGAGCTCCGCAGGGATTGGAGGAGTTTTGATCCAAGACGTAGACGGGCAAGAGCATCCCATCGCTTATTACTCACGTTGCTTAAACGTTCATGAAAGAAATTATGGCATCACTGAACGGGAACTCTTAGCTGTGCTAGACTCGGTGACTCACTTTAGACCGTATATAGAAGGAGCTCATTTTTCAGTAGTTACTGACCACTCAAGCTTGAAATGGCTGGGGTCCTTGTCCAACCCTAGTGGCCGTCTTGCACGGTGGAGCTCTCGCCTTTCGCAATTTTCTTTTGACGTTGTCCATCGCAAAGGGACACAACATGTTGTTCCAGACGTGCTATCACGAATGGACCTTGCCGTATTATCAGGTGTGGACACTGAACATACAAAGGATACGTGGTATTTGAAAGCCTGGAAAGGATGCCAAGATTTTCCACAACGTTTCCAGAACTTTCAAATGCGTAATAATGAATTGTTCCGACACACAAAGACTAGTCTAGCTCTGTGCGAGGATACTGCCTGGAAGAGGGTAGTTCCGCAGGAAGGTAGACAGGCAATTCTTTCAAATTTACACGAGTCTTCGCGAGCTTGTCATCCTGGGGTATTCAAAACCTATAAAAAGGTGCAATTGCGTTACTATTGGCCTAATATGTATAAGGATGTTAAGCAATTTGTTAATCGTTGTACAGTCTGCAAGGCCCACAAAATAAGTACAGCCCCACCTAACGGCATCTCTTCAAACCCAAAAAAGGTCACACGACCCTTGCAAATGTTGTCGATAGATTTAGTAGGTCCTTTACCTAGGAGTTACTCAGGTTTTACCGTAATCTTATCATGTGTAGACGTTTTTTCTAAATTTACATGGCTATTTCCGCTGCGCAATGGCACCGCGAGAAGCATAATTAAAATCTTAGAAGAAAACATCTTTCTTGTTCACGGCGTACCACGAACTATCGTCTGTGATAATGGTCGTCAATTTGTTTCGAAAGAATTTAAGGACTTACTTAGTAGTTATAACATACCACCACCATTTTACAATTCGTCTTATACGCCTCAAAACAATGTAGTCGAACGTTATAATCAAACCTTGGGTACGGCGTTATCGATCCTTGTTGAATCAGACCACCGAAATTGGTCCAAATTTCTTCCACAAGTTCAATCGGCTATGAATAACACGGTAAACTGCGCTACAGGTTATACACCTTATTTCCTGATGCACGGTCGGGAGCAGATACTGGACGGTGATCTGCACCGTAATCCAATAGCGGATGAGGAATCCAATTCGCAAGTGGGTGCTCAACCTAAAGCTTATGCACAGAAACTAGAAGAGTTGTCTTCGATTTACGAGCAAGTCTCGAATGCTCTTCTTAAAGCTTATCAAAAAGGAGCTGACCATTACAACCTGCGCAGAAAACACATCACCTATCAGGTTGGTGATGTGGTGTGGCGGAGAAATTTTGCACAATCTAACGCATTGAATTATTTCGCACAGAAATTGGCACCTCGGTTTGTTCAGAATGTGGTAGTAAAGAAAAAATCCAATCTAATCTATACGCTTGCAGACTTAAACGGAAAAGTTGCGGGTGATTTTCATGTGAAGGATATAGTAAAATCAAATAATATACCAGTATAGTCTTATTGTGGCAATACTTCGGAGGGTCTGGCCATCCCTACCGAATACTGCAAATTATCTTATTTACTAGTTAATATTTAATGCTTGGGAGTTTTAACCCGGCCTGATCAACCGAGTTGAAACGACCCGACATTCTGACAGTCAAAGTCCTGTCACAGGAATATTTCTTTTTGTTCGTTCATGTTTTTGGAGGGGGTGCGTTTATGCTAACTCATGTAGTATTTATGATTCATTGCAATCAAAATCCACTCTAGTAAGATTAACTCGAGTTGTTTTATAAGTTCTTACTTTCGTTAGGCGTAATTATTTATTGTTATTTATTCGAAATTAATTTAGTAACATTTTTTTTTTTGGACTGAGCACGAGCAAGCAAACAGGATGAATGACATAATTTGTTTTATATTACGTTTGTTAACCTCGAATACAATTGGAACACATGCCCACTTCCAATTGTGTTCAGGGTACATCCCATTGAACTGCGTTCATGGTTATTAAATTTTGTATTTATTATTAAGTTTTGTCTCGAAACACACAGGGATGCCAGTCCTACACCTCTATGTGTTTTGAGCATTGTTTTCTTTTTGTTTATCTCTTTCAATATGAAACATGACTGTTTTCAAATATAAATAAATTCTGAGAAATATTGTAAGTTCAACACGTAGTAACCACTTATATGCTTGCGAATATACAAAGAGAATAGTTTAGTAATATACATATTATTTTGTTAAATTTATTGATTAGTTTTAGTACCTATGATGCTACTTTACTTCATACACTCACCCGTACGACCGATTTAGGTAGAATAGGAAACTCTTCGTAGTGAACAATTTTATTTTTCCTAAAAGGGACGTAAATTCAGTGAAGTGAGGGTTGCTTGCACCCTAAAGTGTTGCCTAAATGGCTTTCTAAAACCCTATTATGGGTCAGTGATGCATTAATGCATATGGTTGTGTATAATTTTTGTGCTGGACACACAAAGGTATAGATAAGTTAAGGATGTGTTGTCCACTGATTAGTGTTTAAACTTACATAATTAATGATGATTATGCGGTATATGTAACGTTAACGGTAGTCCAAGACATAAGTCAGCCGTTCTTCACCCAGTATCTTCAATGCTGTGGGTGTTTACGGACCCCGTTCACGGAACATTAGTTCACCATGTTCTTAATATTAAGTTCTTTTAGTTTTAAGTTCTTTTAGTTGTAAGCTATGTTTAAATAAGAATGGTTGCATCGCAAGCCCGTCCATCGCGCCTTACGCATGATGGAGTGCGATCGGAGTTGCGGCACACCCATTCGCTATTACTATTTAATCTATGTTTGATCTACTAATCATTTTTTTTTTTTTTTTTTTTTTACTGCTGTCTACTAATGATTGCTAGAATATGTTTGAATAATTTTTTTAGGCCCTGTGACCGACCTTTTTTTTTAGATTAGGGGTAGGAACCTTATTAGTTGTTATGTTCGTGGGCGAACATTTTTGTGGCGAGGGGGGTAATGTTATGATGTGGATGCATCATTACATATAAATTACTTTAATTTATTACTCGGATAGGCAGGTACCTTTATTTGAAGGATGGTAATAGTTTATTCGAGATACTCGGCAGGTTGGCAGACTGAGCGGAAACGGGTTTTGGTTTTTGAAACGGCACTCTGGACGAGAGAGAACACGGGAGGACGCCGTGTTTTTCTCGGGCACAGTCACCTAGCGATTTAAGTTTTATAATGTAAAATATACCGGAACAATACGACTCCGCGTTGCAAAGAGATCCGTACCTTATGTGTAAATAACGGGATTAACCTAAAGATCCGAATTGTTCGGCCCGGAATTAACGAAGTTTTCGGTTCATCAATGGCCGTCGGCGCCTCGTGCGACGAGAATAAGTAATGCCGTTTATCTAGCTGATCTGGCGACTGGGAAAGTGCAATTGGCGAACATGGACTCCCGCTACACCTCGCAAGCCACGGCGAAGTTTATTTAATTAGTGTTCGGAGTTTTAACTTTAACATCCGCCGCCTACTGAGGCGTTCATATAAAAACCCGCGTACTTGATTTTGATACGCAGAACAGACCGTTCCGGTTCACCGCAACCCCGGATTCGTCGCCGACTCCGTCTGACAACAAATCCCGTAGGCATCCATCTATTTGGGCTTGATGGCCTCGTAGGACGGGCATCATACTGCTGGCCAGGCTGGCGCAATACACCGGATCATTTCTCATCGTCCTGATGCTCCCAGGGGGGTTTGGCATCGCGACCTCAGCAGGATCACATCAGGACCACCTCTTGGATGCTGGACGAAGCACCAAGCTCCACTACGTGCATCATGCCTGCCCGCAGGCACTTAATCCGAATTAGCTAGTTTTCAAGGTCATGGTCGCAATACAGGGGTGAGTTTTCAGTAGTGTATTTTTTCCCTTGTAAAATTGGTTTATAATACCGTATTGTTTTAAATGTTCGATATCGTAAATATAGAAAATATTGATTCAAATCTCTTTGTTATTTCATATCGATACACTGTAGTTCCTAATGATGAGTAAAGAAGTGATTGTCATAGTGCCCACGCTCCCTGGGAAGAATTAAATGCTCTCCGTCGTTCTAGGAAGAAGGCGTAGTGAATTCAACTGTGGACATATTCTGTCTTGTACAGGATTTGGCGCTCTATTAATAGAAAAGTACGCAGTTGTATTCATCCCGTCTTCTTCCCTCTCAGCTAGCCACATCATATGGCTCCTTACGCCATTTTGCACGTAATAATTGCCGTTTCAACGTGAATTATAAGATATTCACATAACATGTTATGTACATTTTTTTAATTGTTTCTTAATGTGAATACCTCACGAGTGTCGCAGGTGCTCTAGGGATGTCGAAAGTGAAACAAAATCGGGTTATCTATGTATCGATATTTATTAAAATATCAATATCGACGTCGATATATCGAGGAAAAAATATCGATATATCGGTCAAATTTTCAAGAGATTTTGCGTTTTTAAAATAAAAATGTATTCAGCTCAATATTATTATTAGTAATTTTTGTACACAATTTGCTTTTTTTAATGTACAAAAATCTCAATAAAAATGAAGGTATTTTTATCACAATTTTTATCATTATTACGTAATAATTACAAAAATATCAAAAACTAAAAAGCTGTCTTCTAACTTTTATGTAAACTGAGACGCATACAAAGTTTGTATGCGTCTCAGTAACATTCTATTGGCGTATTAATCTGTCAAAAAGGATTCGTGTTTGGAACAATGTATAGTCAATAATCATAGACAATCGGGAACCAACAAATAGGAGTGGTTTAGAAAAAAATGGCGAAAATAGCATACATTTTTATGTATGTACCTACACACATGAGATAGTATTGGTGATCACAAAAACTAATGCAAAGACAATAGATTTGTAAGCTATTAATTGTTAAAATTTCAACCGCCAGATATCATGACCCAATACAGTTACTTTTTTCCGTTTGTTCCTATACGGTTTTGGATTCTAGTGACTTTAAATACATAAATTTTAAAAAATATCGTTTTTGATACAATTTTCGATATTGGATATTTTGTATCGATATATCGGATCAAAATATATCGGCTAAAAATATCGATATATTGGATTAAAAATATCAATATATCGATACTTTTTCAACAAGCGTAAGGTGCTCCGTCTGAAGTCAATGAGACTATGACATCCCCAATTGGAGTATGTTTTGAGGCTCAAGGTAGTGGAGTGAGGAAGGAGATAGTGAAGAGATAGATGGGAAAGTACCTAGCTAATCAGATCTGGTTACCAAATACGGCTAAAGCCATTTCGAGCAACGTTTCAATTCTGAATGATGGTCTTACACCAGGGCGATACTGAGAGTATCTTCCACTCTAGCACGTTCCGCAAATATATCATATATTATTTTTAATGAATTAATTACGAAATAACACAAATTAATCAAATAGAATTGGTTAAATTTGAATCGGATTGTGAGCGTATCGCTCGACGCGGAGGCCGTCAAAATTAATGCAAAATTTTAAACAGAAAATCTAAAATTTTACATATTTGATAGTATTTTTTTTCTGATTGTTCTATTTCAATTTTTTGATTGAAGTCGCTAATATTGTCTTCAGTGATTTACAATTTGAGGCGTTACTCGTGAAGTTAAAATTAAATAAATGTTTATCTTCTTATTAGTCACTAAACTTTATATATCTCTCATCCACCATTTCTAATAATGATTTCAATATTCCATTTTAAGTACAACAAAACATGAAATGTTTTTTGTGTTACACAATAAACACAAACGACCTGCGTAACACAAACAAATTGTGTAACACAAACAAACTGTGTAACAAAAACAAACTGTGTAACATAAAAGAACTGTGTAACACAAACAAATTATGTAACACAAACAAACTGTGTAACACAAACAAACTGTGTAACACAAACAAACTTTGTAACACAAACAAACTGTGTAACCAAACAAACTGTGTAACACAAACAAACTGTGTAACCAAACAGACTGTGTAACAATACCAACTGTGTAACTTAAACAAATCTTGTAACCCAAACAAATTATGTAACACAAACAAACTGTGTCACACACAAACTGTGTAACTCAAACAAACTGTGTAACATTAACAAACTGTGTAACACAAACAAACTGTGTAACACAAAAAAACTGTGTAACACAAACAAACTGTGTAACACAAACAAACTATGTAACACAACAAACTGTGTAATACAAACAAATAAATTCAAAACATGTCCGTAAAATATGTCTGTCTTGTAAAATCCCAGCTTCGCGTTAATAATCATAACACATTAACTTCTCATATTTATCAGTTTAAAAAAAGGTGTAAACAAATCTACACGAGAAACAGACTTGCGTGTATCATTATTTTATTTAGTCGACTTATAAATATGGTCATTGGATGGAAACTGTCCGCTGCACTCGCAGCACTCGCCTCAGGTGTGCGAACTCATTTCAGACAAGGAGATAGCAATCAGGAGCAACCGTGTACAGATTAGACTACCTCCAACGTTAATTAAGTATACATAAAATCATTAACATTTTCTTCCATTTCCTTCTCTACCGGTCTTCTATCCAGGGGCAGACTGTCCCAATGTAATATTTCAAATTTCCCAAAGGTCGACGACTTGATTTTTTATTTATTTTTGTTCGATCTGGGAATAGTCAGCAACAGAAATATTTAGATAGTGGGAAGTTTGGTCGACATATAAAATTCTGTAATATGTTTTTTCAACATTTTTTTTGTATTAACGATAATGTTTTCCCTCAGGGCCTATGTCGTCTTTGAAGATGCCATGTGGACGGTCTTTTTAAGGAGAGGAAGGAGTGTACATGGAACATGAATCATTCCACAGTCGAGCTCAAGAAATAATAAAGTGGGAAGCTCAAAAACGAGTCATGGAAGTGATCCGTTCTCATGGGACAAATGTCAACCGTGTACATTATGTTGAGTGCGAGTTTGGCGTGTTTCCCGACTACGCACCGACGCCGAAGGAATTAATGTCGCCAGTTCCTTGGAACATCGTCCATTATAATTAGAATAAGGACAGTATACCTACCTGACGCCTGTGCTCTATATATTGTAATCCGCTTGTTAAGAAAGGGGAATCCATCAAACGGACCACCCGTCTCTGCACAGAGTCAAAGGGTTTTTTCAGGTATTTTGGGACTTCAGACAATTGCCAAATTCAACAGTGAGGCGCACCTGCAATTTGTAAAGGGTCAGCAGTTTGGTTCTATTAATACATCTGCGGGCCCTGTGCAATACGCCCAGCATCAAGCATATCAATAGAAGGCATGTTGGGAAGATTGCTTCCACTGAAGAAGACTGGATTTTCATTTCGATCCCTTTTAAGCGTGATCAGAGATGATTGGGTCTTTGAAACATTAAATTCGACTAGGTTATTCTTATCCCAAGAGGAAACTCCTTCGAGGTAACCGCCCATTTTTTGCTTCAAAGAGATTGTGTACCCTTTAGGGGCCTGTCAAACAAAAACGTATCGTGAACTGTAGTGTCATCCGCGTAATAATTAATTGGTGCACACGACAAAAGTTTGTTGATACGCTACAAAAACAAAGTCGTAGAAAGATCCATTCCCTGTGGAACGCAAGCATGTTTAAATGTGAAGGAGAGGTGAAATCATCAGCATCCGTCTGAATCGACCTCTCCTTTAAAAAATCGGCAATCTTCGTATACAAGGGTGTGGAAGCATATATGACGGCCGCTGTGGTGGAGGGATAATTCGAAGGTCGCGGGTTGAAATTTCGGCGTGCTCCAATAAACTTTATTTGAATAATTTGTATTATTTCACAATTAAATAATTAAAAACAATGAATGGTGAATTTGCGAAACGTTCCATAATGGAAGATATTTTTGTATCACTCTTGTGTAAGACCACAATTCCAAATTGAAGCGTTGCTTGAAATGATTTTACCCGTGTTTGGTTGCCAGACCTGAATAGCCAGGTATTTCCCCACCCTCCTTTTCCCCATCTCCTTCCTCTCTTTACTACTTTTAGCCTCACAACTAACAACGCCTTCAGTCTCACTGACTCCAGACGGGAGAAGTTGGTACTCTTAAATATAATATTAATACGAACAAAAAAATATATATATACAATTAGGACTTTTATAGAACTTGTGTATTAATTTTTAAATTCGATGAATCGGTCTAATTCTGTTAATTTGTCCTTAAAACTTAATCTTTAATTTTTAAATAAATGAAGACAATATAAGCGAAACTCAATCGAAAATCTGGAAACAGAAAAATCAGAAAAACATATTTACACCTCTGGGACAAGAAACCAGGACCTCTTGCTTTCCGGGCAAACGCGCTAACCACTGCGCCACGGTGTCGATATGAAATTCGGTCATGTTTAACTGTACCATACTTCGACTAAGAACCACCTACATTATCTTCATTTTCTTTAACGCATATGTTATTGGCAACTATCTTTATGTATGATTGCAAGATTCAAACCCGAACTAAATTCACTCTAGATGGTGTCTGGATAAATCTTTATCCATTTTATTTAATATGCGACATCTATCGACTTTTCTGCAAGCAAGAGGTCCTGGGTTCGAGTCCCAGAGGTGTCAATATGTTTTTCTGATTTTTCTGTTTCCAGATTTACGATTGAGTTTCGCTTATATTGTCTTCATTTATTTAAATATTACAATTTGAGGTTTTACTCATAAAGTTAAAATAAAATAAAAAAATAAAAAAATTAATCCTTAATTTTTGTATAATTTGTTGTATCCAAGCTATGGTTCTTTAAAGTGGTGACTGAAGGCCATTATTTATTGAATACACTTTCTGAAAATTTCTGCAATGTAAGTTGAAATACGGGTATATGTTTGTTTTAAATTATCAAACATCACCTCAACCCACCCACGTCTTCCGATATAATTTTTAATTCCAAGCATATTATTCTTGCAGCATATAATTTGAGAGGTGCAAAAGAGCTTGAAAAGAGAATCAATTTATGATTGCAAGTTCGCCCCATCTCTCCTTAAAGGTATTACATTTGTCTCTTCTCTTCCCGCGTGATCAAAAAGCTAGATTCCAACGCCATTACATATAATCAAGATGTTTGATTTTATCGTAATTATTGCCCCCACTCAATTGCAGAAATAAACCTACTTATTAACTGTCTCCTAGACTTATCCGCGGTGTTAAAATCATTATTTTAATTTCATTAGAATGCTCCTCGGTACATATTTATTTGTTTGCAGAATAATTTTGCAACGATAATTGTACGAAAAGTCCTCGCTATAATTATATAATTGGTTTGAATTTATAATTCCGTATCTTTTATTGATTTTAATCCTGAACGTAAAATGTCAAGTGTTTTGAGTCGGTAGTTTTGTAGGAGTTCAAAAGGAAATCGATGAAATTTATGTAATTGCAACTTTCGAAGTCAATCCAGCGCAGAACGGTCTATCGATGTATCAAAGAATATCAGATTATTCAATTGAGTTCATAAATACTTCTTCAAACTTTGCAAATATACTTTGTGGCGTCATTTTTAATTAAATGAACACAAATTTAAAATAATCAATATTATCAACATGTTTCGAAAACTGAGTTTTCTTAGTCAAGATAATGTTATTAAGATCGATATGACTTTATAAACACAATGCACTACATAATATAAACTCTGTATGCTGTAAAGGAGAAATTAGTAATTGTTCAGGAGAGCGAAAAGAAAATTTATTTTTTCAAAAAATCACCTGTTTTTGTAAATCAATAAATATGATTTTTAATATAAAAAAATACTGAATAGATCTTTCATGATACTCAATATTTGTAATTTTTTTTAATAACAGAATTTAATTTATCATAAAAAAACCTCTTAAAATGCAAGTCGTATAGGATATACTTATTTTCCTAAACGCCCATATTTCCCGACGACGCAGAACGAAACAGAAAAATGATAGAAATAAACAAAAATTTTAACAAAACAAAAAAAAAACGAATTAAAAAATTGCACTAAAAAGTAAAAAAATAATTTCATACTCTTCTACAACTTCGTAATCAACTTACTTTTTCTACTCAGCAATATGTAGGTACGATTGCTATTTTTGGAGTCGGTGTCAGTCAAGGTACATACATAGTTATAGGTGAGATGTGCTTGTGTCGACTTGACGAGGCGAGAGGCGAGAGTGGGGCCGCGGCGTGAGGGGAGCTGTCAAATGAACACGCCGGGCCGGGTATCTTTGCTGACACCGACTCCAAAAATAACAATCGTACCTACATATTGATGAGTAGAAAAAGTAAGTTGATTATGAAGTTGTAGAAGAGTATGAAATTATTTTTTTACTTTTTAGTGCAATTTTTGAAGTCGTTTTTTTGTTTTGTTAAATTTTTGTATATTTTTTGATTTTTAGTGAATCTGAAGTACACTAACTAATTTATCTGAATATGGGTAGACCTACTAAACGTGCTGCTCATATGAGATAGATATAATTTGGCCATAACGACGCTAGAGTCAAACATTCGGCCAAGTTTCGTTAATTTGTCATGGATCCGATAATCAGAACCTAACCAAACTCTCATCAAATTACTCTTGAAGTACATCCTTTCCAATAAAAAAAGAATCATCGAAATCAGTTGGCGTGATATTGAGTTATTCGTCCATTTGTCGCGCACATACTTAATGCAAATTTAAGACTTATATGGTTTTCTCATGGATGCCATTGTCGGAACTGGACCAAATTAAAATGGGACCACTCGGAGAGCACCAGCTTTGAAATAAAAAAGAATCATCAATATCGGATCACTTAGTCGAAAGTTCTGAGGAAACAAACATAAAAAAAATACAGTCGAATTGAGAACCTCCTCCTTTTTGAAGTCGTTTAAAAATTATGCATTTTTGCCTTTTGCAGCGTTTTAAATTTCCGCTATCGACATGGTAACTACGGATTTATGTTTGCCCAGAAATGTTTGTTTTTTGTCAAAACACTGTTGGTATCGCGACTGGGTTCCGCCCAGGCGTGGCGTGTTCGATTCCTCGGCTGGATTAGTCCTCCATCACGAAACAAGCAGCATTTTCCGCTTACCGTAGTGGTAGTAATAGATTTTCAAATTTTTTTCGTTACCAGGTTATTCGTTACCCGGGAATGTTTGTATTTCTTTAAAAAAAAATGTAAATAATATCACTTTGGTTGTCATTTGAAACGTAGCAGAAAATACTAGAAAAAAATTACATCTCTGGCATTTAAAACATGCACAGCGTTTTAATCAATTTAGTAATGGAGAGTGTATGAAGTGGGCGGGCGATGTGGATTTGATGTTTATGTATATCAAGAGTTTTATTCAGAAAAAACAAAAGAAAGATCACCGTCTGCATGAAATTTCTAAAAACTCTACGTAAAGTCCGAGCAACACCTAGGCGTCGTGTGTTCAATTCCTCAGCTGTGTAAGTCTTCCATCACAACACAAGCAATATTTTTCGTAGACTGTGGTGGTAGTAGGAGATTTCAAATATTGTCAGGTTATTCGTAAACCGGGAATGTTTGTCATTCTTTAAAAAAAAATTGTTATTGCAGCTATTTTCAGCACTGAGCATAATTACCGTAGCGAGTTTTGAAATATTCATTTTACAAAAAAAAAATAAGATAAGACGCAATTTTTCACGAGATTTTTAATTAATTATTCGACAAGAAAAATATTTTGAGAAAATAGTGTTTAATGGGGTGAGTTATGTCCGGGTCTTGGCGGCGGATAGGTCTACCCACCAGCTGCATGGCAGGCCGGATCGGGAGAGAATAGTTAAGATAATTCCTTTGACTTCTCCAGCCGTACTCTCTCGTAACGTTGCCATGCACCGGATTGCATGATTGATGGATTTATACGTCCGTCACTCCTGGACACACTGACCTCCAGATTCCTACCCACCCCTAATACACGTTTCCTTCTCAGAACTTCCTCTCCTTCTTTTCCTAAAAAGACTCTCCATACAGCATCCCCAAAGATGACATAGGCCCCGAAGGGAAATATATTCCTCAGGGCTTCCTGTGAGGAACTAATGTAAAAAAAAGTACCGGAAAACCAGCGTGATTACTATGGTAGGGATGCAACGATATATCGGAAAACCGATAAATATCGATATATCGACCCCTAAAAATATCGATATTTTTCGATATCGAAAATACGCCGATATCGATATATCAATATCCAAAATCTCAATATATCGTATCGAAATATCGATTTTTTTTTTATTTTTATAAAGGCAGAAGCCACTATAACTCAAAGCAGAAACCGGCTACAAGGAGGCAGACTGTCAAAGTTACTATTTAATACATAATTAATTAATAAATAGTTACGAAAGCTAGTACAAAATACTGGAATTAATATTTTTTTAAATTAATTTATAAAAATAAACCTCATTTTAAATACCTAACGAAATTATGTGATTATTCACATGGGGTAGTATAAAAAATTATATCCAGACATAATCGATAAAAGATATAACGTTAACTACTTTGGATTTCTACAAGCTTTTAAAAAAAAGAAGAAATATCGATATATCAATATCGACCTAATTCGATATATATCGATGTCGATATATCGATATTTTTAAAAACCTTGCATCCCTATATGTAGGTACTTTTTTTATAAAGCACCACAAAATATTATAATTTAAATAATTCTCATTCAGGCAGATACATCATTATTATATAACAGAAAAACGACTTTTCTTAAATCTCCATTTCGATCTCGTAATATTCCTTGTGATTGATTGCGCAACTTTATCCACTCCATCTCTCCAATTTATGATACGGCGAATCTAATTGGGATCGGCAGTTGGCTTCATGAAACATGTTCCACGTATTAATTTTATCTTAAGTAATCTCTGAAAAACTTATAATTACTTAATAAAGCCGGGCGCTGAAGCGACTGGTATACAAAATGAATCGGGATAACATCTCTAGATAAGTACGGAGCTGATTATATAATCTAGAGACAAGTCCTAGACTATAAGCTGATGGGACAGGCAAATATTATTACTTACTCCACTGCACATCACGGATATTTTTATTAAGCTAGCAGGTTTTTGCTACTAGGCCCTGCGAGCGGCTTTTGGGTTAGGCTTTGCCCAGTTTGAGTGTTGGTTGCCATTTTATAAATCCGATATGAACTGGTTCCAAAAATAGCCGTGGTGTCGCGAAACTGCGACTCCACTGATAATTGGCGGTAAATGCTGCAGAGCAAAGCCCACGCAGCCCTCGAAGGACCAGTCCCGAAACTACGTGAAATCGCTAAGTTATATGGGACGATTAAATAGCATACACTCGCAAAACCTGATGGATAGTCAGTCGATAGTACAGATCTGTGCATTTGGAAAATTAGATAAGCACAGATTGGAATAAGGAAAATAGGACTCACCGTTGCAGATGGGGCCTCGCTGATCTCCAGTTTTGTTGCACACTTCTCACTTTTTTTTATTTAAAAATCGCAATATTCTTACAGTAAGAGGTTACGATACATGCGCCCTGTCTGAGATGTAATTTTGTACTGAGCAGGAAAGCATACTGTCACCTCTCCAAAGTTGAGTATTTCTTGCAACAATTTTTATGATGACATTTGGGAAGGAAAGATCAGGTAGGTGGGATAAATTCAGGATTTTGACATATCTACCCACCAAGTCTGCGAATGCAATACCCAATCAATCCCATATAAAGATGCGCAAACAAGCCGGTTCCTCGGATCCACCGGGATCCAGTGATAGCTAGTCACCGGGACAAAGTAACCGCGACAAAAGTACACATTATTATATCCCATATTAAAAAGGATTGCTATAAACATAATATAAGCTATACACTTTCTAAAATAGTGAGAACCCAAGAACACGATAAAAGAAAAAAATTTCAACATTGACCTTCGAGTATTATATTAAATCCTCGGTGCACGACTTGATAGTTCCAACGTTAATTTTGAGACCCCCAAGAAAAGTGTAGGTATATATCAATAATACAATAGATCATCCTTTTCATATCATTATATAGGATCGTTTCGACGAGTTCCTTGAGTGCAAAAGAAAAGTTCAAATATGTGAAGGCGATTATAAAAAAATGTTTTCCTTGTGTAATGTGTTCTCAATACATAGTAAGATAGATTACCAATTAACGCTAGATGAATTCTGGAATACAGAATTCAAAAAACCTGTAAACCACAACTAGCCTACTAGGCATAGAGAAGCAGAAATGTTTTTTTATTAATATATCTCAAAATGTATACGGTGATAGAACAAAAAGGCATAAAATTCCGGAAATATTTAACGCATTACCTGAAAATATTAAAAAAGAGACATCTTATTCAAAAATCAAAACTAAAGTCAAATCATTCTACCTTATACTTGAAAGCAAATAATATTGTATACAAATACCTAGATTGAATATTGATCAAATACCTAAAATAATATTGTGTACAAGTACCTATAAATTACTATCATACATTATGTTCATAAACATTATAATTTATAATAATTAGTATTTTAATATTAAGGATTATACTTTTAAGTAATTACTATGTAAAACTTAAAAGTATGTAGGTAGTATTAATTAAATAGGAAAAATGAGAGATTTCTTACAATCAAATTCATGTAAGATGAAATATTGCAAAATTATAAACTGAATAAATGTATAAAAAAAACGGCTCGGCTATGGAACAATTTGCCAGCCTTCGTGTTTCCTCCCTCCTATAACATGGATCTCTCAAGTACCATAATCGCTCCTTCCTCTCCTCAAAACGACCATCCTAACACCATCCCTAAAATGACAAAAGCCCCGAGGGTTATTATTTTCCTCAGAAGAGACCCTGTGTGGAGTAAATTTAAAAATATATATCAGCCCAGCCTAACGGATGTAGGGATTCTGTACTCTGCACATCAACCGGTTGAAAGGATTCAGGAGATAACTTTCGTACGTTGACGGCCCATCCTAACGAACATATGAGGTTCATAGAGGTTCTGTACACTCCCTGTCATCAACCAACTGAAAGGCTCAGGGAGATAACTGCACATACTTCCGCAGGCCACTTACGCGTTCTTGCTAGCTGTACATCAGCCGTTCGAAAGGCATAAGGAGATAACTGAAGATATTCCCGCGGGCCTCTGATGCGTCCTTGCTTACAATTTTGAGTTATCGACGATCGGACTACGCGTCACGTCGCGGAATATTATATGGGGTATAAATAAAATCACTATAATCAGGATGAATGCCGCATTAATTCGAGGCCCTACGGGATATCATTAAAAACAGAAATTTTATGTGTAGTTTATGTTGACTAGTCATTCATAATCTCTGGCATTATTCTACCCTAGGGATCTCAATGATTTGATTATCATAATATAATACACCTAATAGATCTATTTTAATGGTTAGAATGATACCGACGAGTAGCGGGCGGTCTATAGTTCATATTATCAATGTTAATATCACTTAGTTATATCTAATAAGAGTTCCTATATCACAGCTTTTTCAATTGATATATTATATTATTTTAACTTTGAACAGTTTTTAACGGTATAACAGCGCTTCGGGTGGCGAAAGTTCGAATTTTTTTCGGTCTATTTTATATCCATTTTTAATGATACGCCTGACGTATAATGCGCTTTTCAGTATGTATTCAGATTATCCATCAATACTGCTCAAATCTATACAATACATAATCGGAATTTCATAATCTTAAATAATTATTTCACAAAAAAGTTAATTATCATTGTCTGTTTTAAATAAACTTAATCTTTGAATATTATATTATCAATTCTCAAACGGAAAATGTGGCGCAGAAAAAGATTTGGTTGCATATAGGAATTGAAACCAGTTTCTCAGCTTTGCCTATGACCGAAGGAGATGGAATCGGATTAACTCAGTGGTAGAGCGAAGGTATTTAAAAATGGATTTTTCAATATTTGATTTCATCACTAATAAACTCTCAGCATGGGTAAAGCACTCGGTGAGACCCATATTATCAAATAATGTATTAAAATATGAAAAATTATTATAGCAAATAAAAAATAAAAAAATACTCCCAAGCTTCTTGTACCTGGAGTGTTTTGGCCACATTTTGGCCAATTTGGAAATATCTTCGACCATCCGCTGGAAAAATGGGGCCAATTTGAATTTGTATCCAAATGTAACAAAATGTGGCCAATTTGAAATTGTATCCAAAAGTAACAAAATCTGACCAATTTGAAGGTCAATTTGAAATTGTGTCCAAAAGTAACAAAATGTGGCCAATTTGAATTTGTGTCCAAATGTAACAAAATGTGGCCAATTTGAGGGCCACATTTGAAATTGTGTCGAAAAGTAACAAAATTCGGCCAATTTGAATTTGTGTCCAAATGTGACAAAATGTGACCAATTTTAAATGTTACTTCTTTTAAAGGAGACATTTATTGGAATTATTTCAAATGTTCCCGCGGGTTAGAGAATCTTCGATTAATCTCAAAGCTAACTTCTTAGTTTCACACTTTAACAAGAGTTGTCTCGCTTCTCTTCTGAATTACTTGTAAGTGACATTCCGCGAACCGAAATAATTGAAAAAAAAAATTCTTACAAATCAATGATCATTTGGTTCGACTTTTTACGCATTAAAAAATTAATGTAAGAATTTAAATTTATATCTGTCATTATCAACTTGACCATATTATTTAATAATACGGAAGTCATAATAACATATAATTTTGCTCAATTATTCACGAATTTATAAATTTAACGATTTAAAAAAATATATATGTGAATCTTAAAAATATGGGATAAACGGTAAAATATCTGTGAATTCCGGGGCTATCTAACTCATTAAGCAATATAAACGTCTCCATATTAAAAATTTAAGGTATAATTTTTTCGAAAGAGGGCGAGAAATTTCCAAACCGAACGCTTAAAATTTTCCAAGCGTTCATGGCAGAAATTATTTATTTATTTGACATAATATCTAACATTTTTAAATACAATTCAATGTCGGCCTCACTGGGTAGGTCATCTGTGCTGAGGCCCCCATTTTATAAAACAAAAATTTATACATATTACATTAAAAATAATATAAAAATAATGCTGCATAAAAAAAGCTAAAATTAAACTAAAAATAAAAATTTATAATTTAGGTAAAATGTATTTTTAAAATGATGTGTTTTATATTTATTTTTGTTTGTTACGTGTATGTGTTTTATTCTTATTATGTAATGAGATTTTGGAAATATTGTCTTTTTTGTTCTTTAATCCAATTTTTAATTTTGAGTATGAATTTATTTTTGTTTTCTTCTATTTTATTTTCATGGGTAAGACTGTTGAATGCTTTTATAGCATGATATTTATAGTGCCTTTTTCCAAAGCTTGTATTCAATGTCGGAGTTTTTATGTTATTTTTGTACGATTGTCTTACTGGTCTGTTAGTGATATTTTGAGATTGTTGAAATTTGTTTTTTGGTAGAAAATGTAGTTTAGTAGAGTTTTAACGTATACTTGGCCTATATCTAGTACGTTAAAACTGTTGAATATTTGGTCTGTATCAGTTAGTCTATGTTTTTTAAAAATTACCTTTAATATTAATTTCTGTGCGATTTCTAAGTGAACGATAGCTGAGTTTGTTGCTCCTCCCCAGACAATTATGCCATATTCTATTATTGATTGACAAAGTGCAAAATATATTGTTTTCATTTGTTTTATTTTTTATATATTTCTTATGTTTAGGAAAATGTGTATTGTTTTGAGGAGTCTATTTGTGATTTTATTTATTTATTGTTTCTTTACACTGCAGGTAAAATGTTTACAATACAATTTGTTACCTCACTAGGACAAGCCTGTGTTGAGGTTATTATTTATATGATTATATGATTTGTTTGATATGATGTGTCCATTTTAGGTTATGGTCAATTACGATTCCTAGATACTTAATTTGTTCTGTTTTTCTAGAGAAGGGTAATTGATTATATAGCGGATTATATAGCTCCAGTGTCTTTCAGTAGCATGCAAAATGTTAATAGAGTAATGCTTTATCCATTATTTTAATTATGTTTTTAAGTCATATCTTTATGTTTTCATTAAATACTACTACTCTATCAGAATAATGCATTTCAATATCTATCTTCCCGCAATAATGTTCCAGATTCTCATGGTTTTTGAGCTGTCAAGACGAAGATGTATGGCGCAAGTCTTCCTTACAACTCCACAGAGCTTGCTCCATGTAATGGTATTCAATTTTAATGTTTTATTCATAAAACATACATGCGCTTAGATTCAGGAGTGAATCGAACTTGATTTGAATGGTTTTAAGAAAAACAGATATTGGTTTATTAAAAAATGTTATTAAATACAAATAAGTAAATGTAAATAATTTAATACATAATATGTACGTCAAGCACAGTCAGTAAACACGGAAATCATTAGAACTGGCACACCCATCTCTGTGTTTGGTAATTATCAATTTTTGCAAAATTCGTATTTACAGTCTCTCGTGTCTAGGATGAACGAAGTGTGTATGAAGAATGAGTTAATGATGAATGTAAGTAAGTCTAAAGTCAGTTTGAAAGAAAGAGTACGAAAACAGTGTGCAATATAGTTGTGAATGATGAAAACTTGGAGCAGGTGGATGAGTTTGTGTATCTAGGTAGCATGTTTACGAGAGATTGGAAGGCTGATAGAGATATTGAAAGAAGGGCAAATGCAGGTAACTCCATTAATGGAGGACTGCATGCAGTTGGAGCTAATAAAACACTGTCAAAAGAAGCGAAGCTAGCAGTCCACAATAGAGTCTTGGTGTATGGCAGTGAGGCATGGAACTGGCAGAGGAAGAATGAAAGCAGACTGAATGCTGTAGAAATAAGATCCCTGAGGCGTAGTGTGGTAAAACCATGTATGATCGTGTGAGAAATGTGGAGATCGGCAAAGAATGCAAGGCTGATGTAAGCATAATGAGTAAGATTAAGAAAAGGACCCTCAGATGGTTTGGGCGTGTAGAGCGAATGAATGAAGAAAGTAATGTAAGAAGAATATATGACGAAATGTGAATGGTAGAAGTCGGGAACGCCCGAGGAAGACATGGCACGATCAAGAGAATCAGATACTTGAGACGGGCTATGTCAAGAGCCAGAATAATAGAAGAGTAGGTATATATGAATGTGAATGAGGTAAAGAGTGTGTGCCAAGACCGAGTTGTTTGGCTGTCCGTTCTTTCTGCCCACCCCTGCGGGGAAACGGCGTGATGGTTAGTTAGTTAAAGTTTTGTGTGAAATGAACAATATTGGATAATTAAAAAGGATATTTTACTAAAAGTTTTTCAAATATTGTAAACAATTGTTAAACGAAATCGGCCCACTCTAATGCACATCGATAATAATCCACACTGATTTAATTCCCACTCATGTTACAGGCATTTCTCGGCATTATGAAGGTTGACACTAGGGATTTATCATCTGGGTGGAAGTAAGGAGTAGAGCGTTACGAATAGTGCGTAGGTTGATCTATTTAACATTAGACAACCTTATACCTTGAACTTACCAAAACAGGGAGGATATTTTTGAACCGGTTCCTTACCTGTGAATAATAACTTTACATTTTGTATTACGAGCACATTGAAATGTTATTAAAACCATCTAATTGAATACATTGGTTTCGCCGCAATTAGACAATGCATTCAGAAGGTATCTGCTACAAGTGTAAACAAAGGTATGAAAACACTAGGCTTCGTACTAAGAACAACCAAAAACTTTATACAAGTCATTAAATTATTACATGTATCTCTAGTTAGAAGTCTAATGGAATATAACTCGGTAGTTTGGTCTCCATATTACAAAATTCACATTAATAACATTGAGCGAATACAAAAAAAATTTCTGCGTTTTATAAATTTTAAATTAAATATCCCACTAGAAGACTTGAAATATAATTTATTATTAAATACACACACTAGAAGACAGACGTAAAATAAACGACTTAACATTTTTATTCAAAATACTTAACTCTAAATTTGACTGTTGCGAACTACTGCAACTCATAAACTTACGAATACCGACAGTAACTACACGACAAAATACACTATTCTACTGTAGCATTCATAAGCGGAACTACATTGCCCACTCTCCGATACAACAATTTCACACTATGGGAAATCAGTACTTAGGTGATATTGACATAAACTTGGCGAAATTTGTTGATCTTTTAAAAAACTTATTTTTCCAAAACTGTTCCTAAACCTATCTGTTTTTCTGAAAACCTATGAAATCGCTGTATTTTTGTATTTTTATGACTTGTGTGGTTTTTTATCAAATTTTATTTTTATTATTCTGTATATGTTAAATAATCTGTCATGAATCATTTGTACTACCAAAATGTAAAAGCCCATTGGGCGTTAAATAAATAAATAAATAAAGTGAAACAAATTTAATATGTCTAGATCTTCAGAAATAACTTTTTTAACATTAATTCCACACAGGAGGCCATGTGGAAAATAATTTAGCTCAGGGCTTATATATTCTTTAGGGATGGCATGTGAACTTCTGAACTTGTTGTAGGAGGGAGGAAACACAAATCCGTTAAATCATTCAAAGCCGATTTGTTGAACTCAAATATGAGTCGTAGAAACGACCTGTTGCCATGTGACAAATATCAACCATGATCGGCTATCTAATGGTAGATATCCAAGATATGAATAGTAGATAAGGGAACGTACCCATACTACGTGACACGTTTAGGGGGGGGGGGTCTTCAAAATGTCACGCTCCATACAAATGAGCGGCGGTTTGCTTAGGTTTTTGGTCACCGGAGGGGGGGGGGGGGGGGTTAAAAATTGCAAAAAGTTGGTCACGTAGTATGGGTACGTTCCCTAAATGGTTTCTTATGAAGAAACAAGTGTTGGCCAACCAATTTCATATGTAGACATATGTGTATTAATTATTTTCAAAGCCTGGCAGGCGATTGCTGCGGTAGATCAGACACAGGTTTTGAGCGGCTAGATTTCCAAAATTTGTATCCTGGCCGCGACGGTACCGTTTTTTTCGATATTTCGATTCCATAAGTAATTGAATGTGGGTCGAATATTGAGAATTTTCTCAACTTCGGAAAGTTCAATATCATGTTACATTATTTTTGAAGAGTCAGGATATTGTTATATTATGTCTACCAATCTTAGTTGACTCATCACAGAACTCACTCATATGTATAACTTATATATAGCGTGTTTCGTTAAGACTTTAATAAAAATGAAAACAATTACATAATTAGTATTTCACAATTTAGAGTTTGAAGCCAATGCGGGTAAGTAGGTTATTTAGACTTTGGTTTTTTGACTTGCTGAATAATATTCATATAAAATACTGATGGTTATTAACACATTTTTTCTGAATGTGACAATCTTGAGGACTGAGTTATATACACTGATAGATATATTCATGTTATATAACCATCAACCATTTTCCATATCCTATATTTATTAGTAGTAAACGTAGTCCCACGAATAAATGAGACGCTAAGTAAAATAAACAATCTATTAATAACGATGCGAACTTAATATGATGAAAACTTAGATTATTACCCTTGTGATATTATGCACCGATCGAACTAGGTATGAACAGGACACACCAAGTTTTTCTTAACAATATTATTTCACGAGCATCGTTTACAACGAGTAGTCAATATTTGATAAGGCAGAAGTTAAAAATTTCAAATTGGCAAAATCAAAAATGTGAAAAAGGCTCAAACAACTAGCCATTTAAACAATTTTTTAGCTATTAAATTTTTTTTGAAGTGATAACTTTTTAGCACCGTTGTGACAAACACTCCTGTCTCGTCTTTGTGCGGTGCTTCGTAGCCTCCCTACTCTTGTTTACTTTAGTTTTCTGAAGGTTTTACTTTTACCGCGTGTGAACTGAAATTGTGATTTTTTTATTAGATTAATAAACATGATTAAAATGTTATTTAATAAAACACACGGGTACGAATATAATCCAGCAAAATCTCCCAATCCTCCCCTGTTGAGGACTGCCTACTGCCTCCTGTCTCCTGTCTCATGCCTTCAGCCAGGCCTAAGTAAGCCATGCTTAACATCCAGATGAAATCGTCAGAATTAGAATAATGAACCATAGCCGCCGCCAACACAGCCAGGGCCGGATCTACGAAATCTGGCGCCCTGTGCAGTAGGTACCCCCCCCCCTACATTTTTATTTTGATTAAAAATTCATTCACCTCAATTTTTTTATTTTTTTTTTATTTAATTATTTTTTTTTTTACACTAATTTATCAAATAAAATCAAGACATATAAAGGGTGTAACTTTTCCAAGTGACCTGGCGGTAGCTCTCACACTCGTTTTTTTTTAAAGAGAGGATCGCCAGGAGCCCTATACTCTCTGAATCTATTGGGTAAACATAAATTATGGTGCTATTTTAATTATTTTAGGAAAAACTCTTTGCAAGTTATGCTTTAAAATAATACAACGAATTGTTTGTTTGTGCCCGTACCATGATTTAAAATATAGGTTACGAGACAATGCGGGTGGTTTCGCTGAACTAGGTCCATTAGACATTCTTGAGATTTACTGCGTTTATGTACCTATATACCCAACGCGAATATTAGAAAAAGCAAATACTAATACGTTCTCATGGCAACGTACAACACAAGAATAGCATCTACTAGCTTCTGTCAGGCAGTCCCGACGAGAGACAGTGAGCAGTAATAATAAGAATATAACCTCAAATTTGTGCCTTGCATTTCCCCTGTGTTGAGCGAACAAACACTAAACACTGACGTATGGTATCAACGGCTTACAAACAAAAATACCGCGCTGTGATTGGTTATTGAATTTGGATCGCACCTATTCGTCGTAAAAGACGGTAAAAGATATATGGAAAAATAGATCTTACGTTTAAACTAAATATATAGAATTTGTAAAAAAATTCTGTAACTGACTATAAATTCGTAAGCCGTTGATACCAACCAGATGCGTGCGCATTCTGTTTCTTTGGAAAGTGTTGCTAGAGCGTAATAATTATTTCGTACTATGGGTAATTTTTAAACGATTCAGGGAATATTATAACTAAATTTTAATACAATATTTATTTTCTCACGGGCGCCGCGGCGCCCCTTCGGAGTTGGCGCCAGGTTTTTGCACGTTTTTGAACGTATGGCAGATCCGGCGCTGAACACAGCCTTCCGCGCGGTGGAGCCATGCGAGAGTATCTACTGAGAAACATTTTGCAGATTGGCCGACGCGACGGGTCTAGAACCTTCTAGAACTTTTCTTAATAAATCTCGAAACTAAACACAAACTGTGAGACTAATAATAACTTTTGAATCTTAGATTTTTTTACAAAAGTTAAAAAATATTAATATAACTTGAAAACTTACTATTTCATCGTCAAGACGAATAAAATACCCTTATTGATAAAAAACTTTATATAAATATTTCAAACCGTTTTACGTAAAATATTTTAATGGTAAGGTACTATTTTTATTAATCTTAAATATAAATAGCTTATATCTGTGGGTATCGGTGTGAAAGAAGATATTAAGAATTAATTAGAAGAATTAATTAAAATATGAGCTTCGAGAAAACCCCCATTAGAATCTTCTGTCGCCTTAAGAGCGTTTAACCAGCCAGCGGACGAAAATCCACATTTCGTCGAAAGTTGTTCTTACGATCGTGCAGGGCGGTTACAATGAGAAAGATTAATTATTCTCCGTACCAGCTTTTTTAAATTATAACTCAATATCGAATTTATTTCAATCCAAATTAGCGTTAATTTATACCTTCATCCAAAAATGCTGAAAAGCGTGATGATAAAACTATTAAAATAATGTACTTTTTGTAATTATTTTTTGATTATAAGTATTTATCATTTTCAATAATGTCTAAATTTAATAAGAATGGTAAAAAAATCTGAAATATATTAGTTTGTAAGTGCGCAAATAAATACACAAATGGACCAATTTTCGTCAAGAAACACATGTACGTACATATTTTTTAATGATTTTAGTGAAACTAAAATTAAAATTCTAAAACATGCGTTTGCTAGATAATGTATTGATTTATTTTACTGCATGATTATATTATTTGAAATGGGTGTGGTATAATACAAAATCTTTTTTGAAAATTTAGCAAATCTGCCAACGACCTATGGAATAACCTTATTATACTAAAAATTAAAAAAAATTTCAAAATTTATTACATGCGAATGCTAGATAAAAGAACAATCTTTTGAAATCCATTTATAATTTTTTTGTGGAAAAGAGTCAATTCGTCTAAAATCTGATTTGAAAATGACATATTTCTGGTTTTCTCTGGTAGTGCCCTCTTAAATATTATGAATAAAAATGGGTCATTCGCTTTTCGACGATAAATGAGTTTTGTATACCTTTTTTTTTTTACTCATGCAAAAAAAATTATTTGTAAAAATCAAGCGCATTCAAATGAGATATTGTTACTGATGTGTTTTAATGGCAGCTTTTATTTTTCAAAACGCATTAATTACCAACGTATAAAAAGTAAAATATCCGATTAATCAAGTGGCATCATCTGCTCTACCAAAATTACCATTAAAACATGGGGCTTCTCTAAATCCAATCGCATTTACGACGTCTAGCATCCTGTAATCAAAAATTGCATAAAAATTCAAATTCGCCCACTAAATTATTTCTGAAACGCCGCCAAATTTTACTCATCTAGACTTATATTATTGCAGTCGTTATACGGAATCCGGCCGTTTGTCAAAATGTCCGGTGGAGTGGCCGTAAAACAAAAATCTCATTTTACGACGTTTTACATCCTGTAATCAAAGGTTGCATTAGAATAGTAATTCATCTACTATTAAAACATTAACTAACTTACCGCATAATTTTGATTTTTCACTGTGGGTCTTCCGACTTGTTTGTTATCAAAAATTGCATCGCAGTTCTAATTTGAATGCCACGCGCCGTAATTATCTCTCCCAACTCCATAATGATAAAAAAGAAGGCAATTCATTTATAAATATCCCAGAGTAATTTTTTTAATTCAGAAAGCTTTAGAAATATACATAGGTAACAATTTTAAAGATTTTAAATTTCACACTGAAAATGAAAATCTTTGAATACTATAACATGTAAACATACAAATAACGATACCCCTCATACACACAAGCTAAGCTTAATTGTGAGGATAGGTACATCTTATATGTATATTATCTTTACTAAGTATAAAATGAAATCGCTCACGCTGTATGTGCGCTTAGATCTTTTAAACTATGCAATGGATTTTCATGCGGTTTTCACCAATAGATAGAGTGATTCATGAGGAAGGTTTTTAGATATATAATTTGTCAAGGTTTTATGTAAATTGGTTGAAATACATAATATATCGGACTAAGCGGCAGCGGGCAGCGTGGTGTGGATTTGATATAACAGATGGCGTTGGTTATAAAGGTTTCCTTAGTCACAGCAACGTGTGGCCGGGTCTGCTAGTGTTGTATAAGATTATTATTACATAGTAATAAATTTTATTTGTAAATTAAACATTATCATTTAGAATTGACGTATTTAAAAAAAAAACTCTACTCATGAAAGGCTCATCCCAACTTGGTTGTTTGCCTAAATGACAGAGCTACTTACTATCTGTAAAACGAAAATCGTATTTTACGGTGTCTTGCATTAAATTATATTAATCAATAACACCTCCGCAAGGTATCGCAACACGGCATGACATCCCAAAAACAAATAACGAAAATTGCATTTTAATACAAATTCGGTTGTCGCAAAGACATAAATCAACCATCAAAGGTGGGTATTTGTTGCTGTCATACTTATAAATCCGGCTGTTCGATATAATGACCATAAAACTAAAATCGCATTTTGCTACGTGTTACTTCATATATTTAAAAAATTGCACCAACACACATATTTGCTTGCCACAGTAACATAAATATTAAAAATATATATTTGCTGCAGTCATACTTCCGAATACGGCCGTTTCTGAGAACCCCCGGTTCAACTAATTTAAATCACATTTTGCGACTTCATCAAAATATGCAATATAAATACAAATACATGGGGCAAAGGCATAAATCCACCATTAAAAAGTATATGATGCCTTTCATTCTATAATATAATAATTAGTGATAGTCCAGAATTGTTGCGTTGATTAGCTTTCAGATTCCATTATGTAATACTAGAAGTCGGGATTTATTACAGTTTAGAAATTCTGGGGCTAAATACCATAGGTATTCCTGTTTGCCCAGAAAACCAATGGAAGTAATTATAACAATTCAGTGGACATCTTCAATATGTCACTAAACAAATACAAAATGTTGCTGCTGAAGCAGTTATTTATAATAAATAATACTGTATAATTTTTACCATACATATTTAATAGCCTCTAAAAAGGCAGTTAATAAATAAAAAATTCAAAATTATATTGGCATATAAATCACTTACCTAATAAAACATTAATTAACCACAACAAAGTTTTTGTCGCAGTCATTCTTCCGAATTCGGTCGTTTGAAAAACGCCCGGTTCGCAAAACGTCCGACAAAAAAAAATCTCTGCATTAGGTACCCAGTACTTTTGTAGGTACGCACGTTTTTGATGCAATTTACTTGCCACAAATATTTAAATCAGCCATAAAAATGAATTTGTTGCAGTTATACTTTCTAATCCGATCGTTTGAAAAACCACCCGGTTCGCAAAATGTTCTACTAAAAATAATTCTATCCATTCGGTACGTACGTACTTTCTCGATACGCGATGATCGGAATGCCGGCCGGTCATATGTGGCCGGTGTTATTATACGGTAACGCCTGATAATTCTATGCAAATGAACTGGCCACTTTATCTGCAATCTGTTACAGACCATCGCTATCGTTGATGTTCTGGGCTAGACGAATATTAAGAGCGCTGCAGGGCTGCCATATTTTTTTTGTAAATTTAAATGAATTACTAATAGGTACTTATTTAGTGGTTTATAGTTAGTTAATAGAAAAATATATCTATGGGAGAAATCTTTTGTTGTTAATTTGTAACTAACAATTCCCCCCTGGCTCCGCCCAAATAACGGTGTTCTTTTATAAAATCTTTTTTCTTATTGAAAATTTTAAAGATAAAATTGTGTAGTTTGGATAATATAACTTTTGAGCTATACACGTAGATATAAACAGGGAGATGACAATAATTGCGTGAAAATCTATATTGTGAACTCGGGCGTTATAAAACAGTAATGGATACTGAATTATTTGTCACATAAGCTTCACACAGGAGGCCCTGAGGGATTTTTATCCATGTCATCTTAGGTGATCTGTATGGAGGGTCTTTTTTAGGGAAAGGAAGGAGAGGAAGTTCTGGAAACGAAAAAGGTACGAGGGATTGGGAGAAATCTGTGGTCAGTGTTTCCAGGAGTGATGGACGTATAAATTCTCCAACTGCGATGGCAATGGGTCGTGAGAGTCCGGCTGGAGAGGTCAGAGAGCCTCCTTCAACTCTCGATCAGGCACGCCACGCAGTACGTGACGCCCGCCAAGACAAAACCTCATCTAATGAACCCGGGCACCACTGCTAAATCACCAAAGGCATCAAACCACTTGGGGTAAGTTATGGCAGAGGGGTTGGTTATCCAATAAATGGTTCCCGGGACGGCGGTACCGACACCCGCCTCCCAAATTGAACTGCCATAATGTTTACTCTACACTTTACAATTTTACTAAAGAATTATTGATGATAGTGCTTTTCGGGTTACGTTATTAATTACGATTTGGTATACTCAGATTATGAGGTTCTTCTTCTTCTTGTGCCATGTCCGTTCAACGGACGTTGGGTATCATGTTGGCTATGCGGACTTTGTTTACTGCGGCCCGGAACAGCTCCACGGTAGACTGGCCATACCACTGTCTCAGGTTTTTCAGCCATGAGGTTCTCTTTCTTCCAGGTCCCCGTCTTCCGGCAATCTTTCTCTGCATTATGAGATGCAAGATCTCATACTTCTCTGGATGTCTCATCACATGTCCAAGATATTGAAGTTTTCGGATTTTTATAGTTTTAATTACTTCCTTTTCTTTATTCATCCGAACCATAACATCTTCGTTTGTAACCCTGTCCATCCAGCTTATTTTAAGTATCCTTCTGTAGATCCACATCTCGAATGCCTCAAGTCGCCTAATTAGTTCTTCAGTAAGTGTCCATGCTTCCATTCCATAAAATACCTAATTTCGAAAACCCGTAGCATCTGACCATTCGCATACGTAATCCAAGGTTGAGATCATGACTGCAGAACATTTTTTTCATGCGGATAAAGGTTGCACGAGCTTGCTCAATGCGGCATTTGATTTCAACTGAAGGATCCCATCTATCATTTCATGAGGTTATGTACAAATTTTTTATCATTAAAATTCTTTTCTCATCCTTATCAAGAAATATCAAAGAAAAGTATTGACTTGTATGCATTTTTTTGTTTTCATGGAATATCCATAATGAATATTTTACGAAGTCCAATTTGAGCGATAATATGGTCTGAATTACTTATAAATACCAAGGTAACTTGACGGTGAAATTAATTTATAGGTACACTGGGCACTGGGCATGCATCTTGTCGTTCCTTATTAAATGTTTTGTAATTTTATCGCCTGGGCTCGTGTGACGAGATTGCTCTTGCCCCGGGGCCTTGGTCTACGAAACTAGTTTTTATTCAGATTTTTTTTAGATTAAGTATTACCACAACAATCTCATGGCAGACAACATGGCAGCTGAAAGTGGTAGAAATAATTGACAATTTATTTTAGCATTTCAGCAGAAGCTATTTGAAATGAACGTGCGACTGAAGTCTTGTATGAGAGTCATGACATGAAAACAAGACAACAACAACTGTCATTCTAATGTAACATTGGTCACTTGACTATTTTTCCACACTTATGCAAACATCCATTACAAAAAAGGCAAAGACTCTACAGTTATGAATGGTCACGTCCACTTAGGACACAACGCGCAATTAAGCAGTAAAAAGGGCAAAGTAAAGTGTATTGAATCAATAAATTGTGACTATAATAGAGTATTCGGGCCGCGAGAATTCTGGAAAAGGGCAAAGTATTAGTTTCTTCGACGATTCCGCTTAATTGGGACACATCTGGCCAAAACATTTTGTCCCAAATAGGCGGCTGTCCCAAAAAAGCTAAGTTTAAGGGCCCGCAAAACGGATTTGTACTGATTTATTACATATTTCCCTTAAACACGGTAAGTTTTAAAGCTCTTAAAAAATATATGTTATTCATGAAGATAATATCTAGATTTTGCCCGCGCCGAAACGCAAATTATATAAAGTTCCCTAGATAGAAAAAAATCGCAAAGTATGCTCCAAAATTTATTATTAACACGTTTGTTTCAGTTATTTTAAAAGTTATATGTATGAAAAAATTCACAGTGTTTCTTTAAATGCTGTTTAAGATAATGCCCGCGAGATTTTTGCTCTATTTTAAACGAGTCGTGTTTTATTAAACATTTTCGCAATTTTCGCATCGATTTTGTCGCTGTAAATGTTAGCGCTCTCCTCTAACATTCGTAATTTCGTATCTCTCCATCTTCTTCTTTTCGGGCCCGGTTGCAGAGCCTTAAGGTACATAGGTAGGCATTAAGGTACATAGGTAGGTATTTCATTTATTTTAGTTCCCTCGAATGAATAACAGCCGAATAAACTCTGAACTTCCGTAGCGCTGCGCATCCTCTATTATCTTTTACTGGACACATTTAGTTTTGATCTATTGATTTCTTAATTATTTATTATATGCTAATTGGAAGCAGCTCTGTGCGTTGTGCGGCCTAATGTGGACGTTCCATATGGAATGAAGAATTAAAGAAACCCAGAAGAATTAGAAGAAAAAAACTTAACTTACCATTTTAAGAAGTGTGCAGTATTTTGTCTTCAAGTGCATCTGAAAGAACGAAAGTAAATATTAGTTAGTCAATTTTTATAAGAAAAACTCTCTTTTTATAGCTTTTGAAGGTTATTCCACATCAATATGATATATCATTGAAGCGGAAGATAACAATAATATATAAACGAGAATATGAATGAGAACAAGACACAGAAAAACAGAAAAAAGACAATGGTCGTAACAAGGGACAAGAACTCAGATCTAACATAATATAATATGGAAAAATAATTAGTTGAAGATAATACTCTTAATTTTAAAATTTGAAATTGACAAATATGACGGTTTTACAGAAGGTGTCCCGGTTAGACGAGAGGTCTGAGTTCAAGTCACAGTTGCGACCATTATCTTTTTTCTGTTTTTCTGTGTCTTGTTCTCATTCATATTTACGTTTAGATAATTATTGTTATCCTCTGTTTCAATGTTTAACTGAAATACAATGTTACACAATCCCTTGAGATTATAATGTTACGATTTTCAAATTTTATTTATTAGCAATAATACTTTTTTTTTAATAATAATATTTTTTTACGAATTAACGGTTGTGGATTTATAACAAGAAATGTCAATTTCTTCCATGTTAACCAATGTTAAATAAATTTGTTCCATGCTAAACCATTCAGTTTCTTAGTGCGGATAAATAAATGTAGTGTTTTCTGCGTGGTGTGTATTCTGCAATACATGAAAATTATATATAAAAAAAAAAAGATAAGTTTAATCAAGTGGTATAGGTAGGTGTGGGTTAGGATAAGTAAACGAATACAGGTTTAAAGAATTTAAAATTAACTAGAGTCCTGACTGCCCCCATCTGAAACCAGTGAGACTATGGTGTCCCCAATTCGGGTATGTTGTGAGGCTGAAGGTAGTGGGGAGGGGAAGAAGATGGGGAAGAGGAATGTGGGAAAGGACCAGGTTATTCAGATCTGCTCACCAAATATGGCTAAAGCCATTTCAAGCAACGTTTCGATGCTGAATGGTGATCTTACACCAGGGCGATTATCTTCTTCTGTGGAAAGTGCCGCAAAAATGAATGGATTAATTATTGTGAAATAACACCATTTAATAAAATAAAAATTTTCTGCGCACGCCGGGTTTTGAACCCGTGACATTTGATTTGCTAGTCGGGAGTCTTACCCCTCGACCACGGCGGCCTTTTAAATTTAGTTTGTTCTGAACGAGCATTTGTGAGAGCACTCAAAGGGCAACTAAACTTTCGTAGATAAGGAAGGATGAATTTCACCTGAAGTTAAGGCAAAATCTACCTTACTTAACATCAGGAACGACCACAACCCACTATAGACTTATCTCGTCGGTGATTTTATATCGGCATCCACAATACAATGTATTCGAATAGATTCGAATGATTTTTTATATGTAATTTCATAAAAATTAATAACAATAATTGCTAGGTTAATAAACTTATTTTATTCCACGAATAGCAATTTAGAAATGAATTATTGTGGTGGATCCCAAAAACGCAATCAAATGATGGATTATTTTACATCTGCGCATTGTTTTAATTGATTTGTTAAATAACCCGTCTAAAATTTTAATTAGTCTGCTGAGCTTGATAACATGTTGTCAGATATTTACTAACATTTTTACTAATAAAAAACACTTCCCAACGTTAAACAGTGTTTTAGTTAATCATTGAATAAAGACTGGAAAAGCTCAGTTTTGACTTAGGGAATTATGATGATTTTTTTATTGTATAAACTAGATGACAGTTTTCTCGCCGATTTTCTCGAAAATTTTTCATTCTATACATTTTTTAGACGTTTAGAGTAAAATTTTATGTATTTTTCTCAGCCCATTTCATGTTTGAAATTTTTTTTTTCAAAAATATTTATTATTTTGGTATTTGTTTTCACGACATCTTCTAAAAGAAGAAATAAATAGCACGTTTAAAATTCCTTAGAAATAGTCAGAAATTCGATAAGAAATTTTAAATTTATAATATAACAAATAAACTACCCTCTTGCGCTGTATAAACAACGTGTATTACTTTTTATGGCTGTTAAATATCAGTTTCAACAATATATTAGGTTAGCAAGGTTATCACACGTTACACACACGTTTGTTTATCAATTATATAAAATTTACACCACTTTATTAGTAACTCACTAAATTACTTTTCATGTCGAAAATAATATTTATGTTTATTTATATTTATTTATGAAAAGTTTTTATTACCTAAATACTCTGCATAAGGTAATATTAACATGAAAAGCAGAGTTTCATAATTGAAGACGAACGGCTTCGCAGGGTTTTTCGTACAATTTTGTATTTATTGCCAATATAACAAACCAAACTGAATTATATTTTTTTAACCAAAAGGTATGGAAAGTATCTAGTAGGAATATATGCTATATACATTTAAAAAAATTAAAAGAAATAATTAAATTTAATATTTCTAAAATAAACTGAATTGTATTACGGGCTTGGGGGTATGTTGCATGTTTTAAGTTAAATGAGGCCTGTTTTCAAATTTGTATAAATAATTTCGGTTAAATTGTGGGTTGGGGTTTTGTTGCATCAAAAAACTCATGTTAACTTTTCTTTTCACAGGTAACTACAAAATACACTGTAGCACTACTCACAAGTATATAGATAGGTACGTTTGCACATCGGTAAGAGAACTTTTTTTACTTATTCTTTATCTATGGCGTGGCTTAAGGTATGTTATCGTAGCGGCATGTTTTTTGCGCAGCAGGAACCGAATTCACTGATTACGTCGGCAGGAACGTGAAAGTGTTTTTCCGACAGCGCGTCAGTTTCACAAAATGGACACTATCTGCAGGAAGAGTAGAGTAACAATCTCTTGGGGTTGTCTAAAACAGTATTTAAAGAAACACTGTGAATTTTTTCATACATACTTATAACTTGTAAAATAACTTAAACAAATGTGGTTATAATCATTTTTGAAGCATACTTGGCGATTTTGTCTATCGAGGGAATTTCATATAATTTGCATTTTGGTATGGGGAATGTATAGATATTATCTTATAAAATAACATGTATTTTTTTTAAGAGCTTAAAACTTCAATTTTTTAAGAGGCAGAGAAAACCCGAAATATGTCATTTTTAAATCAAATTTTAAACGTATGACTCTTTTCCACCAAAAAATATAAATTGATTTCTAATGAATGTTCTTTATCTAGTAGGATATTTTTAAATTTTGAGAAAAAATGTTTATTTTTAGTATATTAAGGTTATACCGTTATACCATAGGTCGTTGGCAGATTTTTAATTTTTCAAACAAAATTTTGTGTTATACAACAGACATTTCAAATCGTATAATCATGCAGTAAAATAAATCAATAAACTATCTGGGAAAGCTATGTTTCAGAATTTTTATTTTAGTTTAAATAAAATCATTAGGAAAAATATCCGCGCACGTGTTTTGTGACGAAAATACTTCATATTTGTATATATTTGTCTATTTATTTACGGTCTTACAAACTAATATATTCATGATTTTTTTTAAAATTCTTAGTTTGCTTAGACATTATTGATACCTATAAAATTATTAATACCTATGATCAAAAAATAATTACCAAAAGTACATAATTTCAAAAGTTTTATCATTACGCCTTTCAGCATTATTGGATGAGGGTATAAATTAAAGCAAATTTTGAATGAAATAAAATCGATATTGAGTTATAATTTAAAAAAGCTGGTACGAAGAATAATTAATCTTTCTCATTTGAACAGCCCTGTATGATCATATGAACATCTTTCGACGGAATTTGGATTCTCGGCCGCTGGCTGGTTAAAGGACTTTAAGGGGGTTATGTAAGAAATCGGTAGAAATTCGGGTAGCGGCGGCTTAAATAATCAAAGGAATTTATAAAAGATTTTTTTTTTTTTTACAAATTACAGAAGGCCCTGAGGGAAAAATTCCCGTGTGGCCTATGTCATCTTTAGGGATGCTGTGTAGAGGGTATTTTAAGAAAATGAAGGAGAGGAAGTTCTGAGAAGGAATATGAGAGGAGAGAGGAAAGAATTATTATACGTATTAATTATTAGCCTGAAATCTACATTGAAAAAATCTCCCGAGAAAAGATACATGCCGCCGATGGGACTGGAACCCGCGTCCTTCTGATTTCCGGTCAACTGCTCTGTCCACTGTGCTACGTCGGCTTATCTCCTGCCTGCCAAATAATGCAATATATACTAGTGTTTCATTCAACAATTACTGCTTATTACATTTTTCCGCCTGCTAACAACCAACTTTATTTTATATGAGAAAGGCATTGTAAGTGCTAAATCACCCACTAGGTGGCGTCGAGACAAATTATGTCTAGATACATTTTTTGGTGAAATACTTTAACTCTTCAAATATTAATTTTTATTTTTATAATTGATAAACTAATGTTTAAGACAAGATTTTTATGCATAGTTACCAATTATAAGTAATAATTCGTCGCCTTAGTTCTTAATTGTCCAAACGACCATTTGAAAATTTGATAGGAGGTGAAGGTTTTCTTTCATTATTTCAATAAAACATTATGATAGGTGTTTAAGATAAAGCTATTTCCGTAAAGGCAAAGGTCTGATTAGTTTAAATAATTCTTAATTAAGAGATTAACCATTCTTTTTTATACTATATTTTTAGTTTTAAAGTGGAGATTGAACAAAAACTAATTCTTCTTTATGCTTTATTTTTAGTTTTAAAGTGGAGATTGAACAAAAACTAAAATGGTCGTTTGGACAATTAAGAACTGAGGCGACGAATTATTAGCCTGAAACACTCATCTACATTGAAAAAATCTCCCGTGAAAAGATACCGATGGGACTTCGACGCCGGAGCAGTTGACCGGAAATCAGATTTATCAATTAAAAAAATAATAATAAAATATTTAAATTAGCGGCATCTATGAAAGAGTATATTATGAATTCCTTTACTTTAATTCCTCATAAAATGAATAACGCAAGTTTATTATAGGAAATACTAGAAGTAGGTAGTTCAATATCATGTTCTGAAATCATTTCTATACCAATAAAAGCTCAGGTTTTAATCTAAAGTTTATTGCAGAAATTTATCAATGGGCGTCACACCTTAATAATATTAATTATTTACAAGAGGAAGCAATACGTTCATATAATAAGGTGTGTTAAATGGTGAATTATACCAATCATGCTGTCTTTTTGTTCGTAGAAATAAATGCCGAATCGTTTGTGTGATTATAAAATAATTGGCAATTTAATAGTTGAGTTCAAAAGATCAACGCGTTAATAGATAAACGAAATTTCAACCTACCCAAATTTATGTTTGATTCCCATTAGCTTTTTTTTTTACTTGCGTGGAACTTTTGGTTGGTTATGTATTATTACTGATAATATTTTGTGCTGTCTACTGTCTCATAATACATATGTAAGTACCTGAAACTGAAAAAAAAAACAGTTGACGACTCAATCGCTATCCACAGGAAAGGAACTTGTGAATTAAATTGGCGGTCCGCACACAGTGCTGGTCGCCGCGCCGTCGCGTTTCAGTTGCTATGTTGACATGGTAGGGTTGCCATGGTAGCGGCCCACTGCCTGTCAAATTTTAGACTGAAATGCGATATGTGAGATCTAAGGTTTTGTTAAGGAGGTTGATAAATTGAGCTGTGCCGTGAACTGAGTTGCTAACCAATTTTCGGTTTATCCATGAGCGAAAGCCATTAAACACTATGATTTGTAGTGTTTTTTTTTCTATTTAAAAATCATATCCACATCAAAAACTTTAACTTATTTACGATTAGTAAATTACCCTAGTCCATTTTCTTAAATGTAGTAGATTCAATCGAAGACAAAAATTCATATAAGGTTTTGTGGTAACATGTAGGTATTTGAAAACTGCTGAAAAGTAACATTCATATTTATTTATTTGTTTTATTATACGCCCAGAGGGCTTTTGCATAAATAAATAAAGGCAGTACATCTTTATCATATCTTAATTTGTGAAAAAATGGAGGTTAATTACCAATTACTGCGATATTAATAAGAAAAAAATCAATATAGTATAATATCAGTATAGTATACATAACACCAGTATTCAATAAAAGTTATCAGTATAGATACGTTTAAGATTTTCACGGCCAAAGGCATTTTCGTTATTTGTTTTTGGGGTGTTATGCCGTGTTGCGCTACCGTTGTTACCGTTGGATATCGTTGCAGTGTCCATCATCAGGGCAGATCCGGCAGATCCGGTAGATATGTGATCCGGTAGACACTGCAACGATGTCCGAAACGTTGACTAAAGAAGGAGGTAGCGCAACACGGCATAACACCCCAAAAACAAATAACGAAAAAAGGTATCAGTATAGTTCATACTACTTAGGTATAATCAGTTCTTAAGCACACGAGCATGTTAAAGGGGAATTGGCCCATGGACGCTTTTATTGTTTTCCGAGTTTTGCATCGATACAAAACACTTTTCCGTGTAGAGATAGAAAGAAATTGAACATTGATGTACATATTTTAATCTTTAATTTACATTATATAAACACAAACATACAACACGTAAATATACCTACTTCTAGTAGCGCACCACCACATTGCGATGATAGCTGACTTCTAAAGCAGCAAATTTAGTGATGAAGTGTTGCTATCATCGTACATGTTTGATGAATTGATAAGTACTAATCTCAGAGGATATCTTTCCTTGCTGCGTTTAATTGACCGCAGTGATGATTTGTTGCCGGTGTCCATTGTATTGCAGATGAAACAATGCTCCACGCAGCATCCAATAAGAAAATCATGACTCGGCAAATTTCTTTGATTACAAATGCCCAGTTGTTGGACATCACGTGTTTTTTTGGGATGACATGAATGACCTTTGGCGATAATTATTATTATTTGATAGCCTCTATGATTTGAAAACAAAACGAGTAAGCGTGCTGAGCTGATGAAGAGGTTAAGGGTTAAAATCCGTTGCCAATATTGAAAATAAAATGTAACGGACAAAGTCTTTGGCCATATGTCCATTTATCCATTTTTTTTTTGGGCGAATCTGTTATCCGAAAAGACATTATTGTAGTTTTGTTAGTAATCATCTAGATCCGGTGGAAACATTGAATTTGGAGAGTATTGTGACGCTGATGGAATTAACGGCCTCCGTGGTCGAGGGTTAACAATTCTGAAGCTAGCACATTCAACGATCTTTGCACTAACGCACCTCTCAACATATTTTTTGACTCCCTGCCGTCTTTGAAGAAAAACATTACTGGTAATTTAATCAGTGCGCGCTCACAACGCTCCACTAATAACACAACTCAGATACATATATGCACATGCACGTGGACATTAGACATACACATACACTCACACATGTACGTATCTTCTTCTTCTTGTGCCCTGTCCGTTCAACGGACGTTGGCTATCATGTTGGCTATGCGGACTTTGTTTACTGTGGCCCGGAACAGCTCCACGATAGACTGGCCAAACCATTGTCTCAGGTTTTTCAGCCATGAGGTTCTCCTTCTTCCAGGGTCCCGTCTTCCGCCAATCTTTCCCTGCATTATGTGATGCAGGATCTCATACTACTCTGGATGTCTCATCACATGTCCAATATATTGAAGTTTTAGGATTTTTATATTTTTAATTACTTCCTTTTCTTTTTCATCCGAACCATAACATCTTCGTTTGTAACCCTGTCCATCCAGCTTATTTAAGTATACTTCTGTAGATCCACATCTCGAATGCCTCAAGTCGCCTAATTAGTTCTTCAGTAAGCTGCTTTGATGCTTCCATTCCGTAAAATAATATCGTATGTACGTATACACCACATATTTTTTGGTAGCTGTGATTGAAAAATGCGTCGGGTTGCCACCATTTCTTCTAGCGAAGTTCTCCATCATTGTTCAGTCAACGCTTTCCGCTTATGATGAAGGTAGGAGAAAGTATTTAAATATTGTCAGGTTTTTCATACCCAGGGTATGTTTGACTTTCATTAAATTTGTTTTATGGGATCTTTTGCTTGTTCTATTAAACGAAACCATAAAGGTTATTCACACTCTGAATCAGTGATACAGTTAAATAGTTGCAATGTCGAAAAGGTGGAAAGATTTAGATACCTCGGCAGTATTCTCACGGAGACTCTTGACCCAAATTTAGAAGTTAGGTGCAGAATTGAAGCAGCAAGAACTCTCTCTCTCTCTGGTTTCAATCCTGGGATTGGTTTGCAGCAATTTCATCTATTCGTTTCTTCCACTCTTCCCTGTCTTGTGCGGCTCTTTTGAAGTCTGCATATGATAAGCAGCGCACGTCCACCAGCAGGTACTCCAGGTACTCTCGGCGTGGGCGTCCCCTAGCGTTTGTCCCCTCGGTCATACCCTCCATTATGGCATGCAAGAGGTCTTCTTGTCTTATTGCATGGCCGATCCATCTTGCGCGCCTTTCGGACAAGGTCCTGAGCAGGTGCCTTCCCCCTTCGATTCTTTGAAGAACCTCCTCATTAGCAAGAACTACGTTAATTAAAATGAAATACCTCTTCTGCAATGACAATATCAGCTTAAAACTAAGGCAGAGAATGCTAAAATGTTATGTGTGGTCAGTCTTGCTGTATGGATGTGAAACATGGACCTTGAAAGTAAACACCATGAACAGGTTAGAGGCTTTTGAAATGTGGCTTCACCGGAGAATGCTCAAGGTCCCATGGACCGACATGATCACCAACACAGAAATTCTCAGGCGGGCTTGAGCAGATAAAGAACTGCTTACATTAATTAAAATCAGGAAAATTTCATATCTGGGTCATGTACTTCGAGGGGAGAAGTATCACTTGCTCCATTTAATATTGAAAGGCAAGATAGAGGGTCGCCGAGGGCCTGTTAGGAGACAAATGTCTTGGCTGCGAAATATACGAGAGTGGACCGGCATTAGAAGTGTGGAGAAGCGCAAGACAGAGAGACGTTTTCAAGAGTGATCGCCATCGTCGGAGGGACCTGATACGGCACGCAAAGAAGAAGATTAAACGGATATCGAATTTCAAATTATTTTTATTATATTCATGTAACGTATTTATAGTAAATCACTTGACGATTTGAGTTATTAAATAAATCAAGTCAAATAATAATAATATGTACTTTGTTCAAAAAAAGCAATTAGAAAATTAGTGGTTATACGTCTACCTATGTACGGCACAGATTTAACAATCCGATAAAACCATGTTCATGAGGAGATATGAATCCATAAAACAAAACCAAAAAAAAAAACTGGATTAAAACCAGTTCCTTAGTGTAATAAATGTATCATTTCTTCCTCTGTCCGTGTTACCAACAATGGTAATACTGTTTTTGTTAGTTAGTTAGTTAATTCGAAATAATGATTTTAATTAATGAGCTCACATAAGCCTCTCGATTTACTCGGATAGATGAAAAAAGCCGTTTAAACTGAACACCGTTAAACCCAAAACGGGTGTTTGGAAAACAAAAGGTCAATAGTTAATAATAAATAAATACACAAATACCTACCTGCTATAACATCTTACCTGTTATAACTTTACAAATCCCTAATTTTTATTTAACCTTTTTTGTTTTTCATATATATATGTTTTTTCTTAACTTTGTTTTTTAAATACGGAATTATTTGTTCTATAAATATGTTAAAACATAATTATGTTTCAATTTACTAATTTAAAGTTTAATTTGCTATGTTGTATCTTAACTGCATAAAAAAAAACTTAAGTATACCCACGAACTGGCGATGTGGGATTTTTTTTGTTACCATACATATATGTATAATATTGTAATATCTTTTTTTGTTGTTAGCTACATATTTTATTTTATTTTTTTTACTTCTTATCAAAAGAAATGTTTTTTGTAATATTTTTATTTATGTAACAAAAAAATTATTAATAAAAATAAAAAAAAAATTAAAAAATAACAACCTGCTGAATATGAACCCGGTTTAGCAAAACTATTTTCGAAGAACCTGGTTAAGTCGAGACCCTTTAAGAAAAACTAGATCAAGATTTTTTTTTTACATTAACTCCACCTGAGGAAAATAATTTCCCTCAGGGCCAATGTCATCTAGGATGCTGTGTGGAGGGTCTTTTTGAGGAGAGGAAGGAATTAACATTGGTCTTGAAGAGACCCATGTTGTAGGAAGGAGGAAACACAGAGGCCGGCAAATCATTCCACAGCCGAGCTGTTGAACACAAGAACGAGTCGAAGAAACGACCTGTTCTCATGTGACAAATGTCAACTGTATACAAATGTTGGGCTCGCGTTTGGCGTGTTTCCCGAATATGCACCGGTGCCAAAGGGATCAATGATGCTAGTTCCTAGGAGCATCTTCCATTGTAATACCGGTAGAACAAGGATAGCATTCCCACCCGACGCCTGTGCTCCAAAGATTGTAATCCGTCTGTTAAGATGGGAGAATCTATCAAATGGACCGCCCGTTTCTGCACAGAGTTGAGGGTATTTTTCAGGGATTTTGGAGCTCCAGACCAGAGGTGGCTGCCAAATTCAACCGTGGGGCGCACTTGTGATTTATACAGGGTTAGCAGTTGTGTACTATTAAAGTATCTGCGGGCCCTGTACAGTACGCCCAGTTTTTGAGAGGCTAACTTTACTCTGGCTTCGATGGAGCCCCCATACCTGAGCTGGTCACTTAGGGTTACATCAAGCTAATCAATGGAGGGCCTGTTCGGAAGATTGCTTCCGTTGAAAGAGACTAGATTTTCATTTCGGTCCCTTTTAGACGTAATCAGACATGATTGGGTCTTTGAAACATTAAATTCAACCAGATTATTTTTACCCCAAGATGAACCTTGATGTGAACAAACCCGGTCATGGAACCCAGTACGGAAAATCGCAAATAGGATGTCATCTGGTATTGTCGAACACGCTCCACACAGGAGGCCCTGACAAAAAAAAATCACATAGAGCCTATTCAACTATCGTGATACTGTGTGGTGGGCCTTTTTACGGAAAGGAAGAAGATAAAGTTTTTTTTTTACATGAGCTCCACACAGGAGGCCCAGAGGAAAATAATTTCCCTCAGGGCCTATGTCATCTTTGGGGATGCTGTGTGGAGGATTTTTTTTAAAAAAAAAGAAGGAGAGGAGAGTTCCACGAAGGAAAAAGGTTTAAGGGGTGGGTAGGGATATGGGTTTCAGTGTGTCAGGTCATCCGCCTCCAAGACCTAGACAAACCTCACCCCATGGACCCGGGCACCCCTGCTAAATCACCAAACGTAGTGAACCACTTGGGGTGACCTGTGGCAGAGGTGTTGGTTATCCAATAAAGGTTCCAGGGTGGCGGTACTCATGCCCGCCCTCCAAATTATAGGAAGGAAAAGGGTACGAGGGGTGGATAGGAATCTGAAGTCAATGGATCATGGGTCCATGAGTGACAGACATATAAATCAATCCCTCCCACTGCGGTGCAAGGCGATGTGACGAGAGATTCCGGCTGGAGAGTTCAAAAAGCCTCCCTCAACCAGTCTCCCGGTCAGGCCCGCCATGCAGTATGTGTTGACCAAGACAAACCTAACACCGCAAACCCAGGCACCTCTGCTAAGTCACCAAACATAGCCAATCACTTGGGGTGACCTTTGGCAAAAATGTTGGTTAGCCACCACACTCGCCTACCAAATTTATTGTTTTCAACAGTTTAACTGAACGGTTTAGGGGATACTCGGTTCAAATAAACCGGGTTAAAGCAAATGTGTTCAATCGAGACTCTACTGTTTTTCGGTTTTGACACAACGATCTAATAATAATAGGAACTGATAGTTGTTGTAAGTCGGTAGACTTGTAGGTAGTAGGTAGATAGGTACGTGTGAAGTAGCCAGACTCGGAGCCCGCTAATGGCCATCGTAAAAGTTAATATCCATAACGCCATGCAATAAAAATAATCATTTTAATAGGACGATCAATTATGAAACAAAAACTGTACTTTCAGGTAATTAGTAATTAGCCACCTTTTCAACAAACAAAATGAATGAATTATACTGAATATGCGCGGTGGCGCATGATTATGTTGTCTTAGTTTTACAAACTCAACATAATTGAGAATGATTTTTTTTAAATGTATCACTAACCCGTAGTGTCCGACCGAAACTAGTTTTTACGGCCGAAACCGAAACCGAAACCGAGTTTCGTCTTCGGTCTCGGCCGAAACCGAAACCGAAACCGAAACTTCCATATAAGGTCATTTTTCGTGGAAAAAAATAGTCAATCTTAATCAATCAGCCTTTATTTTTAAATCATAATATTAGACTAATTCAGTCTCAGATATTTGAACTAAAAATAAACATAACATAATTATCACCCCTTATTTCAAATAAATTATTTATGCTTTTTGAAATCGTAATCGTAAATCGCTTCGTAAATAATATTAAAAAAAAGAAATAGTTGGTATCACCCATTTGAACATTATTAACAAATAATAACATAAATTAAATGGTAGAAAAAAAGTTCTTTTTTTAAACCTAATTTGTTTAGGTATGCTAAACAAAAAATACTCTTTCATCTTAAGAACAAACTAATTTGGGAGGCAGGACTGGGTACCGCCGCCCCGGGAACCTTTATTGCATAACCAACACCTCTGCCATAGGTCACCCCAAGTGGTTCGCTACGTTTGGTGATTTAGCAGGGGTGCCCGGGTTCATGGGATGAGGTTTGTCTTTAAGGTACTACTCAGCCATAAAATACTTTAACGAACTCCCTAAAGAAATTCAATCTGAAAGGAATTATGAAATTTTTAAACAAAAACTTAAAAAACATTTTACTATTAACTAGATTTAGGTATGTGTTACGATGTGTCAATTATATTTCCGCTATGAACAAAAAAATTCCAACTTATATTTTCTCTACGTATGAAAATTTTACATTATCTTTTATTATGTACAAAAAAAATGCCTACATATATTTTCATTATGTATAAAAATTTTCCATTATTTACAAAAAAATGTCAACTGATTATTCATTTGTTATAAAAAAATTAGTTCTACATACATCCAAATTGTAACAACTGTTAAGTATGTATAATAGTACTGTCAATCTGATAGTGCTCCCTCTCTAAACACGAGAATTTCTCAATTAGGGAGGTATTGTTACCACTAATATTATATATTATATACATTGGTTAATTATATATTATGTGTGTTGGTTAAATAAATAAAATAAAAAATAAAAAAAAGGTGGATGACCAGGACACACTGAACCCCAGATTCCTATCCTCCCCTTTTCCTTCCCAGAAACCTCTTCTTCTTCCTTTCCCTAAAAATCCCTCCACACAGCATCCCCAAAGATGACATAGGCCCTCAGGGAAATTATTTTCCTCAGGGCCTATCATGAACTAAATCATTTTAATAGTAGCGAAATAAAACTTACCTACTTCGAAATAATGTTAAGTATAAACACCTCCAATTTCACAACAAATAAACCGAACTACCGCAAAGTTGGCGGATTTTGGTTTATGAATATATAATATAACTAGCAGACCCGGCCACAAGTTGCTGTGGCTAACGAAACACAACGCTATTACCCAACCTTTATAAAATCCACACCACCCGCTTGCCAGCTGCCCGCTGCCCGCTGCCTGAATTGAATATTTGAATTTTTCGACTTTTCTCTACTATAATAAGCATGTTTTTATACATATAAACCTTCCTCTTAAATCTTAAATAATTTTGAGCGACTTCATCAAATAAAATAATTCAAATCAAATGCCTACTTACTCTAAGACATCTATTTTCCAATTTCTTCCGTAGAACGAATTTCAAAAGTGACTGTAGTACGGCCCGTCAGCCGTTTTAAATCGCACAAAAATATGTTTTCTTTGAATTTCTCGGCTTCTCTCTAATATAATTTACATGTATTATACATATTAACATTCCTCTTCAATCACTCTATCTATTGGTGAAAACCGTATGAAAATCCGTTGCGTAGTTTAAAAGATTAACGCGCACATACATTTTGAGCGACTTCATTTTATACTATGTAATGATGATGATAATGATGATGATGGACAAGTGAATCAAGTCCTGACACCACTATGTGCGCGGACGCAGCAAAATGACACTTTGTGGCTCGCAGTTCAGTGCACCGAACATGTCCGATCGCAGAACGAAACCTGCCGAATTCAGTTTCGGCCGTAGTTTCGGCTGGATGGTGGCCGAAAACGAAACTAAGCTGAAACTCGTTTTTTGGCCGAAACCGAAACCGAAAGTTCGGTCGGACACTACTAACCCGTTAGTCACAGGAGACCATATTTGTCCCAGCTCACATAGGTCTTGTAGAAATCGTTGTGTCTCCCTTACTATCGTGAGTATTCGTAGAGAATATTCTGATCACAGTTAAAATATTCCGAAAATGGTGATCGGCCATGATGCCTTTTTTAAATCAGGGATTCTTCTTGACACCAGCTTATTTGTTTTTTTTTTTTTTTTTTTTTACAGTGAATACCGCACAAGAACCTCAACTGCTCCCGTCTGGAGCCAGTGAGACTATGGCATCCCCAATTGGGGTATGTTGTGAGGCTGAAGGTAGCGGGGAGGGGAAGGAGGTGGGGAAGAGGAAGGTTGGGAAGTACCTGGCTATTCAGATCTGGTCACTAAACACGGCTAAAGCCATTTTCAAGCAACTTTTCAATTCTGAATGGTGGTCTTACACCAGGGCGATACTGATAGTATCTTCCACTCTGTTGTGATAGGATGAAAGATTGACTTTAGTCTAAGAACAAGAATATCCTATCTTCGGTATGTGTAAGGTGACCATTTAAAAAAGGTTTTATAAAACCAGTTCACAGATGAGAAGATAGACATATTAATTGCCTACGAGTAGGTATGGACCAGCTAATAAGTGGTAGTAACTAGTTAATTCCCTACCAATATAATGCGGGATGTTGTGTTCAATATAATGATGGAATATTACATATATTCATCTGCACTGACCATTAAAATAGCGTCGTGAAAATGGCGCTCTGTTATATTATTGCTGATAACATCTCTCATAAACGCACAGGGACGTGTTAGAATAATTAAAGCGGATGCCTTAAGCCGCACAACCTCTAATAATCTAATATATAAAATTCTCGTGTCACAGTGTTTGTTACCATACTCCTCCGAAACGGCTGGACCAATTTTGATGAAATTTTGTGTGCTTATCTGGTAGGTCTGAGAATCGACCAACATCTATTTTTCATACCCCTAAAAGTAAAGGGTGTTCCACTCCGAAGAAAATTATTTTCCCCATACATTTTGTATGGAACGAATTCTCCTATTTTGAAAGAACTGCAGCAATATTGTAAGGGGTATAATATTGAACTGTGAACCGGGGGAGGAGGGAGGGGGGAGGGGGGAGAGGGGAGGGGGGAGAGGGGAGGGGGAGGGGGAAGGGGGGAGAGGGGTGGGGGAAGGGGGAAGGGGGGAGCGGGAGGGGGGGAGGGGGGAGGGGGAGGGGGGAAAGGAACTCAGGAAGGGGGGTTAGCGGAACGGGGGAAGGGGAGAAGTGGAGTGGGGAGAGGGAGAGGGAACGCGAGGGGGGAAAGGATACGCAAGGAGAAACAATTTAGATCAAGGTATGGTATACGCAGGGAGAAACAATTTAGATCAATTCAGCTAATAAGTTGACAACAGTTTTTGATTCTGAGGCGGTACGAAGTTCGCCGGATCAGCTAGTAAATTAATAATCTTTCTAACCTTGCGTAATCATTTTGGTAATTGACAATGCAAAGTTGTTTGTTTGAAACTGCTAATTCGTGATGGGATTCCATTATCATATGGGAAAAATTAATTGAGGACAATTCTGAAATTGAAATATAAGACCGAAAAAAATGACATTAAAAAATCAGGTCAAATCGGTCAAGTGGCTAGAGGCGTTGTCCCGGTACCCGATTCGATTCCCAGTTGCAACCGTTACCTTTCTTGTTTTATTTGTTTTTTTCTGTTTCATGTTTCGTTTAGATTTATTAGTATTATATTATTTTTCAATTATTATAATTTGGAGGGCGAGTATGGTTACCGCGCGCCGTCCCTGGAACCATTTCTCGGATAACAAACACCCCTGCCATAAGTCACTCAAAGTGATTCGCTACATTTGGTGACTTAGCAGGGGTGCCCAGGTTCATTGGGTGAGGTTTGTCTAGGTCTTGGAAGTGGATGAGTTTGCCCACCTACTGCGAGGCAGATCGGGAGAGACTGGTTATGGGAGACCATTTGACCCCGCGGCCGGACTCTCTCGACCCATTGCCTTCTCATCGCACTTTTTTACTGGTGATGCTAGGTCCTACCCGTCGGTCTATACTTTCAGAATCTGTATTTAGGAAGTGTATAGACTATCTTATAAGTGTATTTCTGTACTTACAAAAATATTATTTAAATTGTCAGAAAAAAATGTATTTAAAATCGGCAGGATATACCAGTTAATTGAAATACTGACGGCATTTACCACGAGCCGCCACTACCAGATTCGGGGGCAAACGGCCAGTCATGGTTTGGTAATAAAGGTCGTGCCGTTGTTTTTTCAGCGGAGGAACAGTGGCGGTGTGTGGTGGCGCCTCTTCTTTCTGAGAATCAATCAGTAGGGTGGTCCAACGGGATTATTTAAGGGGTGTTGTAATAATTACCAAAAGTAGGTATATACTACGAGTATATTATATTGATGGCTTCATCTAATGATGATGATTCAATTTTTCCGAGAATAATTATGTAAAAATTAAATAATATTTTGAATTTTGTAAGAATGCAATCATTTTATTTTATTCATTGTTTATTAATATAGTAAACCAAAAACATCTCAAACGGCTTTATATTTTTTTTTACGTATTTTTAATATCATATTTATAAATCATTTGTCGTACCTATCGTTTTTTAATCTCTTAGGCTAAATTGAATTAGACTGACACAAGATTCAATTCAAGAAGTCTTCAATGAGTTCGAATACGAGTTGGAAATATCTGTCACTTTGAAATAGGCAATCAATTTAGCAATTTAGGGAGAACTATTTAAAGGTATTAATATAGCCTAAAGTATTATTAAATAATTAAATTTTAATCTTAACTATAAGAGAAAAGATTTGTCTCAAGTGTCAACTTTTGAACAGTAAGGTCTGGAGTTTCTAGTTATAGGTATAGTTTTCAAATTCATAATTTAAAACATTTTTTATTTTGATACAATAATTTACATTTTCTCTACTAATTTTATTAATTAAAGTCCTCCGCCGCGTCTGTTTGTCTGTCTGTTCGCGATAAACTCAAAAACTACTGAACGGATTTTCGTGTGGTTTTCACCAATATAGATGAGAAAGATTTTGGTTTATAATTTGAAAAGGTTTTGTGTAAATTGGTTGAAATATAGAAGAAGTTGAATACAGAAGAATGTCTGTATGTGGTGGACGAGCGCGCTGGCAAGCGGGCGGTGGGGATTTTATTTATATGCAAATCTACATACAGTTTTATGCCGAGTTTGATGAAATTTTACACATGTGACTTTCAAAACAAGAAAAAAGTCAATGTCTCATTTGGTTTCGAAAACTCTATATAAATCCCGCGCATCGCCGGGGACTTCAGCTAGAAAAATATAATTTAATAATGTTGGTTTCACTCGGTGACTTGCCCGTGCTGAGGCCCCCATTTTATAAAACAAAAATTCAATAAGAATGAAAAAAAATATGTAAAACCAGTAATGAAAAAAAAAATCGGCTTATATTATGAGTTGTATGTAAGTGAATGATATGTGTTTTATTATGGTATTGTGTGTTACGTGTAATGTTTTATTATTTTATGTTATAATTTGGTAATATGGTTTTTTTGTTCGTTAATCCATTTTTTAATTTTGTATCTGAATTTATTTTTGTTTTACTCATTTCTTATATCAAGTGAAAGACTTTTGAATACTTTTATTACTTGGCATAAATTATAGCTATGGAGCGTTGATATATTCATTTAGCAAGTAAAAGATTTAGATACCTCGGCAGTATTCTCACGGAGACTCTTGACCCAGATGTAGAGGTTAAATGCAGAATTGAAGCTGCAAGAACTGCGTTCATTAAAATGAAATTCCTCTTCTGCAATGACAATATCAGCTTAAAACTAAGGCAGAGAATGCTAAAATGTTATGTGTGGTCGGTCTTGCTCTATGGATGTAAAACATGGACCTTGAAAGTAAATACCATGAACAGGTTAGAGGCTTTTGAAATGTGGCTTCACTGGAGAATACTCAAGGTCCCATGGACCGACATGATCATCAACATAGAAATTCTCAAGCGGGCTAGAGCAGATAGAGAACTGCTTACGTTAATAAAAATCAGAAAATTTCATATCTGGGTCATATGCTTCAAGGGGAGAAGTATCACTTGCTCCATTTAATATTTAAAGGCAAGATAGAGGGTCGCCGAGGGCCTGGTAGGAGACAAATGTCTTGGCTGCGTAATATACGAGAATGGACCGGCATTAGAAGTGTGGAGGAGCTATTCCGGGCAGCGCAAGACAGAGAGACATTTTGAATAGTGATCGCCAACGTCGGGGGAACCTGATACGGCACATAAAGAAGAAGAAGTAAAAATCAGGACAAGACGTCATACTTACTGTCAATTTCATATTTTCTACAGTTTCAAAAAGTAAATCACTCCTAAAAACATATATTGAAACTAGTGCGTTGCCTACAATTATTGGATAACAAGCTGTACGAGGTGGGTGGACCATAGAAGGCCATGCTCTTTGTAAGGCCAATTATTAAAAAGTCGTAGTTATAGGCAATGACAAATTCCTTCTACTAACACACATTAACGCATTTTATTTTATCACGAACAAATTACCCATTTTTTAAATAACACGCAATTAATTAAAACTCTCTCTGCCCAAATCTTTTCATGTCCTACCGGCTGCGCCAGTTGTTATGTCTGCACTTTCCTCGACAGATATTAATTATTAATAAAGGTTCTTTTATATAAAATGTGTTTATTACTTGAATAACCTAGCTGCATAGCTACGACTGTTTACTATTCGGTGATAGGTAAATCTCTGGGCTCTTGCCTGGGGAGTTCGTAAAGTCTATGTCTGATACTGCTTCTTGTACGCCAATGCCATCTGGCGAGCTATGGCGCAAGCTAAATGCTTACCGCCATCTATCGTATTCTTCCCATATAAAATACTTAATTACTCTACATTAAAATTATAAATATACAATTCAAAACTTAATTCATGTATTATAAATCTCTTAAAAAAAAGCTATTACAATTCGAATTTAATTTTACCCAGTGGCCACTGCGAAGCATTCCGGTAAGTTAGTAAGCTCATTTAAAAGCAGTAATTAATATAGTTGCGGATGTGTGTGGGAGGGTGGACTTGCCAGCCTATTAGACATTTCTTTAATGACTAAATGAATATTTTTCATTTAACGCCATGAATACGCAACGTGCCAGAGTCCACGGTGAAAAAAATAATTAAAATTTATACCAACGGCATGCGTTTTTTTTCAATTGGTAATTTGCTTCACAACTGTTTAAAATCGCAAAACCGCTTAAGAGGAATATAAACGCCAGAAATATTTCGATTCTCAGCCTACAAAATTTAAAATCGAGCATCTTATTTGCAAGAGGCAAATAAGCGAAAAAGTGGTTTTTATTTATATTGTGCGTAATTTTATAAGAACGAAAAAAAAGTTAGAACATAGAAAACCTTAAAAATAGTTTTAGCCATAAAGGGGTATTTAAAAAAAAAGTTTTTTGTATTACTTCTTAGTTAAGTCATGAAAAACCCATTTTTTTAGTGGTTTACGCTTATATTTTTTGTTATGTAAATAAAAATTTTATTGTAATTCCAATACATATAAAAGCTAGTAAAAGCTTCATATTATCCTTAGCATATTTTTTATGTTTATACTGTAAGCCAATTCGTCGTAAAGATTAATCTAAATTGTATCTAAATAGGATTTAAATTTGAAATATTTTAGATTTTTTAATAAAATACTGTGAGTAGAACAAATATATATGTATTTGCCTATGAAATAATCGAATAATTTTTTAATTAGTCTATTTATAAGCCGTAGAAAATAATAATTTTCAATTTCATAATCTCCTACTTACAAACCCCATTTTCGGTTATGATTGTATTGTATAAGGTGGAAAATTATTTTTTTTTGGAAAATTATCGTAAAACATTCAAATATTTGTGCCTGAGCTTCGCAAAATAAAATAAAACACGCTTTTTGGTGGTGCTTTTTATTTCAATAAATCAAAAAAGGTGTTCGCCATCTACATACGTAAATATGTGGAATGTTATTGTTAGCGGCCTGATTCCAAAATTTACACGATGTGGTATACCGTCTTCATGTTTAGATAGTTTTAAATGTTAAACTTAGAATTTTAAAACAAACATTTTCTCAGTATGACAACACTAAATAATGTTTTAGTGAATTAGTTTTACATAAAGGACTACGCATTTTACACATGTAGTCTTACTGGCTTCGGACAGTCGGGAGCAGTTGAAACTCATTTACATGATTTTTTTATTAGCATTTTACTTCTAATCAATTTTTTTTTAAATTTGTAACTCTCAAACTCCAGACCTAGACTGAGATGGGAGGATGATGTCAGGAAGGATGCAAGAGGATTACTCCAGGTTGCAGATTGGAAGAAGACGGCCGAGGACAGAGGGCGGTGGAGGCTTATTTTGAAGGAGGCCAAGGCTCGAATTGGGCTGTAGCGCCATTGAAGAAGAAGAAGAACTCTCAAACTCATTATTGATAGGACCACTAGTTGGCAAATTGTTTAAAGTGTTGGATAGGTCGATTCTGCTACCCCGGTTATTTTATATTGTTTTTTACTACTTACAACATATTTTGACGGCCTCCGTGGTCGAGAGGCAAAAAGTAAAAATATTTTTGTAACGGGTTTATTTTCAAGACGCCTGCAGATATAAGTATATCGACTGTGATTGTATGGCCGTATATCCTCTTTGCATACTTGCATACTTGAAGAAATATCTTTTAGGTTTTCCTCTAAAATATAGGGGATCAAATGTCCGTGGGATCAATTTGCAGAGGGATCAACTGTCCGGCGGATCAACTGTCTGGGGGATCATCTGTCAGCGGGACAACTGTCGGCGGGCAAATTGTCGCCGGATCAATTGAATTGACATGGAATAATTCACAGCACGTTACTCAGAAGATACTCTAAGAATCGCCCTGGTCTAAAACCGCCATTCAGATTTGAAACATTGCTTGAAATAGCTTTAGGCGTGTTTGGTGACAAGATCTGAATATCTTGATGGTACTCCCTACTAATTTCAGCCTTACAACATACCCCAATTGGGGATGAATTGGTCTCACTGGCTCCAGATATTTGAGAACAGTGGGGACTCTTCTGCGGTATTTACATAAAAAAGAAATAATTAATTCCGTTGTGGAGAAATATCTGACATATCCTAAAAAATTATTTCTTACTATGATATTAGTTTACTAATGTAGTATGTTACAACTAAAGACACGCTAACAACATCTTGTCCAAACACCAAAAAAAATTACCAAAAACACGTAATTACTTCGATCGGACGGAGGCTGCCGGGCGAGTTTCTATTACAAGTGGCCACAAAAGGTTCTGCTTTATTTTCTCTTTATTCATATTCGGCTTATTATTATTTCCCGCTGACAAGTGGTACCGGTTTGGAGGGAGGCTCGTGTGTATTTACTGTGGTGTGTATCGTGGTGTGTACTGTGGTGTTTACCGTGGTGTGTACTTACTGTCTTGTGCACTGGGCGTGTGTGTGCGTGTTTGTGTAATCCCGGCGGAGTCTCGAATATCCGACATGACAGTTTTTTTGACACGCCGAAACACGTCGTTCGGCTGCGTTCCGTTATAAAATAAGGAGAGCATTTTATTGAACTACAGGGTGAATAAAACCTAACCTAACTGAATATAATAATACTCAAAATAGTAGGTGTAGTGTTCTGTTATTTGAAGACACATTGGCAGATTCTCCAACACACTTGGATAGAGATAACTTCTTTGAATAAATAGAATCTGGTTCGTTATCTGGATTTATTTATACTTCGCGTATACAATTGGGACTGCGGTAGTCTACCTAACTAGAAGCCAGCTAAAGTAGTTCTGGCGAGTGTTTTCTGAAACACACCCTCTCAGCCTCTCCGATCCCTGGCGGAGAACTTTGGCACTACGCTGCCTTCCTTCTAGCGGAATCTACAGATAGATGATATCACCGCCATCTGTGTCTACAAGGCGGAAGCTTTTACGATACACCACAGTAGGATACTAGAACGTTTCAGTTTTTTTAATACCGTTTAAAGAAAAATAAATAAATTTATTAGCGAAAGTTTTTTTCTTTAATAATTTTTATTAACCCCTTCGGTCTATTTAGTACACAGTACGCCGACAGCATCAGAGTATTTTTGTGGTCTTTACGGCACAAACTGATACGAACAACCAAAAGTAGTTTCATCCCCTTCTTTAATCCTGTGGGATACATGATTTAAGCAGTAATAGAAAGTGGTAACTCAACGCTTTGTGTTGAAATTTACTATAGACACTTCCAAATAATTGTAATGTAATCCAAAAAGTGATCGACGGCCATTGCTTGCATGATTTGGTTATTCATTATTTTTATAAACGAAAAAAGGTGAAGTGACAGTAACCTTTATAATTCACTTCATACTTTTCAAATACACTTTGTGGTGTCAATTTTAATTAAATGAAAACCAATAACATTGTAAAACCACACTACTCGTATAATCAATATTATCAATTTTTTTAATGTTTTCTTCATCTTCATCATTAATAATAAATAATTAGGGTACATATTAGTCTTATCCTGATGAAGAAAACATAGTTTTCGAAACATGTTGATAATATTGATTTTATATGGTTTTTACAAAGTTATTTGTTTTAATTTAATTTACTTTATAATTCATATAATAATAATAATAAATAAATAAGTTATTTATTTTAGCCGAACAGAGCGGTGGGTGCAATACTCTGTCTGCCATAAAAAAGTATACATTACATAATCTATTTCAGCCGAACAAAGCGGTGGGTGCAATACTCTGTCTGCCATAAAAAAGTATACATTACATAAAATGGATTTACGTACTATAAAAAGAAAAAATTAAATAATATAAAAAGAAACATATATACACATATTTAGTACTTGTATATCTACTACGGGGGTATAATACGTTGGTGTAATTAAATAGGTTATTTAGTTTCGTATAAAGCGTTATTTTTTACAGTTTAAAAGATAAAACAGCGTTAAAAAATTGATGAATTATTTTAGATATTTCTTAAATCAAAATTCAACATTCCGTTTGTAACACTAAAATAATTAAATGAGAGAGTATTATTTCACATTGGGGAACGTTTAAAAACAGGAACACCTATTGGAAAATTTATATCAACCCGGAATATTTTAAAATAAATCATGATTCTGACAGATCATTTAAAGTAACTTGACGACAACATCACAGAATACTTAGAGGTTATATAACAGCTAAAAAAAACTTTATTTTATTCATAATAGAGCGAAAAATGTTGACTTTTATGTCTAATTGGAATCAGGCTGAAAAAAGATGACGTGTATAACGGCCATTAGCTCACTCACAGGGAATTTTAGTAGGTACGACGAAATCTTGACATAATGGTAGAATATACAATAAACCTATAACAACAAACCACATAATATTTATTCTTGAAATTGAGAAAGATCGGAATCCGCACGTGCTTAAGGACCCCGGAAGTATTTAGGTAGATACTGTTCGTTTCGCAGTTATCCTAAGCTAACTAACTAAGCTAAGCATTGTTGTACACATGCCTTCATACCATTCTGGGGCATCCTAGAATTCTTCTTTCATCCACCTGCACATTAATTATTGTCCTGAAACTCGTATATTCGTCCATCTACTCTACATTCCAAACCATGTAAGCGTGCCTCTTTTAAAATCGTTCATCAGGTGTACACCAGCCTGACATTCTTTAGGAACTCATCTTCTCATTCGTAATAGGACGTAAATGGTTCTGATAACCCATATGCCTTGTAGATCCAATTTCTTCCACATTCTGTTTACTTTCGTCCTTCTATGCCAGTATCAGTCTTTTCTGCCATACGCCTGGATGGTATCAGAAATCCTTTGTCGGTTTGTTTATTTTTCACCTTTTTTAATTACGACTAATACAATTTGGTTAATTTAACTAAACAAACTACATAGCTCTGTTTATCTTACCAACTTATCTTACAAATGTATTGAAATTTTCCTAGTGTTATATTTTTCCATCTTGCATGGCGGAGTACTTAGTTTCGATTTTATTGCGTTTTTTACTCGTACTCGTTTTTGTTTTAGAAGTTTATTTTGTTTTTGATTTTGCTCTAATTTTGTTTTTTGGTTTTGTTATGTTTATTCAGATGTTCTTTGAAAGAAATAAATAAAATATAAATAACACGTAAAAGCCCAGCCGCGCGTGAAATCTTATATATAAAAATGAATCGTTGAATGTGTTGCTAAGCGCATAACTTACGAACGACTGCACCAAAGTGGATAATTCTTTTTTTGTGTGTTCATTATTGTCAGGACAAGGTTGAGCTCTGGCATTATGAAATTTAGGGGGAGGGAGGGCGGTGAGAGGGGGGAGGGGGGAGATGGAGTGGGAACCCCCCTTACACCATGCGAGCGAAGCCGCGGGAAAAAGCTAGTTAGAAATAAATAAATAAATACGAAAGGAGACAAGTGCAAACCGAATTAAGTGTTTCAATTTATTGTAGAGCTGTTTTTTTATCAATTTACAGTAAAAGATTTCTTATTTTTAAAATTCGTTACATTCGGAACTATGGGTATACAAAAAGATTAAATATTGTATTTAATCTTTTAGAAATGTCATTCAATTGGTTTTGCCGTGTGGTATCTTGAACTAATCAAATATATATTTCATTTGAGGAAACAGTATTCACACATTAATTGGAAGATTGTTTAAGCACCCTGTATGCTTGGCATAAGTAGGTACTCACTTAAATTACCTGTTTTATGTCGAAGTAAACTGGGGCCACTATATTTGAAGAATGTATTCACGGTTTTCATCAGTATTTTGTCGTCATTGGGCGGCTGCAATCTACAATGTGGGAATTTCGCAGAAGAGTGAAAAACCGAGGTCCCTTTGTTATGAGTTGCTTGGCGACAGGGGCAGGACAATTTCTCAATTATGTTCATTTGGTAGTAAAATGTTTCTCTTTGAACAACTTGAAAGTTTTGCCAAAATGAACAAAATTTTGGCCACATTGCCTCTTTCGTAGTACTTACTACTCAGCGAAATTTAAATAATCTCTTTTATTTATGTACTATTTATTGAAGCCGAATCCCGCCATAATGCCTAATACCTAATTATACATAGCTTTCAAAGTTTAGCGATCATGTTAGTATAATGAAATTGATTTATTTTCCAATAACTTTCTTCATTAAATAGGTACCTACATGTTATCTGGATTTTTAGACGACAAGATTTTTAAAAATTATTTTTTGCGAGCTGAAGTCCCGGCGTTGCCCGGGCTCAGCTGTAATCGAAATCAGATGCAGACATTCAATCTAGGAGGCGGGATTGGGTACCACCGTTCCGGGAATCATTTATTGAATAACCAATAACTCCGCCATAGATTACGCCAAGTTGTTTTGGTAACTTAGCAGGGGTACCCGGGTTCATAGGGTTAGGTTTGTCCGGATCTTGGCGGGGACGTTTTGACTTCTCCAGCAGGACTCTCTCGGATAATCTCCTTGCACCGCAGTAGGAGGGATAAATTCATACGTCTGACTCTTCCGGACACACTGACCCTCAGATTCCTACCTATCCCTTCCATCTTTTTCCTTCCCAGAACTTCCTCTCCTTCCTTTCCCAAAAAGAACCTCCACACAGCATTCCCAAAGTTGACATAGGCCCGGAGCGGGATTATTTTCCTTCTTGCGTTTTTTTTTACATGAGCTCCACACAGGAGGCCCTGAGGAAAATAATTTCCCTGATGGCCTATGTCATCTTTGGGGATGCTGTGTGGAGGGTTTTTTTAGGGAAAGGAAAGAGAGGAGAGTTCTGGGAAGAAAAAGGGGTGGGTAGGAATCTCGGGTTCTGTGTGTCCTGGTCATCCACGTCTTCTCCAAGACCTAGACAAACCTCATCCCATGAACCCGGGCACCCATGCTAAATCACCAAACGTAGCGAACCACTTAGGGTGACCTATGGTAGAGGTGTTGGTTATCCAATAAAGGTTCCCGGGCGGCGGTACCGATTCCCGCCTTCCAAATTGCAGTATGGGGCTAATTTAAAAAAAATATAACTTTGAACGTCGAGTGTGCAAAATTTCATAAAAAAGTATCAACATTCTACTTTATGGGAAAAGGGATGGGGTAGTTTTTAGAAAACGCGTGTAGAGACTGCGTTACTCTTGCTTTAAAATTGAAGTGTGCTAAATTTCACCAATCTTAGAATAAAACTGTAGAATCGCATAGAAAACAAAACCACTTCGCCTGCCACAGGATTTATATACGAGTGTAAATAACTGAATATTGCACAATATTCCCGACTTTCCGAAGCCAACAGGACTGCGGTCCCCTAATCGGGGTATTCCTTCGCATGCGGAGGGGAAGGAGATAGAGAAGATGAAGATTAGGAATTACCAAGCTTTTCAAAAATGGTCATCAAACACGGCTTAAGCCATTTCAACCTTCCACTCTAAAAGAATAAGCACTTATAGGTATTACGAGTTTGAGCAAAGAGACATATCATAATCTCCAGATATTATAAATTAAAGTCGACAGCCGTGTCTGTCTGTCTGTCTGTTCGCGATAAACTCAAGAACTACTGAACGGATTTTCATACGGTTTTCACCAATAGAGAGTGATTCATGAGGAAGGTTTGGGTATATAATTTGTCAAGGTTTTGTGTTAACATATAAAGGGAAGCTGGCAGTGTGGATTTGATTTATTAACAGATGGCGTTGGTTATAAAGGTTGGGAAATGGCGTTTTGGTTGATGGCGTTGTGTTTCTTTAGCCACAGCGACGCGTGACCGGGTCAGCTAGTTAAAAATAAGTTTTAGTAGATAGATACAATTAATGAACATAACAAACTAACAAATTGGAATCATATTTTATTAAATACTTTCAATTGTTCTCATTTTGACGCCCACAGTTAACAAGTGCATGATTTTAAAAAAATGTACACGGTCAATGCCGTTAATGGTTTAAGAATTTATTTGGGAAATCTTTGCAGGAAAAAATTCCTGTGACTCGTTATGCGTATTAAATTATTTTATTTTTTCTCACCAAGTTGGTATTAAATAAATTATTAGAGAGACATTAAACCCCTTTCACATCGTACGCAAATAAAACCAAGCGCTAACTTTTTAAGAATTTGAAAAGCAGATAAGTGATTTGTTTTGTCGATTACTCATTGAAGTTTATTGAGTCATAATAAGCTTAAATAAGAATTCTTTTAAGTACTTCTGTGGATATAAAAAATATCGTACAAATTTATATAATTTCAATCCTTTTTGCGCACGTTGTGTTCATTTCATTATTGAAGTCAAAACTTTTTTAGCACCGTTGTGATTTGAAACTAGATGAAACGGAAACGAGCGACGCTAAAAAACGACTAATACTTACATTTATAGGATTTAGCCTGCGAGAAAATGAAATAGACTAATAGGTGTCCTCTTTTTGCGTTGCTTCGTAGATTAAAATGTGAAATAATTTTTAAACTTGATAACAATCTACAATTACATAGTATAAAATGTAGTCACTCCCAACGGATTTTCATGCGATTTTCACCAATAGATAGCGGAAGTTTTTTAGGTATATAATTTGTCAAGGTTTTGTGTAAATTGGTTGAAATATTTAATATATCTGGCCAAGCGGGCGGTGTGAATTTGATTTAACAAATGGCGTTGGTTAAAAGGTTGGGTAATGGCGTGGCGTTGTGCTTCATTAGTCACAGCAACGTGTGGCTGGGTCTGCTAGTATTTTAATAAAATAACTCTACAATTATCTACTCCTGATACTCATCTCATTCTCTCGAAGTTTCGTTTTCTGAAGGTTTCTCATCTACCGCGTGTGAACTGCATACATGTTTTTTATTCTTTAGCATTTATTCTTTAGCACCGTGTGATTTGAAACTCGATGAAACAAAAAATAGCTACCCTAAAAAGAGGCAAGGCGAGAGAATGAGATAGTATAATCGGTCTCCTCTTTGTGCGGTGCTTCATGGCCTCCCCACTGTTGTCTAATTTAGTTTTATAAAGGTTTCACTTCTACCATGTGTGAATTGCACACTCAGTGTGTGGAGCAATTTACATTAGCTCCACACAGGCGACCTTGCGATCTTTGGGGATGCTGTGTGGAGGTCTTTTAGGATAAGAAAGGAGATGACGTTCTGGGAAGTAAAAAAATATGAGGGGTGTGTTAGAATCTGGAGGTTAGTGTCTACAAGTGACGGACGTATGAATCCATCTCTCTGACTGTGCTGCAAGGTGATGGGTAGGGAGAGATTGGCTGGAGAGGTCCAGCGTCTTCCTCAACCAGACTCTTCCGATCCAGCCCGCCGCGCAATAGATGGACAAACGGTGGTATCCGCTACCAAGACCTAGACCAACCTTACCCACAATCCTGTGTCACAAGTACTAAGTAACCAAACGCATCGAACAACTTGGTGAGACCTATGGCAGGGTGATGGTTATTCAATAAATGGGTCCCGGGGTGGCGGTACCCATACCCATACGAAAATAGGGTAGATGGACAAAGAAAAAAAAATTTAAAGGTTATTTAAAGAATAATTCAATTAAAATTTTTTTTCAAAGAAAAGAAATAAAAACATTTCCGGGTCATGAATAACCTGACAATATTTTAAAATCTCCTACTAACACCACTTAGCCAGCCGAGGAATCGAACACGAGACGCTCGGGTGAGACCCAAACACGATACTTATTCGGCCACTGCCGGAATATATAATCTATTGTGTTTAAAATGTATTTCTATAGCACCATTCCTCTTTTCATGCTGTGCTGTGTTGAAACATTGCAGGGATGCCGTAGTCTCACTGGCTCCAGACGGTTGGGAGCAGTTAGACTTTTTATGCGGTATTCACCAAAAAAGCAAAATGTAAATGATAGATAGGATCCTTTGGTTGAAATCAAATGCCGCATTGAGCAAGCTCGTGCAACATCATGATCTAAACCTTGGTTTACGAATGCGAATGGTCAGATGTTACGTGTTTTCGATATTATTTTATGGAATGGAAGCATGGACGCTTACTGGAGAACTAATTAGGCGACAGAAAAATATTTAAAATAAGCTGGGTGGACAGGGTTACGAATTAAGATGTTATGGTTCGGATGAATAAAGAAAAAGAAGTTATTAAAACCTCTTATTAGAACCTCATGGCTGAAAACCTGAGACAGTGATTTGGTCAGTCTACCATAGAGCTGTTCCGGGCCGCAGTAAACAAAGCCCGCATAGCCAACACGTTAGCCAACGTCCGTTTAACGAAGAAGAAGAAGATAAAAAAGAATACCTACCGGCAACAAAAAATCAGACAATATTTCTTGAATAATATTGTCGACAGTGGGTTAAATGTGCACCGTCACCGCGGAGACTAATAATAAAGCTAACAAATGTATTTTGTCGCTAGTCCGCGAAAGAAATAAAGTGTAATAATTTTTTGCGGTGTTGTAAATACGATCCAATGTTTTGGTCGCTATTCCAGCTAAATATGGTCACCAGTAAGGGCCCCAAAACTTTATTAACACGTTATCCAAGGCGCATAAAAATATTTTGTTTAAAATTCTTAAGGTCTGTAAAATATACAAAAGGAACTAAAATATAGTATACTGATGTCTTAGCAAAAGATATAAATTTTGTCCCTTTCGTGACAGGCTTTTCGAAGAGTTTTCGTGGTATTTTGAACGTCAGTGTGCAAATCCTCATCAATGAGTAGTGATATATTACATTGATGGGAATAATCTTCGTAGAGAGAGTTATTCTATTAAAAATCAAATATTCATTTATACTTTTAGAAAAAGGTCAAAAGGCGTCCCATATAAATAAAATCGGATATGTTTATCTGACTCATTATCCAGGTTATAAACCCGTTATTTGAACATTGTGATCATTTAAAAAGGTAGCTACCAAAAATATGGGAAAAAATTGTCGGAGACAATATCGTTAATTCTGCTTTTGAAAAATGAGATTGACAAAAATGACTTACGTATGAGGTCTTTACCTAGTCTAAAAATATTTTGTTTATAACCGAAGGTCTGTAAAATATACAAATGAAAATAAAATATAGTATACTCTCTTAGCCAAAGATATTAAAACGTAAGTAGGTAGATGTGGTATCTGCAGTTTTTACTATGTGGGACTGCGCTTCCGGGTGTCGCCGATATTGTTTACCAATTAACAAATAAACTAAATGAACGAATAAACCAAACGATCGTTAAACTAAATAAACGAATTCTTTCCGTATTCAAACTATATTGTTTACCAATACTAATGCACAACTTCAAAAAATCAACGAAATGAACTAATTCTTTTCGTATGCAGACTACTCTAATTAGGGCGTAGTCCGTCGACAGTTGCGCGGACACCATAGCATATCTCTTTTGTATTTGAATATCTTTGGTCTTAGCAAAAGATTTAAATTTTGTACCCTACGTGACAGGCTTTTCGAAGAGTTTTCGTCTTATTTTGAATGTCAAATGTGCAAATCTTGGTCAATGAGTATAACATTCTGATGAAACAGGATGAAAGTGATTTTTACGATAAATCATTAAAAATCAAATATTTATTCAGACTTTTTGAAAAAGGTCAAAAGGTGTCCCATATAAATAAAATCGGATATGTTTATCTGAGACGCTATCCAGGTTGAAAACCTGGTATGGTATTCATTTAAAAAGGTAGCTGCCAAAAATATGGGTAAAAATTGTCGGAGGTAATATCGTTAATTCTGATTTTGAAAAATAACTTACGTGCGAAGTCTTCGAATAGTTTGTTTAGATGCGATCAAGATTTCGAGTCCCATTTGCGACCGTTACCTTTTTTTTAATTTTTCTGTGACTTTTCATATTTTCGTTAAGATTTATTTATTATTTTCTTTTTCGATGGTACTTATATTACAGTGATAAAAGAATAACCTTCGAAGGTTATTCTTTTTTTGTATTTCTTGGGCATTAGAAGTAACAATTTCTAGTCATTTTATTTTGAAGAGTTTTCTTTTTCTTGACATTTGTTACTTATATTATACCCGAAACCAATAGCAGAAAAAATAAAATTTAAGTCAAATGTACATTGAACGTAAAACTCTTCAAAACAAAATGCGAGTTATTCTAATAAAAATTTAAACATATTCTACTTAACGCACAAATGAAAATAATCTTATCTCTGTGTAGTTAGGTGCCTATTACAGTACCTAGTTATGCTATAACATTGTAATAAATTCGTTAGTTTAAATTTAAAATATTGCTAACTGACAGCACAGCAAAATACAAATGTTTTCTCTTGCTTTGCAAAACGAATTATTATAGATTTTTTCTTATCTTAGTGAGAAAACCTCAAATTGTAATATTTTGATTAAATTAAGACAATATTAGCGATACTCAATCGGAAATCTGAAATTAGAAATTTTTTAAAAAGTCCATCTAGGACTTACTAAGAAGTAGAATTTTAGTCCTAGATGTGACCGTAACCTTTATTAATGTATTTAAAATATTATTTAATTATTGGGTTTGATAAATATTTCTTAATTCGGAATATAATCAATAATTTAAACCGATTTTAAGAGTCGGTAGGTATTTAGTGTTAATATTTTTCTTTCTGAATACAGCTCAAGAGTCCCAACGTCTGTAAAAAGTAGGTAAAGAGAATCCCCAATTCAGGAATGTTGTGTGACTCAGTGGCGTAGCTGACATGGGTGGCACCCGGGGCGGAAAACGTGGTGTCACCCCCCCCCCCCCATTAAAGTTTTCTTTGAGAAATTTAAAACGCAAATTTTGACCTCCTTAAATATACAAACATTACTAGCTAGTCAAATGTGTAAGCAAAACAAGACAAATTTTTGGGAATCCCGACCGACCGAGCCATAGAGCTATAAATAACAGAGTTCCAAGTGGAGTCTTCAATTTTAATATGCTGCAAAATTTTGAAGAAAATCATTTGCTGGCATTTAAACATTATTTTAACAACCCACATTTAAGTTAAAACCAGTTTTGTGTTCTGAGTGTAACGATAAAATGTCAATTGTGAAATAGTAAAGGTGTAAGTCAGTAATTATGAATGCACACAGAACACGAAAATGGTTTTCCTCCGATCTTTGCAGCATATAGTCTGAAACTTTCAAATATTGCACGTGGAACCCGAAAATGGTTTCCTTTAAAATTTTATTTGAAACTCTGTTCATCTGCGGACCCATTTCGAAGGAAACCATTCCCGAGTTCCGCTATTGCGAGATTTCCCCGAGTTGCAAGATATGAAAGTTTTAGACTACGTGCTGCAAATACCGGAGGAAAACCATTTTCATGTTATGTTTGTAGTTTTAACTAAAACGAGTTACCGAATACAGATTCAATCTTAAATTTCAACCAGTTTTGAAATTATTTATAAGGTTCAATTTTTATTTAAGCCGGTAGACTCTTACCAGATTAATTCTTAAGTTAAGACAAGTCTTGTATTCAAAATTTCAAAAAAATATCCAGATGCGGATGCATGTAGGAAACCATTCTCATTTTCCAAGTGCAGTTAAAAATTTCAAGTTGCATACTATGTGGTGCAAAAATCTCAGGAAAACAATTTTTGAGTTCTGGATGTAGTTTTAAACCTGGGGAAATGCACACAGAAAGTTAAAACCAGTTTTGTTCTCCAAATGCAGGATAAATTTCGAAACCATTCTATAGTTCCTAGTGGAGTCTTCAATTCTAATATGCTGCATAATTCTGAGGAAAATCATTTGCTGGCTTGAAAACATAATTTTAACTACCCATTCTTAAGTTAAAACCAGTTGTGTTCAGAGTGTAACGATAAAATTTCAATTGTGGGTTAGTAAAGGTGTGAGTCCACAGCTTTAATTTTTAATGCATGCAGTACACGAAAATGGTTTAACTCCGATCTTTCTTTAGCACATATTCTTCAACTTTCAAATCTTGCACCTGGAACTCGAAAATGGTTTCCTTTGAAATTTCATTTGTAACTCTGTTCATCTGCGGACCCATTTCGAAGGAAACCATTACCGAGTTCTTATTGCAAGATATTCTCCGAGTTGCAAGTTATGAAATTTCAGACTAAGTGCTGCAAATATCGGAGGAAAACTATTTTCATGCAACGGGAGTAGTTTTAATTAAAACGAGTTACCGAATACAGATTCAATCTTAAAACCAGTGTTGAGATGTGCTTAAAATTTGAGTTGCACACCGTACGCTCCAAACTTCGAAAGAAAACCATTTGCTTGTTCCGTGTGTAACTTTTATTCGAGCTTTTGGATCTCACACAGACTGACTTTTAACTTAAATCTGGAAAAATGTGAGATCAGTATAGAGACGTATATTTGACGACCTCCGTAGTCCAGTGGCTAAGACTCTTGACTCACATTCCGGAGGTCGCGGGTTCGAACCCGGCATGCGCAAATAAATTTTATTTGATTAATTTATGTTATTTCACAATTAATTCATTTAAAAATAATATACAGTAAGTATATTTGCGGCATGTTCCAGAGTGGAAGATACTATCAGTATCGCCCTGGTGTAAGACCACCATTCAGAATTGAAACGTTGCTTGAAAATGGCTTTAGCCGTGTTTAGTGACCAGATCTGAATAGCCAGGTACTTCCCAACCTTTCTCTTCCCCGCCTGCTTCCCCTCCCCACTACCTTCAGCCTCACAACATCCCCAATTGGGGATGCCATAGTCTCACTGGCTCCAGACGGGAGCAGTTGAGATTCTTGTGCGGTATGCACTGTAAAAAAAAAAAAAAAAAGTCAAGACGCCATACTCACGTAACGTCGCCAATCAAAAAACTTTTTATTTTTTAAAATTAGGACTAAGACAAAAATCTGATTTAAAGATTACTGGTTTATCGATTATACTCATACATATAATTATAATTATAAGACTAAGACAAAAATCTGATTTAAAGATTACAAGTTTATCGATTATACTCATACATATAATTAAATTATTAAAAATATACAGTATCTTTATTTTTAGTAACTCAAACTAGATTTTGGATAATACCTAAGCTAATATTGGATAAAATAATTAAGGTATTATGGTTTAAAGCGCTAGTAATGCGAAGGCGACCTCTTATCCAAAGAATCGACAACTGATCGAAATCTGAGGGTGCTCTTACATTTGGTAGGCGAATTACCTTAGCTTGCGAAACTACCCCATTGTATAATCGTTTGGTGTAAATACTGTCGGCAGTTGACTTAATAATCGGTGTAAATAGCGCTGCGTCAACGAATTCAAAACGCATATTTCGAATTCATAATAAACTTTTTCTGAAAATCTCCAAATTACTTATTATTCCTTGAATTTATTCATGTACACAAAACAATATAATACAGAAAAAACATACAGATGATTGATCATTTTTCTTCCATCAGTTATCCATCGATTCTGGTATAATTGCATTCAAGTTTTGTGTCTATTAGAAAAGTGAACAATCAAATCCACTTACATTGTTTTTTTTAAATGATCTTTCAGCACTATTAAAAACGCTAATATAATAATAACTTTTTCACTAATTCAAGTCAGTCAATAGATAACAATTCACTCCACGAGTTTACGTTTACAATAAATATAACATTACAAAAATATAACGACACAAGGTATAATAAGTAATTTGGAGATTTTCAGAAAACGTTTTTTATGAATTCGAAATATGCGTTTTGAAATCATGCAAAGTGCAAACCTGCCATAGTGCTAAATAATTGTCAGTGTTCAAGCGTAAAATATTTTTTGTTGCAATTTTGCACTTTCGTTAGTTTTTTCTCCACGTCCGAGTGTCACCGCCCCTCGGGTGGCACCCGGGGCGGTCCGCCCCCACCGCCCCCCCCCTCGCTACGCTACTGGTGTGACTGAAGGTAGTGTGGGGGAGAGGAGGGAAAGATTGGGAAGCATCTAGCTGTTCAGATTTGGTCTTAAACCATTGCTAAAGTCATTTCAAGCAGCGCACGTTTCTACTCTGAATATAGGCATTCACCGAGGCGACATTTAAACGATAGTTTAAAAAGTAGGGTTGTTGTTTTATGGAAAGAAAGTTATTCATAAAATATATTTTTTTTATTACTTTTACATATTTCTTCAGCAACATTGTAAGGTTAACCTTTATAATTCAACAGTTGATATACGAGCATTAAAATTACCTGTTATTAATCCGTGATGACAAATGATTTTTTAAACATTTAATTTGATGCGAGTTCTTCCAACATCACATTTGTGCGGGGTAATTTACATTGGTTATAAAGCATCGCCACGGTATTAATTAAGCAATTTTGCATTTAAAAATGCACAAACTGACATTATCAATAAATCTACATAATCAATGAATGACTAAGCACCTGCCCCTAATTGGGAGATGCAGTTTGGCTCCTGCAAAGAACTGCATTCGGTTTGCAGGAATTATTTATGCTCGGGTGAGTTAGAGTTCATTAATTATAAATAAATGAGAATTTCATGAATAGGAAAGGAGTGAAATAAATTAATTTTGCGACACGCAACCCGTATGAGTAATGCATTTTGTAATTGCAGTTAAAGGAGTACGAGAGTTTGTAGTAGAATTACGAGGATGCTACCTGTATCTAAAGGCTGTCGCAAATAATGTGTTCCCAATGTTCCCATGTGTTTCCAATTATGTCCTCTGCGTGCGAACTGTACCTAAATTTCTTTAAATAAAGAATAAACAATGATAATCTCAAGTGACTTCCCAGATTAGAATGGTCCTGTATATTGTCTGTCTGTACAGAGCAGCACTGCGTTCATTGGTCAAATCATTGTACATATACTCGTAGTTTCGCATCAGTGATCGATGAACCGGTGCGGTGGATGCAATTTTTAGCCATAATTTATTATAATTGTTTGTCTAGTTTGTAGTTGGTAGTATCTAAGATTGTAGATTATATTTTACGTTTGTGTAGCGCCCTTAAGACTCTGCTACCGGGCTCGAAAAGAAGAAGATGGAGATGGAGATGGAGAGGGAGAGGAGAGCGCTTACATTTACAGCGACGAAATCGATGCGAAAATTGCGAAAATGTTTAAGAATACACGACTCGTTTAAAATAGAGCAAAAATCTTGCAAGCATTCTCTTTAACAGCATTTATAGAAACACTGTGAATTTTTTCATACATATAACTTGTAAAATAACTGAAACAAACGTGTTTATAATAATTTTTGGAGAATACATTGCGATTTTTTCTATCGAGGGAATTTTATATAATTTGCGTTTCATAATAACATATATTTTTTCAAGAGCTTTAAAACATCAGCCTTACTAAAAAACCCAGTGAAAATTTTATTCAATTGACAAACGGCCGCGGATGTGAAAACATTACTAATTAAAAATTTGTTCATTGAAAGAAATACACATGGTTTCCACGGCCTGAGAGGGTAGTTTATCCCTGTTTTAACCATTGATGTCCGAACGATATTTGTAATTTTTCCATAATATTTTGAATGTTCTATATATTTCTTATTTTTGATGGTGTCGTAAAAACAAATACCATTTATGAAAACTAGATAAAATTACCTTTTTGATTTGTATATTTGAAATACAGTTTAGTTTTCAAAAACTGACATATTTTAAGATTCAAACTCGGAAATAAAGGGAAAAAAATTTCTTACCAAAATTTTTTTTGACTAAAATGTAGAGAAATTAAAAAAAAAAACAAAATTTCAAAAACACAGTCCTTTTATGAAATAAATTTGGAAGGAAACTATCACCTCACTTTTTCCTCGTGCATACAATAAAAAAATAATAAAAAATTTCAAAGTTTTTTTTATTGCTAAAAAACTAACCTAAAAATTATACCGTCTTTTACATCAGATTTCTTGCATCTCTAAAGACGTTAATTACTTTGATGCATTTACGCACACATGTATTAGATAATATTATTTAAAAAAAAAACACCACTGTCATAAAATTATCATAAAATAAAACCTTTAAATGTAAATTTGAATTCTCATGTATCATATAAAATAGTTTTGACACTTCAATTTTCAAAGTACGATTATTGTTTTATAACTTGACTAAAACTTATGAAAAACCACAAAAAACACGGTAAATAATAATAATAATAACGTAGTATTTATATAGCGCAGTTTTGTGATATTTCACTTCAAGTGCGCTTAATTATAATAAACATAAAATTAATCCTATAGTGTTCCTAAATATATCAAATAAGTAAATATATCAATGTTATAAATATAAGAGTAAATTATTCATATTAATAGAAATTAACCATCACATAAGTAATATTGGACACACAAAAATCATTTCTCACACACAGAAATCATTTTGCGCTTCCAGCGTCTTTTTCGAGCGCGAACACGAATGCGCAGGCGCCGCGCCGCCGCGCCACCTAGCGGTTATGAAGGAAAACAAACAATTTAGTACTTAAATATGCGTTGTTGCCGGATTTACAATACGTTTTAAGACCAAATCTTATTAGTAATGTTATCGTGTTTTAGTGTATTTTTGTTTTATTCATGTTGCTGCAATAACACGGGTTATCTGGCGTGCTGTGTTTTTTTTTAGTAAGGCTGACTGTGTTTAAGGGAAATATGTAAGAAATCGGTAGAAATTCTGGTTGCGGGCACTTAAGGTGATTTTTCACAAAAACGGCGCTATTTAAATTATAATAATATTTACATTATTAACTACTTTGTCAGTATTATTTAAAAAGAGGTGTCAGCATTTTCAGTTATCTGAATAACCAAGAAAATAAGTGCGGGACACCTTTTGACCTTTTTATAAAAGTATTAATGAATATTTGATTTTTAATAGAATAACTCTCTCTACGATAACTTTTGAAGATTATTACCATTAATATAATACTTAATTCTTTTAATCTAAACGAAAATTTGAAAAAGAACAAGACACAAAAAAATAAAAAGTAACGGTTGCAACTCAATGGTCGAGTTGGTTGAGGCGTTTGTCTCGTTAAGACTAGATAGTCCCAGTTGAGACCGTCACCTTATTATTTTTCTGTGTCGTGTTCTTTTTCATATTCCATTTAGATTTGTTAGAATTGTCTTCTTTTCAATGATATGTGTGAAACTCTTATTGCTACCCATTTATTGTGACACGAGACTTCATTCTGAGCCGTAGGGCTTTCATGGTGACCAGACAACTCAGAAAAAAACCAACTCAGAAGCACCTCAGAAAGGTCATTAAGAGTGATGGTAAAAATTTAAAAAAAATTGGTTAAATAGGTTAAGTTAGGTTAGGGTTACCGGCTATTTTAAAATTATTTTTTCATAGATTTTAATGACCTTTTTGAGGTGTTTCTGAGTTGGTTTCATTCTGATTTGGCATGGAACCGGCTTTCATAGTTAGATCTCGTAGAACCCAGAATTCACTACAACTTAACGAACGGAAAAGCAACAAACCTGCTGCGTCGGAACAAAATAATGTTAAACCGCTTCAACAAGTACCTAGAACAGCATCGACATAAGAAGCAGATCTGAGAAATTAAAAAAAAAACTTAAATACGTTATCAAAAATCGAAATTAACATTTTTTTAATATTTTTTGATATCTTGAAACTCAGCTGCTCCGGAAGTAACATGGTTGGTGTACGCCAGGCAGAACGGATGATCTCTAAATGGATATCAGAACACTTTCGAGCATGTAATCCTCGGCCATCCTGACAAATTAAGCATTTAATTGAAACCGGCCAATACTTTGAATTTGTTCCTGAAGTCCTGGAAAGACTCAAAATACACATACATAGCACGCCTAATTTTAGAGGCAATTGAAATTCACAAATATCCCATGAATTTTAAAAAAGACGAAAAGTCTAAGCTCAATAGTTCTTGGAATCCGGTAATTTATAGCTGTGCCAAAACTAAATACAGAAAACCATTTTATAATTATACTGTAATACCAACTGTTAGAGGATTGGAGCTGGTAACGCGATCTCGCATCTACATTCAAAAGTACACACTTCAGCACAATCTTCGATTAACGTCTGCCCTGATGATGGAAACTGTAATGCTCTCCGAAACATTGGCTAAAGAAAGAGGAAGCGCAACTCGGCATAAAATACCCCACGAACAAATCAGTATAAAACGTGAAACTTGTATTAAAGTTTAATCAAAACATTTTTTTGTAAAACCCGTAATCGTATGTAATAAGTTGTGTGGTCATGCATGCATTTTGAGAAATATAAATCAAAACCAGATTTAATTGAGTAACTCGTGTAATTAAAATTACGGCAGTATCCGCGTTATGAAGTAACCTGTGTTGTACCGAAAATGTAGTTATTGAATTATTCAACAATTACACAAGTACCTACCTACGCAATTATTTTATCATTATGTGTTTAAAATATACATTTAATTGCGTGCGTTACTATGCCATTTAATAAAGAAATTGTTTCTCCCTGCTTATCCTTTTCCAATTATCCCTTTCTCCTTCCGCCTTCCCTTTCGCTCCAGCGTCCCCTACCCCTCTCGCGATCCCAATCCACCTCCTTCACCTTCCCTCTCCCCACTCCACTCCCCCTTACTCCCTCCCGCGAATCCCCTACCCAAGTTACCCCTCCTCTCCCCTCCTCCCATTCAGTCCCGGTACATTCAGTTTTCAAACAGCTCGCGTGCCACATACTGCAATTTTTTTATACAAATTTCATAATGCCAAAGCTCACCAGTGGTGTTATATAAACCTTGTCCTGACAAAAACGAACACAAAAAAAAATTATCCAATTTTGTGCATCGTTCGGAAGTTATGCACGTAAATACATTTCGCCGATTCATTTTTATTTATACAATCCAGTAATGTTGGCCTCACTGGGTTGTTTAACCCGTGCTGAGGCCGCCATTTTATAATATAATAATTTATACGTAATTCAGTTTGAAACAAAAGAACTATGTGTTGGTGACGAAACCAAAAAGAACATTTAAAATAAAGATAAATTAAACTAAGATTAAAAATTTAAATTAAATTAAATTAACAAACTAAAAAAAAAGAAATAAAATGAAAATTGGCATATATCTATTATTATTTTTTTTATTTTTTTTTTTTTATTTTATTTTATTTTTTTTTTTTTATTTAATATATTTTTTATTAGTAACAGATATTTGGGTTTTTTTTGGCTACCACACTAGGCTAAGCCCGTGTTGTGGTAGTCGAAAATTATTATTTTAACATTTCAAAGAATATTAAGAAATACTTAAAACTAAAGAGAAAAAAAAAGATCATATTTTAAAGAAAAGTAAAAATGAAAATTCAAATTCAAATTTTGAAATACAAAAATTAATAATGAAAATTAAGAACTTAAGTGTTCTGTATAAATTAAAACATATAATTATATAAATCAAAATTAAAAACATATATAAATTTAGTGAAAAACTAAGAGAAAAAAATAACAACATTTTAAAGTAAAATAGAAATACAAATGGAAATTAAAATTTTGAAATGCAAAAATTAATAATTAAAATGTAGTGTTAGAACTCATGAATTCTTTAAAGTGCGTTCGTCCCCTTTCAAAAATCCAATGTTGTACACGTGTTATAAAAAGAGAATTAGAATTACTTGACTTTATGTCAGTACTCAGAGCATTATATATTTTAGGAGCGATGAACCAGAATTGTCGTTGAGCGAATGAGGTGTTAGTTTTTGGGACCACGCAACCCAGGTTTGATGAAAAGCGGGTGTGTGCTTGATGTTGTGGAGCAATTAATAGATTATTTTTTCGTATATAACAAATGCTTGTTTTAGTAAATAGCTGTCGAATATCTAAGACCCTGATTTTTGCAAAGAGTTCATTTGACGGATGGGTAGGTTGACATTTAAATATAATTCTCAGAATTAGTTTTTGAACTAAAATAATTGGTCTAATAATGGATTCAGCACAACCACCCCATCCCACTATACCGTATATTGCTATGGATTGGAAAAGATTATGATTTATGTGTTTGTGAGTGTAACGTGTTTTATATTGGTTTTGTTATTAATTAAGATGCCCGAAATAAAATTTCCCTCAAATATATAACATCGTTTCCATGACAACGATTGGTTTTACTTTTCGTCTGTGGTTTGCAATATCTCACTTTTGTTAGGAAATTTATTTGACAGTACACGTATTAATATTTATATTTATAATTTCATAACGCCAAAGCTTACCATTATATATAGCCTATTTGTTATTCTGATGTAAGAACTATATTACTCTAAAATTTCATTAAAATCCATTCATGAAAGACTAACAAAAATTCAAAATTACAAAAGTAATAAGTATAATAATAGATTTTCCAGGAACAAAAAAGTTTCAGTTGGCATTTTTTCAGCCGAACAAAATTGTTCCGTTTTCATTTTTTTTGCAGAGAAATGTGGTAATCTACAATAAAACACTATCCACATAAAGAGGTCTTCATTTCTAAAAATACCCAGATATGTTCCTATATTATCTTCGGGGATGTTTTGTGGAGGGTATTTTGAAGGACAGGAACGGGTGAACCTTGGTCTTAAAGAGACCTATGTTGTAGGAGGGAGGAAACACATTCCACTGCTAAACTTTGAGTTGTAAAAACGAACCGTTCTGGTGTAATAAACGTTTTGCGTGTTTCCCTGACTGTGCATTGGTGCCGAAGGGATCAATGATGCTAGTTCCTCGCTAGCTTCTTCCATTAAAATACCGGTGTAACTAGAATTCATCTTCCTTCTTGCACCAATGTTCAGATAACGTTGACTGGTGACTTTTTGTCAAGTGCAGTTAAAAAAAATACGTTTCTCACCTATTTTATATAATAATTTGCAAATTCAGATAATTTTTGTTTATTATACATTGTATTGATATACATACAGGGTGTCCGGGGGTAAAGTGCATTAACTTCGGGAGATGATTCTACATGATGGTAGGAGTAAAAAAGATTAATAACTTTTTCGAAATTCCGATATTTTTTTCCCATACAAAAAGACATACCTACTAAAAATCCTTAGTGAGAGGTACGATCTTACTTGCTGAGAGCCTGCCGGGCACCCGACTCGATTGTGATTGGCCCGTATCGTAACAGCGGAATATAATAAATCTGGCCGCACACGCCGGACTAATTTTATCTTTTTACCTCAAAACTACCCCTAAACGTTGGAATTTCGAAAAAAGTTATTTATCTTTTTTACTTGTACTATAGTGTAAAATCATCTCCCGAAGTTAATGCACTTTACCCCCGAACATCCTGTATAATATCAAACGATAACTAAGATTTTTTAATTCATTGCCGTTTACTGACATTTAATATCCATAAATAATATGCAAGTACGTTACCGGCTCACTAGAAGGTGTCTTTGCTAAGGCGGGTAGTTAATTTCTAATTATAATTCAAATCATTTAATCTATCTGGTTTTCTAAACACCTAGTAGGTAGGTAAAAGTGCTATTGGTGTGATATTTTACTAAAATAAGCTATTAAAATTAGGCATGATTTATAATATTGAGGTGTTTCATACTCCCTATCACTTACGAACTCTCCATGACAACTTTACGACATATTTTAAAAACCTCATATATTATAATTTCAGCTTTTTCTAAAGAACGGGATGAAGGCAGTAAAATGGAATTTAATTACCGACTGGCGGTAAAATACAGATAGCTACCGTGGAATGTTCACAGCCAACATTCGTTAATTTATAGCTTCATGTTAATTATATTTACAGAGATTTACTGCATGGTTAAAATATGCTTTGGGGAATCAGGTTTCGTAATTTCACTTGATCTTCTAGAGCTAGAGTCTACAGTCTACACGCCTTCCCTGAACTAAAATAATTTTTTGGTTAGATTATTTGGGTGGTTGTGCTGAAACCATTATTAGACCAATTATTTTAGTTCAAAAACTAATTCTGAGAATTATATTTAAATGTCAACCTACTCATCCATCAAATGAACTCTTTGCAAAAATCAGGGTCTTAGATATTCGACAGCTATTAACTAAAACAAGCATTTGTTATATACGAAAAAATAATCTACTAATTGCTCCACAACCCGCTTTTCATCAAACCTGGGTTGCGTGATCCCAAAAACTAAAACCTCATTCGCTCAACGACAATTCTGGTTCATCACTCCTAAAATATATAATGCTTTGAGTACTGACATAAAGTCAAGTAATTCTAATTCTCTTTTTATAACACGTGTTGGCACACCAACATTGGATTTTTGAAAGTGGACGAGCGTACTTTAAAGAATTAATAAGTTATTAACACTACATTTTAATAATTAATTTTTGCATTTCAAAATTTTAATTTCCATTTTTATTTTTATTTCTAGTTTTCTTTAAAATGTTGTTATTTTTTTTTTTTTCACTAAATTTTATTTATTTTTTAATTTTAATTTATTTATTTATATGTTTTAATTTATATATTTGTATATAACACTTGAGTTCTTAACATTTAATCTTTATTATTAATTTTTGTATTTCAAAATTTGAAATTTTCATTTTTATTTCTACTTTTCTTTAAAATATGATCTTTTTTTCTCTTTAATTTTCACTTACTTTTAAATATTTCATAATTTTTATTTAGTGTATTTGATCATCTGTTTTAATAAAATAGTATTTGTATTAATTTAAATAAATATTTATTATACGACTACCATAACACGGGCATGAGCCCAGTGTGGTAGCCAGAAAAAACAAATATCTGTAACTAATAAAAAAAAAATATGAAAAAAAAAACAAACAAACAAAATTATTACTGACTTATCCGTGAATCTCTATGGAAAAAAATAAGAAGAAATAATTATAATTGAATATTATTATGAAATACACATTTTAATACAAGTTTGTTTGTATTAACTCCAACTTTTGAATTACTCCTAAGGGAACGTACCCATACTACGTGACACGTTTAGGGGGGGGGGGGTCTTCAAAATGTCACGCTCCATACAAATGAGCGGCGGGTTGCTTAGGATTTTGGTCACCGGGGGGGGGGGGGGGGGGGGGTTAAAAATTGCAAAAAGTTGGTCACGTAGTATGGGTACGTTCCCTAAGTACATGATTTTAAGTGCATCTGAAATTCTATCAGATGAATGCTTGTTATTAGAGTGTCTACTTAGAATCGGGCTGTTTTTTTTACATTATCTCCACAAAGGAGGCATTGAGAAAAACAAATTCCCTGGGGGCCTATTTCATCTTTGGGGATGCTGTGTGGTGGGTATTTTAAAGGAAAAGAAGGAGAGAAAGACATGAGGGGTAGAGGAAGGAAAATGGTAGGAGGGGTATTTAGGAACCTGAGGGTCAGTGTGCCCAGGAGTGACAGACAAATTAATCTATTCCTCTCACTGCGGTTCAAGGTTTGGGTCCGGCTGGCGAAATCAAAAGGTCTTTCTCATCCAGTCTCTTCGATCTGCCACGCTGAGTGGGCAAACGCATCCGCCACTAGGACCAAGACAAACATCACCCCATGAATCCGGGAACCCCTGCTAAGTCACCAAAAGAAGCGAACTACTTGAGGTGACCTATGACAGGGGTGTTGGTTGTCTTTTAAATCCGCCTTCCAAATTTGTCTTAATTTAGTTTTATAACAAAATCTTCCAAAAAAATTAAGTATCAATCTTCAAGCTATTATTTTTTTTTTTTTTTTTTTTATTGGTTTTTATATACATATACATGTAATATAATCATGAGTAATTACATTTTCAGGTTACAAACGGATTAAACTCAAATCATTAAATACTAACATGCAACATTGATTATAAACAGTATAAACATATATATGTATATAATATATAACCTTTACGAGAGTGTAACTACTCGTGTGTAAAGGGAAGAGAAAAATATATATATATATATTTTTTTTTTTTAAATTAAAAAAATTAAAATTAAAAATTATAACACATACATTATATTTACGTACTTATTATTTATCTATAACTATGTAAAATTTGTTTACGAGTGTTTTTCGATGATTGTCTCAGTAGTACTGCAACTAGTTAGACGTAGAAGTTACATAAATACGTACAAATTTAATATGCATGCATAAATATTAAGTTTAAATACATTTTAACATTCTTTCTTTCTGGTTGATAGAATAATCTTCCAATAAAATTAAAAAGAACGATCATTGAAAGTGCAGGTTAAACACACGCAAACACTTATGAAAAAATCTTTGTAAAATCTTGAAATCGAAGTCACAACGAGCCTGTTGACAAGAACTATCGAAAATTACAACAATGTGCGCCTTCTCTTTTTAACATAAAATTTATTTAAAATGATGTAACTTAAACTTAAAAATACATAAAGATGTTTTGATGTTACGCTGAAAAGCAGACGGAATAACATCATCAATAATTACGGCATCCGATCTTGGAATTTACTTTTGTCTTTGGCATTATAAAAAGTATTTATACGAAGGTAGAGGTTATGTTACGGATCCTTACGTCAGTTTATTGTGGCTTAATTGGTTAAAAATGTGGCTGGACAAGGACAATATTATACATTATGGTCAGTCTTAACCACATCTAGTCTGTCGCAAATAAAAACAGATTTATTTAACGTCAGGTTTAATGATAAACAACAAAACTGTATATTTCTCGATCAGTAAACTCGTTCAGTGAAATAATGTGAAGGAAACCGCTCTTTACACAAACCAGAAATTTTTTAGTGCATCTTTTACTAAAAACTCATTTTCATTGACAGATGGTGACAGGAGATAAGTGATTTAGTTCTGCTGAAGAATCACAGTTGACAAAAAGTTGGCACTCCGCACCTTATAAAGACTTGCCTAATAAGTGGAAAATGAACGAGTGCTTTTACAAAAAAATATCTTCGCCAAGAGACAGCTTATCCAGTTGATGAATGGACTTCCTTTGCTTTATTGAACATTAGGTAAACGATAAAACAGTAGGAAAAGGTGATAAAACGCATGATTAAAATGATCATCCTTTGCAATTATGTAAGTCAACGCGAGTGAGCATCCCTTTGTTGTGAGGGAATAACCAGAAAAAACCTGAAATATGTCATTTTTAAATTAAATTTTAGACGTGTTGACTGTTTTCCACAAAAAAAAATATAAATTGATTTCGAAAGACTGTTCTTTTATCTAGTAAAGGTATGTTTTAAATTTTGAGAAAATATGTTTATTTTTAGTACAATAAGGTTTTACCGCAGGTCGTTCGCGGATTTGCTAATTTTTCAAACCAAATTTTGTATTATACAACACATATTTCAAATCGTATAATCATGCAGTCAAATAAATCAATTAATTATCCGGAAAAGCTATGTTTCAGAATTTTAATTTTAGTTTAAATAAAATCAATTAAAAGAAGATCCGCACATGTGTTTTGTGAGGAAAATACTTCAGTTTGTCTATTTATTTACGGTCTTGGACGATATTGAAAAATTATAAATACTTAATTTTAAGTTCATAAATTTAATAGTTTTGTCATCACGCCTTTAAGCATTTTTGAATGTAGGTATAAATTACAGCAAATTTTGAATGAAATAAAATCAACATTGAGTTATTATTTATAAAAGCTGGTACGGAGAATAATTAATCTTTTTCATTGGAACCGCCCTGTACGATCATAAGAACATCTTTCGACAAAATATGAATTCTCGGCCGCTGGCTGGTTAATGGCCCTTAAAGTGGAATTAATTTTGAAAAAGTAATAAATCATAGTAGCCATAATAGTTTTTCTCATAAAAATGGGTAATGGATAGTGTTTAGATGTATTTCCTGGGGTGTAATTTTAAAGCAAAGGAAAAAAATTGAGACTAAATTTGCATCCAAAAATATTTTCAACGCAAATGAATCGACTGTAGTTTTTCCTAGAACCTTGGGTTTGCTAGGCAGTTTGTTTCTAATTTATTCGTTCATTTTTAACGGGTTTTTTCTCGGTGAATACAGAAAATAGGTTTTACATATCCTAAGGCGTCATGTACTACATCAGTTAATGCTTCGTCTATCTTTCGGCCTTTGGATTTAGAATTGGTAAAAAATTATAATAGGGGATTAAAGTAGATACCTAGATACCTACATATATGCAGCACATGAATTTGCCAACCGTTTTGGTTAAAACCAAATAACAAAAAATATTTTATCAAACAAATTTTTTTTGGGTCAATTGCCTATTTAAAAAACGAGTGTGCTTTAGACCATACGACTGAAATGAAACTACACTAACTTATATCTCCCTCTCAACTTCCGTTCGCCTCGCCCGACCGTTCGTCTCGCCCGATCACACTTTTCGTAACGCTCTCGTCACGCATTCACCAGCTTACTCCCCAAGTCAAGCGTGCGTAAAGAAGCTTTACTTCAAAAACGTATTTTTGATTCAGAAGTTTTCAATCAATTGAAAACCATTGTATGCTTAGGAACATTTGTTAAACGCCGATACTATTTGCGTTTCAGTTTTTTATTAAATTGTAATAAGTTGAATATGATATTTGTCCTCTTATGCTGATAAAAATTTGAATAAAATCTGAAACGGAATAAAATCGGCATTTTACGGGAACCTTTCAACCAAAAAAAAAGATGATAACTTTGTCACACTTGAATTTCTGCGGAACAACTGATTTCTGGTGAACTCAAATCCAAAACGATATATTATGTTGAGATCTCGGCAGATGGTTTTCTCTGTATTAAAGATCTATTTTTTTTCTTTAATCCCTATGCAAAAATATTCCGATATAGCCATCTTACTCATCCTCACCATACACAATATATAATTAAATCAAAATTAACTAAAATATAAAATAATTGTTAACACCACTTTTAAAACACAAAATGCCGACCAGTATAATACTACCGTATTATACTATACTGGTCGGCATTTTGTCGACATCAGGTTGGCACTATGTGTAATGAAAGAAATGTAAAACATAATAGATTTTAATTTTTATTTCACACCACAGAGTATTTGCTGCATATAATTTTTTTAAAACTTCGACAAGTTTACTTCATTCTTTTAATCAATAACCCAAGCAAGCATTAAGTTTAACGTTATTTAATTTACAAGACTTATGTTTAATTTACTTGCAGTAGACGATAGAGTACAAGTAGTAACATTGTCCTTTCACCTTTTTAAACGTTTTATTATACAATTGTTATTTTATTATAGTATCCATTAGGGAGGCGGGTATGGGTACCACCGCTCCGGTAACTATTTGTTGCATAAATAGCCAAGGGTCACGCCAAGTGGTTCGACTTAGCAGGGGTGCACGGATTCATGGTGTGAGATTTGTCTAGGTTTTGGTGGCGAATGCGTCTGTCCACCTACTATTCGGAGGACCGAATCGGAAGGGACTAGTTGAGGGAGACCTAACCTAGACCTCTCTCCGCCCATCGCCTTGCACCGTAGTAAGAGGAATGGATGCATACGTCCGTCACTCCTGGACACATTGATCCCCATTGATTTCTATCCATCCCTTTTACTTTTTTCTTCCCAGAACTTCCTTTCCTTCCTTTCCCTAAAAAGACCCTCCACACAGCATCCACAAAGTTGACATGGGATTTTTTTCTTCCCTAGGGCCAACCGCGTGCAGTTAATGTTAAAAAAAATATTTGCCCATGAACATAAACCAATTATATGATATAATTATTAAGTAATATCTGTATCGCTACAGGAGTAATCGTGAAGTAAATAATAAAGTAGTACAAATAGAACCAAAGTGGAATAATAATTTTTACATTGTATTAAAAAGGTTTATTATTATAGCTTTCTTGTACTGTATCTAAATTCAGTGCAGTTGAATACAATACATCTACAATTTCACATAAATTATAAATTTTTATTTCAATTCAAAATCTTATATTACATATTACATCACAGAGTGAGACACTGAAGTATGAAAATGTGTTGTAATTAAAAAAATTGAAACACTGTTTCATTTAAAAATCATATCTGATGATCTTAAGTTAAATAAGTTTGTGTTCAGTCACTGCGTAGTATTCAACATTTAATTAGTAGATAAGTGGTTACATTAAATATACACGTGGTTATGTACTTAAAAGTAACATAAAAATTCAATACAGATATAGAGGTTGTATTTTATATTGGTTTTAATGCGTTTTTCTTTCATTCGTATCTGAGATAAATTGGAGCAAAAATTTGGATTAATGTTATTATTATTTTAAATGCTTATTTAAAACGGTATATTCAATGGCTAAGTTAAGAGGAATATAAACGCTAGAAATATTTCGAATCTCATGCCTGCAAAATTTTAAAATCGAGCGTCTTTTTGCACGATGCTAATAAGCGAAAAAGTGGTTTTTATTTATTTTGTGCATAATTTTATAAGAACGAAAAAAAGTTAGAATATGGAAAACCTCAAAAATAGTCTTAGCCATAAGGGGTATTTTTTTTAAATTGTTTCTTGTATTACTTCATAGTTAAGTCATGAGAAAACATTTTTTTTGGTGGTTTACGCTTATATTTTTTGTTACGTAAATAATAATTTTATTGTAATTCCAATACATAGAAAAGCTAGTAAAAGCTTCGATTTATCCGTAGCATATTTTTTGATGTTCATACTGTAAGCCGATTCTTCGTAAAGTTTAATCAAAATAGTATCTAAATAGGATTTCACGTATATATTCATCTTAACCATCAAAATCACTAATTGAAGTGAAACTTATTTAGCACCGTTGTGATTTGAAACTCGATGAAACAAAAAATAGCGACACTAAAGAGAGACAAATAGGTACATACATCTGTAGGATGTAGCCTGCGAGACAATGAGACACTGAAATCGGTCTCCTCTTCGTGCGGCGCTTCATAGCCTCCCCTTATTTGTCTACTTTAGTTTTCTGAAGGTTTCACTTCTATCGCGTGTGAATTGCACACTGTTTTTTCCTATTGAAGTGAAAATTTCATTAGCATCATTGTGATTTGAAAATCGATGAAACATAAAATAGCGACACTAAAAAGAGACAGAGAATTTAGACTGCGAGAGAATGAGCCAGTTAATAGCCTCTTTGTGCGCTGCTTCGTAGTCTCCCCACTCTTATCCACTTTAGTTTTCTTAAGGTTTCACTTCTTCCGCGTGTGAATGGCACACTCTGACTTTTTTCGGCTGTATGTGTGTATATCTCCGGTTCTAAAACTCGGGTTTGCTTTGAATTTAAGTATCATTTTGAAAATCGGAACTCATTTTGTAAAAGATTTAAATTTCAGACATGCATAGGTACTAGATACCTACCTATAATATATTATTTTAAAAGAAACTTATTTAAATTTGTTTAGAAAATTGGAATTATAACGTCCCATGATTTTTAGCAGGTAGTAGCAGACGCTTAGTAGACTAGTAATAGAAAATTATTTTATCATATTTACTCAATTTTTATCCACTCGAGCGACAGCGTGATTTAAAACTGTTTCAGTCTGTGATTTTTTAAAATATTTTCCGTTCATTATTAAAAAAATCATATCTCTGAATTTTAATACAGACACATACAAACTGATTATAGTTCTATATACCCAATGAATTCGCCTATTTTTTGTCGAATATCACGTATTTGTAAGATTTATTAAAATAATAATTACAAAATCGTAAACTTTGGTCCAAAAAAAATTTGGTTTGGTTCAATTTTGGACCACTGTCAATCATAGAAAAATAAAAGCGGTCCATATTTTGACCTTGGTTGCTCCAGTGGCATATAAGCTTTCCACGTGCCTACATGTCGGTTGTTTCACAGAATTGAAAAATTCATCAAATTTCAAAGTAAATATTCAAGTTCTATTTGTATTTCAGTTCTGCGAAAAGAATGACCCATTATGATAAAATAACAGAACTTGAAAATTATATTTTTATATTCGATGAATTTTTCTAATTCTGTGAAACAACTCGCCCTAGATGTTTGCTTTTATCTAAATGATAGGAGAAACTATTTGAAACATGATGTTATCTGATTTGATGCTTTCAAAATTGTTTTATTGGCGGCGTAAAACAAAACATGATTGCGGCAAATTATATTTAATATATAGTGCAAGAATTGTTCAATTTATTTGGCTCCAAAAAACCATCATTCATTTCAATGGAATAAGATAGAAAAAAAAATGCTCACCGTAGAATTCTTTGGCGGAGTCTCGATCTGGATTCCGACGGCAAGTTGTTTTTATGAGGTAATATTTTTAATTTTATCGTCACTAAGTCATTTTATTCACTTTTTATTTTCAATTCACGAAACACTACACAACAATGATTTAAACACTTTTTACAAAAATTTTAATTGACGTTAATTTCACTTTAAAATGAGAAATTTTTGATTTTAAAAACACTTTAATTTTTATATGAACTATGATGATTATATTCACATCTTAGTCTAAATAATTGGCGCACATATAAGTTATACGGAAATGTTTGAATATCAGGTTATTTATGCGAAAATTTGTCTTACAGCGCCAATCAGTAGAGCCCAATCAAGAAAATCAAGCGGATATTAGAAAATCCAAAGAATCTCTGAATCGTCCCATTACACCGTCCCGGATGTTCACGTCTGTCTGCTTGTCACGTGGTCAGACTAAAAGGAGACCGGAAGTGGGATAAATTAGGTTCATTAACCCTACACAAGCCTTTAATGAACAACAACCTTGAGTTTCGTTCTTAAAAATCATTCAACATGGTAGAGTTTTTACGACGTATTTTTTTACGATGGGCGGACTATTGCACGTCCTGTTTGAAAATAAACCGAGAGAACTGTCTACGATAGATCAAAATGTGTATTAAAAAACGCATTAAAAGCAGACATCTAAATTTTTGAAAATTAAACCACGTTCTACCAAAGAGAAAACACACCTACTCCAATAAAAATAAATTTGATACAACGAAAAATCAAATTTGTCAATTTATTCATACAAGGATGAAAAATTGTTAAATTCCAATATTTTTTTAAAATTATTTTAACGAACTGAAATTTAGACCATCGTGCTTATTGGTTACAAACAATTGTCCGAATGATGTGTTTGTTATATATTTATTTAAAATGAGTACGTTGTTAATTCACGAAAAGTATTTTCAGCAGTCGTAATTACGCGGCGCGGCTTTCGCGAACCAGCGCGGCGCGAGAACCTCGCGAACACCCGCCCGTGAGCGCGATCGCGGGGCGAATGAAACTGATGCAGGATGGCCGGTCTTCTATTCTATTCTAGTGGCCGCTCGGATGCCTTCGGGAGATGCCGCCGTACAGATCGGGAACTCTCGTTTGAGCTGCGAATTTGAATTTGGAAAATTTCACAAATTATTTTAACACGTTTCTCTGGAAAAATGGGATAGATTTCAAAGAGCTAATTTTATGAAATCGGGGTAAGTTGTTTTAAACTAAAACTGGGGTAGTCTCGAATTTTAATGCATTTTTCAAACAATATTATTACAGAAATAAACTTATCTGTGCAGGCGGCTTAAAGAGAAACTATTGACTAAATTTTAATTTATCATTAAAGAAGGAGGTAATACTAATAAATCTAAACAAAACGTGAAACAGAAAAATTAAAAGGTTACTGTCACAATAGAGAGTCGTACCCAGGATCTCTTGTCTTACCAGGACGTAGAGCACATATTTTGTTCTTAAATGAATAGGGTCCAATGGCCGAGTTGGTTATGGCGCTGTTTTCCGGTAAGCGAAGAGATCCTGGGTTCGATTCCCAGTTGCGACCGTTACCATTTTTTTTTAAATTACTTAGTTTATATCAGCGGTAGCCAAACTTTAGGACTTCCCGCACCACTAATAGAATTTTGTTTAGTGTTAATTAATAATTTAATTAATTAATTATTTTTATAAAAAGGCGATCAAAGAACACATGAAACGAATCTAGATAGTAAAATAAACCATATTTGTGACCAAATTATAAAAACTTTATTAATAAACAAAAATTAAAAAAAAACAATTAAAATACGAAAAATGAAACAATTCAACTTTATCATAATAAAACATTGTTCGAAACTGTCAAATTAGTATAAGCTTTCCCTGAAGAAGGAACGTTTGTTCCGAAACCGGTCGGATTTACGCATTATATAAGTGGTTTATACAAAGATGAATTGTTACATTTTTCTATAATGGATAACCACAAAGTTAAAGCTACATTAAAAAATATTAAAAAAAAAATAAATAAATAAAAAATAAAAAAAAATAAAAAATAAATAATAATAATTAAAATATGGTTTAAATAACGTCCACATTTCTCTGTGGACCATCAAAATTTTCTTGCGGACCACCACTTTGGCGACTGCTAGTTTAGATAACATATTATAGGGTAAGTTAGGTTAGGTGAGGTGTCATTTTCTTTGACAATGTATGCTAAAGTGTAAATCGTATTAGGAAATAGTAAATAAACATTAAAAATAATATAAATAGAGAAAAGGCACTAAAAATAATCCAGTTACTTTCTATCTTTGACTGTCTGTTAAATTAAAACTTAATTCACAACATGATCGAGTAGTTATCTTGATTAATTATAATTGCATTCCTGACCCACTATTTCAGTGTGTGTTTTATCAAACTGATAAAGACAATGGTCTTTTTATGCCCGCAATAATATTATGGACGGTCCCGAATGAGAACGCCATGAATTGGCAAAGATCGAACAATAATTGTATAAGTGTTGAACATAGATTAAAGAATATAAAACTAGAAGTGCCTTACGTACAAATTTTAATGAATATAAGTGTTCTATTTAGCCCAACCATCCAGCGTTCCGTCTGACTTACATTCACCTGAAATCGTACATCTCCATCCTATTTCAATTCAGAAAACATGGTTTTGAATGTAAATAAATGTTCTATTTTGCACTACCACCCAGCCTTCCGTCTCACTTAAACTCACCTGAAATCGTAGATCTCCATCCCATTTCAATTTAGAAAACATAGTTTTGTATAGAAATACAAGCCCAAATTGGGCTTATATTTAAAACACGCCATAAACCACTTCTTGTGATATTCTTCATTCTCCGGTGATGAGTATGGAGTTTAGCATCATGACTCGCAGAAGCTGATGATAGAATTATCATGGTTTCATGATTTGGGAATGTAAAAACTGTAATGGAATGCTTGCCATCAAGGAGAAGAATTTAAATGTCGTGATTTTTAAGAATAATACGAAGTTCGTGCTTATAAGAAACGTTCGAAAATATACCTACAATAGAATTGCATCTAAGCTATTTACAGATTTTTTTTAATTCCGTGATAGATTGATGTCATTACATTAAAGATTTGGATTAGAAACCTTAAATATTTTTTTAATAAATTTCAGCTCCATTGTGATAAAATTATCTTCAATATTGATTCGTTGGTTTAGCTAGTTTGTTACCTTTGATGATGTTATATTTCTTTTTCTATAGATCCACAATTATCCATTTTTACAGCAATGATCGCAGTCACGTTAATGATATTTTTATTATGAAATGTACGGAAAACGTCCTCTATCTATTCCAAATACTTGGTGTCCTATTGTTGGATGACAAAAAAGAAAAGGGACACCAAGGAGTTTTCAAACTTGTTTTGGAGGTGACTGTAACATTAATTGAAATTTGATATGAAAATATGTTTGAACATATTGAGAAGGTGCTATGTTGAAATAAAAAAATAAATAAAAACACTTCAATAGGTGCCTAGTGAAAATTCACCCCGTTGCATCATTTTAATTAAATTAACATAACAATCTTTTTTTAAACCACCATTTAATAAAATATTTTCAATATGCTTCAAACCAATGATTTCTTCAAACATGGTCCAAATCAGGTATACTGAAAATTAAGATATTTAAGAATAGACAAAGAATCATAGACAATAACGTACCTATCTTTTAACGAAAATATGACAATAATCTATGGGAGACGGTAATTAATTACAGACTTACTAAAAACCCCCGTGAAAATTTTATTCAATTGACAAACGGCCGCGGATGTGAAAACATTACTAATTAAAAAATTGTTCATTGAAAGAAATACACATTGTTTACACGGCCTGAGAGGGTAGTTTATCTCTGTTTTAACGATTGATGTCCGAACGAAATTTGGAATTTTTCCAACGTATTTTAAATGTCTTGTATATTTCTTCTTTTGAAGATGTCGTAAAAGCATATACCTTTATAGAAACTAGATAGAATTGCCTTTAAGATTTTGGTATCTGAAATATACGATCGTGTTTGAAAATGGCAGTATTTTAAGTTTCAACATGAAAAAATTTGAAAAAAAAACAGCTGACTGTAAACATATTCTATTAAATGGTCGAAAAATTTTGGAAAATTCAAAATTTAAAAAATACACACCTCTTACTTCATGAATTTGAAGAAAACTATCACTTCACGTTTTATCTCGTTCATACAATTAAAAAGGATAAAAAAAATATAAAAATAATTCCGAAAAAATAACTGAAAAAATCTGACATCTTGGATTAATTTTTACGCAATTAATACGTCGATTTCTCGAATTTGTTTTTATTTACACATGCATGAGGCTTTTACATTATTAAATAATATTACTTTTATAAAAGTTTTATTAAATTCACGCAGAAAAGTCGTTAAAAAAATAAAATTTCAGAAATAACCTAAAACCTATCGTTAAAAAAAAAATCTTCTCAATACCGGTTTCACGTAAAGCTCACCAAACGAAGCGAACCATTTAAGGTGACTTATGGCAGTTATCCAATGAATGGCTCCCGGGGCGGTGGTACCCATACCCGCAATTGAGAAAATTATCCACCAAAAATCAAGAGTAAAGAAACTAAATCATCAACAAAACAATATTTAAAGGACTACAACTGAAAAAAAGTAACGCCAGCATTGGTAATTATGTTGAATTACTCTAATATCACGGTGAATTGATCATTTAAACGAAAATTATCTTCAAAAACATAAAAATTAACTGCAAGCGCAACTGAACATTGTCAAACATTGTTTTACCGCGAATTTTATAAAACAAGATGGCCGCGGCGCCTGCGCAGATCTATGTGAGATTCAAGGGGACCAACATAAAAATCCATAAAATACGTGATAGTGTTATTAGTAAAGATGTAAAAACGCAGATCGCCGCGTAAGCAACAAATATGCAGTTGACCGCTCGTTAAGGCGTTTTGTTATTAGTAAGGCTGATAGTGTTTATTGTAAAACATAATTATTGTACTTATTTACACAACAAAAATTCAAACTGTAGTTTATTCTTTTTAATTATTTGACCAGCAGCCTTGAGTAATTATTTTAGTCCAGGCTTAATTATTTTAGACAATCCGACACGACTTTCAATCACCGCTTCGCAATCTCATAACATCACACACTTTGCGTAGTAGCAATAAAATACAGCAAAGCTTTGTATAATAAATATATCATAAAAACCGCAGCCTTCCCAATGTTGGTATCACCTAGCATGGTAGGAAGATAGGGAACGCGCTCAGTTCCGCTTGCGGTTTGATTGAGCTATAATAACAATTATACCCGAAGCTTTGAAAACCACAGGCATTCCTCTACTATTCACTCTCTCTTGGAATGAGAAACCGTTGTCCATACTTGATCATGGGATATTAGAGCATAATATGAATATTTTATAGAAATAACCCGGCTAAATTTATATCGAAACAATTTGTAAAAACAAATGACAAAACTAGTGAACACGGAACGTCAATTTTTGGTATTCCACAAGGCACTGTTCTGAGACCAATACTATTCGTTCAGCCTGTAAATGACATATTTGTTCAACCCCTCTACAGTCAAATAACATCTTGTGTTGACGATTCAGTCCTTTTCGTAAAAGAAAAAAATATGGGAAAAATAATTTAATACCACAAAAGACATAAATATACTTACAGAAGCATATACAGGGTGTTAAGGGACGTACTTGACTTACTTTAACCAGTAATTCCTGACATTATTTGGAGTAAAAAATGTAAATGAAATTTTGCTCTCCGGTGACTTTTTAATCAAATTTTTTTTTTTCAAAATCAAACCAAAAATAATTTCTTCCGCATGTCGTCACTGGTCACCAAGCCACTCAGACGAACCCCTTACCCCACCTCCAACTGTTCAACAACTACCATTTTTTTAATGTTTTTGTAGAAAAAAATGGTAGTTGACATCAAAAATGTCACCGGAGAATAATGTCAGGAATCACTGGTTAAAGTACTTAAGTCAAATGCGACCCTTAACACCCTGCATAAATGAATTAATTTGAAAAAAAAGGGTTAACATGAGAGTTACGATGGGTGAAGCACCAAGTATTGGTCAAAACATGTAACAGCCACACAATTGAATGGTAAAAGTATTTGCAATTAGTAAAGGAAATGAATACTTTTCGACAATAATAATTTATATGCAATTATTAGAACATGTTCTTCTGTTCAATATTTTTAAAGACCTGTATTTGGTAAGAATCTGTACTGTATTGTAACACCTGCTGACGATATTATTTGTGTTCATAGAAAGCAATCGCTTTATGGTTTGACGTATTTAATATTTATGAATCAAACACTTTTTTTTTAAACATTAAATTTTTTTTACAGACCATCCAATTTCGCTTGGCTCTCGTTTCATCGGGTTAGCAATCAGTTTAAATTCTAACCCTAATAATGTATTAGCTGAGCGAAATCGATTGGTGAGTAGTTAAATTATTTGGAAACTTTTTGTTTTTGTTTTATTTAATAATATAATTTATTATAATTATTTATTGACGGCATGCACTTTGGGTGACACATATTATTTTTCGCCATTAATTTAGTAGGTATATATTTTTTTCTCGGGGGACGAGGGACAGGGGGGGTTAAAAATCACGAAATTCGTGTGACGTAATTTGTAGTTGTAGCCCCTTAGCTAAGAATATTTTGGACTAGGTTTGGTAGATAAAACTTTATTTTACCCCCATTAACATTATAACAAATATAATATAGGGTGGCGCAAAACTACCTATTTTATTTTGAATCTTATTGTAATGTGTAATAAGATTCAAACCATGTCGGTAGTTTTGCGCCACCCTTTATAATTAAATCATTATTTTTTTTATAATGCTTATTATAATAAATCTTCTTACACCTGAAAGTTTCCTTCTAAAAGGGTCACGGTCAGTTTTGGGCGTATGTATTTTTTAAGATTTTATTTGAAAATTGTGCTATCTGTCGAATTATAAAAGAGCCTTTTGATTTCTAGAAAGGATTTTTCGATTTTCGGGGGCCAATGTTACAATGCAAAATCGGTCTTCCTAAAATTAGAACTTGCTAAAAAGAGCAAATTGTACATAGGCCCAGCCAAATTGGAAAACTTGAATTTGTGATATTTACGAACGAACGAAAAGAATCTGTAACATGAACAGCAATGAAATAAAACTGGCATTAAATAAAGATAATGTAAAAAGTTTTTGACTCAAATTCAGAAAACGTTCTTCAAATTATGCTTTTAAAACACGGTGAACCATCGGTCTACATTCATCAAGACACCACCGACAGTCAAATTTTGTTAATTTTATTAGATATTATAGTAAGCAGTCACTGAGAACCATTGCTTTGGTTATCGAGATAAAACTACAGCATCTTTACGAGAGATTAGTGAGGGGGGAGGCTCCTCCCCCTCCCCACCCTCCCCCCTCTCTGATTGTTGGAATTTCTTCTACTTAACTGTATTACCTACTGTATTAGAAGGTCCGGCGTGTCGAACGCCTCTCGTTGGCCGTTTCCACCAAAAGACACTTACATCGTTGATGGAATAGGAGACTGTCAAAGCAGGGGTCGGGTATTTAAAGACGGTCATAGACGAAATAAAGTACTAGCCTCATCTTCCAAAATGCGTAAAGTCATTTGAACATGTTTACTTAATATATTAACCGTGGTTTCTTGGACACCCATGTCCACTCCTTCCTCCCCTCAAAAAGACCCTGCATAAAGCATCCACAAAGATATCATAAGCCCTGAAGGAAATTATTGAAGTAAAACTTCTTTACGCATGCTTGACTTGGGGAGTAAGCTGGTGAATGCGTGAAGAGAGCGTTACGAAAAGTGTGGTCGGGCGAGGCGAACGGTCGGGCCTTTACGCACGCTTGACTTGGGGAGTAAGCAGGTGAATGCGTGACGAGAGCGTTATGAAAGGTGTGGTCGGGCGAGGCGAACAGAAGTTGAGAGGGAGATATAAGTTAGAGAAGTTTTACTTCAGTCGTGTGGTCTAAAGCACACTCGTTTTTTTTCCTCAAAGCCTCCTGTATGCGGTTAAAAAAATTCGAATAATCTTTATTCGTTCGTAGTGTTTGTTTTTTCGTCAGTGTTTAGATATCATCTCAAAATAAGCATATTTTTAGTTTTCCAAAAATAAATGTCATTGATAATGCCGTCAGAAGGCGAAACAGCTGCCATACGTAAAAATAATTATATGGTAGAATTATTTTATTAAAAAAACTGTTTTCATAAAACGAATTGTTGAATATATGAAGGAACAAATATAGACAAAGTTCAAAAAATTAAACTTGATAACAGTAAATAAAAAATATGAACAAAATTGTATCGTTCGACAATATATATAAAAGTGGCGTTAGTTACGCTGAAACAATCACCTTAAAAATATGTAGACCAAAAATGTAATTTCTGTCACAAAAAGATTCTATTTATTTTTTGTGGAGGATTGTCCATATTCAAACTGTGTCTGTTTTTAATATTAATTTGATTAAATTGTTAATAATTCTATAACAATTATATTATTTATAAGTTATATCCATATAACTATGTAAGCCAATAAAATGAAAGAATTGATTAACTACTCGTATAGTAGTTAACAGAAAGCTGTACGATTCGTAAACATTAAATAAATGCGTGGAGATAAAATTGGGTTTTTTGTTAGTAATAACCCTTAATTAACTGAAAATAACTGACATAATTAATAATTAAAATTGTGTTCGAAACACATTGCGAATTGTTCTCCAATTTGTTGGTGCGTTATAATTATGAAATATTTAACACAAAAAATTGCGAAGTCCCACACTTGGAAAGAGATTGGAATTTCGATGGGAAGGGGGAAATCATTACGAACCTTTTAATCATCTGGTTGTCTCTTTCTTTATACACGTCCAAATGGTATTCTGTCGCGTGTAGCAATAATATGACTGATACTGAAGGAGTAACCAGTTTTCTATGGAGCACGTATTACATTGTCCAGTTTTGTTTCAGTCTTCAAACACAATATTTTATTAATTGATTTGGAGTTTCAATAAAATTTAGAACTTCATTCTCATTTTGGAGGCGGGTATAGATAGGTACTACCACCGCCCCGGGAGCCATTTATTGAATAACCAACACTTCTGCTATAGGTCACCCCAAGGTTCACTGCGTTTGGTGAATTTGCAGGGGTGCTCGGGTTCCTAAGGGTGAGATTTTTCTGGGTTTTTGTGGCAGATGCGTCCGCCCATCAACTGCGTGACAGGCCGGATCGGGAGAGACTGGTTGAGGGAGACGCTTTGACCTCTCCAGCAGTACTCTCGCGGAACATGCACCACAGTGGGAGGATTGGATGTCCGCCCCTCTTGTACAAACTGACCCCGAGATTCCTGCCCACCCCTCATACCTTTTTCCTGCCAAGAACTTCCTCTCCTTCCTTTCCTAAAAACCCTCCACACAGCATCCCCAAAGGTGACATAGGCTCTGAGGGGTAATATTTTCCTTCGGACCTCTTGTGTGGAACTAATGTTTAAAAAAGCGTGCGATATAATATCATTGTGATTAATATCAAATTTATTTTGTTTATTAATTTCTTAAACATTACATGACATTATTCATGATACAAAGAATAAAAAAAAAGATTTTATGGCTTAGACAACAACAAAAAAACAAATTTATGAAATTAACATGATACATAGTATATATAGGTGCGCATAAGTGAAAATAATCCATCAGAATTTTTTTTTATTTTTTTTTATTGGAATAACTTTTGGAGGTTATACCCATTAATGTAAATCATTATAGAAGAAGATAATATGAAATAGAATAAGACACAATCAAATAAATTAGAAAAACGGTCGCCACTAGTGATCGAATCCAGGATCTCTGTACAGAATAAAGAACAAAGAGGAAAGAGTTTTTAGATTATAGATAAATAGAAAGAAAAAAAGAATATTTATGTTTACAATAGCTCCTATGTATGCTTCTAAATAATAATGATACACGCTGTGTAGAAATATAGTTGAAGTATCTCTGAAATGTGGATAAATGACATTAAATATGTCAATTCTTCCGTGAATTTGTTTCCAAGTGTAAATGCTGGTTTGTCACTTTTCAATCCAAAATTTAATGGCACTTTAAAAAATCGACCGGGCCCGGATTGTATAGTTCAAATTTTTTCATAAAGTTATTGCTGAAACCGGTTCGGTTATTCACGGCGCAATGTTTACTTATATAGCTTGACGGCCGGCGTAGTCCAGCGGTAAGGCTCGTTACTCTCAAACTGAAGGTCACGGGATCAAATCCCGGCGTGGCAAATAAATTTTATTTGATTAATTTGTGTTACACAATTTATTAATTTAAAATAATATATAGTATTTATATTTGCGGCACCTTCCATGGTGAAAGATACTCTGTTGTAAGACCACCATTCAGAATTGAAACGTTGCTTGAAATGGATTCAGATCTGGTCACCAAATAGGGTTATTATGTGACCAGATCTGAATAGCCATTCCCTACTTTCCTCTTTCCTCTTTCCTATTTCCTTCCCCTTCCCACTGCCTTCAGCCTCACAACATACTCCAATCGGGGAAGCCATAGTCTCACTGGCTCCAGACGGAAGCAGTTTTTGTGCGGTGTTCATATAAAAATAAAAGTTTGGAGCAATCGCCTCATTAGCAAAATCCTACTTGTGTCCAAATTAACAAATTAATTGCGACGTACAAAATAATTGTTGCTTCCGTGCAATTCTTCAAGAACATCTGCAAATATTTAAAAAATAATGCTGTTTTGAACATCGCTCTATCCCCATGTAGTTAAAAAGTAAAATTAACTATATTTGTAAATTATTATTTAAAAAGTATTAATAAGTTTGAATAATGTTTCTAGTCCCTATAAAACTGGCTTACTGCTTTTGATCTAACTTGATTTACTGGACTCTACTATTCCAATACAGGTGCGAGGAGGTAAGCCTGTTTATAATTCGCGTGCCATCTCGCTCCCACTCGTATCCCTTCCACGCCAGTGTGTATATTTTAAAACAGGTATCATATTAATAAGAAGTTGATACACTTAGATCAGTGAATACCCAATATTGGAAATTTACAACGAAAAATTGACGGTAGAGTTATTATCGTTAATTATTATTTTACCATTGTTGAGTGGTTATCCCTGGCTACACGGATCCTCAATATTACGGATTCAATTTCCGATGTTCACGAGTAAATGTTATTTGATTAATTTGTGTTATTTTACAATTTATTAATTCAAAATAATGGAATGTATATTTAAGATACGTTCCATAATAGATTCTTTCAGTATCGCCCTGGTGAAAGACCACCATTTAGAATAGAAACGATGCTTGAAATGGCTTCAGCCGAGATTCCAAAACTATATCTGAATGTCCACGTGATGAAGATCCAAAATGGTCGAACATGATAGTCCGTGCTGTTTGGTCTTAGCTTTGCGAGTCATTACGCTTCCATACCATACCTCCATCTGATTTTATTATCAACTAACGAGTTCCCAGAATGCGTTGCAAAGCCATTTAATAACGATTTTTTTCTCCATGCGTGTCCTTTCCCTTAGGTCCCGTTACCCTTCCGCCTCCCCTTCCTCTCCCGCGTCTCCTTCCCCTCTCGTGTTCCCGCTCTGCCTCCCCTCTCCCCACTCCCCTCCCCCGCTTCCCCTGTCCCGCGAACCACCCTCCCGTGTTCCCCTACCTCCACCCATATATTTCATTTTTCTAAAACAAATTTTATGAATGCCAGAGCTCACCAGTATATAAAGACACCATCGCGGGCATGCGCACATCAAAACCCCAAAGTTTCATCGCAATCGGATGAATGGTTTAGCAGCGTAAAATTTCATGACGTCAGAGCTTACTATCATCATTACATTACATAGTATAAAATGAAGTCGCTCAAAATGTATGTGCGCATAGATCTTTTAAACCACGCAACGGATTTTCATACGGTTTTCACCAATAGATATAGTGATCCAAGATGAAGGTTTATATGTATAATCCACGCTCATTACAGTAGATGAAAGCCGAAAAATTCAAATATTCAATTCAGGCAGTGGGCAGCGGGCAGCTGGCAAGCGGATGGTGTGGATTTTATAAAGGTTGGGTAGTGGCGTTGTGTTTCGTTAGCCACAGCAACGTGTGGCCGGATCTGCTAGTTACATATAGAAACCATCGTGGGCAAGCACACATCAAGTCTCCAAAGTTTTATCGCAATCCGATGGAAGGTTTAGCAAAGCATAATTTCATGACGTCAGAGCTCACTATTATACATAGAAACCATCGCGGGCATACGCACATCAAGTCTCCAAAACTACATCGCAATCCGATAAATGGTTTAGCAACGCATAATTTTATGACACCACAGCTCACTATTAGACATAGAAACCATCGCGGGTATGCGCCAAAGTTTCATCGCAATCAGATGAAAGGTTTAGCAACGCTTAAGGAACAAACATACATACATACGTATAAAGGCAAGCAAGCAAATATATGTACGAGATAGAAAGAAGAATTTTTTACGTACATACTTGATGTCATTATTGAAAGACCCCTGTATAATCTTAAGCCACAAGTCTCATATTTTTTCAGATAAAAAAAGCTGTGTACATTTTTGTTTTCTACCTGTATGCGTAATATTGTATCAGCGTTATTCTATTAATATAATACAAACTTACAACACAATTTTGATCTAAATTCTTAAGAGCATGATTTTCAAAACATCTGCACTGAAAACATTGCATAAAAAATAAATTGCGTCCGATTCAAGAAACCACTCTTCGTAGAACCAAACCTACTTAAACGCAATTTTAAAAAAACTTTGCATCAAATCATTTCTCCTTCTCCGCGTGAATAAAATTCTTTAATTTTACTCACGAATTTCTGAAGCCCGGGGCTTTCTTTAACAATTCGTAATTTAATTTTTAAGAAATGATAAGAAACCGTTACTTATATAATACGAGAAAAAAATAGCGGAAGAATGAGAAATAAATCGGTTTCTGACGTTTTGTGTTTTCTGGAGCATCAATAAACGATGTACGAAAAGTTTTCGACCTTCATTGGAATTTAATATGTCTGTTTTTAAGATGTGGGTTTGAAGTTCATTGAACCAATGCGTTCGACGGATGGTCTAATTGTGTACGTTATTTAGTATTATCTACAAATAATATGGATGATTCAATATGTAAATAAATGATTTATTTATTCATGTAAAGTAAGCTTGCCATTTTTATAAAAGTAGTCGTGCTGACCCGCGAAAAATCGCGGGATAGCTCTTTTAACTTTTATTACACGAGTGCTTAAAATATACAAAGAGAGACACAAGCGATACATAATATAATTAACACAATGTATTTTCAGCAACAGTAGTACAATTTTTGTTAATCCATTTAAATTAATGACGAAAATGTCTACTTCAGCACATTCTATCTTATTATACAGGGTGTTAAGGGACGAACTTGATTAACAATTTTACAATTTGGGAGGCGGGTATGGGCACCACCGCACCGGGATAACCAACATTTATTGGATAACCAACACCACTGCCATCGGTCGCCCCAAGTAGTTCGCTACGTTTGGTGACTAAGCAGGGGCGCCCGGGTGGGACGGATGTGGGATTACAGTGGGAGGGATGGATTCGTCCGTCACTTCTGGACACACAGATTCCACTCCTCACATCTTTTTATTTCCCAGAACTTCCTCTCCTTCCTTTCCTAAAAAGACCCTCCACACAGCATCCCCAAAGGTGACAAAGGCCCTGAGAGGAATTGCAAGTGATTCCTGACATTATTTGGAGTAAAAAAGTTATTGATGTTTTGCTCTCTGGTGTCTTTTTTAATGTGATTTTGAATTTTTTTGTTTTCAAATTAAAAAAAATTCCTTCACGTGTCGTCACTGGTCCCTCAGATGAGTAATGGAGCAACCCCTCAACTTACCCTCAAGTGTCGAATACGTACTGATTTTTAATGTTTTTGGTTAAACAACAAAAAAAAACGTCAAAAATGTCACCGAAGACTAAAACTTCATTAAAATTTTTTACTCCAAATAATTTCACTTTTTAACGTAAGTTAATCATGTACGTCCCTTAACACCCTTTATAGTTGAAACATTTGGTTCAGCGGGCTAAAATAGGTTAAATAGGATACGATTAACTTTATGTCTACCACAGTATCCTTAAATAAGATCATAGCAAAAAACGTTCAGGCTTTTTAATTTGAATTTGTACAAAAAAAATAATACTGGCCGAAGCACCCGGCGCGGCTTTGCCCGGGCTGCGTATTTCCAATCCCTAACGCGGTTGAGTCACTCTAGCGACTGAGCCGCGTTAGGGATTGGAAGGCGTAAATCGCCTTACAAACACTACCGCATTTCAGTCGCGCTAGTGACCGAGCCGCGTTAGGGATTGTTATGCATAAATCACCTTACAAAAGCTAAACCGATTCAGTCACCTATGCGCTTCGTTGCTCTATCAGTTTCTGTGAGGGCGACGACCGTAATTATAGAGAGGTTAGCAGAGAGGATGGACAGCGTTTTTTTAGTTAGCATTTTTTTTACATTGAAAATTTATTTTAAGTAAAAAAAAACGCGCGTTTATAAAGATCCCCTTTTTGAAGTACTCTGATTGACCGATTTTAGACTTTATTTTTGGAAAGAAAATTCGGCTCATTTTAAGACGCCTTTTTAAAAACGCGCGTTTTTTTTTACTTAAAATAAATTTTCAATGTAAAAAAAATTCTAACTAAAAAAACGCTGTCCATCCTCTCTGCTAATCTCTCTATAATTACGGTCGTCGCCCTCACAGAAACTGATAGAGCAACGAAGCGCATAGGTGACTGAATCGGTTTAGCTTTTGTAAGGTGATTTATGCATAACAATCTCTAACGCGGCTCGGTCACTAGCGCGACTGTAACGCGGTAGTGTTTGTAAGGCGATTTACGCCTTCCAATCCCTAACGCGGCTCAGTCGCTAGAGTGACTCAACCGCGTTAGGGATTGGAAATACGCGCCCGGGCTTTACTCTGCTTTTAGGCGAGGGAAAATTGGAGCAGGAGGTTTTTTGCCATTTTGACATTTCCTTTGTTTTAAAGGTCAGGTATGCAAAATGTCATCAATCTCGGAATAAAACTGTAGATTTGTAAAAATCAAACCCACACTCGCACAGATACCCCCCTTTACATTAAGCGATTTTCAAATGCCCGCAACCAGTGTGACTAAGCCATTACAATTTGAAGAAAGTTGTTAGGTGGGGTTAGAGGTTATATTATCTGACTATTCCAATCTAGTCACTAAGAATGGTTAAAAAATTTTTTTTGTGGGGAATTAATGGTAATAAACTGATTCTTTTTTTTTCATGATAATAATTATTAAACGTACAAATAATGTTAATTCAAAAAAATATCTAATAATATGTATAAATATTTAAATATTTGCACTAGTGGGTACTTCTTCTAATACTTTATTGTAGCAGCTGTTTTAATAAATTCTATATTTAGAGCCTTGCCAGAATAAAGTATTTGATGAGATGTTTGATTTTCGTTACCACCGCAGAAGTAAATTTAAAATTATCACGCCATAACCTGATGCTGTTTATATGCATTAACGACAGGAGTTCAGGTACTGATTAAACAGTTCCATGACAATCAGAAATTTTTTGAAAAGGGATTTATACGTACCCCCTTACCAATGCACATATGTTTTATTTTTTTAACAACTGATAAACTACCATTTACCCAACGTTATTGGTTATAACAATTTATATTATTATAAAAAAATTAAGACATGTATATTAGTAAGGGGGTACTTTTCAAAGGTGATTTGTAAGATAAACTACCATTTTACCCTACATTATTGGTTGCTTATCAGCCGTGAAAAATTAAAAAATATTTTTTGGAATGGCCCAAAGCCAACAAAGTTTTTTTTTAAATTTTAATTATTTATAATTTTTTTTTAATTTAAAACCATAATTTTATTGGAATAACTCTTGAAGGTTACACCCATCAATAAAATAGTAATCACTAATATTACATTGAGGGGTATAAGTTATTCTTCAAAAGTTATTCCAATAAAATTTAATATTTATTCTGGAGAACTTGAATATTCATACTAGAAAAAGTCAATAAGTGTCCGATAAAAGAAAAATCGGAAATATTTATCTGAGACACTATTAGGTAAAAAAATAAATTATATTTTGATAGAAAGCAGTCACGTTGTGGTTTGAAATATTGAATGAAATAAAACAATTTATTTATTTAATTTTTATAATACCGACCGGTTTCGCTTTACTCAAGCATACTACTACTTATTTTCCCATGAATGAGTGTTATTGAAAACGACCGTGTGACAAAAAAACTGCAATTATCAAACAAGTAGTACGCAGCTTGTTAGAATACAATTCAATAGTATGGTCTCCGTAATATCAAATGCAAATAAGAAATATTGAACTAGTGCAGCACAAACTTTTAAGATTAATTAACTTCACGTAAAACAAACCAATTCATCTCATACTAAACATTATTACTAAATGCACTTATAATATATTCACTAGAAAATAAATGGCTTAACTTGTAAGCTAAGCGTCCACCTTTCGGCATCGTACGCATCGGACGCATCGCATCAAACGGATGAATTTTTCACAATGCGTCCACCTGATCGGCAGCGATCGCGTTTGCCGCCGCAACTACCAGCAATCGGATTGCCGACGCCACTTCATTTGGTCGAAATGTATGACGTCATCGGCACGCATCGCAAAAGTTGCCTCTCGAATCAACGGCGTCGGCAATGCCGATGAGCAGATTCGAGCGATCCGTACGATGCGGATTGGTGGACGCACTTGTGTGACTTTCTATACAAAGAATACTACGATCCGTTTGATGCGATGCGTCCGATGCATACGATGCCGAAAAGTGGACGCTTAGCTTTATGGTTTAAAATTATTCACTCAGATTATATTATAGACTGTTGTGAATTCCTGCACCTCATCGACTTCAAAGTACCATATCGAGTAACTGCAAAAAAACTATTATTCTGCAACAATAATTCCCGGACTAACTCCCATATAAATGTACAATTTTCTCGGTTATATTTTTCTTTTCACACTCGGAAATAAATTCACCTCAAATATCACATATTTGTTATCAGTTTACCTATATATTTATAATATACCTGAATGATATGTTTATGCGGCATGTTGTGGCATAATAAGCGATTACGTGTACATTTACTAATATTCTTATTATTTAATAAAATACTTATATAAAATAGTAAATACTTGTGGGTTATGTATTGTGAGCCTATATTATTATAGTTTATGTCTGTAACCGACGTGTTGCTCTCCCTCATTTCTTAATTTTTAATTTTATATGTTTGCTTATGTACAATGCCCCGGTGCAACCAAATAAAGCTTGTGTGCCAAGTTTGCACCGGGAGACATTCTAGAATCCTATAATTTTAATAATTTAATAATTAATATGCTTAATTATGCTTATTTACGCCTCCAAGGCAACCAGGCTGACTAGCCTCCTTTTATTTTTAATTAAGACCCCTTTGAGGGCCTTAATTTCCAGCCTTAGGCTGAAGCCCTGAGAAGGGCCATTTGCCTTCCCTCCCTTGCCGTTCTGCTGTTATGGCACGGCAGGAAGCCAGGCAGCTCCGCCAAGCGGACTACCTGCCCTCCCTTGCCGTTCTGCGGTTATGGCCCGGCAGGAAGCCAGGCAGCTCCGCCAAGCGGACTACCTGCCCTCCCTTGCCGTTCTGCGGTTATGGCACGGCAGGAAGCCAGGCAGCTCCGCCAAGCGGACTACCTGCCCTCCCTTGCCGTTCTGCGGTTATGGCCCGGCAGGAAGCCAGGCAGCTCCGCCAAGCGGACTACCTGCCCTCCCTTGCCGTTCTGCGGTTATGGCACGGCAGGAAGCCAGGCAGCTCCGCCAAGCGGACTACCTGCCCTCCCTTGCCGTTCTGCGGTTATGGCCCGGCAGGAAGCCAGGCAGCTCCGCCAAGCGGACTACCTGCCCTCCCTTGCCGTTCTGCGGTTATGGCACGGCAGGAAGCCAGGCAGCTCCGCCAAGCGGACTACCTGCGCTCCCTTGCCGTTCTGCGGTTATGGCCCGGCAGGAAGCCAGGCAGCTCCGCCAAGCGGACTACCTGCCCTCCCTTGCCGTTCTGCGGTTATGGCCCGGCAGGAAGCCAGGCAGCTCCGCCAAGCAAACTGCCTTTGCAAAACATCGTTTTGTAATATAACTTCGTTTAAACACCCCGTAGGACGCTGAAACTAAGACGTTTCAGTGCAGAGTCCTACGGGGCATCCATAGAGCCATAAATCAACCTTGTAACTCTTAAACTGCCAACGCTATATGCCTTTGCGCACAAATTTTGTACTTAGAAAATTTCCGATCAAAAAACAGTCTTTTTCCATTTTAAAAATCCAGGAACCTCGTAAGACGACGAGACAAACCGGTTTCGGTAGCCAGTCTTACGAGGAACCTGGGGAAAATACTAACTTCTTCACATCACTTTGCAAACTTAAATTAAACTCAAATACCTACCAACAAATGGTAAACATTTCCAAAATTGTTCCTAAATTCATTAAACTAAAAATCTACGGGTAAAGAATACCCGTACATACATGTTAGAATTAAGAAATACTTTATAAAAACTATGTTATAACCTGTAGAATTATTATTAAATAATGATTTTAATCGACCACTTTCTTGAGCGACACAAGCAAAATGAAGTGCGACAAGAAAGTCGGCGTATTTATACTTACGGGCGAGGTCCAACCCCCCACCCCATAAATGTACCATGTGATCACCTTTTTGCCCAGATTAGGGTATAAAAGGGCGCGTATTTTCCAAATAAAGTTAGTTCTTCTCTACAGTCAACTCGTGTTATTATTCCTACTGGGAAGTTTATTATCACTCAGCTGCCTCCCCTGCCGACCTCTGCCTGTCTTCAGTCCTGGTGCCAACACTCCTCCAGAAGAGCCGGCCCTACTTTGGCAACCGCCAGGCGCCAGGATCAGGCAGAGGATTAAGCACATCCAGTGTCCTTCACGCATCAGGCACTGGGTGCACGGGAGGTCAGTTTTATTATTTGTTCCATCACCACCATCCTGTTCGTGCACTAAAAACCCGGTACTTTTTTATAGTCTTGTGGCGACGCTGATACGTCCGTTACAATGTCATATGCATCTTTTTTTTTCTCTTTTCTATATTTTTATATGTTTGTTTGTTTTTATTTGTTTTATTTTATTTGTTATAGAGAATACATCAGTACAAAGAAGCTTTGACTGTCCAACTAGGAAGGTCTCCTGTTCTAGGACAGTCAAATGACAAACATTTTGATAGGCGTAAATTTAATTTAGAAATGACCAATTTGGGACACAAATCAACAAATCATCGCCAAAAAACTTTATCTTATTTACTAAAGTTCAGGCACAAATATATTTTATTATTTATAATGTATGCATAATTTAATTATTTACTAATTTAGTTATTATTAATTATTTATAATTATGCACAAGTGTCCTTTACGTAGATGTTTTTTTTTTCAATATAGAAAAAAGAAAGAAATGTAAAATTATAAGTTTACTTGTAAATAATACAAAATAATACATATTACCAAAATAAAAATAGTACATTCTACCAAAAGAAAAATAATACATATTACCAAAATAAAAATTATACATTCTACCAAAAGAAAAATAATACATATTACCAAAATAAAAATTATACATTCTACCAAAAGAAAAATAGTACATAAGAAAAATAATACATATTAATACAAAGTTATTGAAAGCAGTGAAGAAGAAGCAAACAGAAAATACTTGTATATGGTGACCTTGTTAAAAAACGTACTGCTAAATTGTTTAATTAGTACAGCTTTATATTTCAGTAGAGGCATACAAAAAATATCAGAATCGTTAGCATAAAAGGTTTTCAAAAATGTTTAAAGTGTTTTCCAATCGTACTTGTGTTATATATATTTAGTGTGTCCGTGGGGCTCTCGACTAGCGATCCGAAGGTCGCAAGTTCAAATCCCGGCGTGCGCGAGTAAATTTTATTTCATTGATTTGTGCGCTTTCTAAATTTAATCCTTAAAAAATAATATAAGGTATATTTGCGGCACGTTCCACAGTGGAAGATACTCTCAGTATCGCCCTGGACTACCATTCAGAATTGAAATGTTGTTTGAAAAGGCTTTATGCGTATTTTGTACCTAGTTTTAACCACGTTTATTGTTTAGAATACAAAGTTTCGTAAGCAATGATTACTTCTTCAGGGTTTTTGTTAAAACTAATTACAACAATAGATATAGACTTAAAGGTAGGTTGTGGGAAGGAGGAGGGGGGTAATAAAGCATAATTTACAAAGGGAATAATTTGGGTTTTGCCAGTGTTGCCAGTGATAACAATAAAAATCAAACAATAAACAAAAATTTATGCGTCTGCCCACCAGCTGTAGCAGGCCGGATCTTGAGGAAGATCTTTTGATCTCCCCTGAAGGAGTCTCTCGAAACATCACCTTACACCGCAGTAGGGAGGGTTGGATTCATACATCAGTTATTCTTTGATACTGACCCTCAGATTCCTACCTACCCCACATACATGTTAATGACACAGACATCTAAAATGTACGGAGTTCTCTTCATAACATCTGTCAAAAAGTCAAACCAAATGATAAACTCCCAGAGAATATACAATAAATCTAGTGAACGTTAAATGTCAAATTCAAAAATTCGCCTGAAATCAAAGTGATGCCATATAAAAAAAAACCAGTGTGGAATTTTACAAAATTAATAGGAACATTTTTGGAGACGGGATATTTTCATGTAGTGACGTCACAAGCCCAAATAATGATTTATTTATTTAAAAAAAAAAAAACTGTAAATTTCCAAAAATTTTAGTAAACATTTTCGTAATCTTAGTAAAAGATCTATCCACATGATTTTTTCCAAGTCGTTATGAAATCCATGCAAATGGCCTATTGATCTAACTAGAACTATTGGGTTTGTTTTTTGCGTTAATTTTTATGATTTACATTATCGATGAAAAAATACTGCGTCTTCATGTATAAACATACTATCTGGTCCCCGGCATGCGTTGCTATGCTTTTAAAAGAAATCTGCATGTCTGAAATGCCATTCTGAAATCTGCATGTCAAAAATTCCCTCTCCACGAACCCCACCTTCCCCTTGCCCGTCCTATGAAATGCACACATTTTCATCTACACAAATTTCATAACGCCAGAGCTTACAATTATATACAGCCTATATTACTCGCTGATAATGTAGCTTTCTCTTGGTGAAAGAAATTTAAAAATCGGTTAATGGTTTAGGCGTGAAAGCGTAACAAACAAACACACGCACTTTCGCAATTATAATATTAATATGGTACGATTTTGGATTTTTACCGCCAAAAGTATTTTTGTTATTTATTTTTGGGGTGTTATGCCGTGTTGCGCTATCTCCTCCTTTAACCAACGTTTCGGATAGCGTTACAGTGTCTATCATCGGGGCAGATGTGTGAATAAAAAATAAAAAATATACTTATATCAAAAATAAATAACAAAAATATTAGAATGGATTTATCGAGTGCTCAATATTATTTTTAATAAAAAGAGCATTCATTTTCAATCTTATCTATTTTTTTATCATGTCTACTTCACTTTCTACTGCACCTTTTATTGAAATTCTCTTATGGGAGTAAATACACACATAGTACCCATGAAAATTGCACACTGATAAGTATCAGACGGTCATCGTTCTCCAATCACGTTGCAATCATTCCGAAATAAATCTGTGCAAATAACAATCTAAGACCTGAAAAAAAAACTGCATTCATTATGCATTTCGAATTGGTATTTTTCCGGTTAGGAATTGCGTTACCCCTTTGTAATTACGTATGTAAATTACTTCGGTAGTTTTTTACAAAGAGCTGCGATTGCTTTACCAATATGAAAGTCCAGAAGCGGCAAAATGACGCCCAAATATTAGAGAAAATAATTTGACATCTAGTCAAGTGTAATAATAATGCATTCTACTGTAACGTGTGGACAGGGGCAAACTAAAAACAATAACTCATATTAGATACTAGCAGTATTAATAATATGTATTTCTTATATTTATTGCTAACCCTGCACAAATCGCAAGTGCGTCTCATGGTTGAATTTGGCAGCCACCTCTGATGCCCCAAAATCCCTGAAAAAATCCTTGAACCCGTGCAGAAACGGGCGGTCCGTCTGAAAGATTCCCTTATCTTAACAGATTGCAATCTTTAGATCACAGGCGTTGGGTGGGAATACTGTCCTTGTTCTATCGGTATTTCAATGGAAGATTCTAGACTAGAGTCAATGATTCCTTCAGCGCAGTCGGGAAACACGCCAAAAATGCGCCCAAAATTTGTATACACTTGACATTTGTCACAGGGAGAACGGATCGTTTTACTACGACTAGTTCTTGAGTTCAACAGCTTTATGGAAACGATTTGGCGGCGTTGGTGTTTCCTCCCTCCTACAAAACGGGTCTCTTCAAGACCCAGGTCCACGCTTTCCTTTCCTCAAATAAACCCTCCATATAGCATCCCCAAAAATTATTTTCCTCAGGGTCTCCAGGAATAATACGCCAAGTGCCAAGCCATGATTCTGACAACTACGGTAAAAGATTAATCGTACAGTTTTATTTTACATCATCCGTCTCGTCTATGCATTTCAAAATTCGATTAGTGGTTGCGGTTTTGATTCTTGTATAGTCCCCCAGATTTCTACCCGCCCCTTAGACATAGACATTCCTTCACAGAATTTCCTCTCATTCCTTTCCTGAAAACACCCTCCACACAGCATCACCAAAGATAACATTGGTCCAGAGGGGAATTATTTTCCTCGAGGCCTCCTGTGTGGAGCTAATATAATATGTATATTTTTTTGTTATGTAAATTTATATGACTTCAAAATTTTCTTGTTTTTCTTCACTGTACAATGACTTCAACTGTTTGCAAATGGTCCTTGTGCATTAAGAGCGTTTAACCAGCCAGCGGACGAAAATCCACATTTCGTCGAAAGTTGTTCTTCCGATCGTGCAGGGTGGTTACAATGAGAAAGATTGATTATTCTCCGTACCAGCTTTTTTAAATTATAACTCAATATCGAATTTATTTCAATCCAAATTAGCTTTAATTTATACCTTCATCCAAAAATGCTGAAAGGCGTGATGATAAAACTATTAAAATAGTGTACTTTTTGTAGTTATTTTTTGATTATAAGTATTTATCATTTTTCAGTAATGTCTAAATTTAATAAGAATGTTAAAAAAATCTGAAATATATTAGTTTGTAAGTGCGCAAATAAATACACAAATGGACCAATTTTCGTCAAGAAACACATGTCCGTACATATTTTTTTATGATTTTATTGAAACTAAAATTAAAATTCTAATACATAATTTTGCTAGATAATATATTGATTTATTTTACTGCATGATTACATTATTTGAAATGGGTGTGGTATAATACAAAAACTTTTTTGAAAATTTAACAAATCTGCCAACGACCTATGGAATAACCTTATTATACTAAAAATTTAAAAAAATTCTAAAAATTTATTACATAACTATGCTAGATAAAAGAACAATCTTTCGAAATCCATTTTTAATTTTTTGTGGAAAAGAGTCAATACGTCGAAAAACTTTTTTGAAAATGACGTATTTCCGGCTTTCTCTGGTAATGCCCTCTTAAAAGCCATAATTATAATCACACATCACCAAAATATTTGTTCACATGCCTAGTCCGCCCCAGCCTTGGGAATGTGAACATCTATAATTATTATTATTTACATGTCCCAAATAAGTTTTGGCTAATGTACGGAGTGACTGTGCAAGTCTAGAGTCATTTCCTGCAGCAGTGGCAGCTACTATTTTTTCAGTGCAAGATAGACAAGATTGAAAAAAGCAAATAATTAACAAATTTTTTCAAGTAGTAAAATTTGGAACGCAGATTTTAATACTTGATTTGTTTCAAACGAAATTGACACACTTCGCGCCCTTTGATAACACGTGCGCTACGCTTTTCGAAATTGGAATGGAAACTATTATTATAAGCAATAATTATCTGCCTGAAACACTCATCTACATTGAAAAATCTTCCGAGAAAAGATACTTGCCGCCAACGGGACTTGAACCCGTGTCCTTCTGATTGCCGGTCAGCTGCTCTTGACCACTGAGCTATGGCGGCTTATCAAATACCCGCCAAATAATTCAATATATACTAGTGTTTTATTCAACAATTACTGATTATTATATTTTTTCACCTGAAAACAACCAACTTTATTTTTGCGTGAGAGACATTGTTAGTGTTAAATCCCTCGCTAGGTGGCGTCGAGACAAATTACGTCTGCATTTATTGGGGAAATACTTAAACTTGTCAAATATTAATTATTATTTTTTTAATTTATAAACTAAGCCTTAATTTATAAACTAAGCCTTTGTGCTATGCATAAAAATCTTGTCTAAACGTTAGTTTATAAATTAAAAAATAATAAGGAATGGAAACTATTTGAAAATTTTCGGAACTTTTCGAAATTTGAAAACCGATAATGTTTTTAAAAAATCAATATGATCTTTGATTGGTCTTCTGGTCTTTTGGCCTTCCGCCGGAAGAGAAAAGATTTCCAAATTGTATTTTTTTTACTACCCCAATTTCAATAAAAATTATTTACACACGAAAAATGTATATATACCTGCTATCTTTCACGACTTTCTTTTTTTTCTTATTAGAACGCATATTTACGTATTTAGAGTGAGTGATACGCGTGATTATTCCGTTACAGGCAGTAATATGTTTGTTTCTTTGCCATAATACATACTACAACAATAACACTCTTCGTAAATACTGTCAAATTTTGCTCTTCCTCTGTTTTATAAATTAATAATAAAAATACAATATTTATTACATTAAAATGACTACACGGTCAAACGCGAAGTCTGCCAGTAACTGTGTGCTTAATCCGGAATTGATTCAAATTCTCGATAATAAGTTCGATGACTTCAAAACTCAATTCCTTGAAAAAACATTTGCGGAGTTCAAAAAAACAATTGTTGAAGTTATAAAAAAGGAGTTTAAAGACGAAATAGAACAGCTCAAGAACAAGGTAATGCTTTTGGAGAGGCAAATTGATAACAACGATCAATACAACCGCTGCAATAATGTTATTATAAGCGGAATTCCTGAAAATAAAAACGAAAATGTATATGACATACTATCCAAAATCGGTACTGTGGCTGGATGCAAAATCACCCGTGAAGATGTGGATTTCGCTAGCAGAATCTCCCCAAGAATAAATCGCAATGTAATAAAGGAAAAAACGAGGAACATTGTGGTCAAATTCACCCGCAGGTACATTAAAGACGATTTGTTAGCAGCAATAAGAAAGAGAAAGGGTATGTTCGTCTCAGAATTACAGCTTCCAGGATCCACTAGAATCTACATTAATGACCATTAAACCCCTAAAAATCAATATCTTTTGAAACAATGCCGAGAGATAAAAATGGAAAAAAAATTCTCTACTGCTGGGTACGAAACGGAAAAATATTCATTCGTGTAAGTGACACCACCCCAATGATACTAATCGCTGATCAAGATGACGTCGATAGACTATCAAAATTAAAAACAACACATGATGTTTCGCCGACTGTCCCTTTAGGAAATTAAAATTATATAATACTGTCAAACATAAACCTAACATTATAAATCTCTCTCAAGTATGTAAATACCTTAATATCATACACATTATCTCCTTAATTGTAACACACGAATTACCATCACTTGTTAACTACAAAATAGTATCAAAAACTTATGAAATGTATCATCGTAATATTATTTTTCTCACACTCGCATGTTTACAATCAATTCGTATTTCGACCATAGATGTACCTCTTAATCTGTCAAAACTAATGCCTATCGAAACCATAAACAATGCAACTTACCATAAACAAACAGAACCTGACGTTCAAAAATGTCCCCAATCACAGCATAATTATATTATATTTCTAAAATATTTTTCAACAAATTTTATTCACAAAATATTAAAAAATGCTTAACATATATTTCCAAAATGTGCGAGGTCTTCGCACAAAAACACATAATTTCTTAAATCAGGTTCTTTTAAACAATTTTGACATTTACCTTTTATGCGAAACTTGGCTAAATGATTCAATCCATGATAGCGAATTGTTTGACAGCAGGTACGATGTGTTTAGAAAGGATCGTGACTACTTAGTATCTGGACAGCTGCAGGGAGGGGGGGTATTAATCGCAACCTCCAAATCTCTTAATGCTCAGAAACTACCGTGGTCTACGTGTACTGAGGACATTTGGATATCGGTGCCAATACTAGGTAACAATAATAAACTCCAAAAATTATATATATGCTGCTCGTACCATCCACAAAACACCAACTACATTCATAATCTAATTCATCACTTAAACAATACATCGGACCTGCACACAAATCACCCGGAAGGATTGTTTTTATTAGCTGGAGACTATAACATATCCAAACTAAATTGGAAGGTAACAGAAGGGCAAAACTATTTAGAATCAAATTTTCCAGAAGATACTGCTAGTTGTGCGTTGGTTGACTTCCTTTCATTCACGCAATTACAGCAATTTAATTCTGTGATCAATACAAATAAACGAACTCTTAACTTAATCATGACAAATATTTCAGAATGTAGCATAACTCACAGTACCCAGCCTCTGACGCCTGAAGATACACACCACAGAGCATTAGACATAGAGTTATCCCCTGTTAGTAAATCGACTCCCCTCGTTTCGTCAAGGACAGTCAAAATGTTTCACCGAGGTGATTACGGACAAATCATAAACGAATTATCCATAATAAATTGGGAACACGAATTTCAAAATAAGGATACTGAAGGGGCCGTATTAAACTTTTATAATATCATAAATGACCTCATACGTAAACATATTCCCGAAAAAAAAAATTATGTTAATTTGGAAAGGTTTCCCCCATGGTATACTTCCCCACTTATTAAAATTGTAAAAGAGAAACTAAAATATCACAAAAAATGGAAAAAATACAAAAATCTAGCTGACTATCAATCCTTTTCAGTGCTGAGAAATCGTCAAAAGAAGATCTCACTTGAATGTTATGATAACTACATTAGGACGGCAGAAGAATCAATAAAAAAGTGTAGTAAAAAGTGTAGTGTAAAATCAAAGCAATTGTCTTCTGATCTACCAAATCAAATGTATCTTGGCGATATCTCCTGCACTGATGGACAATCCATTTGTGACAATTTTAGATCGGTTTTTGTAGAGAATCCCAACCCCAGCCTCGATCCTATAAACTCTGATAACAATGTCGACAACTCTTATCTTCATATTCACACAATTAACTTTAATCAATCGCATGTACTTAATTATCTAAAAAAACTCGATCCGAACAAAAGCGCGGGATCTGATCTAATTCCATCCATTTTTTATGTAAAATGCCGGGACCAATTGGCTTATCCTATCTCCATGCTGTTCAAAATGTCATTTGAGGAAGGCAACTTCCCCAACGTCTGGAAACAAGCACTCATTACACCAATCCATAAAAGCGGGGACAAAAATAACATCACTAACTACAGGCCCATCTCCAAACTCCCAATTATCAGCAAGATTATGGAAAACATGGTTCTTGACCAACTTTTTCCAGCAGTACAAACTACCATATCAAAAAATCAGCACGGCTTTTTTAGAAAACGGTCAGTCGAGACAAACCTGCTGGAATACACAGATTTCATATTTAATTCTATGGGTAGTAAAACTCAGATTGATTCTATATACACGGATTTTTCAAAAGCCTTTGATAAAATTAACATCACACTGCTTCTGAAAAAGCTATTAAAAATCGGGATCAGTGGGGACCTTCTAAGATGGATCAAATCGTACGTCACTAACAGGAGTCAAGCAGTTAGAGTTAAGGGTTTCTCTTCACGTTTCTATAATATACCCTCAGGAATTCCACAAGGATCACACCTCGGACCTCTCCTTTTTATTTTGTATATAAATGATATAGACTCTTGCTTTAAAAACTCTAAAATCCAAATTTTTGCTGATGACATTAAAATTTACAAAAAAGTAATTAATATTAATGACAGCCTAGAATTGCAAGAGGGTATCAATAGGCTTGGACTATATTGCACGAACAACCAACTGTACCTTAATCTAGAAAAATGTAATACAATATCTTTCACCAAAAGCACTAACCCCCTAACATTCCCATATAAAATAAACGGAGTTGAATTAAAAAGGTGTAGTGAAGTAAGGGACTTAGGAATAATAATGGACTCCGGAATGTCTTTCCGATCACACATAAATTCCATTTGTGACAGGGCCTACAAACTCCTAGGATTCATTGTAAGAGTGACTAAACCATTCAGATCACCACATGTAATCAAGATATTATATTTTTCTTTTGTTCGCTCCATACTAGAATTTGGATTAGTGATTTGGAATCCCCAATACAAAGTCAATATTGAAAGGTTAGAAAGAATCCAAAAAAAAAATTTGAAATACTTAGACTTTAAATCGTTCCGAATATCAGAACATGTAAAAGATTCCTTAGCATTCCATAAAATTACATCACTAGAAGAGAGAAGAAATATATCCGACCAGAAATTTTTATACAAAATCATCAACAACGCTGTTGACAGCAACTATCTTCTGGAAAACATCCATTTCCACTGTCCAGTACGTAATACAAGAACAAACAAACTATTCCACATCCCACAATCAAAAACTAACTACTCACAACATACATTTCTGAAAAGGACGTGCACAAAATATAACAATATCCTTTCAGACGCTGATATTTTCCATTTGTCCTCAGTTCAATTCACAAAATATGTAACGGATAAGATCAAAACAGATTGTTGATCGTAAATCCTGCTGTGTGCCTTATTTTATTGTTTTTCTCTTATTATGTTGGTTTCATCTGATTTTCGTATGAATTATTATGTTGGTTTCATCTGATTTTATTATGTTGGTTTCATCTGATTTTCTGTAATCTAGTTAGGTATTATGTATGTATAACTTCTTATATTAATGAGTTTTTTGTTTTTTCTTTAAATTCTATATTCTCAAATGTGGAAACTTCACTGGTTCATGCAAATTTGTCAAATGTAATTATTTAATAAAATATGTACAACTGTTTGTTTCCCAAATAAAGTAAAAAAAAATAAAGTAAAAAAAATAAAAAATAAAAAAATTTATTGGTTTAAAGTACAAACAAAATAAAATATTATACTAACGCAAACACAAGAAAAATCACGGAATGTTATGATAATTGTGGAATTTGTGAAGCTGAGCATTTACAAAATATTTGCCTCCGTATTTGCCCATCAAAAAACAATGAAGTCAATTTTAATAAATATAAATAAAATATAAATGTTAACAAATACCTAATTAGAGAGACGACCAGAATATTCTTTCAAATGAACATCGTAAGTGAACATTAACAATATTTATGTTTTTTTTAATAACATACACCCAGTTATTAAAAAGACTTATGCATCAAATATGTGTGGAAACCAACTACTTTATATTCAACGATTAATTCTAACGAAACGTCGGTTTACCTATGGGTTCGACGCTTAGCCAACTTCTTGCGGAATTTGAGAACAACTCACTTAATGATTTATATTCATATTTAAACTATGTGTTAATTGGGAAAATTTTAAAGGGCAATAATAACCACTAATAATTTCCGACTTTTCACTCGAAAATCAACAAGGGCGTAGGTAATAAAAATAAAAGCAATTAGTTTATCATCATTATAAATACCTATACAGAAATAGTACAAATACATCGATAATATCGGATTGACCAAATAATGGCCGAGATTTATGTGTGTTACTTTTATTAAATTGTGAAATTATTAACCCCGATATAGGAGAACCCTAGTGGGGTTAATAATTACATGCTAAAAAAATGTATTTAAATTGTGGACAAGCAATAAATATCGTCTGTAAGTGGTCTAACCACAGTTTGATAATGCCTTCAGAAGGCGAAACAGCTGTAGCTGTTTAATAATTACAGAGCAGAACTTGTTTCTAAATAGACTGATTTTATTAAATTAATAATAGTATTATTGTATTTGTAAAAGAAAAATTGAATTGGAGTTCTATAATTTATGGTGACCCGACAATTCGTCCTGCGACAATTCATCCGGCGACAGTTCATCCTGCGACAGTTCATCCGGCCGACAGTTCATCCCGCCGACAATTCATCCGGCAACAATTCATCCTGCCTGATCATTTAGAAGATTTTTATTAAGTAAGTATGCAAAGAGGATATACTGCCGTACAACCAAAATCGATATACTTATATCTGAAGGCATCTTGAGTGGAAATCCGCTGTAAAAATATTTTTACTAACAATAATTTCGACTCTCCGAAGAAGCATGCATGAATAACAAAATACGACATACTTATACTTATAGGTTAGGTTAGGTTAGGTTAGGTTGAATTGTCAGGATGAATTGTCGCCGGATGAATTGTCGGCGGGATGAACTGTCGGCAGGATGAACTGTCGGCAGGATGAACTGTCGGCCGGATGAACTGTCGCAGGATGAACTGTCGCCGGATGAATTGTCGCAGGATGAACTGTCATGGAACCATAATTTATACCTGTTAACAATAAAAAAAAAATTAAAAATTTAGGGATTCAGATTTAGATCTGTCATACATTTAAACAAAAAAAAATATATCTACACGTCAAATAAAGATTTATTAAGTAAGAAAGATATTTTTTTGTATTTATTGTTATTAAGTTTATTTTGTAGAACTCCATTTTAATTTTTAATTTATTTTATATATTTAATAATATTATTATTCAATGTATAAAAACAGTTTATTATAAACAAGTTCTGCTTCTGCTTCGTAATTATTATTATGAGTTACAGCTGTTTCGCCCTCTGAAGGCATTATCAAACTGTGGTTGTTACTACCTACAGACGATGTATTTATATCATTTCTAGACAGGTACTTATGATGACAAAATGAATAGCTTTTAATTATTATTACTTGTGCCCCTAAACTTCTAAGTAAAATGACTGAAATATTAATGGTTAAGTTTCCCAATTACTGGATAGTTTAAATTTGACTGAGGGTCGTTAATTATTCCATAAAATAAACCCTTGATGATTCATCAGGATTTACCTTATAATACAATTGATATTTGAAATGGTCATCATTCTCTTGGATAACCCACTATGAATCATGTATTTACTTAATAGCACAGTTAGGTATTTGGACTGGATTTAAATATATCTAATAGTGGCGAGCGAATTATATTTGTTTGTTCATTAATTAAAATAGCTTTCTGATTATTAGAGTTTTTATCAATTTCTAACTGCTCTAACAGATTGAGTTTGCGTCCTTTATTTTGTAAGTGCAACGGAAATGGTTTATTATTATCACTAAGTGAGTGATTGTTTTCTAAGAGATGTTTAGCAAATTGTGATTCTATTTTATTATTATTTTTAAACGATCGCATGTGTTCTTTGAATCTAGTGTTAAAGGACCGGCCAGTTTGTCCAACATAAACGGCGTTGCATTCATCACACTGGAGTTTATAAATGCCACTATTTTTTAGTTTGGGTATTTTATTTTTTGAGTTTTTAAGAGACGATCCAAAAGTATTATTTGTGCGGAAGGCAACATCTAAGCCACAATTTTTGAGAACTTTAGCTATTTTATTAGATGTCGGTCCGACAAATTCCAAACATCCAAATTTATTATTTGTTTTATTGTTAGTCGCTGGGTAAATTAAGTTAAGGTTATTTTTGTGTTTTTTGTGACTAATTATTTTTTCAATGTCTCTACCCTTGAAGCCGTTATTTTTAACAATAGTTAGAATTGTATTTTTTTCCCTCTCGTAAGCCATATTGTCAAGCGGGATGTTGGTAAGTCTATGTATCATTGAGTGGTAAGCGGATAATTTATGTGACCATGGGTGCAAAGAATTATAATTAATGGTCGTGTCGGTAAACGTAGGCTTACGGAAAATTTCAAAAGTATGTTTATTATTTTCTCTACCGATTGTTAAATCTAAGAAGTTGATTTTCTTATTACACTCCCTTTCAACCGTAAAGCAGATTTTACGGTTGATGGAGTTGGCTAAAGTAACAAAAAGATCTAATTGTCTGTTGGTACCTTGCCAACAGATAAGAATATCATCAACATAGCGAACGTCAAAATAGTCAAAATAACATCTTTGAAACACAATCAGGTAGAAATGCTTAGAAATTTTTTCCATAGGAAAGCTAATAGCTCAGAAATGCACAAAATAATTTGCAAGGCAGATAGAAATATTACACCTTTAAATTTATATGACGAGAATGCCAACATTCTTATAAATGCTAACCAGGAATTATTAGATTCCTGGTCAAATAAAATTATTCACGCAAAACACTTCAATTATCTCAACCAAACGTATGTTGACAAACTTTCGTCAAACAAATGGTTGAGTATTGGAGAGTTGAGCGCAGAAATAGAAGGATTTATGCTTGCCATTCAAGATAGAGTCATTTATACTAAAAATTATAGAAAGCATATAATCAAAGATATAAATCAAATTGATGATTAATGTAGAAAATGTTTGGCTTTTCCCGAAACTATAGAACATATTATATCGGGATGTTCTATATTAGCGCCTTCCGAGTATACATTTAGGCACAATCAGGTTTTAAAAATAATTCACCAAAGTTTGGTAATTAAACATAACTTGATTGACTGCCGTAATATAGTACCATATTATGAATATGAACCAAATTCATTTATAGAAAATGAATTTTATAAAATATATTATGATAAAACTATACTAACAGACAGAACAATTAGTCATAATAGACCTGGATATAGTTTTACATGACAAAATTAAAAAAATAACTTATATCATTGATGTAGCTATTCCAAATTCCTGTAATATTCAAAAAACTATTTCTGAAAAAATAAGAAAATACACAGATTTAGGAAATGAGATTAAAAGAATTTGGCATTCTCGGACTATAAAAATATTACCATTTGTTATTTCGGCCACTGGCATAATACCTAGGAATTTGATTGAAAATTTAAGCATATTAGATTTGTCAAAGAATTTGTATATAAAAATGCAAAAATCAGTCATTTTAAATACATGTAGGATTACAAAGGATTTTTTAAATATTTATATTGAGGGATCGGTAGGATTTATAGGTTCAATTAAAAATGCCACAGAGCCGAACCCTCTAATATGGAAATATCTGGAGTCGGTGAATTATATTCCCATTTGGTCTCTAGTAGGTTGACATGTTGTTCTTGTATTGTTTTGTATTTATAATACTTATATAGTGCAATTGCATATCGTAGATTTGGGGAAGTGTATGAAAGGGTTTAGTTTTTCCTTCTTTTTTTTTTTTTTTTTTTTTTTGGGGGGAAAATTTAACCCGGACATTTAAATCTGGTGCGTTAATATATAAAATAAATTTAAAAAAAAAAAATATATATATATATTTTTTTTTTTGTACTCACTTTATCGCTTGTCTGATAATATTAATACTCAGTTTCCTATCATTTTCAATTTTGAAAAATTAAAGTTCACTGAACTTGAATAATTTTACGCACTGTGCGGGAATAAATATCATGCACCCATATCAATTCAATTAGTTATAGACAATTTTATCCTATCCTGGGTACCTAGCATGGTCGATCGATACAGGTTTTATCGAAAATATCGGTAACTTGACATCGCTCCCGAGCACGACTGCAGGCCGCTAACGAACAAACAACAGTTCATAACGACGAAGGGTTTCTAATTTATTTCACGTGAACTGTTATTTGTTCGTTAGCGGCCTGCAGTCATGCTCGGGAGCGATGACAAGATACCGACATTTTCGATAAAACCTATATCGATTGACTATGCTAGGTAGCCTGGCCCCCCAGCATGGTCGATCGATAAGGATTGATAGGTTAATTTCGGTAACTTCTCAATGTTTCCTAGGACAACTGCAGATCGCTAACATTTTTTTTTATTTTTTTACATTAACTCCACACAGGAGGTATAGGCCTATGTCATCTGGGATGCTGTGTGGAGGGTCTTTTTGAGGAGAGGAAGGAATGAACATTGGTCTTGAAGAGACCCATGTTGTAGGAAGGAAGAAACACAGAGGCCGGCAAATCATTCCATAGCCGAGCTGTTGAACACAAGAACGAGTCGAAGAAACGACCCGTTCTCATGGGACAAATGTCAACCGCGTACAAATGTTGGGCACGCGTTTGGCGTGTTTCCCGACTATGCACCAGTGCCAAAGGGATCAATGATGCTAGTTCCTCGGAGCATCTTCCATTGTAATACTGGTAGAACAAGGATAGCATTCCCACCTGACGCCTGTGCTCTAAAGATTGCAGTCCATCTGTTAAGATGGGAGAATCTATCAAACGGACCGCCCGTTTCTGCACAGAGTCAAGGGTTTTTTTTTTAGGTATTTTGGAGCTCCAGACCAGAGGTGGCTGCCAAATTCAACCGTGGAACGCACTTGTGGTTTGTACAGGATTAGCAGTTGTGTACTATTAAAGCATCTGCGGGCCGTGTACAGTATGCCCTGTTTTTGGGAGGCTAACTTTACTCTGGCTTCGATGGAGCCCCCATACCTGAGCTGGTTACTTAGGGTTACACCAAGCATTTCAATGGAGGGCCTGTTCGGAAGATTGCTTCCGTTGAAAGAGACTAGATTTAAATACAAACAACAGTTTACATCGAATATATTAAGAACACCTAGTTATTTGTGAACTATTACTTATTCGTTGACGATCTGTAGTCATGATAGGGAATGATGAGAAGTTGCCGAAAATTATCCCATCAATCCTTATCGGTCGACGGCGCTTGGGGGCCTGGTACGATTAAAAAAGTTTGAATAATTAGCTGGTTGCTACTGCATGGTTTGCAAGACCAATCCTTTTCTCATTTCCTCCTACCTCACAATATAATATTTCTCTGTTGGATTTGTCGAATCCAAATAGCTTCAGGCATTTGGGAAGTTTTTATTTTGAAAAAAAATTGATCTTAAGAACTCCATTCTTTCAAAACCTTCTCAAAATAAATTAACAGCACAAGCTTCAATCAAAACATGATTAAGTGCATCGCAGTACAAAGCAAAACAGAAGTTGCATTAAAATGTTATTGCAAGTATTGAATGCGCCGCAAAAAATGATTGTTTTATTAACGTAACGGTTGTTTACTTTTAAAAATGCATTCGAATCATTTGAAATTATTATTTCAATGATAGAACACTTTTTTATTTCACCACTGGCTGTTTATGAAAGCAATAGATATAATGATTTTTTCTTGCGGTTTTTTTAATATAAAAACTATAATGTATTACAATAATAATTTTACATGGTCAGTGTGCACCTGTATGGTGTGTTTCTTTCTTCATCTGTATGATAAACGGAATTATGTTAGATTTTTGATAGGCGTGTCGAAATGAATTAAGCAATTATCATGCCTGAATCGGAATTTCCATGCTAGCGAATAGGAACATTGGAATGGGTAGGAAAGTTAGTCAATTAAATATATCGAGATCTTTAAAATTAAAATCCTTACGCTACGTTGATTGAGATTGTCACGTGAACTGGTTTTCATAACTCTTGAAAAGTGACATCTATTTTCACTACAAACTTTGCAATTGTTGAGATCTCTTTCTTGCGAGGGATACAATCAATAATTATCGGACACAGCTGAAATTACGGATATTTTACATAGATAAATATAACATTGAAGAAAAAGATAACACTAATAATCTAAACTAAAATATGAAAGAGAACAAGACATAGAAAAATAGAAAAGATAACGGTTGCAACTGGGACTCGAACCCAGAACGTCTCGTCTAACCGGGACGGGCGCCTTTACAAATTCGACCATTGCCACTTTCCGTCAAACCGTCATAATTGTCAATCTCGTATTTAAAAATTTAGAATTAACAATATTTTAGAATTAACAGAATTCGACTAATTTTGAGAGATTCTATTTTAGTGTCTTGTTCTCTTTCGTATTTTCGTTTAGATTATTAGTCTTCGAGGGGGAAACGTTTAGAAACATCTTAAATATTTGTAACACGTTCTTCAGAATTAATTAAAATTAACCCGGTGGAAAGGTCGAATCTCTGGGCCTGCTAGGACGAATTCGACCGTGCGTCCGTCCAATACGCCGTGCCGCGGGCGTATATTTGTTTTCACGTATCTTTACTTACGTCGTTAATATTCCACAATATTTTAGAGTATTTGGTAGGGAAAATTCGACAGTAGGTCAGTGTAAAACACCGGGTCGCGGGTCGAAATTTGTGTACAGGGCTTCTTTACTTACGTCGTTAAGATTCTGAATACATTTTAGGGTATATTGACGTCTAAATAAGGTGTTTAATGATCATAAAGGTGGGTAATGCTATACTATGTTCAGGCATGTGCAGATTGTTAGATTAAAACATTTTTTTTAAATTTGTTTTCAAACTTTGATGACGAGTAATCACTCTAATTACACGAGTTAAAGTATTTTCCCTGTACCACAGGGGTTCTGAAATCGTTCTGCAATTGCAACCGTTACCTTATTTTAAAATTTTACGTGTCTTTCTCTGTTTTATGTTTCGTTAAGGTTTATCAATATTAATATCATTTTCTTCACCGAACAAAAATATTTTTTTAGACAAATGTATTAAGTGCACCTCCTCACTCTATACCGTAAATGATGAATGATCGCAATAGGAAAAAAAAAAACTTGTGTTTATTTAAAAATTTTGACTTTGAGTAAAATCTCAAATTATAATATTTAATTAAATGAAGACAATACAAGCGAAACTCAATCGAAAATCTGGAGACTTTCCTTTGAAGTGCTTTACCAAGCTCAGTTGGTAGAGCACTTGCCATGAAAGTAAAGGGTCCTGAGTTCGAATCCCAGTGGAGCCAATATCTTTTTATAATTTTTCTGTTTCCAGATTTTCGATTGAGTTTCGCTAATATTGTCTTCATTTAATTAAATAAACTTCTTTCTGAAAACAAAATAATACCGGACTTGCGAATTTATTCTACTTAGATTTAATTTTAACGCATCTTTATAACCATATCTCAGCTGTCATTCACAGACACTGTGAACGACAGCAAAGACCATAAAAAGTTCTCAACAGCTTGGACGCCAATCGCAAATTTTGATATATTAATTTGGATAATGGGTAGTTATATCGGCAAAAGAAACTGTCTGACGATCGTAAAAAACCAATGAAAATTCGGATGTCAATCCTACATTTTTATTATTAATTTATTAGTTCATTTATGAAACGAGTGTGAATTTTTCAGACATTAAAATATCAATGGCTTTTATGTCCTGGGCGTTGCATCGTAAATTAATAATGATTGAAACTTATAAATTATCACCGAAAACGTGGTTTACGGTCACCATAAAATGCATACTAACTGACAAACTGTCACTGCTATAAAATAACTTTTGGATGACAAGAAAAAAACACCAGAAAAACTGTGGAACTGATTGTGAATGAAAAAGCTTGGAGATTTATTTTTCGTATTTCAGTCGATTTTAACAGCCCATTCGAGAATCAGGATTCTTCTTACGCATAAGATTCTACTCATGCATGGTTTTATTACCCGACATTATTCAAATTTCAAACATTATTTGAATTAGTAGAAATTTTTTTTCTTTAATAAAAAATCGCAAAACCAAATGTTTGTTTAAAATTTAAAAAAAAAATATATATATATATATATATTTAAGGAATGACGTCGTGTGATGTAAACAGTTATATTGACTTTCACGCCACTAATGTTGTGCGTTGTACATCACTAGTAATAATGTAGTTGTTATCTATTGTCTGTATCTAATATGTCGTTTGTCACGTCCTAATTGTAAATCAAAAACAGTGTTTCCATCACGTCATCTTTTTTTTTTTTTTACGTTAACTCCACCCAGGAGAAATAATTTCCCTCACGGCCTATGTCATCTGGGATGCTGTGTGGAGGGTCTTTTTGAGGAGAGGAAGGAATGAACATTGGTCTTGAAGAGACCCATGTTGTAGGAAGGAGGAAACACAGAGGCCAGCAAATCATTCCACAGCCGAGCTGTTGAACACAAGAACGAGTCGAAGAAACGACCCGTTCTCATGTGGCAAATGTCAACCGTGTACAAATGTTGGGCACGCGTTTGGCGTGTTTCCCGACTATGCACCGGTGCCGAAGGGATCAATGATGCTAGTTCCTCGGAGCATCTTCCATTGTAATACCGGTAGAACAAGGATAGCATTCCCACCCGACGCCTGTGCTCTAAAGATTGCAATCCGTCTGTTAAGATGGGAGAATCTATCAAGCGGACCGCCCGTTTCTGCACAGAGTCGAGGGTATTTTTTAGGTATTTTGGAGCTCCAGACCAGAGGTTGCTGCCAAATTCATCTACTCTAAATAACAAAATAAATATTGACAAAGAAAATCAATATGGAAAAACTTGAGAAATTTCATGATATTCATTGTAACGTGCGGTTATGTGCGGCTATGTGCAGCTATGTGCATTGAAGATCTACAAGAAATACCGACTAATATAAAAGAAGACAAAAATATTTTCAATTTTTAAAAAAGAAGTGACAAAATATGTTTTTTTTTTTTTTTACAAGAGCTCCACACAGGAGGCCCTGAGGAAAATAACTTCCCTCAGGGCCTATGTCATCTTTGGGGATGCTGTGTGGAGGGTTTTTTTTAAGGAAGGGAAGGAGAGGAGAGTTCTGGGAAGGAAAAGGGTTTAAGGGGTGGGTAGGAATCTGGGGTTCAGTATGTCCTGGTCATCCGCCTCCAAGACCTAGACAAACCTCACCCCATGAACCCGGGCACCCCTGCTAAATCACCAAACGTAGCGAACCACTTGGGGTGACCTATGGCAGAGGTGTTGGTTATCCAATAAAGGTTCCCGGGGCGGCGGTACCCATTCCCGCCTCCCAAATTGCAAGGTATTTCTTACTTTTTGTAATTTGTACATTTAAAATTTTACTTTACTTTGGTTGTAACATATGTTTGTACTGTATGACTTATACTTTGTACTGTATGATCTTATGTGATTTTTATATTAGCACATATTATGTACAGTTTGGTAATTAAGTGTAGAAAATAAATTATGGCGCTGCGATAATTATGGCAACATCAAGATGGCTCATATTATAAGACAATGAATTTTAAAAAAAAGTTTTAAAAAACACTTCGGCCAAAATGCACATTTCATAGCGTATTTGTATTTTCAAAAATTTTGCACAAAAAACTGTAATTTAATAGAAGTAAAATAAAATGAAACAAGTTTTAAAAACGTAGGTACTTAAAAATTTGAGTCTATTTATTCAACACCCGACGTGTAATTATTGTCTTTGATTCTTCTTCTTGAATATCTTCATCTTCATCTTTTTTTTTTACATTAACTCCACACAGGAGGCCCTGAGGAAAATAACTTCCCTCAGGGCCTATGTCATCTTTGAAGATGCTGTGTGGAGGGTCTTTTTGAGGAAAGGAAGGAGTGAACACGGGTTTTGAAGAGACCCATGTTGTAGGAGGGAGGAAACACAGAGGCAGGCAAATTGTTCCACAGCCGAGCCGTTGAACTCAAGAACGAGTCATAGAAACGACCCGTTCTCATGTGACTAATGTCAACCGTGTACAAATGTTGGGCGCGTGTTTGGCGTGTTTCCCGACTATGCACCGGTGCCGAGGGGATCAATGACGCTAGTTCCTCGGAGCACCTTCCATTGTAATACCGGTAGAACAAGGACAGCATTCCCACCTGACGCCTGTGCTCTAAAGATTGCAGTCCATCTGTTAAGATGGGAGAATCTATCAAACGGACCGCCCGTTTCTGCACAGAGTCAAGGGTTTTTTTTTTAGGTATTTTGGAGCTCCAGACCAGAGGTGGCTGCCAAATTCAACCGTGGGGCGCACTTGCGATTTGTACAGGGTTAGCAGTTGTGTACAATTAAAGTATCTGCGGGCCCTGTACAGTACGCCCAGTTTCTGAGAGGCTAACTTAACTCTGGTTTCGAAGGAGCCCCCGTACCTGAGCTGGTCACTTAGAGTTACACCAAGTATATCGATGGAGGTCCTGTTCGGAAGATTGCTTCCGTTGAAGGAGACTAGATTTTCATTTCGATCCCTTTTAGACGTTATCAAACATGATTGGGTCTTTGAAACATTAAATTCGACGAGGTTATTCTTACCCCAAGAGAAAACACTCTCGAGGTAACCGTCCATTCTTTGCTTCAAAGCTCTCCGAGCTATTGGAGTTTGTGTGCCCTTTGGGGGCTTGTCAAACAAAAAGCTATCATGGACTGTACTGTCATCCGCGTAACAATGGATTGGTGCACATGACAAGAGATCATTGATGTGCAACAGAAACAAAGTCGGTGACAGAACCGATCCCTGTGGGACGCCAGCATTTATCGAATGCGAGGAAAAGGTGAAACCGTCAGCAACCGCCTGGATCGACCTATCCCTCAAAAAGTCGGCAATCCACGTACACAAGGATGCGGGAAGTCCGTAAGAAGACAGTTTGTTGACAAGCCCTCGGTGCCAAACCCGGTCAAAGGCCTTGGAAATATCCAGTGCAACCGTTTGGGTCTCACCAAAACGTTCCAGGCACCGCCCCCAAACATGCGTCACATACGCGAGAAGATCACCGCACGAGCGGTTCCGTCGGAATCCGTATTGACGGTCGTTAATAATTTTGTTCTTCTCGAGGTATGTGAGCAGTTTGTCGTTGATCACACGTTCCATCACCTTAGACAGAACTGATGTGATCGCTATGGGGCGGTATTTGGCTGGGTTGGAGTGGTCACCCTTCTTTGGAATAGGGTGAATGATCGCTTTTTTCCAACCAGAGGGCACAGAGCCAGACTTCAGGGACATTTTGAAAAGCTTCGTCAAAACTGGAGCTATTTCTACAGCGCACCTCTGTAATACCAGGGCAGGTATTCCGTCAAGCCCACTGGCTTTATTAATATCAAGCCCTCGTAAGACTTGGAGTACATCCCGATGCCGGATCCTCAGCTTTTTCATATGAAAACCGCAATGAGGAACCGACGGCGGGGTAGCACCTTGATCATCGAGGGTCGAGTTTTCCGCGAACATTTCCGCGAACATCTAAACGCAGTTCATCGATATCATCACATACAGTACTGCCTTGTGCATAATATTCTGCCTCAATTTTCATCACGTGTTTGCAACAATTTTTCCAATCATCGGCACTTATGCACCAGATTTAAATGTCCGGGTTAAATTTTCCCCACAGGAAAAACTAAACCCTTTCACACACTTCCCCAAATGATCATCTAGTCAACCCACGCTATGCAATTGCACTATATAAGTATTATAAATACAAAATAATACAAGAACAACATGTCAACCTACTAAAGACCAAATGGGAATATAATTCACCGACTCCAGATATTTTCATATCAGAGGGTTCGGCTCTGTGGCATTTCTAATTGAACCTATAAATCCTACTGATCCCTCAAGACTACTGATCCCTCAGACGTAAAATAAACGACTTAACATTTTTATTCAAAATACTTAACTCTAAATTTGACTGTTGCGAACTACTGCAACTCATAAACTTACGAATACCGACAGTAACTACACGACAAAATACACTATTCTACTGTAGCATTCATAAGCGGAACTACATTGCCCACTCTCCGATACAACGATTTCACACTATGGGAAATCAGTATTTAGGTGATATTGACATATTTGACATAAACTTGGCGAAATTTGTTGATCTTTTAAAAAACTTATTATTCCAAAACTATTCCTAAACCTATCTGTTTTTCTGAAAACCTATGAAATCGCTGTATTTTTGTATTTTTATGACTTGTGTGCTTTTTTATCAAATTTTATTTTTATTATTCTGTATATGTTAAATAATCTGTCATGAATCATTATTTGTACTACCAAAATGTAAAAGCCCATTGGGCGTTGGCGTTATATATAAAAAAAAATATAATTATTTAAAAAATCTTTTGTAATCCTACATGTATTTAAAATTACTGATTATTGCATTTTTATATACAAATTCTTTGATAAATCTAATATGCTTAAATTTTGAATCAGATTCCTAGGTATTATGCCAGTGGCCGAAATAACAAATGGTAATATTTTTATAGTCCGAGAATGCCAAATTCTTTTAATCTCATTTCCTAAATCTGTGTATTTTCTAATTTTTTCAGAAACAGTTTTTTGAATATTACAGGAATTTGGAATAGCTACATCAATGATATAAGTTATTTTTTTAATTTTGTCATGTAAAACTATATCAGGTCTATTATGACTAATAGTTCTGTCTGTTAGTATAGTTTTATCATAATACATTTTATAAAATTCATTTTCTATAAATGAATTTGCTTCGTATTCATAATATGGTACTACATTACGGCAATCAATCAAGTTATGTTTAATTACCAAACTTTGGTGAATTATTTTTAAAACCTGATTGTGCCTAAATGTATATTCGGACGGCGCTAATATAGAACATCCCGATATAATATGTTCTATAGTTTCCGGAAAAGCCAAACATTTTCTACATAAATCATCAATTTGATTTATATCTTTGATTATATGCTTCCTATAATTTTTAGTATTAATGACTCTATCTTGAATGGCAAGCATAAATCCTTCTATTTCTGCGCTCAACTCTCCAATACCCAACCATTTGTTTGACGAAAGTTTGTCAACATACGTTTGGTTGAGATAATTGAAGTGTTTTGCGTGAATAATTTTATTTGACCAGGAATCTAATAATTCCTGGTTAGTATTTATAAGAATGTTGGCATTCTCGTCATATAAATTTAAAGGTGTAATATTTCTATCTGCCTTGCAAATTATTTGGTGCATTTCTGAGCTATTAGCTTTCCTATGGAAAAAATTTCTAAGCATTTCTACCTGATTGTGTTTCAAAGATGTTATTTTGACTACACCTCTACCTCCTAAATTTCTAGGTAAATTAATTCGTTCTAAGGCTGAATTTGGATGGTGGCAATTAAACTTTGTTAACGTAGTTCTAATTAATCGTTCTAAACTATCTAAATCTGTATTGGACCATTTAATTATGCCAAATGACTACGTTAGTAGAGGTATTGCCCAAGTATTTATTGCTTTTACTAAATTTTTAGCAGATAGATTGCATTTTAAAAATTTTCTGATCCTAGTTTGAAATTTAATCCTAATATCATTTTTAATACCAGTGTGATCTAATCTATTCGATTGCGGGTATTCTTAATATTTATAAACCTCATCCCCTTTCATACTTTTAATTTTGAAATTTCTAAATATACCCTCATCTCCATCTAAAATTTTGCCTTTTTATTTACATATTATTATTATTATGCCCATTTTTCGTTTTCCCGGTGTTTCAAATTTTCCATCTGCCTTTTCCTCTTCCTTGACGATTCGTTTTACCGTTGATTCAGATTTACCTGTGTGTGAAAAACATCATTAAAATTATTATTATAGAAGGTAGTTTAAAAAAACACACTAAATAATAATCACTTAGAGAGAAAGAAAGAGAAAATTAAGAAAAAAGTAACTTTTTTACGAGTTTAAAGAAGTTGCATATATATATATTTTTTTAATTATTCCCCTTTTCCTGTGGCCGCATATGAACTGTCAAATGGAAGTGTCAAATTCATATTTTTAAGCATAACCTCAAATCAGAATGTCATGGTTATAATCGCTCGAAAATTGGCATAAATCTTGTAATACTAATCAAATTTATTAAAAAAACTATACTACGTACCAGTCTTTTCTATAGTTCGTTTGTAAACATCTTCCAAATTACACAGCAGTTTCTTCGTGGGATAATCGGCTAGGCAGCGTCAAAAAACACAGTATATTTTTATAACTTCTATTGCACCATAACGTATTGGTTTGTTTATTTTTATTCAATTCAAACAATGCACCGGCAAACATTAAAAAAATATATTATTAAATGAGCGCTACACGGATTTATAAGACAATTAATCGAATGACAGCCAACAGCTATACGAAACGTCATGGACAAAGCGAGTAAATCGGTGTTGCCATAGTAATGAAAACATTTAGTTCCATTTAATAAATTTCTAGACTTAATTGCCAAACTGTAAGGACTGTGCATATGACATTCCTGCCTACCATTTTAAGCTAAATTATTAAATAAATAATCGTAATCCTTTTGTTGAGAGACCGTCATTAAGAATCGAAACGTTGCTTGAAATAGCTTAGCCGTGTGTTGACACCATCTCCTTCCTTTCCACACTCCCATCAATTGGGGATTCCACAGTCCAATATTGACCTCAGACAGTCGGTCAGTTTATAGTCTACCTATAGTAGGTATATGTTAAGTGAGGTATGTATTTTTAACGGTTTAAATGTATATTTTTTAAAATTCAAATAGTGATTTTCTCGTTACATTTAAAGTCACAAAAAATATTTGTGGGCAACCTAGAATTTAGAACGAGTTGTTTCGAAAAATTTGACGGATTCATCAAATATTTGAAGTTAATTTTCGCGTTCTGTGTAAGTTCTATTCAAGTTCTGTTGTTATATCATTATAGGCCAGTTGATTCATAAAACTGAAGTTCACTTCACTTCACAATAGACCAATTGATGATTATTATTCATCCCAGGTTATTTTAATTGCTACCTATGCAACAGAAGACTTTGATTATATATTGGATTTTATGTTGTGTAAAACCAACGCGAGGCGGCAACCTTACCATTATCAGGTTTTATGTATTGTTTATTGATGGCGTAACAGCCGTCACAATTAGTAGGTTTAGTTTTATCTCCCATTCATGGCAGCAGACACCTTCTAGGGATTAAGCATCGTAACTCTTTTCGTGGAGGAAGACACAATACATTTTTTAAGAAAGGCAAATATTCTCGGTTTAAGAATAACCTGACAAAATTTGAAAATGTCCTATTACCAGTAGAACAACGGAAATATACCTACCTCGTGTCGTGATGGAGGAATGTGCGAAAATTTTACTTGTGGTAGATACACGATACACTGTACAAACATTTTTACTTATCTTGGCCTAACTTACATACTACAATAAATATCATCATGAGCAATACGACCACACTTGTAAGGGACTACTGAGATCGAAAATACTTAACAAAATTACCAAACTGCTCATTGCTTATCTACAATTAAAATCTAAACCAGTTGTTACTGCGATTGAGAGGCAAAACGATGAGTCCAAGCTAGTATTCTTCGAATGAAACAAGTAAACATATAAACTAGTCCCAACGAGAGCTCAAGATCGACGATCGTTCTCTTCCTTCTCACACGTCTTGTATAAAAACTAAAATACAGAAGATGATGTCAGGTACCTATGACCTCTCGCTTTAAGACGACAATATACCTACCCTAAAATATATTCAGAATACGACGTAAGTAAGGAAGCGGTGTATACAAATTGCGACTCGCGACCCGTGTATTGAAGAAGAAAAATTATGTGGAAATTTACGCCGCGGCACGGCGTATTGTACGAACGTACAGTCAAATTCACCCTAGGAGGCAGATTCGACCTTTCTGCCGCGTTCATTTTAATTAATTCTGAAGAACGTGTTACAAATATTTATAATATGTCTCCATGTTGTCCTCCCGAAGTTATTAATTCATCGCTTAAAAAAATAAAATCTGGCGCTTACCGCTAACTTTATGGTTAAAAAACGGGTTATAAAGTTTTAAAATCGTTATACGTAAAATATATTCATGTGTGAGGAACTTTTTTATTAATCTTAATATAAATAACTCGCATTCCTTGGGTGGCATGGAAATAAAAAAAAAGTTATTATAGTAACGAATTCGCCAGAAATTATTAAAATGTGAGATTTGAGCAAACAAAAATTATTAGGATTGTGTACCTACCGCCTTAACTAGTTTAGGTCAAAGCGTCTCGTTTAGTTTTTTTGGTTTTAAAGCACCACCGAAACTAAATTAATTTGAAAATCTATCCATTACAATGATGAACCAACTAGCGATGACCCGTAAAAAATCACGGGATATCTTATTTATAAAAATGAATCGCTAAATGTGTTGCTAAGCGCAAATCTCGAGAGCAGCTGAACCGATTTCGCTAATTCTTTTTTAGAATATTCCTTGAAGTACGAGGATGGTTCTTACGGAGAGAAAAATTAAGAAAACTGCGCAGAAAATTGGATAATTTCAGAAAACCTAACGACTATCGCACTTTTGACAGTTCGCGTGTTTTAGAATCACATTTTGCAAAACAATGATTGTTAAATCAGGATTCTATTTTGGAAAATCTTTAAGTTGATTAATTCATTTAAAGTAGGTACTCCCCTAATATTTTAAATCGAATCAAGAATTTTAGGTATTTTAAATAGGTACCTATGTTATGTACCAAATTTAATGTACATGAAAAATGGAAATTTGAATAAAAATTGTAAAAGGTGGCACGCGGGCTGTTTAAAAACTGAATGTACTGGGATTGAATATATGGAAAGCGGGAGGGAGGGATAGATGGGGAGGTGGAGGAGGCGGAGTGGGAACCCCCCTTACACCATGCGAGCGAAGCCGCGGGATAAAGCTAGTTATAAATAAAATTGTACAAAAGGAAAACAAAATAATTCATTTCTATTAAAATATTATATTACTGGTAGGTACTTTATTGCATGTAAGAATTTGTTCAAAAAATAATTCCAATTTTGAAACAGACACTTAAATTCCAATCAAATCCGAGTTATATAATTCAGTGTGCCGAAATAATATACGCACAACCAAAATTAGTATGTTTAATACTTACCTAAGTACGAATAATTATCATCGGTGTAGCAAAAGAACAGCAATAAACAAAATCAACCACTCAACCAAATATATCGTTAGGTATAACAAAGCTCAAATTTGAACACGGCATTACAACAAACTCAACCTTTCAACCAAAAATATCGTTAGTTATAATAAAGCTCAAAGTTGTACACGGCATATAAAAAATAGCATTATAACAAAACCAACCTTTCAACCAATAATACCTTTAGCTACGAGTAGCACAAAGCTCATTGTTGAACACGGAATATAAAAAAACTGCATTATAACAAAATCAACCTTTCAGCCAAAAATATCATATCGTTAGTTATAATAAAGCTCAAAGTTGTACACGGCATATAAAAAATAGCATTATAACAAAACCAACCTTTCAACCAATAATACCTTTAGCTACGAGTAGCACAAAGCTCATTGTTGAACACGGGATATAAAAAAACTGCATTATAACAAAATCAACCTTTCAGCCAAAAATATCATTACGTATAATAACACTCAACGTTAAACCCGGTAACTAAAAAACAGCATTACAAAAATCTCAACCTTTCAACCAAAAACATCGTTAGGTATAATAAAGTCAAAATTGGACACGGCCTATAAAAAACTGCATTACAACAAAATTAACCTTTCAACCAAAAATATCGTTAGGTATAGTAAAGGTCAAAGTTAAACCCCGTATATAAAAAAACAGCATTACAACAAAATCAACCTTTCAATCGAAGATATCGTTAGGTATAATAAAACTCAAGGTTGAATACGGTAATTACAAAACAGCATTACAAAAAAATCAACCTTTTAACCAAAAATTTCGTTAGGTATAATAAAGCTCAAAGTTGGACACGGCGTATAAAAAAACTGCTTTATAACAAAATCTGCCTTTCAACCAAAAATATCGTTAGGTATAACAACACTCAACGTTAAACCCGGTAATTAAAAAACAACATTACAAAAAAATCAACCTTTCTTCCAAAAATATCGTTAGGTATAATAAAGCTCAAAGTTGGACACGGCCCATAAAAAACTGCATTATAACAAAATTAACTTTTCAACCAAAAATATCGTTAGGTATAATAAAGGTCAAAGTTAAGCCCGGTGTGTAAAAAAACAGCATTACAACAAAATCAACCTTTCAATCGAAAATATCGTTAGGTATAATAAAACTCAAGGTCGAACACGGTAAATAAAAACAGCATTACAAAAAATCAACCTTTCAACCAAAATATCATTTGGTATAATAAAGCTCAAAGTTGAACACGGCCTATCAAAAAACTGCATTTAACAAAATCAACCTTTTAACCAAAAATCGTTAGGTATAATAAAGCTCAAAGTTGAATAAGATTCATCACGTAATCCGAAGCTGTTTATCCGAGTATTTATGATCTCAACCTTTGTGTATCGGTTATTTGAATCTATTATCAAGCTTTACCTGGGCTTTGTACATCTGTATCTATAAGGTGTACGGTCAACTCTCCCCAGATGACGGCAAAGGAATCTGCTATGGACCACGATAAGTTCACACAATCATTTATTATTAAGAATAACAGAAACTGGTCTCGCCTTTGTACTAACCGGCCGACACGTTCTAAATTTTGGATACAGGATTACCGTAAATGTATTTAAATATTTTATTATTAAATTTGCCTTATGGAGTATTAAATAAAACAGATATTCTTAAACATTTGTTATGAAAAGTTTTATTTTGGGTATGCATTTGTTACTTAAATTTTAATTCATCTGCTACGTTAGTTATGGTTTCGACATGTCCGTGTCTTTCACTAGCAAACTTAAAACTAACTTAAAATTTATTCAAGTGCAGAAATGATTAATTTTAATTAGGTGGAGGTAGTGGAAGGGGTGATTTTGGGGGAGGGAGAGACAACATAACAACCACACACCGTTCTCCCCCTCCCCCAAAATCATTCCTCCAAAATTTTAAGTTAGTTTTAAGTATGCCTAGTGAATGACATGGATGCGTCGAAACCGGTAGCAGATAATTTAAAATTTAAATAACAATGTACCTACATGGAAAGTAAAACACTTCAAAACGAAATATCTACAAATTATTACATAGTTAATGCCCAAGAAATGCAAAATAAATTTCTAAAATAAAAACAAAAATTTTAACAAAACAAAAAAAACGACTTCAAAAAATGCACTAAAAAGTAAAAAAAAATCACTAACTAATTTGTTTGAATATGGATAGACCTAATAAACGTGCTGCTCATATGAGACAGATATAATTTGACCATGACGACGTTAGGGTCAAATTAAGAGATTCGGCCGAGTATCGTTAATTTGCTCCTAAGAATTGAAGAGTTCCGTTACTTTGTCATGGATCCCATAACAGAACCTAACCAAACTCTCATCAAACTACCCTTGAAGTACATCCTTTCCAATAAAAAAAGAATCATCGAAATCGGTTGGCGTGATATTGAGTTATTCGTCCATTTGTCGCGCACATACTTAATGCAAATTTAAGTCTTATATGGTTTTCTCATGGATGCCATTGTCGGAACTGGACCAAATTAAAATGGGACCACACGGGAAGCACCAGCTTTTAAATAAAAAAAGAATCATCAATATCGGTTCGTCCAGTCGAAAGTTCTGAGGTAACAAACATAAAAAAAAAAATACAGTCGAATTGAGAACCTCCTCCTTTTTGAAGTAGTTTAAAAATAGTAAGCTCTGTAAGATGAGAATTGTAATTTCCGATTTGAAAAATTCAAAAATACATGTGTAATCAATTTAACGTCACCACGAAGGTTGCGAATCTTTAGTTATGGGTTGGATTTTAGGTGATTGAATCTTAGTATTAAAACTTATTCCAAAAATGTGTGTTACTTCACATCAAAAGCTCTCGATTGCAGCAATATTTTGCTCCGCTCAAGTTGGAAGGAGGGTATGGTTAACGCCGGCCCATTTATTTATTGCGTTATCTTCGTGGTTCGCTAAGTTTTGTGAATTAGCAGGAGTACCCGGGTTCATAGGGTGAGGTTTGTCCAGATCTTGGCGGCTGATGCTTTTGCCCACCAACTGCTTGGCAGGCCAGGTCGGGAGAGACTGGTTGAGGGAGGCCCAACGTAATTCTCTCCTTCAGGACTCTCTAGTAATATCGTCTCGCACCGCAGGGAGATACAGACGTCCGTCATTCCTGGTCAAACTGACACCCAGATTCCTTCCCACTCCTGATACTATTTTCCTTCCAGAACATCCTATCCTTCCTTTCCTAAAAATACCCTCCATACAGCATCCCGAAAAACGATTTGCCCCTGAGGGGAATTATTTTCGTCGGTGTGTGGAGCTAATGTAAAAGAAATAGTTTTTGAAGGCGTGTACCTAATTCATAATTCCAGTTCTTCAATTCTAAAAATTTCCCCCGAGCTTTGAAATGTCCACTCTATAAAGTAAAATATTATAAGACGTCAATATTTTTAATGTTTTTTATTTTCAAAATGTTAAAGATATTTTAAAAGAAGACCTTTAAAACTCACACAAAGTCGAGAGTCTCTACGAAAGTATTTTTTTTGTATGTGGAGGTGGAAACTGAATTCTAAACATTTTGAAATTCTACTGACGGAATTTTATTTCCAAGACTTCATTAAAATTATAAACTTTTTGTTATCACTGTATGAATGTGCTATTTTTTATAAGGAAACAAACAGTATATCATTTGAAACAAGTTTGGTTCCTAGCAATATCTCTCCTTTATAAAATGTTAAATTGATTTAGTTCTGGATATCATCTGCCGCGAATTACTTTGATTATGTTGGCAATTAATTAATTAACTCGGTTTAGCCGAGAAAATAATCGTAGAAAAGATTAACGTTATTCGGTGTCGATTATTTGTTTGTTATTAGAGAAATCGGCAATCGAAACACATTAACAAAACTAATCACCATAAACTTTATTAATTTGTCGAATAGAAGGTACTTGATGGCAGGTGCTTTTATCTAAAAGGAAAAAAAATCAAAATTCATTTCTGTCTAACCGGCTTTGAATCAAGCTGTTTATTAAACATTTTCTTCGGTTTTTAATATACATGTATGGGAGCAAGGATTCTACTTTAAATTGACAACATCATTTTTTTTTCAAATCTGTATACAACCCACTTCTTGTTCTTCCGCTTAGTAGTTGAAATACAACTAGACATTTAAAAACGAAATATGGCACCCAAAGTAGTTTTTTTTTCTGAAAGTTTAATTGACAATTTAAATAATTCGCGACGGAAATAGCGTAGAAGACTGAAAATAGTTATTTTTCAATAAATTTTAATTCTTCTGGTTAGTAGTTGAAACACAACTAGACATTTAAAAATGAAATATTGCACCCATGTAGTTTTTTTTGCAGTTTAATTGACGATCTAAACAATTCGCGACGGAAATAGCGTTGAAGACTAAAATGGTTATTTTTCATGACACCGAAACTTACCGTTTGAGTTTTGTTATTATTTCGTAAAATACGATAACATTTTTTTCATATGAATACCTCACAAGAGTCCCAGCTGCTCCCGTCTGGAGCCAGTGAGACTGTGGCATCTCCAATTGGGGTATGTTATGAAGCTGAAGGTAGTGGGGAGGGGAAGGCGATGGGGAAGAGAAAGGTGGGGAAGTACCTGGCTATTCAGATCTGGTCACCAAACACGGCTAAAGCCATTTCAATCAACGTTTCAATTCTGAATGATGGTCTTACACCAGGGCGATACTGAGGGTATCTTCCACTCTGGAACGTGCCGCATTTAAACTGTACATTATTTTAATTGAATTAATGGTGAAATAAAACAAATTACTTAAATAAAATTTATTTGCCCACGCCGGGATTCGGTCCCGCGACCATCGGATTGAGAGTCAAGAGTTTTACCCCTCGACCACGTCGGATGTCAAGGAGGATTACTACGAGGACTCAAGGATGATTGTGCCAACACAATCTTAAAATCGAAAACTTTTGAAGAATTTTCTTAAAATGGATTAAAATGTTGAATTATTGCAGATATAGGTACTAGTAAACAAAATATTTTTCATTACACTACAGAATTTTAAGAACCAGCCTTTTTTCAGTTATTCCCGTTAACACAGAGGGTATAGTCTAAGGTCTAAGGTCTAAGGGACCAAACAGGTTTACGTTTAGGGATGTTTTCTTAAATTCGCTCACCTTCTCATCTAACTGTGAGAGACAGTTCTTTCGTTAAATCAATAGCTTTCGATAATTACTTAAAATAAACGATATTTAAACATACTTTTTTAAATTATGCCGTGTTGCGCTACCTCCTTCTTTAGCCAACGTTTCGGACATCGTTGCAGTGTCCATCATCAGGGCAGATCCAGCAGATCCGGTAGATGTGTGACACATCTACCGGATCTGCCCTGATAATGGACACTGCAACGATGTCCGAAACGTTGGCTAAAGAAGGAGGAAGCGCAACACGGCATAACACCCCAAAAACAAATAACGAAAATGCTTTTGGCCGTGAAAATCTTAAAACTTATCTACTTTTTTAAAGTTTTTTTTTTTCATAAGACCTTTTACGTCCAGCTTATGAAATAGACCTTCGTTAATTGTTTCCAGTTTGCCGATTCCGCAACTCATCTTCCAAGCCAACAGTTCGATTTAGGATGTAAGCTCCATCTCATTTGTAAGCGAGATCAATTTTTCTCGTTTTCGGTGATTTGATAATCGCCCGTCAACTAAGTTCTCATTATAATGTAACAATAAACTAATGTCTAAATACTGCGTGTTTTTTTTATTATTTTCTTTTATAAAACGTGTTTTAATAAACCGGACTGGGTTATGCAGTTTATTTTAAAGGTTTCGTCCATTATTGCACGGGTCAAAATTAGAATAAGGGTTAAACCTTAGGTCATACCTTTACTTGCGTTCGCTACATGGAAAACTGACCCTTTTACATAAATTATACGTATAATGGCAAGTTAATCTTTCAATTCTGACTTGACTAAATATCACCTGGCGTTACATTGGTTTACTATTACAACTGTAGGTACTTGCTACTATTTAAAAAAAAAATAACAATGAGATTCATTTTCTAAGTTTTATTTTAAACAGAGATTTTCTCTCTCACCCCAGAAGATAGGTGGAAGCTTGAGTGGCATTCGGCCAACGTGAAAAATGTCCACTGAGAGTCAGCCTGGGTTCTCATTGCCTCAAAAACTCTGGTCTGCCATCAATAGGATAAGGTGCTCCCACAGCCGTTGGTTCACAATACACGATGCAGAAATGGGGCCTCAAAGAGTCGGCGATGTGTGAATGAGGTGCGGTGCAGACCACTGAACATGTGGTCAACGAATGCCCGCTCCATTCATTCCCCAGCGGGTTCATGAGGTTCACAGGACAGACTGGCTCGCAGACCTAGATGTCCCCCTCTGACCCCCCACCATACGAAAGAAGAAGAATTTTAAACGTATAGATTTTACTTTGTTAACAGGATTTCTGGGTATATTAAATTAGATTTTAATTTCTTTCCTTCAATTTTAACAAATGATATACTGCAAATTATCATATTATGTCAACCACTGTGGCCACACTCTAAACCAGCAGTCCTCACACTTTTTTGGCCAAGGGACACACTTGACAATATTGGTTATCACAGGCCGCTTATGAATTAGATACATTAGCAACGGAAGCCAACCTTTATGCGAATGGGTGTGGATTTGGTGTGGACATACGTACGTATTTTGAAAAAAATAATAGTATGTTTGAAGTAGATTTTTATTAGAACTACAAACATATTAGGTATTTTTTTGTTATCATGGAATCTCGGGATTATAGTTAAGTGTTGTACTTTTAAAAAAAAAATTTCTATGTCGGAATTTTTGAAATTATATGCAATCCCCATTGGGTCTTTCTGCCAGATGAGAGGAAAGGTGTTGTTGAGAATTGATAAACGAAACTGCGCACTTGAAACTTGTTTTGAAATGTCTTTAGCCACGTTTGGTGAACAGATCTGAATAGCCATTACTTCCCCACCTTTATATTCCCAACTCATTCCCCTCCCCACTACCTTCAGCCTCATAGCATAACTTCAATAAGAAACGCCAGTGAAAAATATTATGGCTTTAAAAAATATGTTCATATAGACCAATAAACGCTGATTCTGAATATGTAAGGTTTATTAAATAATATTATACACAGAGTTTAAAAAAAACAATAAAAAGTCAATTTTTAATCCGGTCGTAGAAACACGCCGTCAAGTTCGTATTATTCAAATGTTAAGTGGTGACGTCTCTACTCATCGTGTCGTGACGTCACCATAAAGTCATTGTATGGGAATGTAGGTATAACACAAGCCATCGTATTAATTTATTCGTTTATTTACATACTGTTTATGATATTCAGTTTTTTTTTTACATTAACTCCACACAGGAGGCCCTGAGGAAAATAATTTCCCTGTGTGGAAGGTCTTTTTGAGGAGAGGAAGGAATGAATATTGGTCTTGAAGAGACCCATGTTGTAGGAACGAGGAAACACAGAGGCCGGCAAATCATTCCACAGCCGAACTGTTGAACACAAGAACGAGTCGAAGAAACGACCCGTTCTCACGTGACAAATGTCAACCGTGTACAAATGTTGGGCACGCGTTTGGGCAGTTGTTGTATTTATTGAAACATTATTTAGGCCTAAATAATTCAGTTTCACAAATAAAGGTACCTATCTCTTATTAGTTTATCTATATTATTGAAAATATTCAAAAACTACTGCACAAAAAAAATAGTAATGCTACTCTAGGGAGAATACATCGAACACCGAATTTCAAAATGGCGGCAGTTGATCAGCTGATTGCCTGATCTCATAGTAACTTTTAAGGAGTGATGACATCACGCGATTCACTACACATACGGTGGTTTTCGGGGGGTCTTGAAAAATTTATTAAATGGACTTCTCTATTGGGGATGCCAAAGTCTCACTGGCTCCAGGCGATTGGGAGCAGTTTGGACTATTGTGCTAATTCACATTAGAAGCGCACCCAACGTATTTGGGCGTTTGCATGGAATGAGGGGATTGAGGGTGGGCATTCCAAACTAGTTTTTTTTTAAACTTTGTATTCTATTGGTGTATACAAATAATACATTTAAATGTCCTCTTTAAAATGATTTGCCTGTCTGGTTTCGTACGGCAGAATATTGACCTTGCTCGTTAGATGGATCGCATTCTTCTGTCGTGTGAGTTTATTAATGCATCTAACTGTGAAAAAACTGGTTCCAACCCTTCACCTCGTAAACATAATAACCAGCGCAAGACACCAGGCACAATGTACATATTTCAAATACTATTTGAAAGCTTCCTATTACGAATTTATGGGCTAACCCTCACGGAGAGTTTCTCGGCTAAAATGACCCTCTTTATAAATTATAAGTATTACAAAGGATGCATCGTTTTAATGGTTTGTTAAACCATTTTACATCGCGCACTTTAGTTTAGTGATTAATAAAGTTATATCCTTTAATTAATTTCGGTTAGTATGATTAGTTAAATAAACAACTTTATCGTGAATTGTTAGCAGTTACCTTTAACCATTCGAGCGATGGGTGTTGGGTTTTCGATTTGTATTTTCTATTTGATCAATGAATAAAATATTAATATGGAAACATATGAACTACATTTTTTTACATTAACTCCACACAGGAGGCCCTGAGGAAAATAATTTCTCTCAGGGCCTGTGTCATCTGGGATGCTGTGTAGAGGCCTTTTTGAGGAGAGGAAGGAATGAATATTGGTCTTGAAGAGACCCATGTTGTAGGAAGGAGGAAACACAGAGGCCGGCAAATTATTCTTGTGTTCAACAAACGATCCGTTCTCATATGACAAATGTCAACTGTGTACAAATGTTGGGCACGCGTTTGGCGTGTTTGCCGACTATTCACCGGTGCCGAAGGGATCAACGACGCGAGTTCCTCGAAGCATCTTCTTTTGTAATACCGGTAGAACAAGGATAGCATTACCACCCGACGCCTGTGCTCTAAAGATTGCAATCCGTCTGTTAAGATGGGAGAACCTATCAAAAAGATCGCCCGTTTCTGCACAGACGTGACTGCCAAATTCAACCGTGGGGCGCACTTGTAATTTGTACAGGGTTAGCAGTTGTGTACTATTAAAGTCTCTGCGGGCCCTGTACAGTACGCCCAGTTTTTGGGAGGCCAACTTTATATAACTCCAACTTCTATCAGAAGGTTGCGTGTTCATATCACGTCGGGGTCACCACTGTAGCAATCAGACGTGCTACGTAAACGTGTAAAAGAAAACACTAAAATTAACTGTTGATCGTTTTTTACTAAGAAAACAAGTTTACAATATTATCAGAATACGGAGCGTGACAGTAGTAAATAACGAGGCCATTTGATTTGGCTTGCTGTTCTAAAGAATAATGTACAGGGAATTTGAATGTTCCGGTACTTTCCATAAGGTGCGACGATATGCCAAATATTTCAGCGCAGGTAGGTAAGTACTTCTCCGTATTCAGCGTTGTTGTTGCTCAACGATTTGTTGAGCATACTCTGGCTAATACAGCTGTGTTTCATATAAATTTGACATTTTAAGAAGATAACAATATATTTCGATATTATGAAGAGCAAATATAAAAAGGGATAAATCTATTGACAAGTTGATTGGTCAGACATCTGATTGGTCAGTCATCATCAAAATTTGAGAATGCAGTTATACAGTAAAAGTGTACCCTCTACCTGGTGTTTACTCATGAACACCACCAAATCAATTATAATGCAGAAAAACTTTTAGTGAAAAACAACATGTTCATGTTTTCTGGGTATATGTCATACTAATGTACCGGATCCCAGTGTTATTTTATAGCAGATTTGAGTATGTAAATAATATTTATGGTGATTCAGACTTACCTTAAAACTTTGTATTTGGAGATGTCAGACTAATCAATAAGGAACTCCAGTGAAAAATATTCTGGCTTTAAAAAAATCTATTTATACATATCTACCAATAAACGCTGATTCTAAATATATAAGTTTTATTTAATAATATTAAACGCAGAGTTTTTAAAAAATTATTAAAAACTCCATTTTTAATCGGGTCGTTGTCATTGTTCGACGTGTCGTGACGTCACCGTAAAGTCATTATATGGGAATATATGATATGACACAAGCCATCGTATTAATTTATTCGTCTATTTACATACTGTTTATAGAGATTTAGTTGTTGTATTTATTGAAACATTATTTACACCTAAATAATGTTTCAAAAATAAAGGTATCTCTTATTAGTTTACCTCTATTATTGAAAATATTAAAAAACCACTGCACAAAAAATAGTAATGCTATTTCTAGGGAGAATATTTCGAACAACGAAATTCAAAATGGCGGCAGTAGATCAGCTGATTGCCAGATTCTATAGTAATTTTTCAGGAGTGATGACGTCACACGATTCACCATAAATACGGTGGTTTTCGGGGGGTTTTGAAAAATTAAAACTTTGAAAATTATTTTAAGTATTAAAACTAACTCTAAAAATAAAAATGCATAAGAAGGTCATTAAAAAAATTTAAAAAAGGACTAGAGTTCTCTATTGGACTGACGATATCGTCGGTTTAGTGTAAGAAGTTAATAAGTAACTTGATGATCTCTATTTTAATAAAATTATTGAATACATGTATGTTTTCTCAGTCCTCCTCACTGGGATCCTGTGCTGAGGCGAACTTATGTGTTTTCAGTGATTCTATCTGCTTTCGGTACTCACAGTTATTTCCGCAGTGTTTCCCTGAAGGGTTAGATTCGCTGATATTATTCGTCCAGCTGCATACCAGGAACTTAGCTATGTGTCGTATATAATTACATCTTATCTGTGGTACATAAAGCAAAATTGTATTAATTTATTGGTACAATTCGATGTAAAATCTATTGGAAATTATAGCTTTGTTTGCTGTGCGATATAAATTATTGTTGGACCTAAATGAAAGATTGGAATCAATTGCAAATTATAATTAAATGAACGGTATTTAGATTTGGTTCCATGCCAACTAAGAATCAACTCAACACCTCTTTAAAAAGTCATTAAAAGCAATGAAAAAAATGGTTGAAATATAGGCCACAACCAAAGATATTCAAATACAGAAGAGATATGCTATGGTGTCCGCGCAACTGTGGCCGGACTACGCGCTAATTAGCGTAGTTTTCATACAAAAAGAATTTGTTCATTTCGTTTTTTTTTTGAAAATTAGCATTAATATTGGTTAACAATATATTTTGAAAAAGGAAAGAATTCGTTCATTTAGTTTAACGTTCGTTTGGTTTATTCGTTAATTATTTGTTATTTTAGTTTATTTGTTAATTGGTAAACAATATCGGCGACACCCGGAAGCGCAGACCCACATAGTAAAAACAGCAGATAGCACATCTACTTATATTCCAATATCTTTGGCCACAACCTAACCTAACTTAACCTATTAAACCAATTTTTTTATATATTTTTTCATCACTTTTAATGACTTTTCAAAGCAGGTGTTGAGTTGATTTCAGTCTGAGTTGTTCAGGCACCATTTAGATACATTTTATTAAAACGACATATAACTTGTTTACACAACTTTATTCATATATTTATACGCAACTAGCAGACACGGCCACACGTTTCTGTGGCTAACGAAACACAACGCTATTACCCAACCTTTATAAAATCCACACCACCCGCTTGCCAGCTGCCCGCTGCCCGCTGCCTGAATGGAATATTTGAATTTCTCGGCGTTTCTCTACTATAATAAGCATGTATTATACATATAAACCTTACCTTTGAATCACTCTATCTATTGGTGAAATCGCATGAAAATCTGTGTCGTAAAAAGATCTATGCGCACATACATTTTGAGCGACTTCATTTTATACCATGTAATGCAATTCGAGCGATCGCCACTAATTATACAATGCTTGCAATGCAACACTGGATATTTGAAAAGGGAAAATCAAATACCTACTTACTCTAGGACATCTATTTCCAATTTCTTCCGTAGAACGAATTTCAAAAGTGACTATACTATAGTCATACGGCCCGCCTGCCGTTTTAAATCGCTCAAAAATATGTTTTCTTTGAATTTCTCGGCTTTTCTCTAATGTAATTTACATGCATTACACATATAAACATTCTCTTCAATCACTCTATCTATTGGTGAAAACCGCTTGAAAATCCGTTGCGTAGTTTAAAAGATTAACGCGCACATACATTTTGAGCGACTTCATTTTATACTATGTAATGTAATAATAATAATAATGATTTACATGTTTCGTGAAGGAAATGTACACTATGATGAAGATGTGAACATTGTTAACGAAACATGGAGGTTATGTGTATATTTGTTTATTAAGACATATACAGTACACAAGTTTACAAGTTATAAGGAATATTAAATGAAATTATTACACGGTATAGTACCTATTCTATTACGTATATAAATAAAGTGATGTAAACTATTGTGTATCTTAAAAGATTCCGGCATTTAGTCATAGATGGCGGTGATAAGAACTGTCAGTAGATTCCGCTAGATGGCAGGTGGCTTAGTACCTAAGTTGTCCAACAGAGGGACGGGGGGGCTGAGAGTGTGTGATGTCTGTAACACACGCTTTAGAACCAATTTAGCTAGCTCCAAGTTAGGACGACTAACGAGGTCCATATTGACAACAGATAAGATAACAGATCAAGAAATTATTTATTCCCGAAGTAATCTTCAGACAAAGTATTTGAAGAATCTGTTAGTGTTACTACAGATAACAGACTCTAAAATATTGTCACAAGTTTTTGTCTTGTAAATAAAATAAATAATGGCATCACAAAGTAAAAACTTCCAGAAATAGTTTTCTTCGAAATATTAAAAAAAAAATTAGATATATGTTATAGCGTATTTAGCCGTGTTTGGTAACCAAGTCTGAATAGCTATAATCTTACCAAGCTTCCTCATCCCCATCTCCTTCCCTTTGCTCCCCTTTTCAGCATCCCAATATATCTCGATCGATGCCATGGTATCGAGATTTGAACAGTTGCGAGCAGTTGAAACTCTTGTACAGTACTCATATAAAAATAAAAGGTACCAGTGCCTACTTACTAGCTGCTCCTAGCGAGCAAAAGAGACAAAACCCGCTACCAAAGGGTTATTTTTATAGTTCGTAATGTTTAAATGTTACCAATTAAACATAACGAACCATTAACATAAATTCATTTTATTTTCGTTTTTTGGCGTTATGAAAATTAATCTAATACAAGGAGATCTACAATATGGGTGTGCCTCGACCCGTTTAACCTCAATTCAAATAGTTCATTAGTTTCTTTAATAAAATGTTCGAATTATATTAATTTAATCTGTGCACTAATGCTCACATAAGTCAATAATTTTAATTAATATTATAAGCAGAAAGCGTATTATGTACAGAAAGTAATATTTTTTTTGCTAAAATATTGTAGACTAGCTGGTTCCCGGCATGCGCTGCTATGGCATTTAATAAAGAAATTGTTTCTTCCTGCGTGTCCTTTCCCATTCGGCCCGCTCCCCTTCCGCCTCCCCTTCCTCTCCTACGTCCCATTCCCTCTCGCGTTCCCACTCCGCCTCCTCCACCTTCCCTCTCCCCACTCCATTCTCCCCTTCCCCGTCCCACGAACCCCCCTCCCGAGTTCCCCTCTCCCTTTCTAGGTTCCCCTCCCCCCTCCCGTAAAACCCCCTACCCGAGTTCCCCATCCCCCTCCCTCCTCCCGCATTCCATACATTCAGTCCCGGTACATTCAGTTTTCAAACAGCTCGCGTGCCATCTATTGCAACTTTTTATACAAATTTCATTATACCAGAGCTCACCAGTAGTTTTGTACAAACCTTGTCCAGACAATAACGAACACAAAAAAAAATTATCCAATTTGGTGCAATTGTTCGGAAGTTATGCGCGTACATACATTTCGGCGATTAATTTTTATTTATATAAGAAAGAAGAAGATAGAAGATAGATAGAAGATAGATAGAATAAGATTGCAAATGTAATCCAGTGTTTGTTAATAATAGCGCAGCATAGTTCTTAGAAATAAAAACACAGCAATTTTTTTTCATTATGTCCGCACAGGAAGCCCTGAGGAAATTAATTCCCATCAGGGCCTCCGTCATCTTTGGGGAAGCTGCGTGGGGGGTCTTTTTTAGGTAAAGAAGGAGAGGAAGTTCTAGAAAGGAAGGGAAACATATTTGACGGGTGGGTAGGAATCTGGGGGTCAGTGTGCCCAAATAACGGACGTGCGAATCTATCCCTCCTACTGCGGTGCAAGGCGATGTTCCGAAAGAGATTGCTAGAGAGGTCAATAGGTCTCCCTCACGCAGTCGGTGTGCAGACGCGTCTCACACCTCAGACAAACCTCAACCCACGAACCTGGGCACCCATGCTTAGTCACCCAACGTAGCAAACCGCCACCCTATGGCAGAGGTGTTGGTTATCCAGCAAATGGTCCCTGAGGCGGCGGTTCTTACACCTGCTTCCCAATTTGACTCTAACTACATATATGCGTTGTAAAAACTATTTCAAGTATTTCCAAGACGGAATGACACAAGTTACTTTTGACTGTTAAACAAATTTATCAAGTGTAGAAATTTAGTGCGTGACCCAGAGTTATGACATACGAATTATTATTACTTATTTCATGTTTCAAAGTGATATACTATATTATAATAAAACTAATATAAAACTTTATTCCACTTAATTTTATTCGACCGTAAACAGTTTCAGCTCGTCAAAGCCATCTTCAGACTGGTACAAATATTTCCTAGTCTACGGTTTATATACACAACATTATAGGGGAGGGGGAGAGGGGTGGTCTACAAGGATTTTAATCAATTACAATAATTATATTTGTTGCTAAGTCATTTTTGACTATCGAATTTCTAAATATTTTGGTAATTCCAGTGAACTATTTAATTACATTGTGTTTGCAGCTCACTTCAATGATGATTAGGGAAAAACCTTACAAGTAATAGGAGAGGAAGTAGGAAGCAGGGAAACAGGGGGGAGCGGGGTGTTGTTGAAACTGCCGCGGAGATTTTAGGGACTCGAATTCTCTGTCGTTTAGGGCGTACCATAACACTTCCCCCCGCGCTTGGAAAAAAAGCGACGTGGCAATGGAGCTGTAGGAAAAAAAAACCTCTTATGCTTCCATCGGGGTTTTTGAGAGATTCGTTGCTTGAGAGATTGCCTAGCTAGAACATACAGTTTATGCTATAGTTTAGGTCACAATGTTTGTAGGGAATGGATGGGGGTACATACAATGTTTGGAAAAGACAACTTTGGGGAAAGTACATGGTGTAAAACAACATACAAGGTTATGCAATTGAGAAATAACAATACACAAGGTTATGCAATTGAAAGAATGACAATACATTTGACAAGAGAAGAGAAAAAGTGTGATTCTAAGGTTTCATTGGTCTGGGAGCTAAGTTTGCGAAGCGTGGATTTGTTTGGTTTCGGAGAATTTCGAAGAAAAGGACGTGGTTTCACAGATTCTAAGGATTACATTATCACTGTAATCAGACCTATTTGAGATAACACTCAGGAGTACACTTAGGCCTTAGAAAACACTTGGTTTGGTCGAAGACGTCGAAGTTCGCGAAGTGGAGACTGTGGTTGCTGTGCCGCGACTATGGTTACAAAGGTCATTGGAGAGAAGCGTCCAGTGTCTGCAGACATGCCAGTACGAATCCTAAGTGTTATTATGGTAAACACGGATCGTATATAATGGTTATTGAAGCATAATGTAGCTCAAGATAACTTGTATTGGTACGCATTCAGCGAATACTGGTGGGTCAAGGTAATGATGGTTTACACATGACGATGTATGCGTCACTGCATGACAGAGCAAGAGACGGCAAGGTTGGCATTGATAGCAAGAGTAAGAACAAACCTAGGAGCTAGCGTGCCCAAAAGGTAGTTTAGAGTGTCATAATGTATAGTGGGACAACTCAGCTTGCTGTGGCACGACAAGACAACATACATATGAGCGGTATGGTCTGTGCTTTCAGGAACAAATGCGTAGAAAATGGCAGCAGGAGGGACCTTGTAACCACAGCGCGTGCTGTCAGGAAGTGAAGCTCAGCTTGGCTGTTGGTGATGACATCCGCCTGGGCCTCTTTTTTAAATCCGGGAGAAATTATTATTAGAGCAAAATTCTTGAAGTTTACCTGCCTAGGGACCAATGAAGAAAAGGTTTGGAGAGAAACAAAATGTGTCCAGATAATGAAATAAACGAAATTTTAACCACCGACCCAGAGAGTGACGAAGAGAGAGAGATTCCTAACTAAATTGTGATTACATGAACATTTTCCTTTGCCAGGATGACTTGGCGTTTGCCTAGTGACAATATGTCTTGGTTAAAAAACAACCGGCCCTCTATGGCCTATGTTAACATGAGATGGTAACATTTTCGTAGAATTTCAAAGAACGAGACAAAGAATCGTGAACTAGTCACGGCAAAGGGAAACCAATTCATGAATAAAGGTTGTCAAAAGGAGACAGACGGTACGCCAAGTGCATATCGTACATATCCAACATTCATGAATGTGTTTCGTAGAATTGAGAAAAGAGAAAAAAAATGGTGAGACATATGCAGAGATTGAGGGGGAAAACCTGTAGATAACCGGACAGTTACCTATTCGAACTCCAAGTGAGGGCGAAATATGGTCAACGACAGATTTTTCACTTCATAACATAAGTCTGAGAACATGGGGGAATGGGAGGAGGAGGGGAGAAGGGAGACGAGTTACGAAATTTGCTAGAGACTGGACTAATTTCCAATTCAAACTCTATGTGAAAATGAAACATAATCAACCAGCAGATTTCCCGACTCTTTACATTTATCAAAAAGGATGAGGAGAAATTTGAATACACATTATATCAAAGAGGCTAATCTTTCGCGTGTATTGGGCAAAAGATTAGGGGTCATTTTAAAACTTCTACATGATTGTGAGAAAAGACAGACCCTTGCTCCAATTTCACAAACCTGGGGGTTTTCTTATTCGTTCTCCAGACAACGAGTTAGGTGGTTTTGTGCTCAATCGATTAACTCCCACAGTACTATGCCCCATAATTGACAGTGAAGCTGAAAACTAGTCCTTTTGGGATAGTAGATATTCCTGGGCTTCTTTCCTTTTTGCAAAGAAGTAAAAAAACAGGAAGTCCACGGGCATTGGCGTTGAATGACAACAAAGGGTTGTGGACTACATTTCGTAGATCGCACACAAAAGGTTTGATATTATTTCGTTCGCACGACTCATGGTAAGTGTTTTAACGTCTCCACGTATAGTGTACAAAATATGTAAGTACATACAAGATATAACTCAATTATAGACAGAAGTCAAAGAGTTTATACAATGCATCTTAAAGAAGATGGCAAAGCCGATATTATGTCGTTCACACGAATCACGGTAAGTATTGTTATTACGTCTCCACGTCTCGTGTACAGGGGTTGTACACAATTATACATAAAAGCGGTACTCATGGCAAATAAATGACACACGACCAAAATAGGATGTACAAAACGGGTGGTACTCATGACAAATATGTCACACGACCAACTCAATAACATTTAGCTATGAGAAAAAGTGATTATGACGAACTTCTCGTATCGCGGCAGGTATTTTAAGGATCCCTCCTATAATGGTGGATGTTCTAAGGATCTCTCCTATAATGTAACAGGGTTACGTTTAAATACAACACAATAAACGTTAACAATGCTTGTTTTAACACAGTTTATAAAGATTCGTTAGATTAACTAACTCCGTAGCCCAGGAGCGTACGATAGAATAACAAGGAGGTAAACAATTTTAATGTTACTTCGTATGTTATAAAGGCGGGGTGATGACAGAGTACATTTCTGTTTACACCATGTGACAAACAAAGACAGACCTATATGGTTTTACATACTGTCTATTGTAGCAAACTTCAGTGGGGACAAACAAAAGGGACCAATTGTGGTTTTACATACCCTTTGTGCAGTTACAACATACCAGGTTATGTGCAATTTAGGTTGCAAATACTTGGTTAAATGGCGAAACAGGAGTTGAATGCCTATGTTTGTAAAACGATGATCAAACAAAACATTGATGATTTACGTTAAACTGCGGTTATTTATGTACGGAAATCAGGGCTGCCGTTAGGTTTTATTAACCTTTTCCGTAAAGGTTGAAGCATGTAATACAAGACATACATGTTGTGAAGAGGGACAAATCGAGGACTTCTTATAACAACAAAAGACCGAGTATTTGGTTTTATGTACTTTAGTTGAAACGAGCCCATGAGGATTTGTATAAGGATGGAAAGACCAATTTAAAGGCTTTTCCTTTATTTATATACATATGATTTCAAAATGGACGTGTCAAAATCCAATTTGTTAGCAAAGAGCTCGGGTAGGACGCCATCAATTTTTTAACATTTGAGAAAAATTGAAAACTACTATACACAAGGAATGTGATTATGTGAGTAACCACTTATCTTTACCATGATGAGTAAAATATGGAGCATGTTAAGATGGTTTACTAGTCCTGGGTCGTGATTTAACTCTTTGGAGTTTACCAAATCCGACTTTAGAACGACGCTCCAGTACTTACAGAACATAAAAAAGAAAAAATTGAAGAGATTCCTTCCGATATGATGAAAAAACAACAAACAAAAATGGTGAAAATTACAATATTGCATTACATAGCAAAGCGTGCCATGGTATGAACGTTGCGTAGTGTGAGGGTTTGAGAGGCAATGATTGGGTTCATGACTTCCCAAACATTGTCACTCGAGGGGTGTCTCTGCTCTAAAGTGATCAATTTTAGAACAGGTGAGAAAAAAAAAAAATAAAAATAAAAAACGTGTGAAACAAAAATTACGGTGGTTGCCAATTCACGAACATGAACGGGGCAAACTACACCGTGGAGTGTACATAAATTTACAAAAATGATTTTTTAACAATATTCGTTTTATCAACGAAAGGGTGGGCATGTAATTGACACTTTACACGCCAGCCATTGTAAGACTTGATGTGCTTACAAAAAGGTTGTGGTGATACACACTGGATCATTTTAAGTTTGTTGAGATAGTGGGGGTAGTTTTACTTGACTCCTCACTTCCAGACTTTACAATATCCTTAATATGGTAATTACCAATGTGTTTTCCAGAGGAGTCAGACAAGGAGTACACTAGATCTGATATCTTTCTTAGAACTTTGGCCTTCACGAAACGTGGTGCCAGCTTGGCAGAGAAATACATGGCTCCTTGGGAAAGTGTGTTGTTCTTTCTCCAAACTATGTCTCCTGTATTGAAGGTGACATGTTTCCTACGTAGGTTGTATCTGTCCGCACTCTTTTGATGAGCCAGGAGCAAAGCATCAGTGACTTCACTGTAGATGGCCGACAGTTCTTCCAGACGATGGGCATAGTCCGCGGTAGGGTTGCTTGTGGTGGCAATTGACGTAGGAAAGTTTGTGTCCCTATGTAGAGAACCGTGAACAACTTGTTCCATACCGTGTTTTAAGAAGAAAGGTGTGTAACCAGTGGCCAGATTAACAGTGTTGTTCATAGCAGCCTGAATTTTATCTAGGTTTTTACACCAAGTACGTTGATCTTTATCAACTAGAATAGCCAGAGCTGTGTTGATTGTTTGGTTATAACGTTCGACAGTGTTATTTTGTGGAGTATACAAGGTATTATAGTAAATATCCTTGATTCCGTATTTGGCAAGAAAATCTTTGAATTCTTGGGCAATGAATTGTTTTCCGTTATCAACTATTACGGTTCTGGGTGTTCCGTAAGGTATAAAAATGTGTTTTTCCAGGAGTTTGATGATGGCGGACGCGTTGGCTCTTTTTAAAGGAAAGATCCAACAGAATTTAGTGAAAACATCCACTACACTAAGTATGTGCATGTGTCCGGCATAACTTCGAGGAAAAGGTCCGACGAGGTCCATTGACAATGATTGTAGGGGTCTGTCGGCACGTTTGGGATTACCCATTAGGCCGGCAGGTGCTGCCGTGCTATGTTTATAAGCTTTACAAGTTTCACATTTAGAGATGTAATTGCGAATTTGCTTAAAGAGACCAGGCCAGTAATACTTCAAGGCGATCTTTTTATACGTCTTGAAATTTCCTGGGTGTATGGAGTCGGGAGCACTATGATTGTCAATAATTATTTGTTCTCTACCTTCGAGGGGAACGACAAGTTTCCACGAGTAATCTTCGAGTATGGATAGTGGTACCTTGCAATTACGGTATAGTTGTCCTTCTTTTATGATAAAATTAGGAAACTTTTGTTGGTTATTTTTACAACCTTCGAAGATTTTCAAGTACCATTCATCTTTTGTAGATGGAGGGGGGGCAATTGTGTCAACATTTAATGAAGCCAGTTCAATTCTTGAGAGGGCGTCGGGAACAATATTGTCCGCGCCTTTACGGTGAACAACATCAAAATTGTATTGAGACAAACGGGAGGACCAACGAGCGAGTCTACCGGAGGGATTACTTAAGGAGATCAACCATTTCAAACTACTATGGTCTGTGACTACAGTAAATTTGCTACCGTCTATGTAACCGCGGAAATGGTGAACAGAATCCAATACAGCCAATAACTCTTTTTCGGTAATTCCGTAGTTTTTCTCGTGTTTATTTAATGTACGGGAAAAATACGCTACAGGGTGTTCGCCATCTGGGAACTCTTGAGTAAGGACTCCACCGATTCCTACATTGGAGGCATCCGTGTGGAGGGTAAAAGAGAGTGCAAAATCCGGGCAATTCAGAACGGGAGCTTTTTGAAGGGCATTTTTTAAAGTTGTAAACGCTTCTTCAGCTTCAACAGACCATCGGAAATTGCTGACACCTTTACGGATGCCGGTAATTTTATTTAAGGGGGCTGCAATAGTGGAAAAGTCTTTGATGAATCTCCTGTAGTAACCTGCAAGTCCAAGGAAACCTTTGACTTCCTTCGCGTTTTTGGGTCGGGGAAAATTTGCCATTGCTTCCACCTTAGCGGGGTCTGTTCATAGACCTTTTTCGTCGACAATGAATCCCAAATAACGTAGACGGGACTTACAGAATTCAGACTTCTTCAAGTTGATGGTTAAACCAGCGAACTTGAGTTGTTGAAAAACTTTTTCCAGCATTAATAGGTGTTTTTCAAAGGTATCGCTGACGATGATGAGGTCGTCAAGGTAACAAAACAGGCTGTTATCGACTTCAGGACCGAAAAGTTTGTCCATCAGTCTTTGTAACTCGGCGGGGCTGTTTTTTAAACCAAAGGGTAATCTTTTAAAATGGAACATTCCCCTACCAGGTACAACGAAAGCAGTTTTTTCGCACGATTCTGCGTCCAAGGGTATTTGCCAAAACGCTTTGCTGAGATCGACAGAAGAGATGAACTTGGCGTTATGCAGCTTGTCTAAGGTTGCGTGAACGTGAGGTAAGGGATACGCATCAGCTTCCGTGCAAGAGTTTAAACGTCTACTGTCGAGACAGAAACGTGCAGAGCCGTCTTTTTTAGAAACCAAAAGAGTTGGGTTGGTCCATGCACTTCTGCTGGGAACCACCACACCCATTTTTAACATTTCGTCAAGTTCGTTTTCTAAAAGTTTAAGTTTTTGGGGGGCTAAGTTGTAATAACGTTGCTTTATGGGTAGGCCATTGGTTTTGATATGGTGTTCAACCAAATTTGTCAAACCTAATCCACATTTTTCGAAAGATATTGACTCGAATTTATTGACCATTTCTTTTAGTTGAAGAGCCTGGTCCGTGCTTAAATTTTCGTGAGGTATTATTGTGCGGATCTCACTAATTTGAGCAGCAGTGGAGGTTTCGCCAAGAGTATTAAATACTTGGGGAGCAACATTGAATGCCTTCCAGAAGTCAACGCCAAGGATGAAATTCTGGGATATAGAGGGCACTATTAGAAAATTGATTGTAACTACTTTATTGTTACAATTAATTGGCAGGGCAAGGGCACCGATGACCGGTTGGGAAACATTATCCGCAGTCGTCAGGTGTGTCGATTGGGGCGAAATTCTAAAATCACTGTTAACAAAAGGCAGGTGAGCATTGTTGCCAAGACAGCTGACAGATGCGCCACTATCAAGTAATCCGGAAAAGGGCACATTGTTAACAGAGAAAAAAGCATAGGGTCTCCCATCTTTAGCTTGTTTGCAACAAACCGAAGAAACATTTAAGGTCTGGTTAAAATACTTAATGTGTGCTAACCAATCAGTCCATTCTTTAGACCTTGGTTCAGAATGGGTGCCTGAGAGGTTATTATTTAGTTTTTTGGCCTCTTTATGTAGAAATTTGGTGGGGGCTTGGAGAAATCCACCTGAGGTCTGACATCGCTTGGGTTTTGTAACCTTTCCATGTTGTGCCTTGATTTCTTGAAAATGTTGCGCAGTTCGTCGCTTGGAGGAGAGCGATCCTTAGAGTGATGCCTCTTGAAAGTTCGGGGTTCCTTGGATTCCAGAAACCTCGCTTGCTTGAAACAAGTAGTGGCCAGATGGCCTACTTTTTTGCAAAAAGAGCACACTTTTTTGTTGTCGAATTCTGGTTTTAAACCAGACGAACGGCTTGGCACGACCACATTATTTGACACATTCTTTATGTTCTTCCTATCCTGGTACGATTCCAGAAGGAGACAGACTTCGTTTAACTGGGCCAGGGATGCAATTTTCTGCGAGGTGATGATGTTCTCGTATTTGCTTAAAAGGCCATCAGTTATGACTGGTAATAGTTCAGCTTCCGAAACAGGATGTGAAAGCTTGATGTTAATGGATTCAGCCCTTTCTATGAATGTTGCCACAGGTTCATTTACTAGCTGTTTAATAGGTAGTAAAGATAATTTGATCCGGTGCTGGGCTTCCGTTTTTCCGAAGCTAGAGATTAGGGCAGATCTGAGTTTATTCCAATCTTTGCATTTAGTTTTTTGAATGCGGTGCCAGGGTATCAATTCTGGGGAGATGAGTTCTATAAAGTTTTTTCGTAGAATCTCGAATGGGATATTTTTGATTGTAGCCGTTTCTTCAATACGGTCAATGAAATCCAGCACATCGGAGACGCCATTATATTTGACTTTCCAAGAGGATAAATCGTAAGTTTTATCTTGTGTCAAGGTGGGTGCGATGTCCTGTTTTATCATTACTTGCGGCATAGGTTCTTTGTTAGGAACAAGATTATCCAAAACTTGCGTAGCCGAGCGTGAATTATTTTCGCTTGAGGGGGCGAGGTTTATTCTCTTAATGTACTTTTTGTTGAATAAAAGTGCATAAGCCTTTAATGTAGATTTAGATTTGCTTGATGGCGAGAGTCCTCTATCCCTTAAAGCAGTTTGTAAGTGAGTTTTGGATAAGTTGTGCACGTTGGGAATGATGCCCAAATTGGATGATGCCATAGCTTAATTGTTTTCCATTGTGAGTTTCCCGGGTGGTGAAAAAAATTTTGCCAGGGGTTTTCTTTAGTAAGTGCAAAATTAATTTTGTGAGGCACTTTTCACTTGGTAATCACTGGTTGGCACTTCTAAAATAGTTATAGAAAACTGCATTCCATACTACAATTTGGTATATATGACACCAGAATCTTTGTCAAAGGAAGGCACAAGAAAAAAATTTTGCGTGGAAAGACCTTAGTAGTAAAGGTTTCTGTGTTTCACTGACCACTTTTGAGAAAACTGTGAAATTCACAAGTATATATTTATTTTCAAAAAATTTGGCCAGGACTGACCTTTAGAAAACGGCTTTTTTATTTTTTTCACTTCACTTTGCACTGAGAAAGGCACTAAAATTCACAAAAGGCACTCTTCTGGCAAATAAAGACAAACTTCCGGATGAAAATAACTGAATATGGGATTCGTTACGTCAACCATATTAAAATTATTTTATTTATTCATGGAACCAATCATTGGCTTTATTATTATTTCACTTTTCTTTATGTAAGGAAAAAAAACACAATTCACTTTACACTTATGCTGAAAAAAAAGCGGTACCTATAATGTAGAATGGGGAAAGAAAGTCATTATTTTGTCCATTTGGTGAAATATAAGTTGTACTAATTTGACAGACACAAGTGGGCCAATTGGTATATTGTGCAGAAACAACAAAAAACGTAAGTCCGAAATTTTTGATTAAGGAATTCGCAAAATAACTGGGGTTCCAGAATCAAATTTATAATAATCATTTCCGTTGCTATCCGGTTCAGTCATAAAAGGGTGGTTTGATTATAAACGCTGCATAGCAACAGTTAATTATTTCGTTCCGACGGGTTTTTCCGTTGGAATTTTTGGCGCGAGACAAAAGCACTTGCGCGCGCAAACCAGAGAATAGGTATTTACCGCGTGAACATTTTCCGTTGGTTTGGCGCGAGACTGTTGCCGCCCGCCCGTTGTTTTGTGACGCGTGCGCAGTCAAGTTCGCGGTTGAAAGTATTGGCGCTTTCGGGCGTCCAAAATGGCCGTGTTTTTTTTTATCTGCGACGCAATTCATAGTTCCAATCAGATCTGTGTTATGGATCCAATTTACACATAGATTTCTATGGTTTTTTCACAGAATTCACTGTTCACTGGGTGCAGAATATCAAGGCATAATTAATGTTTACAAAACAATTCCTATGCAGGGAGGATTTCGACAGGTTGCATTCCGCATAGCGACCGGGATAGAAAAAAAATTCTGAGCCCCACGTTATGGCGACAGTTGTTATGACCCTCTTTGCTGGCTTCAAAACCAACACCTTCTCCGGGGCCAAGGGGGCCCTAACATGTCCCAGGCCAGCTCACAGCAGAGACAAAAGTACCCTCTATTCCAGGGGCAGGTCGCACGAATGCTTCAGAATTCTCTCTCTTCCACGGGCGTCTGGGGAAGTACACTCTAGGAAATACTCCTGCCGAGGCAGATTAACAACAGGATTGAATTAAATAGATTCATGTATTGCAAATTCAAAACACAGTACATCGGTCATTACAGTACAATTCAATACAAGAAATGCATACTACACAAACCTAGCTAACGTGTTTATACCTCATGATCTCTGAAAACGAAACTCTCTGAGTGATGGCTTTTCGCGGGAGTTTACAGTCTATCGTTAAAGGACACAATCAAAAGAGGAAACAATTGTACAGCTTACATGATGTTCGGGGATCTTCGTCTTCCGGCTTCAGCAGGGGCACCTCCCGAGTTTAGGACAGAACCGAAGTTTACACAGGCATGGCGAAATACCAGCGCTAAACCCGTAGGCTATTCAATTAACATCGCAGGTGCATTTGCGTTCAATTTGGTCGGCAAAAGCCGGCCGCGAACTGTGATTCGACCCGACGGGTCGTAACGTGCGCCCGGGGCGGCTTGCAATTCTCAACTGTGCGGACGCGGTGGTGCGCGGGAGTGCAGAGGGGAGAGGAAGTAGGAAGCAGGGAAACAGGGGGGAGCGGGGTGTTGTTGAAACTGCCGCGGAGATTTTAGGGACTCGAATTCTCTGTCGTTTAGGGCGTACCATAACAATGTTTACATTGGAGTAGAAATGGTCTAAACTAAATACCTATTTTAATTTCGAAATTATTATGAAAATTACAATGGATACAAAAGCGGCGACTTAGCAAATGATTCTAATTGCTTATTCATTACAAAGATAGGTTCTATTTTTTTAGTTAAGCGGGTAATTTCTAATAAAATAATTTATTATTAAACTGGATAGACTAGAATCTTTAGAATCTTTGCTTAACTAAAAAATAACATTAGGTCATTAGTAACTCATATTACTTGTAAGGTTTTTCCCTAATCATCATTGAAGTGAGCTGCAAACCCAATGTAATTAATTAGCTCACTGGAATTACCAAAATATTTAGAAATTCGATAGTCAAAAATGACTTAGCAACAAATATAATTATTGTAATTGATTAAAATCCTTGTAGACCACCCCTCTCCCCCTCCCCTATAATGTTGTGTATATAAACCGTAGACAAGGAAATATTTGTACCAGTGTGAAGATGGCTTTGACGAGGTGAAACCGGTTACGGTCGAATAAAATTAAGTGGAATAAAGTTTTATATTCGTTTTATTGTAATATATTATAATGGAATTCCACCATGAATTATCAATCTCAAAAATAGAAATATTTAAAAGTGATATACATTTTCAAGTCACATTTCTGCACCGAATGTGTTAATGCTATGAGAAATTTTCCGTTTTTATTAATAAGCAATTATGGATATATTTTTCATTATGAGTTATTTATTTATTTATTTATTTATTAACGCCCTTTTTCGAGGCTTTTACATATGAAATAGTAAGAAATACACAGTATTTATAGTACATAAGTGAACTGCGTTCGTAACAATATTTTATATTTGTTTAAAGATAAATTGAAGATGTCTACTGACTTGGTATAATTGTTTCCCTCCATTAGTATTCTGGGCAAAGAGGAATACATATGGTAGTTAGTTCCAGAATTACTGCACTGAAATAAATCCTGACTCCTAGTATTACGTATTGGAATCCGGAAGCTTATCAATTCGAGCAATATCGGACTGTCAACTAAATCATTTAGAATTTTATACAGAAATACCAAGTCAGTGAAAGTTCTTCTGTCTGACAATTTGAGCATATTCATATCATTCAAAATAGTATTGTAGTTTAACATAATTGCTGGAATACCCATTTTAAAATTAAGAAACCGTAAGAATTTGTTTTGTATTCTTTCAACAGCTTGTACATGTATATTGTAATATGGGTTCCAGACGGGAGAATTGTATTCAAGTTGACTTCTAACATATGCAAAATATAACAGTTTTATACACTTAATATTGTTAAAATTCCTAGTTAGCCTAGTTATAAATCCCAACATTTTTAAGGCCTTATTAGAGATTTCTGTTATGTGGTTAACAAATGAAAGATTAGATTGAAAAGTGATGCCCAAGTCTTTAATTTGTGTTAGTGTCTCCAGAGTATTGTTATCAATGTTGTAATTGAAGATCACTGGATTTTTTATTCGAGAAAATCTAACTATACGACATTTTGAGATATTTAAGTAAAGTCTATTTTCATTACACCAAAATAACAATTTGTTGATATTATCTTGAAGAATGTTGCAATGGTAAATATTTTGAATTATTCTAAAAATTTTGAGGTCATCAGCAAAAAGTAAGATAAATACATCATGAAATATTTTTGTAAGATCATTTATAAACAAGATAAATAATATTGGGCCAAGGTGTGAACCCTGTGGAACTCCACTTGTTGCATAAATTTTTTCCGACAATGAGGATTTTATTCTAACAATTTGTTGTCTTCCAGTAAGATTTTGCCCATAGTAATCAGTTTTTACGGACCACGTGCATACCTAACTACGCATTCATAAAATATTTCATACATTCCAGAATATTTCCTTACCATAAGTTATTTTTTTTAACATTTAACAAATTATTTAATACGAGTTTAAAAAAATAGTAAATGGTATATATTCCAGACTAATCTGATGCTAGTATAGAGCCTTGTTCTAAATAGTAAAAAGGCAAACAGCATTTTTGTCTGTCATTTTTTTTTCAACATATCGGAGCTATCTCAATATTTTTTGCATCAGCCATGTGGCTCGATGTTGCAATATTTTAAGCCACTTAAAGCAACGTAAGCACACTTCTATTGCGTCCGAAGTAGAGATTGCAATCCAGTTCATCCGGATAGCGAAAAATTCGGATTTTCGCATTTTAGCCAATAAAAATCCGTATAACCGAATTTTTTATGTTAAAAATTTATGCATTATCCGATTTAAGCATTCCAATTAAAAAAATAAGATATTTATCACGCAAAGTTTCGCGTCAATGTCATATAAAATGAACGCATGTGTTACTTTACCTGTTGACATTTTTCTACGATGTTTGGCGGTAAAGTGGTGTTTTTTTTTAAATATTAATATCTAATACATGTGTTCTAAATCGTATCAAAGAAATTAACGTCTTAAGAGATACAAAAAATCCGTTTTCAATGTCGGTTTATTTTTAGGATTATTTTTTGGCATTAAAGAAAACTTTGAAATTTATTATTATTTTTTTATTGTATGGACGAGGAACAAGTGGGTGATGGTTTCATTCTAAATTTATTATAAAAATGGACTGTGTTTTTTAAATTTTGATTTTTTTTTAATTTCTCTGCATTTGGATCAAAAATGTTTTCATAAGAATTTTTTTAACATTTTTTTCCACGTTTGAATCTTGAATTCTGAACACAGATCTAAAAGGTAATTTAATCTAGTTTTCATAAATGGTATTTATTTTTACGACATCTTCAAAAATAAGAAATATATAGAACATTCAAAATACTTTGGAAAAATTCCAAATTTCGTTCAGGCATCAAACAAAACAGTCGTACAGGCTGGGTAAACAATGTATATTTCTTTCCATGAACAATTTTTTAATTAGTAATGTTTTCACATCCGTGGCCGTTTATCAATTGAATAAAATTTTCACGGGGTTTTTTAGTAAGACTGAATATGTACACGCATACGATAAGAAAATGCACTCTAATCATAGGTTCTTAACCTCCAATTACGTTCCAATAATTTTAAATAATTATTTATCTCCGAATTTTCCGAATCGGCTCCGGTTTTGCAATCCCTAGTCCGAAGTGAATCGGGCGGACAAGATCATTCAAATTCCTCGATGATGAAGAAATAAATTCTAAAATATCGCCAGTAAATCATCAACGCCCCGCGCTGTTGTTTTATGGCCACACAAAAAATGGAGGACAATAAAATGGTGGTTTGGCAGAATTTTTATTGTTAAGAATCGTTTATTGACTATTATTAGTTTCTGGCGATATTCTCATTCTGAAAGTCATTGATTAATTATGTGGTCTTAGTCCAACAATCAAAATTGGTCAGATGTGATATTTGCAATCCTTTTGTAAGATATTATATACATAATTATAAATGTAATAATATTATCTTGGAACATAATGCAAAATATGCATTTTTATTTTATTTATTTAGAATGAACGGTAGTGGAATATAGAAAGAAACAAGAAAAGCATAATCACAAGATTACATAAGTAATCATTTTTGGAGGCGGCTATGGGTGCCGCCAAATAACCATAACCAAATTGATAACCAAAACCTTTGCATAGGTCTCCCCAAGTGGTTCGCTAAATTTGATGACTTGGGAGGGGCGCTCGGGTTCATGGGTTGAGGTTTGTCAAGATCTTAGCGGCCGATGCGTCTACCCACCTGTTGCGTGGCGGGCCGGATCGAGATAGACTGGTTGAAAAGGTGTTTTGACCTCTCCAGCAAGAATTCCTTGACCCATCGCCTTGCACCTTGTTGAAGGGTGGATTCGTACGCCCGTCACTCCTGGACACATTGACACTCAGATTTCTTACCATCTTTCATACCTATATGAGAGAATACGATTATTCGGCTACTATTCGGTATTCGGCCTATTCGGTTACTTTTTTACGCCGAATGGTTCGCAATATTCGGCCGAATACCAAATACCAAATCATGAAAAAAGGCATTATTAACAAATTTAATATTTATTGTCTTCACTAAAAACTTCATAATATTCCCAAAAAGGTGATTTTTTATTAAATGGTCACGACCTACTCGCAAATGAAACTCGCAAGTCGGAACTTGTCGCCCGCGAAATGTAATAAGTGTTGCCGAATATTCGGTATTCGGCAAAATCATTATTCGTAGCATCTCTAACCTATATCTTTCCCAGAACTTCCTCTTCTTCATTCCCTTAAAAATGGGTGGAGCTAATTTAAAAAAATAAACGAAAAATACGATACGATACGATACACTCCGGCCAGGAGCACTCCTATCCCAGTGAGCCCGGTGCACCAGGGGGCGATGATTTGTTAGGACTGAACACGTGCTCTAAGGATGGGTGGGAAGTTGGAGTTTAATCAGCCGGTATATATGGCAACCTAATGAGCCAATATTGGATGGGTTGAGCATTGTTTATTTCGTTTGTAAATATATATTTTTTATATGGTTCCTTCATGGTTCCTCCCCATCCATGTCGTCTCTTCCTTGATTCTTCTTCTTGCTTTCTTGTTCCTCCTCCCGTTTCCCACTTATTCTGCCGGGTCACTATTATCGGTGTCCGTTTCGTTCGTGGTATATATTTACTGAGTTGACTTTCGAAGTTTGTCTTTGTCTTTAGCTATTTCCTTCCATTCTTCCGGCGTTTTGTCATAGTAACTCATGTCATCTTGTAAAGAGTCATTCCACTTATATATAGGTCTTCCAAGTTTACGTTTGCTTGCAGAGTAGTTCCAAGCTGCTGTTAATAGATGCGATGGCTTTCGTCTTAAAGTGTGTCCAAGATATCCTAACCTGTAAGCTTTCATCTTCTTAGTAATTATTTTACATTCTAGTATTTGGCATATTTTTTCTTTAGGCGCGTTCCTTGACTCTTCCAGCAATTGTTTCAAGAAATATCGTTCGTATCTTCATAATCTTGATCTGTTGGCTTTGGTGAGAGCGACGGCTTTTAGTCCGTAGACCATCGCCGGTGCAATGGTCTTGATGTAAAGTAAAGTGGTGTGCCAGTCCAGTTTCATCTTAAGTAAGAATGGCATTATGATTTTTGTATTTTATCTTTCCTGATCAGTGATGAGGTTATTTAGGTTCCTATACATTTGATTTCTTTTTCGGGTTTCATACGGATTCCTCCTACGTTGTACCACTGTGCTTCTGGAACTATTCTTATTGGATTTCTGACTAAGAGTTTAGTTTTTGTTTCATTCAGGGTCATGCCTACTGATTTCAACAGCGGTTTTAGTTTTTTTGATTATTTTTCCAAGTATGTTTGTGTCATTTGCCAGTATAATTATGTCAGCGGCGTATGCTGAGGGGTCATCCATCACGTGTATTTTTTTTGTACAAAGTATATTGAAATTTTCAGAATATTGTCGTGCGTTCAACGAAAAATAAATACACGTGATATCTCATTATATCCCCCCCCCCCCCCCCTCCTTGTGATATTTCGTGATTCCCCCCCCCCCCTTTCGAGCCTCACGTGATTAATGGACGACCTCTAATATGATTGGAAGGGTGATTCTGAATTCTTAGGATTTCGTTTGGGGAAAGGGGACATCCCTGTTTCACCCCTCGGTTTTTTTGATATTACTCTTGATTGTTGTCCGAACCAAGATATTGAAGTTTTCTCCACCATGCACGCTGCAAAAAAAGAATATACATTAGTACAAGTTAAGAAGATACGAAAACAAAAAACCTGTTATGCAATGACCTCATTAAAATATGTAGGTACTACTAACGTGTTTAATTAAAACCCCTTTATTCTTCAATAAGGGCACATTAAAATATTTATTAAAATATATCTGAGTTAAGCCGAATACTATTTTTTTGTGTGAATATCGCTTAAGAGGAACGGATGCGCGGAGTTTTTTCATATAAAACTCAAAATTTTGATTTGAGGCCAACATTCTTTTTGCATTTGTATTGTGGCCTCAAATCTAAATTTTGTACGAAAAAGGTCGCCCAACTGTTCCTCTGAAGGCTTCGATCTACTCCCCACCATCTGAATTCAGTGAAACTATAGCATCTGTAATTGGTAATGAAGTGAGGCTTAATGTTAGAGGGTAAAGGGAATGTTGTGAAGAATCTTGCTATTCAGATTTGGCTACCAATCGCGGATTTTTTAATATTTAAAATTATCATCTTTTACCAGGGCAATGCTTCTCTCGTGCTGTGATGTTTTATTAGCCCCTCCAGTCTCACGGCGAGAAGCCCCGAGAACACCCGAGAAGCATGAATGTGATGAGTTTCTCGCATTCTCTTTCTCGGGCTCGGCTGTTCTCGGATCACTGTCGGTATATTTGGCCGCTTCAAAGGATTTCTCGGGCGAGAAGCGAGAAGACTACTACACTCACGTTTTGTCTCAGTATTGTTTAGTGAGCGGTTGAGAGTAGACGTGCGTTATATTTTTGTTTTTGTTTCGAAAATTTTGTTTCCTTGTGTTAAAAATGTGGAACAATCAACAAGAGTTGCAATTTATCGCACAGAGCCAAACCTGCAGCATTTTGAATATCGCCTGTAATGTCGTCCATACCGGATGGGAAACAGATCACGAGTGAGAAAAATGAGAGTGTGGATAAGTGCTTGTTCTCGCCGTGAGTTTGGAATCAGCATAAGATAAATTAGTGGTGGTTACCTGTATAAAATGTCTCAACAAGCCTATATTTACTTTTAATTCAACACGGAGAGCGAATTTACTAATCAAACCAGACATATGGATACAATACAGGGAATTAACCTTTAGGTACCGAGGTGCCGTTTATCTCTTATTGCTTAAATAAAATAAAATATAAGGATTTACACGTTTAATAATAATCATAAGCATTTAAATCACAGACGTCAGTTTTTTGGAATAAAAAATGGACTTTTACCTTAATCTTAATATATTTTAATTACACTGTTTTTTTTTTCTAAAAAATAAATTATTCTTAAAGTTAAATAACTAGGTAAACTATTAAAGCAAAGAAAACATAAATAATTAGCGGTTTTATGAAAAACCACAAGGCATCAAGTAGAAGAACTATCAAATATTATAAATAGTCTTTGCACACAGGCGCGCTGCATTGAAGACACAAATGTTTCGTGTAAGTTTCACGTATGTAAGCAGTCTTGTATTTTAGTTTTGAGGGACAGATATGAGATATAACATAGTTTTTTAGGTTGGTTACTCTCCATTTCCCTTATATTTTCCGGCACATCTGACCCAAGAACTGTTTTTTATCGACAAGCGCAATTCCCTTGGAATGAGGCCGTGATTCATATATTTTCCTAGTGAGAGGAACACTGTTATTATCAATTGAGGTTGCCTGTTTCATGCCCGAAGAGCTTGGTTAATTCATTGTAACATTTGACAAATAAAAGAGGAAACCCATATAATCTGAAAAAAGTTACATAAGTACCGACGTGTGGTCTAACACACCACTCGCGATCTTATAACAGCCATAACTTAAAGGTTAAGGGACGTACCTGACAAACTTCAACCAGCGACTCCTGACCTGACGTATTATAAAAAAATCTTTCACGTATTTTCACCGGTCGCTCAGACGAGAAATCGCCCAATATCAGTCCGAACTGTCATGTAACTATTGTTATCTGTTTTTAGGGAAAAAAACAATGTTTAAATGTAGCTAGAGATTCGAGACCCAAATGTTATCTATATTTTTTTACTCCAAATAGCCCCAGGAATCACTGGTTTTAAAGTGTGTAGGTACTGTAGACACTAGACATGGGCAGAATGATTCCCAGGAGTGAATCGATTTAGTCTGATTGCCATGGCCATTTGAATTGATTCCTTTTATTCATTGCTTTATTTAAAAAAAAAAAATAATAAATGGGAGGTCACGGAGTACCGCAAAAGAGGAGACTGATAGGCTAGTAAGCACCGCACAAAGAGGAGACCGATTATTCTATCTCATTATCTCGCAGATTAATGTGTTTGTCTCTTTTTATTGTCGTTTTTTCGTTTAATCGAATTTCAAATCACAATGAGTTGGGAGGCTACGAAGCACCGCACAAAGAGGAGACCGATTATTCTATCTCATTATCTCGCAGGCTAAATCCTATAGATGTATGTGTTTGTCTTTTTGTGGTGTCGTAATTTTTCGTATGTAAAATGTATTTATTGCTAGCAATTATATCTTAAAATTATACAGGTTTTCATTTCACCCTTAAATTTTATTAATTTTATTTTATTTATTAAACTTATAACTGTTCCACTTCACGTGATCTAATATAAACATACATTTTAACATATGTTTTTCTGATTTTTCTGTTTTCGATTGAGTTTCGCTTATATTGTCTTCATTTATTTAAATATACATTTTAACATTAAGATGAGTATTTTATGACAGCTAACCACAGCTAATTGGCCTTATGATATCTGCAAATTTACATATTATATCTACCCAAGAACTACGTCTAAAAGTAGGTAGGTACTGGTATTCCGATATCTTTCGTACGTACCAAAAAACCGATAAGCATCATTTTCGACTAACTATGTAATGAAATCGACGGCTTGGCGCGCGGGGGAATAAATGAACCGCACGGACGGATTAAGGGCTGGCATTGAGGAATGAATTAGCAAATTTTTGACTAGTATTTTGTGTCTTACCTCGCAGTGACTTGATTTACTCGCGAGCTGCGGACCTAGGACTGGGATGCTTTTGGGACAGATCTTGACAGAGATTGACGTGACGATGACGTCTGACGTCATTTCTGGGTCTGAGATTTAATTCTATATACGTCACAAGTGAAAACGACTTTTGTTTTAATTCCTGAATAAAGCGCTTCGGAAAATCTCGATTCCGACAGACTAGATACCTGGGACGCGGACATTGAACACGGACCTGGGACGGCGGGGACGTTAGGACAATCCCAGGACTATTAATTAGGACAAATGATTAATTCCTTGCGTGAAAGAGATGCTCGGGCAACTCGGCTGAATCGCGGCCACGTTTTGGGACATGGATTTTGATGATGTTCGGGTGGATTTAGAATGGCGGCGCGGCGGTAGCGGGATGCAATCGTAATAGGCGAGTCGTTCACAATACCTTCCGTCGACCACTTCGCGGCGCGCCGCCCGCGCCCGTTTAATAATATTTAAATACCTATGAAACAATATAATATTTAAATCGTTTACGGAACACGTTATTCATTGAAATAATTTAACAGTAAAATAAATAGAAATTAAAAATGTATGGTATCGTTAAAAATCGTAGGATACAAAGCCAAAGGCAAGGAATGAAGAATCAATTCCTTTTGAAATTGAGAATTCGATCGAGTGTGTCACAAGATTGAATTTATTCATTTAAATCGGTCATTCAATTTTGCCCACGTCTAGTAGACACATCAACAATTTTAAAACTTATAGTCTTGCTTACAAAGTTGTGTATCATAGTTCATTCATCACCCCAGCGTTTATTATGTGGTCAATCATTAAGGCTTGCGTGGGCTAACTGACACATAGCTGTTATAAAGCTGTTTAAATGCGTCAAAGCATAAAAAAACTTCTATAATAAGAACTAGCTTACATCTTGGATGGTATGATCACCGATATTGAATGATTGGTATAAAAAATGTAGGCGGTTTCATTTTGTGGAATGAAAATTGAGCGTATTACTTCAGATTGAGGCCGAGGAAGAAATCTAAAATAAATAATTGTATTTTATATGTGATATTGAACACTGCTGCAGTTATTTTCGTGAAGTTTGAAATTACCCCAACAAAAACTATCGCTCATTTTTCGAGATTGAGACGTTTTAGATTTTCACATCAAAATATGTGCTTCCATATTCAAGTTTACTTCTAACTAAGGCATTGTAAAGGGTTAGCGTTAAAAGAGGATCTTTGAAAGGTTTACATATTCTATGAATAAATCCCATCATTTTAAATGGTTTGCACTTAATAGATAGATATATTTATTTTATCATAGATATCAAAGATATACTTCATTTTATTTTGGTCTAGCCGCGTTTGGTAACCAGATCAGAATAGCTATGTACTTCCTTATCATTCGCTTCATAACGTACCCTATAGTTACATACTCGGTATTTGAATATAAAATTCTAAATTATGCATTTGACGGTGCAGATTTGCTTGCATTGATAAGTAATCAAATTCCAATTCTAGAAATCGCGATTTATTTCAGAGTAGAAATTCTGGAACTAACCACCATAGGCATTCCCCATTGGCCAGATTACTTATGAAGGAAAATAACTACGCTGAGTCAGAGTATATCTCCAATTAATCATAAAATAATTTTTTTTTAGTTGTTTTTTTTTTTTAATTTGAGGCAGTATGATATTGCATAATTTTGACTACGTATATCCTATGTAAAATATGAAACATTTGTGTGGTATTGTCGTAAAAATATTCCTTATTTCATTTTAATATTCACGCTCTCTACCCCTTCGATGGCTTCGGCTCCCTATCTAAACAATTACGTATGTCTCTTCTTCAAACACAGCCTTATTGTGTGGCACCATCAAATGACCCATTATTAAACTTGTTCCCTTTGAAAATTGTGTTCTATTACCCCCCTCCCCCTTCCTACCTTTCTATTGACACCTTTAAGTCTATTTCTATTGTTGTAATTAATTTTAAGTAAACCCCGAGGAACAAAACATGGCGGATTTTTATAAACAATAAACGTGGTTGAAACTAAGTAAGTAACCAACTAATTTTGAATTACCTATGTACGGAGGGACCCCAATTCTATAGGTACATATATCAGGTTTGGTATCAAAACTGTGCTTGGAACTGAAACCTCGTTTCTATAAATCTTATATATAAAAATCTCGTGTCACGGTGTTTGTGATCGCACTCCTCCGAAACGGCTTGACCGATTTTTATGATTTTTTTTATGTATATTTGGTAGGTATGAAAATAAGTTTTAAAGTATATTTCATACCGCTAGGTGATTAGGGTGTCCTTATGCAGAAAAAAATTTCAAATTTTTTTGACAAATCTTTTTCTATTTTTTTTGTTTGACATCAAAAAATACCTATAACCCTAAATTTAACCATCCTACCCCCACCCTCCCATTTTTAAATCCCGATTTTAGTATTTTTTTATGAACAAATTTAACCGTCTTTCGTATTTCAAACAGAACCTAATTATTTATGTTGTTGAATGACAGATGGCAAAACGTCCGCCTCATTGAACTTTCATCCACACAGGCGCAAGACATTCACGAGAAGCATCGCATCATTTTGATATTTCATTCGGCATCTTGTTCTCACGTGGGCAAACCATCGAGCTTATTTATGTTGGCTAAAGACGGACTGAAAAAATATCGAACACTCAATTGCTCTTCGAAATTTATATTGATTTTCTTTATTTCATTTTCCAACTTTCGAAATCGTCTACAGCATTCCATTCCTCTTTCTGTCTTAGATCCCATACCCACATACCTACAATACATTTTTTTTTAAATTTAACAACCAAAATATTCACTAGAAATAATTTATACGACAGAACATTTTTTGTCGGGTCAGCTGGTTAATCTATAAAATGTAAAATATTGTATAAAAAAAACAAAAAAAATTGAATTCTTTTCAGAGTCTACTACTGCCTAAAAAGAGCATTTTTTTTCTTCGCACATTATGAAATTACTCTAAAAAAGTTTACGTGATTTAGCTTAATTTATTTCCTTCTTTATTCGACTGTCAAAACCAATAAATTGTGCCTATAATTATACATTCTGTTTGATTAAGATTACGAGCACATCCGCAGATCATGTAAATACGACCAGTTTCAATCATTATTAGTGACTTATAAAATAAAACCTACTTGGTCAAGTGACCATTAACAAGTTTCGGCCATCACCACGAATTACCGAAATTTAAATAAATACTGCATAAAAATTACCAATTTACTCTTCACGAGAATAGCTACGCATCATTCTAACAGTTTTTTTAATTGCTTTTTTTTTTAAATTTACCGATATGTAAATTACTTTATATAAGTGATTCAATGAAGCTTTAAAAGTGCCTCGTATAATTGCCACTATTATTTGACCGGATTATTTGTTTATTGCACTTTTAAAGCAAGCATAAATGCTTCTATCATCAAACATAAACGTACTAAACCCTGACCACTTGATTAAGTTTACGACATGTTTTTTATCCAAATAAACCCGCGTTCCTTGGATTTAGGAGAACCTACTTTGATAAATTTTATTTAAGTCGATTCGATCTTGAATAAACATCGTTAAACTATTGCTTTATTTCTTTAGAAACCTGACTTTTTTATTGTGTATTTTTTATGGCGAATGGTTTTAAAAGTTTTTTTTTTATTTTAATCAATCTGCAGTAAAACGATTTTACTGGCTGTAGAAGTTGTCGCTCTGGTATTTTAATTGAAAAACATCATCTTTCATGACAGGTATGTATTTATGAGATGAAAATTGGTTACATTTTGATAGAATAACGACAAATCACGAATGTTTTAATTGAGAATTTTATCGATATTGCAGACCAATTGAACATATCGAGTGGAAGATACTCTTATTGGAGGGGACCCCACCACTTTCCCAACGGCGTTATAAGGAAACATATGGTTGTCTCCTTCACCGCACACGTCAACACTCTACTTTTTTTAACATTTAATTAAACGACTCTAGATCCTCCAATGTCCATGCATACGGGGTTAGTAAGCAGTATGCAAGTACTTACATTAACATTATACAAAAGATAAATAGAAGTAGCAGCCCGTGGAATAATTCTTCTGAAATAGGTAACATCAAAAAGAGAAAATAGTGTTAGTAAAAGATAAAGAAAAATAAAAAATAATGGCGAAGATACTCTCAGTATCGCCCTGGTGTAAGACCACCATTCAGAATTTAAACGTTGGTTGATATGGCTTTAGCCATGTTTGGTGACCAGATCTGAATAGCCGAATCTTCCCTATCTCCTTCCCCTCTTCGCTACCTTCAGCCTCACAACGTATTCAGTAATGGGAGGTGTCATCTTCACCCTGGCTTCAGACGGTTGAGAGCGCATAAGACTCTCGTACGTTACTCACAAAACAAACTTCCCACAGGAATCTCTGAGGGAAATTATTTCCTTCAGGACCTTAGCTGTCTTTGAGGATGCTGTGTGGAGTGTATTTTTTAAGAATGGAAATCCAAGCTGTTAAACACAAGAATGAGTGGAAGCGACAAGTTTTCATATAACCATGTACACACGTTGATTGAATATGTGTTTGCCTTATTTCCTGACTGCACCGGTGCCGAATGTATCAATGATGCTATTTTGTTTTTAAGTGAAAACTTCTTTAAAAGAGATAAAACATCTATAGGATTTAGCCTGCAAGAGAATGAGATAGAATAATCGATCTCTTCTTTGTGCGGTGCTGCGTAGCCTCCTCGCTCTTGTCAACTTTAGTTTTCTGAAGGTTTTAACGCGTGTGAACTGAACTGCATGCACACTTGTATTTTTTTACATATGTGGGTACTCAGGTGTCGGCTGATGGTTAAATGAAGAAAAACGAGTTTGCGTGTAAAATAAGCCTTTAATAAGTTCCCACAATAATTCGTGAGCACACAAACACTGTCAGCGTACAATTTTACGATATTAATAGTACACACTGGGTCAAGGTTGATTGCGGATAGACGAGGCGACTGCGTGGTAGTTGAACGAATACTGAATTTTCGCTGTTACTAGGCGCCTTTTATATGGTCCGACGAGTGGAGTATTAGTGGTAAATCGTCACTTCGGCTAGTTACCCGAAGGCGCTAGAACTTGTGCATTTCAAGCGTACGATGGTTCGTACCTTTTCTGGAATGTGCGCGAGGTAGGTAGGTCCACGCCTCTGTCTCGGCGTAGTAGGTATCTACCTACGCTCAGTCATGTATCGTCCATGCTCGACGGCTGGCGAGTGCTCTAGTAACTTCGTTTGCATATATTTGAACACAGGCGCCGCCTCTGGAAATATCGATACGTTTCGGGTGTAATCCAAAACGTGACGTAGCAATAATGCGTGGCCGCTACACATATAAATTTTCTTGTTCCTCAAAGTTTTCCCGAAAAGTTTCCCGGAGCATTTTCCATTGAAATAACTTAAAAAAAACAACCGAATTCTCACCTAACGCATGTACTCCAAAGACTGCCATCGGTTTGTTAGGATAGGGGAATCCATTAAATAGTCCGTTTCTGCACAGGGTGTCGACACAAGGTTTTTTCAGGTATTTTGAGGCTCAGAACAGAGATCGCCGACGATGGTGTGGAGCACTTGCGATTTTAACAGCGCCAGCAACAAGTGTGCTGGATATCAGAAGACTTGGTAAAAAGAATATGTGTTTTTTTTTGGTTCCATGACAGTTGATCCGGCGGCATTTGGTCCGGCGACATTTGGTCCGGCGACATTTGGTCCGGCGACATTTAATCCGGCCGACATTTAATCCGGCCGACACTTGATCCGGCGGACAGTTGATCCGACGGACATTTGATCCGGCGACAATTGATCCGGCTTGATTCTTTAGAAGATTTTTTCTTCAAGTAAGTATGTAAAGAGGATATACGGCCGTACAACCAAAGTCGATGTATTTATATCTGAAGGCATCTTGAGTGAAAATCCGCTGTAAAAATATTTTTACTAACAATAATTTCGACTCTCCGAAGAAGCATGCGGCAATACAAAATACGACATACTTATAGGTGCAGTCAGTTTAACAATAAAACCGTAAAAGATTCCTACTTGCGTATAACTTTTTTATCTGAAAATTACACTAGAGTCTGCTCTCAACCATCTCGAGCAAGTGAGTGCCAATGGCATCCAAAATTTAGGTATGGTGTGTTACTGAGGGTAGTGGGGAGGGAAAGGAGATGTGGAAAACGTACCTGGCTATTCAGATCTAGTCACGTCATTTCAAGTAATCCGATTAAACCTACATACACTGTACACCAGCGAACAAATTACAAAAATCATATGATATAAATTTTTTTGTATTTTTATTTTTATTTTTTAGAACTTTTATCAAAACACAAGAGTCCCAACTGCTTCCAACCGTCTGGAGCCAGTGAGATTATGGCATTCCTAATTTAAGTTGTGAGGCTGAAATTAGTGGGGAGGAGAAGGATTCGTGAAAAATTTTCCTGGCTATTCAGATCTAGTCACCAAACACGCCTACAGCCATTTCAAATAAAGTTTCAATTCTGAATGAATACTGACGAATAGCAAAATACGACATTCTTATATGTGCAACATCTACTTAAGATTTAGGAGGCGGATATGTTTACCGTCGCCCCGGGAACCATTTATTGGTTAACCAACATTCCTGCCATAGGTCATCCCAAGTGGTTCGCTACGTTTGGTGAATTAACAGGGGTGCTTGGGTTCTTGGAGTGAGGTTTGTCTAGGTTTTTATGGCAAATGCTTTTCCTCATCTACTGCGTGGCGGTCCGGATCGTGAGAGGCTGCTTGAGGCAGACATAATCTAGATCTCTTCAGCCGAACTCTCTCGACCCATCACCTTGCACGGGGAGGTGGATTCATACGTCTCTCACTCCTGGACACATTGAGCCTAAGATACCTACCCACCCCTAATACTTTTTTTCTTTCTCAGAACTTCATCTCCTTCCTTTTATTAAAAAGACCCTCCACACAGCGTCCCCAAAGATGACATAGACCCTGAGTGATTTTTTTTTCCTCAGGGCCCCATGCATGGAGCTATTGTAAAATTTAAAAAATGCAGTCGGCTTGGGAAAAATAAGCTTTACTTAAGGAACGTACCCATACTACGTGACTTGTTCAGGGGGGGGGGGGTCTTCAAAATACCACGCTTGTACATTAGAGCGGCGGTGGGCTCAGGATTTTAAGTCACCGGGGGGGGGGGGGGTAAAAATTGCAAAAAGTTGGTCACGTAGTATGGGTACGTAAATGGCTTTAGGCGTGTTTGGTGACTAGATCTGAATAGACAGGAAAATTTTTCACATATTCTTCTCCTACCCACTATCTTCAGCCTCACAACATATAAAAATTAGGAATGCCATAGTCTCACTGGCTCCAGACGGTTGCGAGCAGTTGGTACTCTTGTGTTTTGATAAAAGTTCTAAAAAATAAAAATAAAATTATTAAAAAATTAAAATCATACGATTTTTGTAATTTGTTCGCTGGTGCACAGTGTATGTAGGTTTAATCGGATTACTTGAAATGACGTGACTAGATCTGAATAGCCAGGTACGTTTTCCACATCTCCTTCCCCTCCCCACTACCCTCAGTATCACACCATACCAAAATTGGGGATGCCATTGGCACTCACTGGCCCGAGATGATTGAGAGCACTTGGGACTCTAGTGTAATTGTCATATAAAAAAGTTATACGCAAGTAGGAATCTTTTACAGTTTTTTTGTTAAACTGACTGCACCTATATGTCGTATTTTGTATTGCCGCGTGGTTCTTCGGAGAGTCGAAATTATTGTGTAAAAATATTTTTACAGCGGATTTTCACTCAAGATGCCTTCAGATATAAGTAGACTTTGGTTGTACGGCCGTATATCCTCTTTACATACTTACTTGAAGAAAAAATCTTCTAAAGGATCAGGCCGGATCAATTGTCGCCGGATCAAATGTCCGCCGGATCAAATGTCCGCCGGATCAAGTGTCGGCCGGATCAAATGTCGGCCGGATCAAATGTCGCCGGACCAAATGTCGCCGGACCAAATGTCGCCGGATCAAATGTCGGGTCACCGTTTTTTTACATCTTCTATTATGCACTGTTAATGTCTGTTGTGTTACCTGTGTTATCAAGCACAATTATTGACATTGTAGTTTAGTGTTGGCATTTTTGAAATATTGTGTGAAGAAAGTGACTACTTGTAAGGTGCAAGGGACCATATAACATAGTAATAAAATTAATTACTGCAACGCCTCCTGTTTGCCGCCGTTATTAAGAGTAACTAGATAAGAAGTTAACGTGTTCAGCTGATGGCTAAAGGATGCGGAAACTATGTTAGGATGGTTTATATATATATGGTTTATATATGGTTTATATGAGATTTAGTGTTCAAAACAGATAAAATTTTATTAAGCACATAAAATCACAAACACGAAGTTATCAGAAAAGGTATGAAGCACGGAGTTAAGATATGCATGCTATTACAAGCGAAACGACATACGAAACAGAATGATGGTTGATGCTTGGAATTGCGCACTCCAATGCGCATGCGTTGCAGTGTGGCAACTGATTGAAAATTTCCAGCTTTTAAAAGTCGAATTACTAACTAATTAGTAAATAGTTCGTACGAGAAGAACGGCTGCGCGGACTTTTTCGTACAAAACTTAAATTTGGATTTGAGGCCAAAGTCTTATTCAAACTGAAAATTTATTTTTGTTCCTTCCTTGTTGTGAAACCTTCGCGGGCGTACTCACAACAACTCACCAAAGTTTCTTCACAATCGGATGAACGGTTTAGCAACGCATTTTCATGACGCATGCACACATCAAATCTATTAAAATATTAATCCTTAAAGTTTTATCGAAATTGGATGAATGGTTTAGCTCTAAGTCTAAATAAAAAATCGGGCCAATATTTAGTTCATCATTATTGTACCTTGTGGTCAGTGGCCATTATGGTATTCTGTTTCGCCCCACCCGATCCTACTTTGTTCTACCCACTCCGTTGTGGTAAATATTCTGCTAGAACCCATCCCACTCTATCCCATTCCGCCCCCTCCGTTGTGGTAAATATTCTGCTAGAACCCGTCCCACTCTATCCCATTCCGCCCCCTCCGTTGTGGTAAATATTCTGCTAGAACCCGTCCCACTCTATCCCATTCCGCCCCCTCCGTTGTGGTAAATATTCTGCTAGAACCCGTCCAACCCTATCCCACTACGCTCTTCCCGTGATGCAATCCGTCCCGGGTGCGACCCATGCTAGCCTACGCCACTGACCATAAGCGGTGGTTATAGGGCGGATAACATTTGTCAATGCTCTTCATCTATATGTAATCTCCTTTCATTGTGATCTTTTTCGTGTTATTGTTATATTGTTAATTGGACTATTTGTCCGTAAATAAATAAATAACGTGGTGTCATCACCCCCCCCCCCCCCCATTAAAGTTGCCAAACACAAATTTCGACTTCATAAAATATTGGTCCGTCCTGGGGGGGGGGGGGGGGGGTGGTCCCTGTCGAAAAAATAAACTACAAGTGGTCCCGGGTCAGTAAAAGGTTGGGAACCACTGGTCTATATGAACATATTTTTTTAAAGCCATAATATTTTTCACTGGAGTTCCTTATTATAACACACTCGCTAAAAATGCTGAAATCATGAAAAATTGGGTTATTTAGATATATTTTGTGATATAAAAAAAATATAGCACGTATTCGTCCTTGATATTTGCGATACCTTTTGGTAAAAAAAAAAAATTTCAGATTCGTAAAGAATTTGGACTCAATACAAATTTAATTTAAAAAAATGAAAATAATAAGTTTTAAGTATGAAAAAGGCGGCGCAACCGTTCCTCTTAAGAGCGTTTAACCAGCCAGCGGACGAAAATCCACATTTCGTCGAAAGTTGTTCTTCCGATCGTGCAGCGCAGTTACAATGAGAAAGATTGATTTTTCTCCGTACCAGCTTTTTAAAATTATAACTCAATATCGAATTTATTTCAATCCAAATTAGCTTTAATTTATACCTTCATCCAAAAATGCTGAAAGGCGTGATGATAAAACTATTAAAATAGTGTACTTTTTGTAGTTATTTTTTGATTATAAGTGAGGGAGCGGTCCGTATCGGTAGAGACGGGAGATAAATGAAAGGCGTGCAGTCGATGTGTGAGTCAGTCTTTATTGTGGCTACGTAGCGGAGGTCGATGCGGAGCGGGAGCGGAGTGGAGTGATGCTGCTGCGTGGTGAGTGAAGATGAAGGTCAGGACATTACGGCGGTGAAGATCACAGGTCTTCAGGAAGCCGGCGTGTTACCCTACACCATTGCGGTGTAGACGAGACCTTGGTCCAGGCGGTCGATCGACGTCGTGTTGACGGGATATGGCGGCTGTGTGTCCAGTGGGTCGGAGCACACACGTGACGCAGGAAGGAACCTTGAGAGGCGATGAGGTTGCTGCTCGTTGCAGGATGAGGATGCTGGCGCGTTGCCAGTTGTTGTTGCTGCTCGTTGCAGGATGTTGGATGATGGCGCGTTGCCGGTGGTGGTTGTGGTAGCTGCTCGTTGCAGGGTGCTGGTTGACGTCTCATGTCGAGATGGTAGTCGGAGAGGTTCCTCGAAGGTGCTGAAATGTTCCTGTGTCACGCTGGATAAATTGATGTTCACTGTTGACAGCGCGAGGCCCGTGCCCCGCGCGGGCAGGTACTTAGTCGCGACACTGCTCGTTCTGTGTTCCTTTATCGATGAATGAATACTGAGGTACTGACTGACTAGCTCCGAGCCAGCGAGCGCGGCTTATATACCCGTGGCAAGTAATTTCGATGACGGTAGGTAACGTCGGGTGAATTCACGTAAAGGCGGGATATCACCCGAACTTTCTGCGGGCACTTGAACGGTACAGCCGTGCGTTCTAGCTCTTTCGCGTAGGTGGCGGATTATCATTAAGGCGGCCATTATTACTACGCTGTATGTATGTAGGTAGATGTATCGCTGTAGGTATGTGCTTCCAGCTAATTCTGTGGAGGTCAGTGGCGCTGCGGTAAATTTTACAGAGCGGGTTAAGTAGCCGCTACATAAGTATTTATCATTTTTCAATAATGTCTAAATTTAATAAGAATGTTTAAAAAATCTGAAATATATTATTGGTAAGTGCGCAAATAAATACACAAATGGACTAATTTTCGTCAAAAAACACATGTAAGTACATATTTTTTAATGATTTTATTGAAACTAAAATTAAAATTCTAATACATAACTTTGCTAGATAATGTATTGATTTATTTTACTGCATGATTACATTATTTGAAATGGGTGTGGTATAATAAAAAACTTTTTTGAAAATTTAACAAATCTACCAACGACCTATGGAATAGCCTTATTATACTAAAAATTAAAAAAAATTCTAAAAATTTATTACATAACTATGCTAGATAAAAGAACAATCTTTCGAAATCCATTTATAATTTTTTGTGGAAAAGGGGGTTGAGTGTGTTCTAGTCATCCGCCTCCAAGACCTAGACAAACCTCACCCCATGAACCCGGGCGCCCCTGCTAAATCACCAAAAGTAGCGAACCACTTGGGGTGACCTATGGCAGAGGTGTTGGTTATCCAATTAAGGTTCCCGGGGCGGCGGTACCCATTCCAACCAATTGAAAATTGTCAATTGGTCAATGGGTGTCTAGGAGTGATGGACGAATGAATCCATCCCTCCCACTGCGGTGCAAGGCGATGGGTTGAGAGGGTTCGGCTAGATAGGTCTAGGTAAGGTCTCTCTCGACCAATCTCTCCCGATCCGGAGCGCCACGCATTAGGTGGACAAACGCATTGGCCGCCAAGATCTAGAAAATCCTCACCCCATCAACATGGGCACCTCTGCTAAGTCACCAAACGTAGCGAGCCATTTGGGGTGACCTATGGTAGTGTGCGCCCCAAATGCCCTCTTAATATTGTAGTTTAGTGCTGGCATTATGAAATATTGTAAGAAGTTGTGACCATAAATAAATCAAACCTTTCTAGTGACTATCTGTAAGGTGCTTCGGGGGACCATATAAAATTAATTATTGTTAGACTTCCTGATTTCCGTCGTTAATTATACTGCAGTTTAGTGCTGGCATTATGCAACATTGCAGTTGCTGATTACCTGTGAACTGATTTAAGGGATCATATAAATTAATAAATTTATATATTGTTACACCGCCCGCCTGACGCCGTACAATTAATTACCTGCATACTAATTGAACACCTGCTGTCGAATATAAAATCAATTATTATTTTTTTTAACGTATTTTTTTAATTTCTAAGGGGTTGTGGATATAAATATCTTCGGGCCCCAGAAGACCTTTGAGGTACTGCGGTAACAGTCTTCAGTTTGTCTATAATCGGCGCGCCCCAGCAATCTACACAGTTTATAAATAAAGATATTAATTTTTTTCTTATATGGTAAGTGAATATTTTACCAGGAGTGAATATTTTTATATAAAACTAACTGGTCTCGGCGTGCGTTGCTATTCCATTTAATAAAGAAATTGTTTCACCCTGAGTGTCCTTTCCCATTCGTCCCGTTCCCCTTCCGCCTCCTCTTCCCCTCTCGCGTTCCCACTCCGTCACCTCCACCTTCCCTCCCCCCCCCCTTTCCCCCCTCCCCCTCCCCTCCCCCCCTCCCTCCTCCCCCTCCACCCCCTCCCCCCTTCCCCCCTTCAAACAGGGTTACCTGAACCACTTGTACAGGGTTAGCAGTTGTGTACTATTAAAGTATCTGCGGGCCCTGTACAGTACGCCCAGTTTCTGAGAGGCTAACTTAACTCTGGTTTCGATGGAGCCCCCGTACCTGAGCTGGTCACTTAGAGTTACACCAAGCATATCGATGGAGGTCCTGTTCGGAAGATTGCTTCCGTTGAAGGAGACTAGATTTTCATTTCGATCCCTTTTAGACGTTATCAAACATGATTGGATCTTTGAAACATGGAGGTCATAATACAAAGATATTTATTTATTTCGAAATACACGGCACCACTACCCAACCTAACCTAACTAACATAGAAATGGTCATGGTAAAAGACTAAATAATTTAGAAGCACTCGAAATAAAGAAAGCTGTTAAAACAAAAACCCAAATCCTTAATAATCGGCTAAATGTGTCCAATAGTCCAATATTAGGGATCTTCACATATATACATACATAAATTAAGTTTTTAAACTGCATACGCAATATTACGTTATTGCAAATCCAACCTCTGCCAGTGCTGTAGATATTCGTCCACACTTTGGTTCTCATAGATATTAGTCAGCAGTTTGAGCTGTAGATATTCGTCCTCACTTTGGTTCTCAAAGATATTAGTCCGATTTGTTCAGTTTTTGGAATTCCTGTAGATATTAGTAGACGCCTCCCTTTAATGGACATATTGAAAATTGAGTATGGGCGGTGTTTCGAAGATTGGATCAAGCGTTGGCGTAAGTGGGTTGCAGTTGACGGGGAGTACTTTGAAGGGAACAACATCGATTTTGATGAATAAACTAGTATTTTCAATTTTATGAATAAAGTCCTAAAACTTTTTGATGAAGGTAATATACCTGCGCCAGGCACAAAATGTCGCGGATCCAGCCCTGATTGGTTTCAGTAGGGCTCGAGGCAACCCATTCGATTACGTACATCGAACACACATAATTATTATTTAGTCTTAACAGAGATCTGGTTATTGAGCTGTTTTATATGCGGGAAAGATATCAAACACTGCGCACTGCTTGTAATCATTGACTCGGTGGATAAATGGTATATATTTTGAAGCAATACCGAGCAATTGGTCAAATTTTTGCATAAACCCCATTAAAATATCGTAAATTATTGGTATTTGGATGAATATTCTGTTGAGACATTGACCATTAAGCTCAGGTTAACTGCTATTAAGGGAAGAAATTATATAAAGATTATTTTTTATGGAAATTAGAATAGTGCCTCTGTGCCACGCTCGTAATTATGATCACATTCTTGAATTTCAGGTTATGTGACGTATCTACGTTTTAATTATTTTTTATGAGCGATTTAAAATAAGCATAATTACATAGTTGTTCCACGAAACAATTACTCATTATTCAAATTGTTTTTTCTAATCTTTCTCCATTTTATAAAATATTGATTCAGCATATATCTGACTCTGAATTGAAGAGAAAAGTGGGACATGAACATAATACTAGGTTCACAAAGAATGAAGGAATGTTTGTTCCAAAATATAACAATAACTACGGACGGCGAACCTTGGAACATAACGTGCCCAAAATAATTATCACATTACCAAGTAATATAAAAAATTGTGATTTAACAAATAGATCTGATTGAGATATGTCCTGAAAATATGGTTTCTAAATAGAGATGGTTTGTTTTAAGTTATTTGTGTTAATTGTGACAATCTATATAGTTATAGTAATTATTAATTTATTTATTATTAAATTAATTATTTATTATTAATTATTAAGCCAATTTGGGAGGCGGGAATGGGTACCGCCGCCCCGGGAACCTTTATTGGATAACCAACACCTCTGCCATAGGTCACCCCAAGTGATTCGCTACGTTTGGTGATTTAGCAGGGGTGCCCGGTTTCATGGGGTGAGGTTTGTCCAGGTCTTGGATGACCAGGATACACTGAACCCCAGATTCCTACCCACTCCTAAACCCTTTTCCTTCCCAGAACTCTCATCTCCTTCTTTGGCCTCCTGTGTGGAGCTTATGTAAAAGTTATTCAACGCCCAGAGGGCTTTTACATGTTTGGTAGTACAATTAATTCACGACAGATGATTTTTAAACAGATAAAGAAATAATAAAAATAAAATTAGATGAAAAATGCACACAAGTCACAAAACTATAAAAAATACAAAAATACAGCGATTTGATAAGTTTACAAAAATATAGGTATGTTTAGGAATAGTTTTGGAATAAGTTTTTTACAAGATCCACAAAATTCGCCAAGTTGATGTTAAATACATCAACTTCACTGAATACTGATTCCCCATAGTGTGAAATTGTTGTATCGGAGAGTGGGCAATGTAGTTCCGCTTGTGAATGCCGCAGTAGAATAGTGTGTTTTGTCGTGTGGTTACTGTCGGTATTCATAAGTTTACGAGTTATAGGAGTTCGCAACAGTCAAATTTAGAATCAAGTATTTTGAATAAAAATGTTAAGTGTGTATTTTTAGAATATTTAGTAATAGATTATATTTTAAGTCTTCTGGTGGGATATTTAATTTAAAATTTATAAAACTTTGAAATGTTCTTGTATTCGCTCAGTATTATTAACGTTAATTTTGTAAGATGGAGACCAAACTACCGAGTTATATTCAATTTAGCTTCTAACTAGAGATACATATAATAGTTTAATGGCTTCTATGGAATTAAAGTTTTTAGTTTTTCTTAATACGAAGCCTAGTGTTTTCATACCCTTTGTTCAGAATTTGGTGGATTTGATTGGCGAAACTTTGTTTTTATCCAAAGATTCTTTCTAAGGCCGTATTATTTATGGAAAATTCGAATAAAACATGATTTTTTATTTCTGAAGGAAGTCAAGATTTTACACTTTTATCTACATTTAAAAATATTTTTTTTTGAACGCACCAATCTTTAAACTTACTAATATTTGACTGTAGTATATGGCAATGATTTATATCAGTTATTTTATTGTATAGCTTGATGTCATCAGCAAAGAGCAATACCTCAACATCATTGAAGCAATATAATGTATGTATTTTAAATCGTAATATAATGTAATTAAGCATAATAAATGTGTGTATTTTAAATTGTAATTGACAATTAACATCCTGTCAACAAATGGGATTTAATGGATTGTACCTTGAAAAACAATAAAAAAATTAATTAACTCAATAAAATTAGCTTTGTTAATTTTCTGAAAAACGAAAACGTATTATTTTTGTGGAAATATTATTTGATTAAACTTAACTACCGCCTGCTTTCTACCCACATTTTCCGCAAAGTACAAAATCTTTAAAAAAAAAAAACTATAATTGGTATAACTACCCTGTGCCGTTAAGCACTTGTCTATATTACTATATTGGTATAACTGGGCTACTACTCTAATTAACCATACCTGTAAATGATATTGTTCACGCCTTTATTGTTACATGCCTCCTTTTGGAACTACCTATTGGGTGCCCTCTGCCTCAGTTCTAATAAAACCACCGCAAAGGACACTAGTCCTAACAATCGCATCGCTTTGTAATAATCACGCCGCTTATAAGACAGAATTCGTTAACCGCACCGCAAATGTCTACGCGTGAATCTCGCCGTTCTATGCGCTACTTCACAAATCGTTTAATACGCAAAAATATTGCTTGCTTACCATTAGCGTACGCTATTATCTCCACAAAGCAAATATCACCAATTTCCCTTCCTCATCTTTCCAAACTAACAATTACCTTCCCTGTGACATAAACTCAGTGCATGGAGGGTATACAGCAGTTTGGAGATATTGGTAAGTCAACTCCAGAAATATGATAAAATAGATAAGAACCGCACACAGTCCACGCAGCATTTGATCTCTCGATTTCTTGAGAGGGCACACTTGCTCCCCGCCGCAACAGATATATTATACAGTAATCAAACTAAAGTTATGTACATTATAAATTACCTGTATTATATTTCTTTAGTGCTGTTCTCATATAAATTGCACTTCGACAGAAATTACAATTTACAAACGACCTAACCCATAAAAAATAAAATAATAGAATTCTTGTCTGTGAAATAAAGTTTCTTGTCAAGAGTTTTGGATAAAATTTGTTTGTGCTAATAAATACCCAGAATTAAAAAAAAATTGCCTTGAAACTTCTCACTTTGTTTGGGACAACATCAGCAGCAACAGCATTTTCCAAGATGAACTTCATTGAAAATCGATTCCGGAGCAGACTAACCGATGAACATCTCCGAGATATAATGACAATCGGATTCAGACTTCAGACGGATAGTCCAAGGCGAAAAATGACATTATTCTCATTAAAATTGTATAAAAAAACCTTGGTATTCTTTTTATTCATAACATTTGTTTATTATTTAATAAAATAATGTTTCGGAACCCATTCGTTTTATTGGTACTATTAGGAGGGGGGGGGGGTTAGGCCGTTTGCCTTCCGGACCGCGAGAGTCATGTTATTTTAAAAAACGGACCCCTAATGAAAGTAAGTGATGACCCCTGATCTAGACAATCCTCACTCCATGAATCACTGCTAAATCACCAAATATCACTTGGTTGGAGTATCGGTTATCCACTAAATGGTTTCCGGGGCGGTGATACCCATATCCACCCTCCAAATTAACTCAACTAGCTCCCATATTCTTACTAAATTATCGGAATACGCATACCTTCTTACATTTAAATATAGTAATATATTCCTCAATTAGTGCCTACTTTAAAGGCATCTTTACACCGCGAAGCACACATAAATTGCATGCCTGCTTTTAAGTTATAGCATATTGGGCGTGGTTGACAACTCTATAAGTTACACACAGAATACGTAACACTTAACATTCATGATAAGTTACACTTATAATAAGTTATACTCATTAAAACTTACGCTCAAAGTAAGATACATTCATAAAAAGTAATGTACAATAAAGAAGTTGTGCAAGTATAGAGCGTAATGAAACAGTTGCCCCCAGAAGCATGTCACGTGAGATATGATTTATGCAATTAAACTGATATACAAATTGTACGGTTCGCCGCCATAAATTCTCTTAACTTCTGAAATAGAGAGCTTACATTTGATTCCGCCCATGGCAGTAATGTTCCATCCACACTTTATACTTGCCCTAGACACCAGTGGCGTGTAATCGGCAGTACAATATTATTTGATGCACAATCAGGTAAAGACCATAGTTTTTGATCAGTTGATTAGTCAGACATCCAAATACTAAGTTTTGAGATAATGAGTATAAATAAAATTCGAATGCTCACGATAATAATAAAATATTATTAATAAGGCCCTTAAAACTCTTGGATTTGTTTTGAGAGCTGCAAAAGACTTTCATATTCTTGCACATTTATTATATTATATAAAACCCTTGTCAGACGCCAACTAGAGTATAACTCTACGTTATGGTCTCCATTTTACAATATTCATTCCGACAGCATTGAAAAGATTCAACATAAGTTCTTGAGGTTTATAAACTATAAATTGTGTATTCCTGTACTAAATATTGATTATAATTACTTACTGGATAAAATGTCCCTAATAAAACTTTCAGAACGCAGAATTACAACAGATTTAATATGATTACATAAAATACTGCATTACAAAATTGATTGTCCTGAATTACTTCAATAAATCAACATCCATATTCCCAAAATATCTTGCCGACATTTACTACAGTTTTACTTAAACAACACCAGGACACTTTCTTACCAAAATTCCCCGATTCCGAGACTTCACAATCTCGGAAATAAATATTCTGATCTAGGAGATACATTCCACCTTAAGATTAACCAGCATAAACATTGTTTATTCAAATTCTTTTATACATCTAGACACAAATCGTGGATAATTTCTGCAATTTTGTTTATATTGCTTATTCTTTTTTATGTTAGACTTCTTATCATTTTTATCAATGTATCTTATTTCATATTATATGCTTTTGTTGTTACATTTTTTTTTCATTACATTATATTTTCGTTGTTTTAGTTTTAAAGTTTTTAAAAGTACTGTGTTACTTAACTTATAAACAAAGAATGGAAAAGCCCATTAGGGCTTGTAATAAATGAATAAATAAATCAAACATTCCTTATTTGTTTTTGGGGTTCACCCCAAATGGTTCGCTACTTTTAATGACTTGGGGAGGGTGACCGGGTGGCGTATTTACAATATCAAAATTTAAATATTTAGAAATAAAATTATTCATTTCTAATATACACATTGGAAAGATTATTTTATCTAGATTTTAGAACATTTTTTTGTTTTTGCAAAGTGATAAAAATTATCAATATAGAGGTGTATTTACAATATATGGGAATAATATTCAAATTTAAATATTTAGAAATAAAATTATTAATTTCTAATATACACATCAGAAAGATTATTTTATCTAGATTTTAGAACATTTTTGGTTTTTGCAATGTGATAAAAAATAACCAATACAGAGGTATATTTAAAATGTAAATTGTCGTTACAGCGATTGAATCGGTATAGGTTTTGTAAATACGCGACCGGGTGCATGGGGTAAGGTTTGTCCGGATGTTGGCGGTGGATGATTCTGCCCACCCACTGCGTGACAGGTTGTATCGGGAGATACTGGTTGTGGGAGACCTTTTAACCTTTCCAGCAGAACTCTCTCGGAACATCGCCTTGCATCGCAGTGGGAGGGATGGAATCTTACGTCCGACACTCCTGAACACACTGATCTTTATATTACTACCCACCCCTCATATATTTTTTCTTCCCAGAACTTCCTCTAATTCGTTTCCCTAAAAAAACCCTCCACACACTATCCCCAAAGATGACATAGGCACTCAGGGATTTTTCCCCTGGGCCTCCCGTGTGGAGCTAAGGCAAAAAAAAATATGGATCGATAAATGCAGCACCGAACCAAAAAACGTCCTGTATATTTCGGGTGGTAAGTAGTTTTTTTTTATTTTATTTTTATTTTTATTATTTCATAAATGATTAAATGTTACATTTTAGGACATTTTTGACTACCATACTAGGCTATTGCCCGTGTTGTGGTAGTCATACATGTAATATAATTTTATATAAACAGATAATAAAATATAAGAAGAGAAAAGAAAAAAAAAACATATTTAGGGATAAATAAAACTAAAAACAGATAAAAATATAAGAATTGCAAGTTATATAAGAAATAAAGAAAATTTAAACAAGATGAAATAAACATTGGTAAGCATTATTCTTCTTGAAATAAAAATAGAAATAAAATTTGGTAAGTAATCTTCTGCACGAGAGTGCGTGTTTGTAGTCATTTTTTATATTCGTTCTATGAAAGAAATTGGAAAGAGTGTTAGAGAAAGTAATTTTTTGTTTGATTTTTTTAAAATGCAATATTAAGTTAAAGTAATTGATTAATTAAATTTGTAATATGTTTTAATTAATATAAATATTATTTGTTTTTTATTGTAATATTAAGTTAGAAAAGCTAATAAGTTAAACAGGTCAAACAGACAGTTAAAAAAGTTTTTATATTATGACAAGAGCTTAAAAGCATCGCCCGCCTCTTTCGAAAACCAGCGGCACGTATCAAATGCAACATTACGATAGTCACTATGAACAACATAATATAAAGGTACTTCATAATGCCGCTTAATAATATGCAGATACTGAAGTTTAACACGGAGCTTTAAGACTAGACTAGACGATAGGATCACCTTTCAGTTCGTGCTGATGGTAAAATTTCCAACACATGCAAAAGATCTTCATTCTTGAGTTCATTAGATGAAAGTTTTCAGAAATTTTACTACCAATAAAACTAGTGAAGTGAGTATAAAAGTAACTGTATTGGCATATGGATGTGAGGCGCTGACACTGACGGTAAGATGGCTGAAATGCTGGATACTTTTGAAAGAAAAGTGCTGAGAAGAATATGTGGACCCGTGAAAGAGGGTGAACAGTGGCGCATCCGGCACAATACAGAATTGTATGATATACATATATAAGGCACCTAGCATCTCAACACATATGAGACTCCTCAGGCTGAGATGGGCTGGGCATGTACAGAGAATGCCGGATACACGCGTCCCAAAAAGAATTTTGACTGGACACCCAGGTGGAAAGAGAAAAGTGGGAAGACCCAGACTGAGGTGGGAAGACGAAGTAAGAGGGGATGCAGCACAGCTTCTCCAGGTACCAAATTGGAAGTCAGCCGCTGAGGACAGGAGGAGTTGGAGGCGACTGTTGCAGGAGGCCAAAGCTCGATATGGGCTGTAGCGCCATCGAAGAAGAAGAAGAGTATAAAAGAAGCCCAAACAAAGAGGTATTCAAAGTAAGCGGTTTAGCACCATAATATTTTTTTTATTTTTTTTATTTAGAAACTATATAATATTTTTTACATTTTTATATAAAACATTTTAGTTAGATGTATATATAAAATAGAAAATATATTCGTAGTCCTCCTCACTACGAGATCCTGTGCTGAGGGGGACTATGCTTTGGATAAGTTTTTCAGCGACTTCTATGGTTTAACTTCATTGTTTGGATAAGGTTTTCCAGAAACTTCTATGACGATGTTTTAAGTATACTAGTAAGTTCATTTTCCGATAATTCCTTTAGCCAACATTTAATGTCCTTAATGTAGCTAATTTTTTGTTTTAATTTGCTTGATACTAAGTGGGAGTTTGTTATATAACTTTACTGCTAAAAATTCAGAACTTCTTTGACCAAATGAAGAGTTACACTTTGGTATATTAACTATGTCTGTTTGTTTGGCTCTGGTTTTATGAGCATGTGAGGTGTTATTATTGTTATTCAGAGGAATCATTTTTGTGGTGATGTACTAAAATATTTTTGGCATAGATTTTCTGTATGCTTGGAACATCAAACTGTTTAAAAATTTCTGTTGTTGACGTCCTTATGGGGACCTTTAGAATGGTCTTTATGATGCAATTCTGAGTTATCTTAAGTTGTTTTAAATGATTAGATGCTGCTGAGCCCCATCCTATTACTCTATATTCCAATCGAGAGTGGCATATAGCATAATATACTCTCTTTAGATCCCTCATCGACAAGATGTTTCTTAATTTTTTGAAGAAGTAGATAAGTTTTGTTAGCTTTGTTGAGGTAAGATCAATGTGTGAATTCCACTGTAGTTTTTCATCAATTTCAATCCCAAGATATTTAATACTTTTTGTTTGGGTTATAGACGGGCAGGAACATTGTGGAAAAGTATTTTGACATTCGTGTAATTTGAGGGTATGCACATTCATTGGTTGTGCTCTTTTGTTTTTGGAGAAAGTTAGATATTTAGTTTTATTAACATTTAATGTAAGGGAGTTTTCTATTAGCCAGTTTTGAAGTACAGCCAGGCCATATTCCGCCTCCTTGTAGGTTCTTGTTCAATCTTGTTCGTGGAATGTAATAACAGTGTCATCTGCAAAGCTCATTATGTTTCCATTTATGGGAAGATTCATAAGGTCACTTATATATATCAGAAATAGTATAGGTCCTAATACGCTTCCATGGGGGACCCCTAATTTGAAAGACAAATATTTCTGGGTTACGAATAATCCGACAATGTTTGAAAATCTTCTACTACCACCACAGAGGAATCGAACCGACCCCCGGATGGGACCCAAACGCAATGTCAACTCAGCCACTACTTAAATAAGTGATTTTTCTTTTCTTGCTTCTTTCTATACTTAGCGAACGGTATAGGGTCGAATAAGCTCAGTGGTTAGAGCAGAACCCTGGTTAGGCTGAGGTCTTGTATTCAATTTCTAGATGTGACAGAATCGTTTTTCTGATTTTTCTCTTTTAAATTATCGTTTAAGGATGGCTAAAATTGTCGTCAATGAGTAAATATTAAAATTTGGGTTTTTTATCGTTAAGAGGAATATAAACGCTAGAAATATTTCGAATCTCATGCCTGCAAAATTTTAAAATCGAGCGTCTTTTTGCACGAAGATAGTAAGCGAAAAAGTGGTTTTTATTTATTTTGTGCATAATTTTATAAGAACGAAAAAAATTTAGAACATGGAAAACCTCAGAAATAGTCTTAGCCATAAAGGGGTATTTTTTAAAAATTGTTTCTTGTATTACTTCATAGTTAATTCATGAAAAAACATTTTTTTCGGTGGATTACGCTTATATTTTTTGTTACATAAATAATAATTTTATTGTAATTCCAATACAAAGAAAAGCTAATAAAAGCTTCGATTTATCCGTAACATATTTTTTGATGTTCATACTGTAAGCCGATTCGTCGTAAAGATTAATCAAAATAGTATCTAAACTGGATTTCACGTATATATTCATCTTAAGTTAAGTTAAGTTATCCAAAAATAAAGAATAAGAGATTACTCACCTGAAAATCCTCTGCAAGATTGATTGCAGATGTAGTGGAGCATCGATATAGTTTGAAACCTACTTGACGAATAGAAACCAATGGACAATTTTTTTGGGGTGAAACTTCTTTAGCGCCGTTAGTGATTTGAAATACAGCGGAAATGCGTCACAACTCAGTTATACCCAAATACTTGGTTCTAATATAATGCGATAAATTGGCGCTTTAGCTGGCAGCGGACAAGTTCAGCGGCCAGATAGACAAACATCAAGCGAACGGAGGTTCGAATCCTACGAAATCCAAAAAAATAAAACATTTTAATTTTGGAAATCACTATCCAAACTTCAAATAACGTCAAAATAAACCCCTCAAAAGAAAAGAAAGCGACATCTAGCGACTTTCTAATTTCACGTCTACTTGTAGTACTTAGCCAATAATGTTTATTTATTTATTTCAACGCCATAAAATGGCTATTACAATCCGGTGATACATAGTGGTACATAGGAGGATAATTTCAAAGATAATATATACATTAAACAAAGTACATATGTATGATAACAACTAGTATTTAGTTATAGGATACAAATATGTTTTACAACAAGAAAAAAATAGTATGAGCTCGTACAAAATACACATTTTTATGCAGAATAAACATAAGTAAATTAAGGTGAATTCTTAGAAAAATTCTCAACATCAAGTATAATATACCTACTTTACTTTTATTTGTACATATTGTTTGATTCTAGGAATTGGCTAAAATGGAGTACATAACTTAGTAATGATATTATTGTTACCTTCAGTTGAAATTACTGAAGTTTGAAATGATTACAGGTACTGTTAATTAGTTCTGCTTATCAGGGCTGCCAGTTAGAGAATCAATAATAAATCTGAATAATAATGTTGACCTTACTAGGTGGTTTGCCCGTGCAGAGGTCTCCAATTATCCTAATACGGATGAGCCTCGTTTCAGAAAACAGCTAAAACAAATAAACACTAAACAAACTAAATTCCTAACCGAAAACTCATAATATTTTGATATCACAATCACAATGTATGATATGGATTAATACTTAACAGAAGTTGGTCCAGCAGATTTTTTATTTTATTTTTATTTTTGCAGAAACAAACAGGACATTATTACATAAATTCGGTATTGGTGGTACACTATATAAGTAGTTTAACAGTTACTTGGTCAACAGATTACTGGCTGTTAAAATTAATGGTACATTTTCATACAAATTCACTGCTACGAGTGGTGTTCCCCAGGGGTCACATTTAGGTCCAATCTTGTTTTTATTATTTGTTAATGATGTGTTATATATTTTCAATGATGTTCAAGTATTAATGTTTGCAGACGACCTGAAATTATTCAAAGCAATCAGAAACATTAATGATTGCCATATATTGTCAAATAACTTGTTGAGATTTATTATATGGTGTCACGATAACCGCTTGCAACTTAACACAAGCAAATGTCAAATTATGAGGTTTTATCGAATACAGAATCCTATATTTTTCGATTATTCTATTAACAATATGTCGTTAGTATCTGTCTCGGAAATTAATGACTTAGGTATTTGGTTTGACACGAAACTCAACTTTATCAAGCATATAGAAATAATAACCAATAAAGCTTTGAAAATGTTGGGATTTATTTTAAGGGTGTCTAGCGATTTTAATAATGTCAATACTGTAAAAACTTTATATATGTCACTAGTAAGGAGTCATATAGAATATAATTCCACGGTCTGGTCCCCAAATTATGAGGTTCATTCACATGCGATTGAAAGAATCCAAAATAAATTTTTAAGATATGTAAATTTTAAAATGGGCATTCCTAGTGAATACCTAAATTACGATAACCTACTTCGTTCATTAAATTTAATAAAATTATCGGATCGTAGAATCATTTTCGATTTAACCTGTTTGTATAAAATCATTAATTCAATGTTTGACACCCCTGATTTATTATATGTAATCTCCTTTCATACTCCAGGCAGGTCAGTCACAAGACAGTACCTACCATATTATTGTGCCAATTCTAAGTCAACATGCCAATATTATACTCCTATGCGACGGATTCAACAACTTGGAAACAAATACTCCGATGTTGTGGATATATTTAATACAGCAATTTTAATATATAAACATACCTTATTGAAGTTTTTTTCATCAAGTAGGGGAATGTGTTGATGAAACTGTTTGAATTGACTAGCATATTGGTGGTGTTTTGTCGGCTGAAGGAGAGAAGCTATTTTTGTATTTTTTTTTTAATAATTTGTGCCTGCATCCTGTGCTGATCAAATTCTATTTTTATAGTATTTTTTTTGTTTTTATATTTTGTGCCTGCATACTGTGTGGATCAAATTCAATAGTATTTTTGCTTTATATTTGTTTATGTGCAAGTGTTGTAAACAGTCATTTCCTGCACTATTTACTAGTATAATTTCGTAAATATTGTTAAGTGTATATATGTATGTAAAAGCCTAAATGGGCGTAAATAAATAAATAAATAAATATAATGGGAAATATTTACAAAGTTATAGAATTAATACAATAATTGGTACCAATGACATGTCGCTGTTCATGGGCGTAGCCAGGGGGGGGGAGGTTTGGGGGGTTCAAACCCCCCCCCCCGAAAAGTTAAAATATCAACATCAATAATATTAAAATAAGGAGAGTTAAGAGAATGTTATTTGTAACACTGACATCTCAAAATGATATTATGTATCTAAAAAGATAAATAGGGACCTCTGAAAGAAATAAAATAATTTTACTTTTAAGATCCGTTTTTTCGGTGAATGCGGTTGATTTTTTTTGGAATTCCGTTTCTAATTTCCGTTTCTAATCAGTGGTAAGTGTATACGTACTTTGAAATTATTATTTTACTTAGCAAAAAGTGTTAAATAAACATATATCAGGATTAGTATTACAGACAGGTGTTAGTGTATTGTGATTAGTGTTACAGTCAGTCAGCATAAATGTTATTATTAGAATAATTTGACTGCTTAAAATGTTTTAACATGTATTATAATAAAAATTTTCAAAGCAAATTCAAAGTCCGACAATACCTACCCCCCCCCCCCCCCCTCGACACGAGTTTTGCACTTTCAGTAGTTTTATTTTCTTGAACCCTCCCCGAAACTAAAACCTGGCTACGCCCGTGTCGCTGTTACTTATATTTTTTGTGTGATAAATAATACATTATACCTAAATTAAGTAAGTAACTTATTGAAGGAGAGGGGTGTGGGAACGTGGGAGAGTGTTTGTATGTGTGTAAATGAGAGGGTGAGAGGGTGTGTGGATGTGTGTGTTATGTGTGCGAGTTCAGTGTGCTAAAAATGTTTTTCTTAAATAGAGGGAGAAAATCAAAAAATATATCGGTATTTGTGTTTTTTTTAATAGAGTTGAAACTTTGAAGGATGCGGGAAATGGGGGAGTTGCCTGCAGCGTTCGTATTATTACTGGTTGTGTAAAAAAGGTTGGTGTGGCGAGTTCTTTAAGATGGGATGTTAAAATTTATTTGGGATAGAATACAGATGATCTGTATTAAGTGAAACGGCTGCGCGGCCTTTTTTACACAAAACTTAAATTTGAATTTGCGGTCAAACTACCCAACCAAACTTGACAATATTTTTTTTTAAATAGAAAGGTATCGTTAATATTATCTAGTACAGATTTGTGTTTTTATTTTTTTATTTATGAGTTTATAGAGAATTGAAATTGTTCTGATTTTAAAGGCAACTTTGGCTATTATTTGTGAGTCAATGATAATTTTTTAAAAAATAATTTTGCTTCATTTACCACATGAATATGATGAAATATAAAATAAAAATATTAAATCATTTAAAATATCATTTTTAATAAAGTGTAAATTTAATTTGCAGGTAACCGATTTACATTTGTCAATCAATAAATAAAATAAAATGATAAAATTTCACGACTTTTTTTACAATGTTTTATTTTCATATTTTTTTCGTTATATTAACACAATAGAATGCGCAAGACCATTTTTTAATATTTACGATAATCAAGCAAAATGAAATTCTTTAATAGCATACACATCATAATTTAAAATTAAAATAAATATAGTAGCACAAATGTGTTTAAAAAAATATATATTCAGTTTGGTTGGGTATTTTGGCCTCAAAGCTTTAAGTTTTTTTTTATCTACTAACTTTAACCATTAGCTTCAACTATTCTATTCAACGCCTCCGGTGTGGAGCTATGTAAAAAAAGAGCTTGTTGAACTCGGGCGACATTGAAAATTGTTTTATAGATCAAAAATGATCAAACAAACCAAAAAATGTCCTATATATTTCAGATGGTGGATAGAAAAGTTAAAGTTTTGTATGAAAAAGACCGCTTGGCCGTTCCTATTAAGTAAAGGGTGGGCCATAAACATTTGCACTTTTGAAATAATAATGAAAAAAATACATATTGTATTTAAATTAATTAATTAATTATTGATAAGAACAAAAATATGCTGGAAAATCATTTCGTGCAAATAATTTTGTCAAAATGGCCGCCATCTCGCCGCTGGAACTCCTCAAATCAGGCCCTTAGATTTTCGAAAACTTTTCGACACAAATCTCGGGGTATGTTGACCATTTCTTGATAGATGTTCTTCTTTAATTTGAGTATAGTCGCTGATTTATTTGTAAAGATTCAACTTGTAAGATAAAATACACATATATATATATATATATATATATACAAATATATCCCATAAAAAAATCAGCTGGGGTTAGAGATCAGTTTGTTAGGGAAAATTTCTTTAACCAATTTCTTTTGCTCCATGGCCGCCCTGTTTGTTTTCCTGCTGGTTTTTTCGAAATTTTTAAACCATGACTTAATTAAATTAACACTTGGGCATCATTGATTTGTAAAGCAGAATAGAATCATCGTTGAACAGAAAGGAACAAAATCATTGTTTTTGTAAAAATGTTTTACCCAGAAAGCGCGTTGCTCTCCCGTAAAGCGATCCATTGTAACTAAATTGCCAAAAAGCGAGGAGCCTTGGATGGCAAAAGTGACCCCGCTCTCCTCCCCCATTCGGAATCCCCGCTAGCACGATTAAAAAAGTGCAAATGTTTATGGCCCAACCTATATAAACCAAGTCGAGGAGCGATCGCCTTATCTCCCATCTATCTCTATGCCGTTAAATTAATGTTCCGATCAGGTTCCTATTGTAATGTATGGAATTATATTTAAACACTGTTGTGGATTGTATTGAAAAGGCTACACCACTTTCAGACCTACTTAATAAAGTCGGGCCGCTATTATAATTATTGTAACAAGTGCTGTTTACTGTTGAACTTTGTTATCTTAAGTTCATATTAAATAATGGCAAGGCAATCAAAGAAATCAGATACTATACGTAGGTACGTACTAGTGGCGTGACTTGAATTTGTTCAATATTTTCAGATCGGAGAGATAAATGCTATATTTTGAAAGCCTAAAAGATGTTTTTGTTGTTTTTAATTACATAGGGTTACAGATTGCGGGTTAGCAACACATTTGTACCTATAAGGTTTTCTTAATAATTAATATATTTTCACAACAAGATGTGGAATCATAATAATAATAATAATTAGATAACTTGTATAGCGCCGTTTTTGTGAAAATCACCTCAGGGGCGCTTTAAATACGTTAATTTGTTTACGTGACTCAATTTGGGATCAATTACGGAGGTGGTTATAAGTGCCACTGCCCCGGGAAACGTGTATGAGATAACCAATACCTCTAAAACAGGTCGCCCAAAGTGGTTCGCTACGTTTGATGATTGATATTCCCGGGTTCATGGAGGGAAGTTTGTCTACTTGGTGGCGGATGCGTTTTCCCACCATCTGCGTGGCGGGAAACCTGCACTCCAGCCAGACTCTCGACCCACGTACTGCCTTGCACCGCAGTGAGAGGGATGGATTCATACGTCCGTCACTCCTGAATACATTGACCCCAGATTCCTATACACTACTCAGAACTTTTTACTTCCCCGAACTTTCTCTCCTTCATTTCCCTAAAAAGACCCTCCACACAGCATCGCCAAAGATGACGTAGGCTCTGAGGGAATTTTTTTCACCTATGTGTTAATGTTAAAAAAAGACTCGTTATATCCATTTCTTACGTTTGTACATATGTTATGTATTTTTTAACCCTTGTTTTTATTTTATTATTTTATCATTGTTCTGCCGGTATTTCAATGGAAGATGCTCCGAGGAACTAGCGTCATTGATCCCTTCGGCACCAGTGCATAGTCGGTAAACAGGCCAAACGCGTGCCCAACATATGTACACGGTTGACATTTGTCACATGAGAACGGGTCGCTTGTTCGACTCGTTCTTGTATTGTATCGGCTGTGGAACAACTTGCCGGCCTTTGTTTTTCCTCCTTTCTACAACATGGATCTCTTCAATCTCTTCAATCAATGTCATTCCTTCCTGTCCTCAACTCAAGACCCTCCACACAGCATCTCATATGACATAGTCCCTGAGGGAAATTATTTTTCTCAGGGTCTCCTGTGTGGAGTTAACGTAAAAAAATAAATTTCGAAGGTGAATTTTTTTGACTCAGGGAAAACTCTCGAACTTTGGCGTATATGCTTTAGGATAATTTAAAATTTTATTTTTTTATTTGTGTTTTATCAGAACACATCATCGTTATTAACGACAAATAAAAAGACAAAATAACGTATGATTTTTTTATTAAGAGGGTATTACCAGAGAAAACCAGAAATATGACATTTTTTAATCAGATTTTAGAAGTATTGACTCTTTTCCATAAAAAATTATAAATAGATTTCAAAAGATTATTCTTTTATCTAGCATTCCCATGTTTTAAATTTTGAGAAAAATGTTTTTTTTTTTCAATATAATAATAAAATATTATATATTAAAATATATATTATATTTGGCTACTTTATATAGCGCCGTTTTTGTGAAAGAACACCTCAAGGGCAATACCTCAAGGGGATCACCTCAATATATTAAGGTTTTACCATAGGTCGTTGGCAGATTTGTTAAACTTTCAAAAAAGATTTTGTATGATACTACACCCATTTCAAGTCATATAATCATGCAGTAAAATAAATCAACACATTATCGGGGTATCGCATGTTTTAGAATTTTAATTTTAGTTTAAATAAAATAATTAAAAAATATATACTTACATGTGTTTCTTGACGAAAATTGGTCCGTTTGTGTATTTATTTAACAAACTAATATATTTCAGATTTTTTTAACATTCTTTTTTAACTTAGACATTATTGAAAAATGATTAATACTTATAATTAAAAAATGATTACAAAAAGTACATTATTTTAATAGTTTTATCATCACGCCTTTCAGCATTTTTGGATGTAGGTATAAATTATAGCAAATTTGGAATGAAATAAAATCGATATTGAGTGATGATTTCAAAAAGCTGGTACGGAGAATAATTTAGCTTTCTCATTGTAACCGCCCTGCACGATCGTAAGAACAACTTTCGACGAAATGTGGATTTTCGGCCGCTGGCTGGTTAAACGCTCTTAAGGGCTTCCCGCAAAAGACGTATTTTTTAATTGGGCTTATTTATTATGATTATTATGTTATTTTTTATTGCAAATACCAAATACCGGTTATAAAATACACAAAAAGAAATTTTAAGAAAATTTGCAGTACATAAATAAAAACAACTGCGATACTTGAATAACGACAGACGACAGATCAGGCTACGTACTGATGCAACCAGAAAAGCTTTATAAAGAGAGACACCGATACAACGACAGAACAGGACAACACTGAGCGATCAATCTAACAATAGGCGTGAGTGAAGTGAGTGGGTTTACAAACCCACTCACTTCGGGGTTTGGTCAATCTAGATCGAGCAGCCCTGGAATTAATGCCATCTAGCATCATATTTATGTCCATGTCAATCACGAATGGGGGACATAGTTTTTCCGAAGAATCGTATAATTTTTTAGCTGAGTAAAAAGCTAATAAGTTTGTATTAGTTAAACAAAGCTGAAGCACGGAGTGTATTTCTTTCATTAACAGACAATATTATGGACATGTTTTTAACTTATTTAGAATTTCACTATATATAGCGATAAGTATCTCAAGTAACCTTTGGTATATCAAGGGAAGGTGTCTTAATAACTAGTGTCATTGCTGCTTTTGGCACCGTTTCACAGGCAGTAAAGTATCCCAAACATGTGTTCAACAATTGTGCACTGTTGCTATATATTTTTCATGTTTGTTATTTCTATGACTCTCTCCCGACTGGCGATCAGGTGGTCGCAGGTTTGAATCTCGGCTTGCCCAAGCAAATTTTATATGTTTGATTTGTGTTTTCACAATTTAATCACTTAAAATAATATGTTTGCAGCATGTTTCAGAGTGGATGATACTCTCAGTATCGCCCTTTTTTTTTTTTTTTATTTTTTTTTTTTTTTAGAGTGAATTACCGCACAAGAATCTCAACTGCTCCCGTCTGGAGCCAGTGAGACTATGGCATCCCCAATTGGGGTATGTTGTGAGGCTGAAGGTAGTGGGGAGGGGAAAGAGGTGGGGAAGAGGAAGGTTGGGAAGTACCTGGCTATTCAGATCTGGTCATCTGGTCACTAAACACGGCTAAAGCCATTTTCAAGCAACGTTTCAATTCTGAATGGTGGTCTTACACCAGGGCGATACTGATAGTATCTTCCATTCTGGAACATGCCGCAAATATACTATATATTATTTTTAAATGAATTAATTGTGAAATAACACAAATTAATCAAATAAAATTTATTTGCGCATGCCCGGTTCGAACCCGCAACCTCCGGATTGTGAGTCAAGAGTCTTACCCACTGGACTACGGAGGTCAAGACCACCATTCAGAAATGAAACGCTGCTTGGAATGACTTTAACCGTGTTTGGTGGCTAGATCTGAACAGCCAGGTATTTTCCCACCTTTCTTATCTCCTTTCCTTCCCACTATATTCAGTCTCACAAATTATGTAACCATCAAAACAATAAATATAGAAAAAATTTAAAAAAACTTAATTATGGATAGCAAAGTCTCACAGACGATTACAGTTGGGATTCTTGTGCGGTAATAAAAAAATACAATTGGTATAGGATGTATAAAAGGCAAAATATAAATAACGCTTTATTCCCAAAATTACAAATGCACTGAAGACAACACCAGAACTTCCCATGAGATGTTAACAAATAAATATTTTGTAGGTAAAACAAATGCTTTAAAAATATCTTTGATTCTTAAAGAAAGTCATAAAAATTACTATTGAAAAAGAATAATTCTGAAAATATTAGTACATTTTGTTACATGCTTCTAATGGTAGATATATTTTACGAAATGGTGTTTTTAAAAACATCAAGAAAAAATAACAAGTAATAAAAATATATTACTTACAATCAAAAAATGTTATTAAAACCAAAAAAATATGTCAATAATATGCATAAGGTATGATAACAGACCATGGTGTTATTTTTGACCGGAAACTTACATTTGATCGTCACTGTGAAACAATTTCCAATAAGGCCATGCAAATTCTAGGTTTTGTAATACGTAACACAAGGACTTTTCAAAACATTGAGTCAATTAAGCTACTTTACTGCTCTCTTGTAAGATCGCAGCTGGAATATGCATCTCCTGTATGGTCTTCGATTTATACCTGTAACTTACACCGTTTGGAGAGAGTACAAAGAAAATTTCTTCGATACGTTCAATTCAAATTGAGACAGCCTGTAATTGAAATCCGCTACAATGCATTAATGTCTGATCTAAACCTACCACTACTTTCTACCCGGCGTACTATTAATGACATTCTTATACTTTTTAAATTACTGAACAATCTCATAGACTGCCCTCAAATGTTAAGTGTTATAAATATTCGTGTCCCTGTTAAACCAACTCGACTCCACCACCTTTTCCACAGTGACAATCATAGCACTAACTATTCCTATCATTCACCGCTAGTGCGTTTTCACCGAATTGCCAATACGTATACAGACCTTTTCGATATTTTCAAAACCTCACCGTCTTGCATCAAAGCAAAAATAACTAGTTATTTATGTAACTGATATTTTTGTAAAATGATAAATATTTGTTGTACTAATATGCATCGTATGTATGTACTGTATGTTATTCTATATATATATATATATATATATATATATAATGTTTGTAAATGTTCGATGAACCTGTATTATGTATGTAATAGCCCTATGTACGGGCGTTTAAATAATAAATAAATAACAAAATCTGCCTGATAGTTATAGCCAATGGTTGTAATTGAATATAATAATAATGTTGTTCTTGTATTATGTTGTATTTATTATACTTATATAGTGCAATTGCATAACTTGGATTGACTTGATGATCATTTGTGGAAAAGTGTGTGAAAGGGTTAAGTTTCTCCTGTGGGAAAGATTTAACCCGGATAAAAAATCGGAAGCGTTTGAAACACGGTTCAACCACTAGAATATCTAGCACATTAATGATTTTTCAGGTCTCTAAGACTCATTTATGTAGATCTCTTGAGATTAATTATAAGAGACCCGCTATAAGCTTTAGTATTGTCAGGTTGTCGCCTGCCGAGTAGTACGGTATAAAAAATATGGCGCCAATAGTTGAAATATAATACCTACATGCGAATATTATTCAACGCTGTCAACGATTCAACTGCCTAATAAATAAAAAGGGTTAAGAGTTTGCGCTTCGTCAACAACATTACTCGATATATGAAATGGTCTTTTGGTAATGTACCTACATACTACATTTTTTTGGAATATCCCATCTGACACGGCCGATCCGTTGCGCCAAGCAATAAGCGAATTTATCAGTGACAAGCAAAATATATCTTCAATGTCTTTAATATTTCAACAGTGTAATGTTTTCAACACCGAAACTAACGTCTTCCAATAGTTTCAACTTCCAACGTTATATTATTATTATTATTACGTGTGTGGGGCATAGAGATAATAATAATACATCAATGATCCGGTGAACTACCCGTTAAAAGGGATTCCCTAACACGATTTTGATCTATTTTTTGTTTGTTTTTTTGTTGGTATCGTATCGATCTCCTCCCATACGTTTAGTTTGATGTTTGATTGTACTTAATAGTTGCGTCAACGTCGAAGTTTTTTTAACAGTTATTTTCAACAGTTGAAAATCGGCAACGATAACGACGTTGGCGTTGGATAAAATTATCGTCAACGCCCAGTAGGTACTACTGCCGAGTCCAGCCCATAGCGGTGTGAACTTTAGATCAGATATTACAAGTCGAAGGATGTCAGAACGGTTCAGTCGGACACTTCAGATGCATCTTATTAAACTGGACAGGACTTTACCTGACACATGACATACTGGTTGAGTTCGCGTCTTTCGTATAAATTAATTAAAGTTAAGACTTTATTAAGGTAAAATTTATTAAACTAATCTTTGAACATTATGTCGGAATTTTTTTTTAATCGAACATCAAACATATGTATAAAAAAGCTAATCAAATGTCCGTTATTACGTTAAGGCTATATTATTGTACGAAATTATGATTCAATATATATTTAACGCGAAGCGTGTGGAAAAATTGGAACATAATAAAATACTAAATAATTTCAGGGGCGGGTATGGAACCATAAATGGGATAACCTACACCTCTCCCATAGGTTACCCCAAGTGGTCCGCTGAATATGGTGATTTAGCAGGGGTGCCCAAGTTCATGGGGTGAGGTTTGTCTTGGCGACATATCGTCTGGTCACTTACTGTGGTGGGCCAGATCGGGAGAGACTAGTTGAGGTAAACCATTTGGCTACTCCAGCTGGACTCTTTTGACCCATCGCCCTACACCGCAGTAGGAGGTACGGATTCATACGTTCATCACTTCTGAACTCACTGACCCTCATACTTTTTTCTTCCCAGAACTGCCTATCACCCTCCTCACAGCATCCTCAAAGATGACATGGGCCCTGTGGGAAATTATTTTTCTCTGGAAAAAAGTACTAGATTCAGAAACAATGATAGTAGTTCCGAAATATATAAATAAGTACGGGCATATAACTTTGAATCCAATGAACCTGAGATATTTAACTCACTGCCTAATAATGAATCTCTATGCATATGGTTAAATATATTTTTTAAAATGGCTATCTGAAAGAAAGACAATGATAAGGTGAACGGAATTGGTAAATTTCCTATGATCGAATCGGAGGATCGGAATATGAGAATGAGTATTGAGTAATGATATAATTTTTTTTATTTATTGCTTGGAAATTTAATTTGTAGAACTCCATCATAATTTAACGTTTTTTTTTTATATATTCAGAAATATAATTATTCAATTTATAAAAAAAACTGTTTACCATTTGCACCTAAATAAATTCTGCTTTGAGATTATTATTACGTTCAACAGCTTCTGAAGGCATTATAAAACATTATGTTTAATAAACACAATTAAATAACATTGTTTCAATTCCACTTTATTATTTCTTAATCCAACTGGTTTTAGTTCGTCCTGAACCTTCCTCAGGGGTGAATAAAAATATATTTGTAAAATATTGGCAATATATTTTTATTCACCCCTGAGGAAGGCTCAGGACGAACCCAAACCGGTTGGATTAGAAATAATAAAGTGGAATTGAAACAAAGTTATTTAATTGTGCTTATTATAATTATGTATTCCCACAAAGTGTTTGCTACATGTGAAGAAAACATTATGTTTAATAATGCCTTCAGAAGAATAATTGCCCTGCAGAACTTCTATATCATTAACTGTTTTTTTTTATAAATTGAATAATAATATTATTAAATATATGAAAAACTTAGGTAGACAAATATTATAATGTATAAAACATATTATATAATAATAATATATAGGCACATGCAGACGAGTTTGGTTAACAGGACCTTGAAGTACAAGTATCTTCCTAAATAAAATAAAAACCCTATGGTGTGTTGTCCCCAAGACTAGAAGAACCTCATTCGCTCAAAGACAATAATTATCCAGAATAGTTCTGTATCATCATCTTCAAAACCTTCAATGCACTGAACACCGAATATCAAGTCATTCAAAACCCTATCCCCGTTTCTATCTCAGTAGGTAGGTAGGTACTTTTCGTTTACGTATATATATTTTAATTTTTGATATGTATATATGTATATAATAGCGTTAAGCTCCAAGAACGCCATTTTCTTAACACTGTCCTGCTGGTTTCCCGCTTGTCCACCCGCCGAGCTCCCGCATTACAGAGCAACATTCGTATCAGCATCCGTCTAGCATTGTCACCGGGGCCTGCCACTCGCGCCGAGATAGGATATTGTTAGCTTCTATGTGGGTGGGCACCTCTCCTCACACTTGTGTTCTCCCGATACCTCGATACGATCGTGCCTGGTGCAGACATTGTATCAAACAGACACTGGCGGTTCGTGGCCATTCCCAGTGGAGCTCATATCAGAGTTTAGAGAGGAAAATAAACTAGCCCATCAGGGAAAGAAGTTTCACAAAACAAGTTTCGCGAAGCGAGGAGGTGGCGTGACTGTCTGTAATTTGTCAATAAATAAATCTGACAGTATACATGCAACTCGCATTGTAATATCACTATTTAGTCCTCGAAATGATATTCCTTTTTTTTACAATTTCGCGCAAATTTCTGGCTGCGTAAAAAACATCACTACAAATCCAAAATCGGATAAATAAAAAAGTTCGGGCTTATTTCCAAAATTGAATATTCGGTTACACTATTTTAATTAAGACACTTACAAATGTTTAAAAAATATATATATTTTAAACTTTGTGAGTAAAATCTCAAATTATAATATTTAATAACAATATTAGCGAAACTCCATCCAACATTTTTCTGTCTCCAAATTTTCGATTGAGTTTCGCTAATATTTAATTAAATAAAGTTTTATAATTTATCCATCTTAATTATTTTTAGCTCCGCTACGGCCAGGTGGTTCGGATAAAAACGAATATTCTGATCCTGCGCAGAAAAGTCCCGCAATAAACTTCGCTGCAAACCTTTGCCTTACTTTAGCGAACCTTACTTTTCTGCTTTGTGTCTGGTTATATCAATGTGCGCTCTTCGACAGTCAACGTCCGACTGATGTACAACATCATCAACGTATGACTGATGATGATGACGTAATATATTCAAAGCATTCTTGAACTTTTCCGGTGCCAAAAATATTGTCTCTTGTTATGCCTCCAGCTCGCCAAATTATGTTTACGTTATATCAATTTAGATGTCTATACTTAGCCTGTAAGGGGCGACAAGAAACTTTAATAAATACAATAAAATTTTTACGCAGCACCAGGATTTACTTATTATTTTTTTTTTGTCTTTTAACCCAAAAGATAAATTATAATTAACTAAATATCCGAAGACGAAATGAACGAACAAATCAATCGCAGTGCTTCGTACATTGCGTGAGAACAATTCTTCAAACGCTACAAATGCATGGGCCTGGCTTCTTAAAAAATCTCCGTAGAAAACCGCCAATTTTTTTTTACTGTACAGCCATAATGCAAAATAATAATTTATTTTTTAATATATTTCGCTTTCATCCGAGGCACACACAAATATTATGTTATCTGAAAGTAACACCGGCAAATTTTCGTACAGCAGGGTGCGCCGCACCAAAAAACGAATATTTCGGCTCTAGAGATACGTACCCTTATCTGTACCCTTGACTGTACGACAGAAAATTAGTTGTATGAAATATTTCTAAGAATTATCCGACCATAGGTGCGTTCTGGATTCTGCTCTTATGGGAGCAAATTTTTAGATAAGGAGTTTTAATGGTGCGCTGTTCGAAATGTGTTATTATTATATTTTATGTTTATATCGTTCGTCTTTGCTACTATTTTGGAGTTCGCCGCACCTACGGTCTATTGAGAAAACCGCCACTGAGCACACAACACACTGTGAAGCAGGAGCCGGTATTTTCTCCACATATTTAAATAATTCAATCGATATTCTATTGTGCAGGCCAGTGGCATTTCTGTTTATAATACTCGCTTTTGCGCGGTCATATATTTATTTCTCTGTTACAAAATGAAGAATTCTTGCGGATTTGGAATGTTGGGAGGGTGTACAAATGGCACCGGTTTTGTTTATTGGTTAGCTGTGCACGAATGTGTTACTAGATGTTTAAATATTTTATTGCTAAAAAGCACAACTCTTAAACATTGTGTTAAGAAGTATAGGCGTATACACAATCGACTGTGTTTTGGAAAACCCCTCGAGCTACAAAATGAAAACTTTGCTGGAGGCTAAACATTAATATTTACTTATTCGTAAAGTTAATTAAAAATGTTGAAGTTAATAAGTGTATTTTTTTTACAATATCCCCATTTAGGAGGCCATGAGTAAAATAAAACCCCCCAGGCCCTTTGTCATTAGAGATACTGGGTGGATGGTCTGAGTGCTAGGAATAGGAAGGGCAGTGGCCCAGAAGCTACGGATGTTTGAATTCATCCCTTCCCACGGTGCAAGGCGACTGGTCGAGACTGTCGTAGCTAAATGGTCTCTCTCAACCAGTCTCTTCCAATCTGCCCTGCTACGCAGGAAGTACGCAGACGCATCTGCCGCCAAGACCTAGACATACTTCAACCTTTGAACGAAGGCATCCCTGCTAAGTCACCAAACCCCACTTGGGGTGACCTGTGACAAAGGTGCTGGTTATCAAAAAAAATGGTTTCCGTGAAGGTGGTACCCATACCCGTACCCAAACCCGCCTCCTAAATAGAAAGTGATTATATATTTTCAAAATTTTTTAGTAATGTATTCTAAATCTGTTTCAAATTACGCGAAATGAGGGTTAATAAAAAATAAAATCGAATAAATTTAGTTTTTAATATAAAAAATTCTTGGATCAGTCAAAATGGCAAAGTAATGGCAAATTACTTTGCCATTTTGACTTTTCTTCATGAAACTGAAAAGTAACATTTCCAAACAACGTGGCTTGAAGGGTTTTACCATTTACCACAGTAAAATTATGTGAAATACAACTTTTTAAGGAGTGAAATGAATATACATTTTTAAACAACATATAGCAATTAGTAATTAGTTATAAGAATATTTGCTTCTTTTCAAATGTAAAAGCAATGGCAATATTTTGCAAAAATATAATATAAAATAAAATATCAAAAAAATCTTTGAAAAAAGTTGTTGTAGTTTTAATAATTTTATTCACAAAAAGAAATTTGAAAATCAGAAAAATATAACTTATTTGTACCTCTTTCAAGAATGACAGCAAACGCCCCGAAAAAAAAACCACCATGCCGAAACAAAACATTGCTTGAAATTTGTGGTGTCGCGAAACTGCGACTCCATCGTAAATTGGCGTTAAGTGCTGCAGAGCAAAGCCTATGCAACCCTCGAAGGACCAGTCCCGAAACTACGTGATCGCTAAGTTAAACGGGACGATTAAATAGCATACACTCGCAAAACCTGATGGATAGTCAGTCGATAGTTCAGATCTGTGCTTTTGGAAAATTAGATAAGCCCAGATTGAAAAAAAGGAAAATAGGAATCACCGTTGCAGATGGAGCCTCGCTGAACTCCAGTTTGTGGTGTACACTTCACAATGTTTAAATTAAAAAAATCGTAATATTCTTATAGCAAGAGGTTACGATACATGCGCCCTGTCTGAGACGTTAATTTGCACTGAACAGAAAAGCACACTGTCACCTCTCCAAAGTTGAGTACTTTTTCTTGCAACAATTTTTCATGGTGACATTTAGGATGGAAAGATTAGGTAGGTGGGATAAATTCAGGATTTTGACATATGCTACCCACCAAGTCTGCGAATGCAATACCCAATCAATCCCATATAATAATGCGCGAACAATTGGTGTAGCTCTGTTTGGTGGTCATAACCGACAGAATACAGTTTAGTGGTCAAAAAGACAGGATCTTTCCAACACTGTCAACATTCTTTAGCATAAAAAATGGGAATGTCGTTATAACGTCCTACTAGGGATAGTCCAGTTAGAAATGTTGTGCCATATCACCTAATAAAACGTCAAAATTGCACAACCACTTTCAGAGCGATGACATAACCTACTTCTGCCACATGAAATAAATTGATCCAATAAAAAATGACTTCTAACTTTTAGAAATACAACATTAAAGCGCTTCAAATCAGTCGCTATCGCTGTTCAAAAGAATTCCAGACAACCAAACTACCATTATTTATAATCTTATGAATAAAATGTAACCACGCGTAAGCAATCAATCTTTGTCTTAATGGTGTAACTCATATTCCTATACTGCAGCATTTTATCGACAAAAAAACATACACAGCGCGCACGTCACATCCAATTACCAACTCTCAACATGGAATATTTAAGTCTGTCTATTCAATTAGGAAATTGCCGATTTGGTAATTCTAAAGTCAGTCAACTTGTTAAAAGTTTTATGTCATTCAAAATTCATAATTGGTGTGTTTCACATAAATAAGTACAGCTGGACAAGACCTTGGCCAAGCCGGTCTGGGTTGGGCAGTCAAAATTACTTAGGTACATCCTACGCAAGTTCTAAAAATAATTGTAAGGTATGTGCTTAAGTACCGTAAACTGTAAACCCATTACATTTCTAATTAAAATTATATTACTTCTTCAATCTTTTCAAATGCACTTTGTGGCGTAATTTTTATTTAAATAAAAATAAATTACTTTGTACATCACCACTATTTACTCAAAATTATCAATACGTTTCGAAACCGAAGGTTTCTTCGGATAAATTCAGGATAAGATTAATGTTAGAAAAATAACAAAAGACAAATAAGAAGAGACAAAGAATGATAATCTAAACGAAAATATGAAAGAGAACAAGATATAGAAAAACAGAAAAAAGACAATGGTCGCAACTGGGACTTGAACCCAGACCTCTCGTCTAACCGGGACGTGCGCGTTAACCAATTTCGCTATTGCCACCTTCTGACAAACCGTCATAATTTTCAAACTCATATTTCAAATTTTAGAATTAACAATATTATCTTCAACTAATTATTTTTCCATATTATGGGCAACAACCCTTTTTATTGGAAACAATCATTCTGGTTTGTATCCTGGATAACGTCTCGGATAAATTTATCCGAATTTAATTGGGTTCGAGTCCCGGTTGCGACCATTGTCTTTTTTCTCTTTTTCTGTATCTTATTCTCTTTCATATTTTCATTTAGATTATCATTGTTATCTTCTTCTTCAATGATATATTACATTCATGGGAATAACCTTCAAAAGTTATAAAAACTGAATTTAAAAATAATTTTCTTATAAATTGATTAGTTGTTTTTATTTAATTAAAATTACATTAATTCATTTCATGTTCTTTTCATAACTTGATTAAGATCTCACGTGCTCCGTGGCAGAGGTATAAAAACTGTAATTTTAATTTTTTTTTAATTTATTTTACATTTTTGTTACATGCAAAGGCACAATTATTCATATAATACCAAAATATATTAAAAAAAACAAGCCATCTCTTCAAGCTGCAAGATAAATAAAACAAACAAACATACTACGGACAGAAAGAAATTAACGAAAAAGAAATAAAAGAAAAAGTTAATTAACGAAAAATCCCACATATTAATAGACAGTATATACCAGTTCGTGAGTACACTTGGGATGGTTAAGCCAGCATAACAGATATGGAGATTACGTCATCAAAGCGCTACGAAGTGTAAATATTTAATGATTTAAAATGTATTATAATAACTTTAATCCAGATATGGCCAAAGCTTTGTAAATTAAGGCTAAATTTGAATAATATTAAAGTATGACAATATTCCCTGATTTATTGGACTCATTTGTAAATCCGAGTGTTGACAAAGAATCGCGAAAAGGTGTGAAATAATTTATATAATAATATTCAAGAGTGTTTACAAAGATAAACTGATAGACACTAGAAACTGCATTTGCAAATGGCAACTTTTAAAACTTATTTGAAATAATGGTTTCGTATTTTTTTTTGGTTGGTTGGTTGGTTGGTTGGTTGGTTGGTTGGTACCAACCAATGTGGTTTAAAAAAAAAACGATAAATCAGGTGCAATATTTTTCATCGCAGTATTTAATGTGAAACACGACACGGGTCAAAATAGGTGACTATGGAGCAAGTAACACTAATTAGCGACCTGAACTAACTTCCAACCATGAAATATAACAAGTACATTAATTTATTATTACTTAATTTATGTGCAGGATTTCTTAACAGCCAATTATAATGCTTTAAATTAATTGCATCCTAGACTAGACGGGTTTCCATCATGATTGCAGTTACTAACTTTTCGAAAGCTAACATATTCATAAACAAAAATTCCCGAAGAGCAACTTTCCGGAAACCAAGCACCGAAAAAAGCTCTTTAAAAATACTCCATCTACGGATTTTTTTTGTTTTTTTTTTGCTAAGTACATACAGTTACATACATAATTACATGACATATAAGGCAGTTATAAAAAAAAATTTGCGATTTGAAAACATACCGCCCATATAACGCCCAAAAACTAATATAAATACATAAATCTCCTAATATACACATATATACATTTGGAGGTATTTGTCTATACGTGTGTGTTTCATTGTTATTCATCATCTCAGCACTGGAATGATATAAATTTGAATTAATGTCTATATAGGGAAGTTTATTTTTAAATACACAATTTGGTATACTTCAACTTGACTTCTCTGAGGTCACAAATAGTAAAATTTTGATTTAAAAAAACCTTTGCGTACTGGGAACAAAAATTGAACACCGCCTTCATTGGGCTTCAATTGCAGCCCGTTCGAATTCCGAGGTCCGTGCTATATTATGCATCTGCCTGATCATGGTAACGCTGTCCGAAACGTTGGCTGCAGAAAGAGGTGATGCAGAGCATGATAATCCATGCTATGAGTTCGAATATTGTCCCCGATAATTTTGTTGTGTTCTTCGAGGCACGTTCCAAACAATCCATTCATACTGTAATTTTCTTAAAGAATTTTTTCGTGGACCTTTTTTTTATTTTATTATTTATTAATTTTTAATAAGTTATAGTTTTTGGTAATTTTTTTAACTACCATACTAAGCTAATGCCCGTGTTATGGTAGACATACATGAAATTATTCATTAAACTAAAAAAAATAGAAACAGGTAAAAAAACATAAGAAAGAGGAAAAGGAAAAAAAATAAAACATAAAAATTAAAATTAAGCTGAAATATAAAGAAAAAATATTGTGTGTGTGTTTTTTTTTTTTTTAATAATTAATAACTATTTAATAAGAATAGGTACTTACGAATACTTATTTTTTTTGTTTTAACTACAATATAAGGATAAAGTAAAATAACAAAATAAGTAAAAATAAAGTGGTTTGTTTACAGTCCTCCTCGCTAGGTATTCTTGTTCCGAGGCGGACTGTATGTTGCTGAATGGGTGTTGATTTTTATTTCCTCATCTTCTAGTTTCTTGATTTTCATAAAATTACAATAAATAAAATTAAAGTATTTATGTTTGTTGTCTGCAGGTTGTATTGGGGTTACTTCATAATATTAATGATTGACTCATCTTCCTGTTTACTTAACCATAATTTTATGTTTTTTTTAAACATTTGTATCTCCATGGTGTTCTTAATTTCAATTGGAAAGGCATTATATAATTTTGTAGCATGGAAATTATGGTTTTCCTAGCCAAAAGATGTGTTTAATTGCGGGATGTTCAGTAGTTTTGAGGATTTTGACCTTGTAGTGTAGGTGTGTTGGTCAGCAAGGTATTCATATTTTTCTTTAAATTTGATTAGTGCATTTTTTTAGTATAATTTAATAATGCTGAACACATTAAAGTTTTTAAAAATTTCTTTTGATAGAGTTTTTATGGGTACTTTTAGAATTATTTTTATTATTGCCTTTTGCGTTTTAGCTAGCTGCTCGATGTGAATGTTTGAGGCAGTTCCCCATCCTATAATCTCATATTCTATGCGTGATTGGCAAAGAGCATAGTAGACTTTATATAGATCATTTTTATTAAGTATATTGCGTATGTTTCTAAAGAAGTACATGAGCTTTGTAAGTTTCTTTGTGATGCTATTTATGTGGGAGTCCCATCGAAGATTTTCATCGATTTCAATGCCGAGATATTTTATGTTTTTAGAATGTGTTATGGTGGGGCAGTGGCATGATTGGGTTTTAAGTCTTTTCCTTTACAATCGTGTAATTTAATAGCATAATCCTCTGCTGGTTGTCATTGTATTGTTATTTTGTATATTTGGAAAGTATATATTTGAGAAAACAGTATTATTTATACGGCGTTACATTGTTGCACCTTTTTCGCGGGCGGAATCGAGTTATTTGCAAAAAACCAATTTTGATTACCTTTGACCATAGATCTTGAATAATTGGGCTGATATTTTTAGAATTTTAAAAAATATTCGTAGTATCGAAACATGTGCACACAAATTTAAAATGGTATGAATTGTAATTATATAAATGCCCTCCGTGGTCGAGGGACAAACCTCTCGACTAGCGATCCGGAGGTCGTGGGTTCAAATTCCGGCGTGCTCAAGTAAATTTTATTTGATTGATTTTTGTTTACGCATTTTAATCATTTAAAAAAATATAAGGTATATTTGCTGAACGTTCCAGAGAGGAAGACCACAGTCGAGTATCGCCCTGGTGTAAGACCACAATTTAGAATTGAAACGTTGCTTTAAGTGGCTTTAGCCAAGTTTGGTACCTAGATCTGAATAGCCAGGTACGTCCCCATCTACCTCTTCCCTATCTCATTTCCCTCCCCACTAAAACATACCCCAATTGGGGATGGCATAGTCGCACTGGCTCTAGGCTATTAGGAGTAGTTAGGACTGTTGTGTGGTATTTACATAAAAAATAAAAATCTTTTTTTCCCCATATTTTACTGGACTTTTCCCAACCCAGAGAGGCGAAATATATGTTGTAGTTCTTGAGAAAGCATTTTTTCTCATATTTAGGCCCCGAAGAAAATAATTCCCCTCAGGACCTATGACATCTTTGGGGATGCTGTGTGTGGGCGGTTTTTTTAGGAAAGGAAGTTCTGGGAAGGAAAAGAATATGAGGGGTGGGTAGGAATCTGGGGGTCAGTATGTCCAGGAGTGACGGACGTATGAACCCGTCCCTCTCACTGCGGTGTAAGATGATGTTCCGAAAGAGTAAGGCTGGAGATGTCAGAAGGATTCCCTCAACAATTCTCGCCCGATCCGGCCTACCATGCAGCAGGTGGGCAGACTCATCCGCCGCCAAGACCTGGACAAACTTCACCCTATAGTTAGACTAGGAAAATTCCATTAATAATATCGAAAAAACTCACTACATCAATTGAGTCCTATAATTTCAAAACCCGCTATATCCGATTTTTGACAAAATGATCTGAGTATGATATCTTGTTTACATTTTTGCGAGGAACAAGACTAACCTAAAATTGAGTTTCAAAATCTCCCTTATCACGGCCAAAAACAATGTTAAAACTTCGAGTGAGAAACAAAAGCCGCTATATCATTCAAGAAGTTACTATCAAAACCCGCTATATCGGAATTCAACCAATCACGAGCAGTTATTTTTCCAAGATGGCGGGTGTAGAAACACGCCCCTCAAACCAGTTGAGTTTCAAAAGCTTCTATATTCCATACAAATCACCTAATGAGTATCAAATCCGCTATATCCATTTTATTTATCCAAATTACTTAAATATTTCTAGACATAATACATTGAAAAATGAATACTTTTCGATTGTATACTTATCCAATTCATTATATAAAATTAAAAAAAAAAAACTATATTTTATTTACGCTAGAGATGTGATAGTGTTTTGCGGTTTGTTCCGAATCAGTGAAAGTTGATATAGCGGATATAGAAATTGAACGACTCAATGTGACTGCATAATTATTGCACAGATTTGTAAGATTGTTGAGACTTATTAATTTTTATCATACAGCGCAAATGTCTATGCGCAGTATAAATGTGTGACTTTATTTGATTAAGTTAAGAATTTAACTATAAGCGTGCGTCTGTAATTTACAAAATTTAATAGGCAAACGATTAATCGAGATAATATTTCAGTACAATCTGGAATCCGGGTGAAATGCAGGTTCATAGCGATGAATTAATTCAGGGGTCAGTTGGGTTAATCAATAAATAATTATCATATAACATTCACATAAACAACTACGCCAGGTCTGAATTCAGCATATCGTATATAGAAGGAATCCAATAGCTAAATAGATTTTGGATAGATATAGATATTGTATATGAATTTATAAATACACTAGTAATAATAATAATATGAATTGATTGATTCTTCAGCTTCGCCCGATAATAAGCATTTTTTGAATTTGAAAAATATGGGATAATCTATCTAATATATAAAATTCTCGTGCCACGGTGTTTGTTACCATACTCTTCCGAAACGGCTGGACCAATTTTGATGAAATTTTGTGTGCTTATCTGGTAGGTCTGAGAATCGACCAACATCTATTTTTCATACCCCTAAAAGTAAAGGGTGTTACACTCCGAAGAAAATTATTTTCCCCATACATTTTGTATGGAACGAATTCTCCTATTTTGAAAGAACTGCAGCAATATTGTAAGGGGTATAATATTGAACTGTGAACCGGGGAGGGGGGAAAGGGGGGGAGGGGGAGGGGGAGGGGGGAGAAGGGAGGGGGGAGAGGGGGGGATGGGGGAGGGGGGATGGTGGAGGGAGGGGGGAGGGAGGGGGGAGGGGGGAGGGGGGAGGGGGGAGGGGGGGGGAGAGGGGAGGGGGGGAAGGGGGAGGGGGGAGGGGGGGGAGGGGTGAGGAGGGAGGAGGGCGGGGGGAGGGGGGAGGGGGAAGGGGATGGGGGTAAGGGGAAAGGGGGGAGGGGGGAGGGGGAGGGGGGAGGGGGGAAAGGAACTCAGGAAGGGGGGTTAGCGGAACGGGGGAAGGGGAGAAGTGGAGTGGGGAGAGGGAGAGGGAACGCGAGAGGGGAAAGGATACGCAGGGAGAAACAATTTAGATCAATTCAGCTAATAAGTTGACAACAGTTTTTGATTCTGAGGCGGTACGAAGTTCGCCGGATCAGCTAGTTATACTGTATAATTGTGATTGTTATATTTTTAATGTTAAAAATGACGCTGAAAAGCTACACACAGAAATGGAATGTAAAATAGTTTTGTATATGCAATTTTACAACATTTTACACATCGCCAGGAGTCACCGTTGGTGGAATTTATTTCTTAAAAAAAAAACGAGTGTGCTTTAGACAAACTTCACTGACTTATATCTCCCTCTCAATTTCCGTTGGCCTCGCCCGATCACACTTTTCATAACGCTCTCGTTACGCATTCACCAGCTTACTCCCCAAGTCAAGCGTGCGTAAAGACCCGACCGTTCACCTCGCCCGATCACATTTTCGTAACGCTCTCGTCACGCATTCACCAGCTTACCTCACAAATCAAGCGTGCATAAAGAAGTTTTACTTCAAAAATAGTCAGTACCATTTTTTAGTTAATTAGTTCCACAGAGGAGTACCTAAGAAAAAAAATTCCCCTCAGGGCATGTCTGGGGATGCAGTTTTTTTAGGAAAGAAACGAGAGGAGGTTCTATATCTAGGAAGAAAAAATATATCAGGGGTGGGTATGTCCAGGAATAACGACCGTATGAATCCATTCCACCTACGCAGCTGGTCCCAGAAAAACTTCACCACGAACCCGTGCACCCCTGCTAAGTTGTGGCAGTTAGTTACTGCCTGCTTCAAGAATTACAAAGTGCCTACCCAGAAGATTGCCAAGATAAGTCATAAAATGTCACATGTTTTATGGATGGTTCATATTAAGATTACAGTTATAGGGCGCCAGACGATTTTGAATTTAAATATGACAAGTAGAAATTGAAAATGAATTAAACCAAAAGGTAATAAACTAATAAATAAAAGTGATTCACGTTATGCTGTAGTCCGCCATTGTGCGTCCTCCGCGACATATGCACCTTCCTATTAGCTGGCCTGAATCTCACTGAAGTTTGTTACAAGCCAAAGCCCTTAGCTCCCAAAAGGTAACGAGCGGCTTCTAGTATTCTCAAGTAACCACGTTGCGACCATGCAATCTTCAGGGTAGGCACTTTGTAATTCTTGAAGCAGGTAGCTAACTGCTACAAAATCACCAAACGTAACCAATCACTCACTTGGTGATCTGTGGCAGAGGTGTTGGTTATCCAATAAATAGTTACCCGGGCAGCAGTATCTGGTTTCTAACAAAATTATTTTTAAGCATTATGACATGTATAAATTCTGTTTTAACTCTTTCATATAAGATCTCATAAATGTTTTTCTGAACACATCAAGACTGTAAGTATAAATAAATAGACTCTTTAAAAGAATAAAGCTTTTTGGTTCACTCAGACAGAAAAATTCCAATCACTTTGTCATTAATCGAACCCGCTCTATTTGATTCAAAGAAGGTACGTAAACCGTTAACCAATATCTTTAGGTACTGAGGACACCATCATAAAAGTTAGCACTTTTTCCACTTCATACTTGTTACAGATACATAATATATAACCTCGAACAGAGCAAGTAGATTATAACGCTCGTAACATCTGCTAAATTCCTCGATTCAAAGCTCTACTATATAAAAGTTCTACATTTTATCGATCCCTTTATTGCTGTTCTTTACTTCACATTTTTACGTCGTATCGTTTCTACAAAGCAAAATCGTTATTTATTGCGACTATGACGTTTTTGAAATTACTCATCGTAACGTATTATTTAATGCGACAATATTGCGTAAAAACTTGTCTAGGCGCTTGTCTTTGATGATCGTTATGAAAATCTGCTTGCAAGGGAAGTGGATCGTCGGTCTGGAAAAGGCCTATTAAAATTAATAGTAAAAATTAGAGTAATGTTAGAGGCAACAACACTATCAATATCAGGTAATAACACTAGAGGCATTACAAGAATGGGCAGCATTTAATATAATAAAACACAACACATCACATCATCCAATTTCTCAAAAAAAAAATCAGCTTTCTATTCTATGATTTATAGATTTAATTAATGTACAGTAATATCTTAATAGAACTCAATCTTATTTAAAAAATGCAATTAATAATAGAACAGTAATTTAATTGAAATGATCCTTAAAAAAAATACAAGAATAAATTCCTTAAATCATATATGCAACGTCCTGTGCAAAATGATCAGGAATAGAATAAATGGAGGTTAATTTTTTTTTTTTAATAATTAAATTTATAATTCCTTAACAAAGAATATACCAAATTAAATTCGTCCTGTATTTTGTGCAAATAAAAAACATAAAAATTACATGCAAAATAATAAGGATAAAGATTCAAAAATTGAAAAAAAAACTGGAATCTATAAATTGAAGTGTAATAATTGTGGTTTCTTTTATATAAACTTAGAGAAATTTTGAAATAAGGATAGTGGAACATATTTATGATATGTTTAAACAATAATAGTTTCTCGGAGTTTGCCAATCATTTGTTGGAGACAAGTCACATTATTTTTGATAATTTTGAGTTATTGCATTATAATTTTTAAAAGTGCTCATTTGGCCAAATTGGAAATCTTAAAAATCAGAAGGAGCGTGAATGCGAATATGAATATCCTACTAATATTACAAAGGCGAAAGTTTGTATGGATGTATGATTGTTACTCTTTCACGCAAAAACTACTGAATGGATTTTAAAAATTCTTTCACTAATAGAAATCTACATTATTTGCGAGTACTACAGGGTATACATATTGGTAAGCTCTGGCGTTATGAGTAATCTCTGGCGTTATGAAATTATTTATCATACGTTTTCTGTCCCTAACAAAATCGATTTATTGCAAACGTCAGAAAAAAAGCAAAACCAATTGTCACCTTGGAACGACGTTTTTTTTTTTTTTAATTAGGAAATTCACCCTAAAAAGAGTCCTTTGTTGGCGTCGTCCTTAATAACTATCTCTAAATGAATCACCGAAATATATGTACGCGCATAAATCCCAACGACTGCACCAAATTGGATAATTCTTTTTTTTGTTCGTTATTTTGTTCAACTACGGTTGAGTTCTGGAATTATGAAATTGTATAAAAAAATATAATAGCTGGCACGCGAGGAGTTTGAAAACTAAACGTATCGGGAATGAATGTGTGGAATGCGAGAGGTGAGAAGGGGGCGTGGGGAGGGGGGGGGGGGGGTGATGGGAGGGTGTGGGGAGGTGTAGGGGGTGGGGGGAAGGGGGTTGATGGGGGGAGTGGTATGGGGAGAGGGAATGTAGAGGAGTATGGGGTGAGGGGTGAGGTCGGTGGAGGGAGAGCGGGAGGGGGTTGATGGGGGGAGTGGAGTGAAGAGAGGGAATGTGGAGGAGGCGGAGTGGAGTGGGAGAGGAGGGAGGGAAGGAAGGGGAATGGGGAGGGGTAGTGTAAGGTGGGGGGAGGTGGAGCGGGGAGGGGTATAGGGTGGGGGAGGGGTCGGTAGAGAAGGAGGGGGAGGGAGAGGTGGGTTGATGGATGAGTGGAGTGGGGAGAGGGAAGGTGGAGGGGGGAGGAGTGGGAGGAGGGGTCGGTGAAGGGGAAGGGGGGGAGGGGGGTTGATGGAGGGAGTGGAGTGGGGGGAGGGGTGGGTGGAGGAGAAGGGAGGAGGGGGGTTGATGGGGGGAGTGGAATGGGGAGAGGGAAGGTGGAGGAGGCGGATTGGCAATCCCCTAATACCATGCGAGCGAAGCCGCGGGAAAAAGCTGGTTATCAACAATCTAAAATTGTTTTTAAATGACCCATTATTAAACTTGTTACATTTGTAAATTATTTATTGTTATTTATTTATTTATTTTTTCAGGTTCTCCATAAAACAGTTATACACCAAATTATTACGGAGAAGATTACAAAATATAAGAGAAAACAAAGGCCAAGGGGGCAGTTTCACTATGTTGAGACGTATGTCAAAAGATAGTTACTGAACTCTCTATAGGTAACATTGAAGATGTCAATGCTCAATGCAGAATCGTTAAGCAGTTGAATTGCTCTATTTAATGGGGCATTCTGAAATGAAGAAGTTCTCACTTTCGGAGCATAAAAAAGTGTGTGGGATCTCCCACGAGTATAAGCGTTAGGGACATAATATAGGTTAATCTCCTTCAACATAGGTGGATTCAGTACAGTACCGGAGATCAGCTTAAAAAAATGTTTCTCCACAAATATTTTTTGGCGGGCTTCTAAGGTATTTAGATCGAGCATTCCTGTTAAGAACAACGATGGATACAGGAATGGGTAGTATGTATATTCCCTCTTATAAAGGTAACGCATAAACCTTTTTTGTACTTTTTCTATTTCTAGGATATGGTTTTGTTTAGAGGGTGCCCAAATAATGGAGCTGTATTCCAGGATGCTGCGGACAAGTGCTTCATATGTTCTTTTTATTGCAATTCCATTAGTAAATGATCTCGCATTACGAAGAACAAATCCGAGCATTTTGTTGGCGCGGGAGACGATGTCTGATATGTGAGATTTGCTTCAAAAATCACGCCAAGGTCTCGAATCTCGTTTTCGCGTATTAGTATATGCCCTACTACCCCTCTTCCCATTTTCACCTTTCCATTTACATTGTTGTCTATGTCTTTTATTTATAATTAGTTTTAAGTGAATCCTGAAGAAGTGAGCATAGCTCATGAAACATGTCGATTTTATAATAATAATGTACCTAATTTGTTTATTCAGCTGAACAGAGCGGTGAGTGCAATAATCTGTCAGCCATATAACATTTATAAAATTATAATGAGAAGTGAAAGAAAGTAAGTAAATAATACTGCATTTATAGCACCGGTAATCCCCTTTTGCAATGAACCCTGAATTCACGAGTTTAAACCCTATTTTTTCGCATCAACAATTTGGAGAACTTTACAAAATTTGCATCTCATCTCTGTGTAGAAGACACTCGCTTCATTGAAACTTTTTTACAGATTTTTGAAACGTTGGTTGCTAATTGGTTTCAGCTATGTTTACTGACCGGAAGAAAAAGAGAATTGGAAGAAAAAATTGAAGATTAGAGATTGGTGCTTTCAATAAATAACACACGTGTGAATTGAGACGAAAAAACCGTGGTTATAAAATTAAACGTAGTTAGTTACTCTAAATATAATTCAATAACGTCATCTATATTTTAAAGTGCTCCAGCTTCTATTTAAAGTAGAATTTGTTGTTACAGGCTAAAATAGCCATTAAACAGGGTTCTTTGATAAATGTTTTGCATCGCGTCGTCCTGTCTTTAAATTCGTGCACAAAAATCAGCTTAGGTATCGATTATTTTATCTGTGCCGCAGTTCTCGAATCGATCCACGACTCTCTACCAATAAAAGAGTCACAGAACAATTAATTGTTTAACCACAGTATCGGAATGATCTCGTTATCAGGAGCCACATTCCTGAAAAGCATAGTGCTCATTAATGAAACGGATTCCACTTTGTAACGGAGAAAATTCCTACATCTGAGAAACTATTCTCGTTTATTTCTTCGAGGGAAGCAGAATTCTCAAATAAATCCATAATGCATCAGGCTTCAAGACGATTATTATACGAATCTAAAGGAAGCAGCCTTGGTCCAATGCAACCTGCTCCCCGCTCTTCTGGCAAAAGTAAGATTAACCATCAAGATCTCTTCCAATGATTAATTTCATTCATAGTTGGAGAATTTTTGTAATAAATATTTATTCGCATACGGAGGATGTGTCTGGAGATTTATTTCACTTAGACTGCGGCCGCAATTCGATTTTTGTACGTAAAAAGTCGATGCAATAATATTTCCGATATCGAGCAATAAAACACAGTAAAGATATTACCTACTGAAGGAAGACAAATCGCGTTTCGATGCCGAAACAAGTTCTTTATTTTTTGTAATAAGTTCAATATTATTTCCCTTTGTCGTTCTCTCCAACTGAATATAGAGTAGGTATGTTATATGCAGCGACTCAATCAAAACGGGCAGTTTTAAAATGGTTGGTGGTTTCGGGATCGTCCGAGGAAGATATGGTACGATCAATTGAATCAGAAACTTGAGTCGGGCCAGGTCAAGAGTCAGAAAAATAGAAGAGTTTGTATGAGACGATGTGTGGATGCGAATGAAGCAAGGAGTGTGTGCCAAGACCGAGTTGTTTGGCGGTCGGTCCAGTCTGCCTACCCTTTCCAATGAAATTATTGATTGATGTTTCTAGAAGCGCCAAGCGATTAAGTACCTATCTACCCAAAAAAATATATTTTTCACCAGAAAATTTTTCCTAGTTTGAAAAGTATATTACTTTTTTAACTATTGGGGTTAATCTACGTTTTTTTGGCCAATATGCAATTGTCAATCCCACAATTATTATGTAAATATTTGTAGTAAGTACGCACACTAAATAATGCTAAATCTGTCTAATAATGTGTATATGTTACTTAAAAACCTATCCCTTTAAATACACGCGTAACAGTTGCATTAAATTCATAACATTTAGACCTTTCTATTTGGGAGGCGAGTATGGGTACGGCTGCCCCGGGAACCATTTGTTGGATAACACCCCTGCCATAGGTCACCCCAAGTGGTTCTCTACATTTGGTGACTTAGTAGAAGTGTCCAGGTACATGGGAGTGAGGTTTGTCTAGGTCTTGGCGGCGGATGCTTTTACCCTCCTACTGCGTGGCGGAACGGATCGGGAGAGACTGGTTTAGGGAGACCTTTTGACCTCTCCAGCTCTCGATGGGATAGATTCATACATTCTTTACTCCTGAACACATTCATCCCAGATTATTACCAACCCCATAACCTTTTCCTCCCCAGAACTTTCTCTCCTTCTTTTCCCTAAAAAGACCCGCCACACAATATCCCCAAAGATGTCATAGTGTTAAAGGTATTTTTTTCCTCAGAGCCTCCTATGTGGAGAGAATGTTAAAAAAAATCTACGACCAATCTAAAGACGCACTCCAAATATATATTTGACTGCCTCCGTGGTTAAGGGGTAAGGCTCTTGACTCGCAATCCTAAGGTCACCTAAGGGATCGAAATCCGGCGTGCGCAAATAAATTTTATTTGATTAATTTGTATTATTTCACAATTAATTCAGATATAATAATACATAGTGTATTTGCGGTACGTTCTAGAGTAAAACATACTACAAATATCGCCCTGGTGCAAGACCATCATTCAGAATTGAAACGTTGCTTGAAATGGCTTCAGCCGTGTTTGGTGACCAGACCAGAGCTAGGTACTTTCACACCTTCCTCTCCTTCCTCTCTTTCCCGTCCCGTCTACCTTCAGCCTCACAACGCACCCCAATTGGTGATGCCATAGTCTCACTGGCTGACGCATCAAGAGATGTGGACTTAAAATTTTACTTGAATCTCTGCTAATTTCGGCTTTATTGACATAAATATTAGGCCTTACTTTGAAATCCTGAACACCCTTTTAAGTGATAAGTTGCCTTTTCTAGTTATTTGACATTATACTGTACTCACCATAAAGATACCTATATAATATCGGCACCGTTCGCCATATTTATTTTGAAACATCAGTTAAATCGGCTTTAATCACAGTATAGAGATAAATTGATTTAAATTCGCCCACCTACACAAATTGAATAAGATATTAAAACAATAAATGGAAGTAATGTTGTCACATTACATTTCCGCGATAGTTCTAACATCACCTAAGCATACCTAAAAGTTTTAAGTGTCTAATAAACAATTCTGTTTATGATGCAATAACACGAAGTGAACAATCTGCACAAGCGAAGTCCGAAGCGTTGTCATTTTAACTGTAACAAAACTATTTAATTGGATCACTCGGGGTTTACTAAAATTATAGGTAAAATCCAAGAACGTTAAGTAAAATACGATCGTAAATGGTGGGAGCTCAATCAGTTTTAAAACTCATTAATCATGAGAAAAATTACTTTATTTTTAAAAGAAATGCCGTGCTATTTAATACAACTATGTGTCTACTATTTGCTGATGACCTTAAAATTATGATGGAAATAAGCTGCCAATAAGATTGCTTTAAAATGCAAACTGATCTAGATGCATTATCTGAATGGTCGTTGGCAAACAAATTAGATTTTAATACAAAGAAATGTGTCACAATGTCCTTCACTCGTTGTAAAAACATTATAGTTTACGATTATAAAATAAAAGGCGAAACGTTATCACGTGTAAAATCCGTGAAAGATCTCGGTGTCGTCTTTGATCCCGAACTGACATTCTCTTGCCATATATCGCAGCTCACTCAGTCTTGCTACAAACTTCTTGGGTTCATCATAAGGACTTGTAAGCAGTTTGATAACCAAGAAGCTATGCTAGCATTATTTGATGGCATACTGAGAAGCAAGCTGGTGTACGCGAGCGATGTTTGGGCCGTACCACCAGAAGTACATTGATATGTTAGAGCAAATCCAGAAGAAATTCCTCAGGTATGTTTATATGCGGAAGCATGGAACCTATCCAAGGTTCATGCACCATATTGACTTACTTGAGGAAACTGATTCTGTGAGTCTAGAATTCTAGAAACTAGACGGAAAGCAAGTCTTGCTATTTTGTCTTTCAAAATTTGGAACAATTTCATCGATAGCCCATCTCTTATATGTACCAGACCACTGCAGCCGAAGTCGACATCATGACTTATTTAAAGTACCGAACGGCAGAACAGACGTCTTGGCAAAGCATAGCATGACGAGGGGAGTGGTGCTGTTAAATGAATTTGCAAACCATTTGGATGTAAGTGACTGTTCTTTATATGCCTTAAAAATATTATTGAAGAGTCACTTGCCTAAATGCTGATAGGGTTACTAAATTGTACTGTAATTGGAATTATTCTGTTGTACAATAATAATAATAAAAATAAACTAGGGGCTGTCTGTTTCTACAGAAATAAATCATAAATTAAAATTAAAAAGCATCAGTTAAAGTAACAAGGATGTTAAATAGCACCACGCGCTGTTTCCGTTATACTTTGGCTAAAGTAATAGTTATTTAATGTGGCCAGTCTAAAAAGCACAAATTTCCCGACATTATGTGAAAAACGCACCGCATTATTTTATATTGCGACCACTCAGAAAACGAAATTTGAAAACCACAAAATTTTTTCTTATCTTTGTAGGATCTGACAGCTTTGTTCCTATGAAAATATTTGTGTGAGTTTTTATAAATAAATGATGACCACTTATATTATATACGATATTACACGGAAGAAATATAATTTATCTTCCAGTAGTTGTAATATCTCTCCGAAATGTTTTTGGTTTTCGTTGCAAAACAAATTGGACAAAGAAATTCATTGTCACTATGATATACATCATCTGTATACAATGTAAACGTATTTATTATGTAACTAGCTTTTACACCCGGCTTTGCTCGCACGCAATTAGGGGGTTCCCACTCTGCCTCCTCCGCCTCCCCTCTCCCCACTCCACTCCCCCCATAGGCAATAGACCTCCATCAACGAGTCTCTCGATCCATGACCCACGCTGCAGGTGGGCAGAGTCATCCGCCGTCAAGACCCAGACAAACCTCACCCCATTATACATTAATCAAGTTAACTCAACACCTCATTGAAAAGTCAGTAAAAGCTATGAAAAATAGCCCATAACCTAACCTCTCTCTCTGGTTTCAATCTTGGGATTGGTTTGCAGAAATTTCACCTATTCGTCTTTTCCACTCTTCCCTGTCTTGTGCGGCTCTTTTGAAGTCTGCATATGATGAGCAGCGCACGTCCACCAGCAGGTCCTCCAGGTATTCTCGGCGTGGGCGTCCCCTAAAGTTTGTCCCCTCGGTCATACCCTCCATTATGGCATGCAAGAGGCCTTCTTGTCTTATTACATGGCCTTTCCATCTTGCACGCCTTTCGGACAAGGTCCTGATCAGGTGCCTTCCTCCTTCGATTCTTTGGAGAACCTCCTCATTTGTAATGTGGTCTCTCTAGGAAATTCCTAATAGTCTTCTATAGGACCACATCTCAAAAGCCTCTAGTCTCCGTTTATCTCTTTCGAATAGGCACCATGTTACGCAACCGTACATCAAGATACTCCATTGATGAGGAGTATTCTCAGTTTAAGGTCTATATGATTCGATTCTATTATTTTCGACCTTTTATTGAATGCAAGCCTAGCCTGGTGTATACGGCTGTCGACCTCGCTCTTAGACCGACCGTTCCATGTTATTTTGCTCCCGAGGTAGACAAACTCCTTGGTGTTCTTTAGTGGAACTCCTGACATCTCTACTCTCATCTGATGTTGCGTTCGGCCTACAGTCAGCAGCTTTGTTTTGTCTTTATTTATCTTCATGTCGTAATTGTTTTGAAGAATGCTTTACATGGTTGTTAAGGCATCTTGCAGTTCTTCTTCGCTTTCAGCAACCATAGCAATATCGTCAGCAAACCTTATCATATCCACCTTTTGCCCGTGTATCTTTACACCTTTTCTGTGACTCATTCTCTCTCTCAAGTCATCAATCGCACTTTGTATATAAACGTTAAAAAGAACAGGTGACAGAGAGCATCCCTGTCTCACCCCTTGTCTTATACTGGCTTCTTTTGTATCATTGTCACATCTTATTATAGCGGCCTCATTCTTGTAGAGCGCCTGTATTCAAAACCTAACCTAACGTAACATATTTAACCAATTTTTGTTTCATCACTTTTAATGACTTTCAAAGAAGGTGTTAAGTTGATTTCATTCTGAGCTGTACGGTCACCAACATTAATAACCATTTATCGGAGGTTAATGCATCAATAGCCTACGTACGTCTAATTATGTATTGTTTAATTTGTGCAAAACTTATTGAAAATGTTTAACGGTTTTGTTCTGCGTATTGTGATACAAATCCGCAAGTAACATTTAAAGTACAAGTTAAAAATATTTTATGGTTTTGTTCTGCGCATTACGGCTAGTAAATAAAATGACAGATTCAATAAAATCTCCCTGCGGTTTGCCCAATCTCAGCCATATATTATTAACCGTATCTTATTGCACACAATAGCGTCACCCCATTAAATAACTAGTTTAGTTAAACTTAACTGACCATCGAACTAGTTCACGGTGAATTGCGTTGGGGTCACTGCAGCGTCTCGGTCCAGTGTTGAATTCCTCCCTTGCAAGTAAGCTTAGATTTGCATATTGAAATATTCAAACGATCTTCTCGAAGTGCAATAATTGAATTAGGAGATCTTTTCACAGACCCGTTATGCTAAACTCTAATCACTTGGAGCTATGAATATTCAGCTAAATGCTAATGAACGTGAGTATAAATTACATATGTGCTCTGTGCAAAGAAAAAGGTTTGAAATGACATTTTGACAATCTAATAAATCTGTGACGTACATCGTCATTAAAATCGTAATTAGGGCATTTTCAGATATGTTGTTCGTTTAAAAAGGATACAAGTAAATTATTTTATATCGGTAGGGTTGGGCGGGGTTAGTTGAACCAAGCGGCTTGTTGGGCCACACCAATATCTTCGAAGCCGAAAGACTTACAAAGTATGCCGAACATGCTCTGGCAAGTTAGAAGTGTGGGGACCGCGCCACCTAGCATTTAGTAGGCGCATGGTGACCGTAGCATGTGCGCGGGGATTTTGTGTGATTTTTGCTCCAAAAGTAAAAAAAAAACAATCGACTACTTTTTTAAAAATAGATACCAAGGAAAAAGGTACCAAGTCAAGGGAAGTCAATTTGATATTGGTGTTTACTTAACTGTATCTTGTCAATTGTAAAATTGAAATACATTTAGTGGTATATGAGTTATCCGAGGAAATTTGGAAAAAAACATGGGTGGGGCTATTTGAACCATTTGGTTCAACTTGCCCCATTCATATTCCTTACTGTAATTTTATACGTAATTTCCAGGAGAAGGGTGCGTTCGTTGTCACGCCAGTCTAAAGTGGGCACACCAAAAGTGCACATCTGGCACTATTCCAATGTATATCTGCGTCAATTGTGACAGCGATATAGATTAAATATCTCTAAGAAATTTTACCTGTTTTATTAGACTCGCTTTTTTATATAAAATAATCATTTTATTACCTAATTCTGTATTCTTTCATTATTTCAATAACGCACCAGATTTAAATGTCCGGGTTAAATTTTCCCCCCCAAAAAAAAAAAAAAAGGAAAAACTAAACCCTTTCATACACTTCCCCAAATGATCATCCAGTAAATCCACGCTATGCAATTGCACTATATAAGTATTATAAATACAAAACAATACAAGAACAACATGTCAACCTACTAGAGACCAAATGGGAATATAATTCACCGACTCCAGATATTTTCATATCAGAGGGTTCGGCTCTGTGGCATTTCTAATTGAACCTATAAATCCTACCGATCCCTCAATATAAATATTTAAAAAATCCTTTGTAATCCTACATGTATTTAAAATGACTGATTTTTGCATTTTTATATACAAATTCTTTGACAAATCTAATATGCTTAAATTTTGAATCAGATTCCTAGGTATTATGCCAGTGGACGAAATAACAAATGGTAATATTTTTATAGTCCGAGAATGCCAAATGCTTTTAATCTCATTTCCTAAATCTGTGTATTTTCTTATTTTTTCAGAAATAGTTTTTTGAATATTACAGGAATTTGGAATAGCTACATCAATGATATAAGTTATTTTTTTTAATTTTGTCATGTAAAACTATATCAGGTCTATTATGACTAATTGTTCTGTCTGTTAGTATAGTTTTATCATAATATATTTTATAAAATTCATTTTCTATAAATGAATTTGGTTCATATTCATAAAATGGTACTATATTACGGCAGTCAATCAAGTTATGTTTAATTACCAAACTTTGGTGAATTATTTTTAAAACCTGATTGTGCCTAAATGTATACTCGGAAGGCGCTAATATAGAACATCCCGATATAATATGTTCTATAGTTTCCGGAAAAGCCAAACATTTTCTACATAAATCATCAATTTGATTTATATCTTTGATTATATGCTTTCTATAATTTTTAGTATTAATGACTCTATCTTGAATGGCAAGCATAAATCCTTCTATTTCTGCGCTCAACTCTCCAATACTCAACCATTTGTTTGACGAAAGTTTGTCAACATACGTTTGGTTGAGATAATTGAAGTGTTTTGCGTGAATAATTTTATTTGACCAGGAATCTAATAATTCCTGGTTAGTATTTATAAGAATGTTGGCATTCTCGTCATATAAATTTAAAAGTGTAATATTTCTATCTGCCTTGCAAATTATTTTGTGCATTTCTGAGCTATTAGCTTTCCTATGGAAAAAATTTCTAAGCATTTCTACCTGATTGTGTTTCAAAGATGTTATTTTGACTACACCTCTACCTCCTAAATTTCTAGGTAAATTAATTCGTTCTATAGCTGAATTTGGATGATGACAATTAAATTTTGTTAACGTAGTTCTAATTAATCGTTCTAAACTATCTAAATCTGTATTGGACCATTTAATTATGCTAAATGAGTACGTTAGTAGAGGTATTGCCCAAGTATTTATTGCTTTTACTAAATTTTTAGCAGATAGATTGCATTTTAAAATTTTTCTGATCCTAGTTTGAAATTTAATCCTAATATCATTTTTAATACTAGTGTGGTCTAATCTATTCGATTGCGGGTATCCTAAATATTTATAAACCTCATCCCCTTTCATACTTTTAATTTTGAAATTTCTAAATATACCCTCGTCTCCATCTACAATTTTGCCTTTCTCAATTTAGTTTAATAATTTACATAATTTGTTTTATTAAACCATGAGTGTGAATATATGACACTATATTGTTCAACAAGCCCCGTGGGTGGTTCAACTAGCCCCACCTATGAGGCAAGTTGAACCATTTCTCCTTCTGCGTGAAAATTTAAATATCTTGCCTAAGGTCAATGTATTATATCATTTCGTGAATATCATTATAAAGCCAGATAATGAAACTATCTTACTAAATTGAAAAAACAAAAATATCTATAAGAGTTTCGAGTCTGGGTCAAATTAGCAAAATCATGTTCAACTAGCCCCGCCCTACCCCTACAATAAGTGTCGACTCGTGTATCAATCGTGTAAATAATGTCGCGAATAGTAGACGTCACTTACAAGAATTATATTTTTAATGTTCTTTTGTTTAAAATCAATACCAAAATTTCCTCTGAGGGTTATTCTTAAAGTCCCGTTGAGAACGAGCATTGATTTTATTTTTAAGACACTAATTGTTCCTAACTTGAAAAAATAAAAATAAAAATATCCTGCTTCATCAATTTAAAAATACACACTTGTTTGAAGAACGAATAAGCACTAGAGCCTTAAGAGAGTCACATGTAAAATCTTTTAACATTCCAGTTTGTCAAACCTCTTATGGGCAAAGAAGTTTTAAAATATCATGCTACAGAGCTATTCAATTCTCTACCTATTGACATTAGAAACATGCTTACCAAAAGTTCATTTAAAAGTAAAATTATTGATTACCTCCAATGAACATCTATCACGAGTATTTCATAACATATTTACATTTATACCTAATGTATGTATATATAATATATGTACACTGCGTACTTCATGTATTTACATTTGACTAACTTTCACTTACCTTTTTTAGTATCATTTATCAAAATGCCTTTTTACCAAATTGAAATTTAATTGCTTCAAAATTATTTTGTCTTAATCTTCTACATTCATACTTGAAATGTTTAATGTAAAAAAATACTGATTTTATTTTATTTTTATAACTGTCATTGCCATATTATGTGAACAAAAACTTAGATAATAACCACTCTGTAAATTACCATCTCAACACAGGCGTTTCACTCCTAGTGAGATGGGAAATACGTCATTACTGTAATCAAATGTAAAATAAAATAATTAAATAAATAAATAAAAAATCCCTTTTCATCATCACTCTTGGCTCTACAACCCCTGGTGGGCCTCCTCAAGAGTCTTCCTCCACTCATCTCGGTTTTGTGCCAGCTCTTTCCAGTTTAGAAGCTCCAAGGTAGATACATCTTTGAGGATGTTGTCGCTCCATCTTAATCTTGGTTTTCCCAGGCTCCTTCGCCCTATCGGTCTTGAATTCAGCAGGGACTTTGGTGCTTGATGCTCGGTCATTCACTCAAGTTCTGGCAGTAAGCCTTACTAAAATACTACTTCTTAAGGGCCCGCAACCCGAATTTCTACCGATTTCTTACATACCTCCCTTAAACATTTGAAGTTTTTAAGCTCTTAAAAAATACATGTTATTTTTTAAGATAATGTCTAGATGCTGCCCGCGCCGAAACGCAAATTATATGAAATTCCCTCGTGAAAAAACAATCGCAAAGTATGCTCCAAAAATGTTAAAACAAGTCTGTTTCTATTATCTTATAAATTATATTTGTGAAAAAATTCACAATGTTTCTTTAAATGATACTTAATATGCTTTCCGTGAGATTTTTGCTCTATTTTAAACGAATCGTGTTTTATTAAACATTTTCGCAATTTTCGCATCGATTTTGTCGCTGTCAATGTTAGCGCTCTCTTCTAACATTCGTAATTTCGTATCTCTCCATCTTCTTCTTTTCGAGCCCGGTTGCGGAGCCTTAATAATTTACCACATACATACCTACTATTTCATCTAACATTTTTATTTTCTTTAAAAAGTAATATTGCAATTTTTCCAATGAAACGTCACTGTCTCAATGACAATTCTCTTTTTAAACTTTCTACAAGTAGATGTGTACAATAATATTGACAAAATGAGGATACAAAAGTCCAAATAAAAATAATCTTTAAAACACAAACAAAACATACAAACAAACTTACAGACAGACGATATGCAAAACGGTCGAATTAAAACAAAACTTTGCTACGCTCAGGCAATTATTAATTTGTTTTCTTTTTTAGTATTACCTATTAATATTATTTGAAAAATTAGTTGAATTAGATTAATTAAATTAGCACTGAATCGCCGAACTCAATACATTAAAATTTGTTGTTAAAAATGAATGGTGCGACAATTTTTTGGTAAATTACATAAATTTCGACCAACGCGCCAAAAAAGTGATTTTATTTGATTTAATAAATTATGCAAACATATTATTTACCAGAAACAAACCCATGAAGAAGTTAATCGAAATTTTAATTTCGACTATATTTGATTTTTTACACTCACCAACAATGATTATTAATAATTCGTTTTCATTAAAACTAAAAGATTTAGTCAAACAAAATGTACTTGCATTAAAAATATCCTAAACAATGTGGGTACGATAAAAAAAAATAAAGACCCGATCGGTGCATCTGCCTCAACGGGAGCCGTGAGAAACGTTGACCGGTCAGAGGTCATCTTTTGTATTTTAAATCGACGCCCAAATGCACTTTAAATTTAACCCCTAACCTTATATTCAGGGACGGATTTAACCATTCGTGTGCCCTTTTGTAATATTGTAACATTTTAAATAAACAAATATATTAACCTAATAACTTTTTTCTCCGAAATAGCTCTCATGACGATAAAAAAAACATTAAATATACCATTAGCCGCCACATTTTTAAATACAAATTATGGAAATCACATTTTATTTCAACAACTGCTACAAGAAACAACTATTTACGTACACAAAATAGGTTATTGGGTTCTTAGTTTAGGTAACCCAAGTAATTCATGCGTCAAAACCGTACAAAAAAATGGCACTAATGGAGATGTTTTATAAGCGATATTTTTAACTTTTAAATAAAATTGAATTTTAATGCATATTTTTACGTCTATCCCGACTGAAAGTGATGTTTGTTTTGGTAATTAAGTAGTTTACAATTCAAAATCTATGCCTGTTAAAAGTGTAACGGCGTGTGGAGGCTTATGGATTATTTACCAAAAAACCTAAAAAAAATAATTTATTGTTGAAGTAAAATCTAAAAGCTCTCTCAAAATCACGAGGGACACTTTAAACCGCATTTTCTAAATGAATTTTTAGTGTGAAATCTATCCAATGTACATGTTTGATAATTTTAAGATGATTAAAGCTGATTATTGATAATTAAATTGATAATAATGCATAGGTAGTGTAGTATTATAGGTAGTGTGTATTGATTATTCATGTAGTTTCAGCTTCTGTCAATAGATGTCGATGGATTTTAATACGAAGTTCTGCTATATCTCAACAGATGGCTGCTGAGTTGGATATCAGAAGAGTACCATCTATCGCCGTTCGTGTCTTAGGAACGAATGGTTACGATTTACGATGATGGCCGAAGGCTTCAGTGAGATTAAACGGGCTCCCTTAGACCACCCGCAGGAGCAACATAACAACTTAGATTATAACCTAGTTAGAACGTCTGTCCAGGTTGGTTCCATGAGAGTTGATCCGACGACATTTGGTCCGGCGACAGTTGGTCCGGCGACATTTTATCCAGCCGACATTTGATCCGGCCGACACTTGATCCGGCGGACAGTTGATCCGGCGAACATTTGATCCGGCGACAATTGATCCGGCCTGATCCTTTAGAAGATTTTTTCTTCAAGTAAGTATGTAAAGAGGATATACGGCCGTACAACCAAAGTCGATGTACTTACATCTGAAGGCATCTTGAGTGAAAATCCGCTGTAAAAATATTTTTACTAACAATAATTTCGACTCTCCGAAGAAGTATGCGGCAATACAAAATACGACATACTATTATAATAGTGAGTTCTGGCATTATTAAATTTGTGTACAAAAATTGCAATAGGTGGTACGCTAGATGTACCGGGACTGAATGTATGGAGTGCAAGTGGGGGAGGGGATCTCAGGGGGTGTGGTTTGCTGGACAGGGAAAGCGGGAGAGGGGAGGGGAGAGAGGGAAGGTGGAGAAGGCGGAGCGGGAACGTGTGAGGAGAAGGGGACGCGGGATAGGAAGGGGCGGCGGAAGGGGAACGGGACGAATGGGAGAGGACAGAAGGGAGAAATAATTTATTTATTAAGTGGCATAGCAACGCATGCCGGGATCTCGCTTGTTGTAAATATTTACGATAACTAAATAAACCTAATAGTAATCATTTGAAACTTTAACTTGTTTAGAAGATACCCAACACATATCAAGTTGTCTTACTATTGGAAGTTAGGAGACATAACAGACATAGAAGATGAAAAAAAATTAGTTTTAAATAAAATTAGGTATTCTAGCCAGAATTGAAATGAATTCAGTACTCACACATGACAATTATTTTACTATAGAATTGAAAAATTATATTACAAAATAGAAAAAATTAAATCAAAAAGATGCTTCACCCCATTTGATGTCTGATGGCCGACGTTATATGATGATGATATTATATAACAATTTTTAAAAACTGATTATTTTTTAATGGATGAAGACGCTACTCGTATGTTCCCTTCTTTCACCTAACACCATCTACATAATTATCCTTGCAAGAGAAATGACAAGACAATCAAGCTATTCTTACTTCATCATATTATTCGACCTTTTTCAATAAAACAATTTATTCGTAAAAAAAAATCCAATGCTTAAATTTCATATTTTGGAAACCATGGTCAGCGCGGGGTCTTTTTTCCGACACCTCTGAATCCGTCCCTGCTTTTATTGGGATAGTGTTTCTCAACGTGGGGCGCGTGCCCCACCGTGGAGAGGCAATTTGATTGTTTAGGGGGCAATGAACAAATCATTATGCTGGCGCCAGACAGAAGTTCAAATAAGTGATCACTTCTTTGAAGACTTTGCGCACACATTTGGTCACATATTGTTGTATCTGCCAGACATGTGTCAAAGTTTTGATCACTCCTTTGAGCTCACAGTTTTCAAATAGACTTCACACAACATGGTCGACGATTTGGTCGACACAGTTTGCTTATATTATTTATGTGCGTCTAATTATTTATATTATCTAATTAATTTATCTAATTATATTTATCTAAATATGTTTATCGAAATATATTTATCTAAATATATCTATCTAATTAATTCTTCGATAGAGCAAGGTATTGAAGAGTTGTGTTTAATTCGGTTCCAGGCGTCATTGATGTTATTTCGATTTTTATGCCCTTTACGTTTCGGATCCCATATATCTGGCTCTACTTGCATCAACTCTATAAACTCGGAAACGCTCTCATTATTCCACTCCATCGTTAGTTCCTTTGGCTGTCCACGCACGACTACTCTCCACGGCGACGCTCGCGCAACTGAGCTTCGCGCAGTGTGGCAGGCACACAAACTTTGAACTTTGATCCCTTTGATATGCGCTAAAAAACCGACACGGAACGGCAAAGCGCACTTAAGTGATCACTTATGTGACAACAGTGTCAAATGCCCGTGCCACACATGTGAACATTGAAGTACCCACCACTGTCCCACCCCGGTATAGGCAACTTATGGTCGCCCCTTCGGAGTTCTCGCAAGAATCTAATTTTTTTGAATAAATGGCTCTACTTTTAATGTAACGAATCTAGACCTTGTGAACACTTGTTTGATCACTTCTTTGAATTCGTGTCTGGCGCCTGCTTTAGAAAAATGTTCAATTTATCGAATTTGTAGTTGAAAACACCAGCGGAAATGTTGTCACAACACGTCTTGAGGTTATAGTTAAATCGTGCGTTTGTGGGTGATACTGCCACTCTTTTGAGAGGCGTTTGAAGGAGGGGGGGGGGAGAATTTTTTTTCCTCACGAATTAAAATCAGTCTCACGTCGTTGCAAAAGCCATGCTCAGGAACCACATATTTGAATATTCTATTTATTATTTATGATTAATTAAAAGCGTGTTGGGCTTTCCCTTACAAACATTGGAGCATGAATATTTGTTTCTTTGGTAGAATGGACATTTTTAAGCGTTAAAGTAGTGGCGGTCTGTGACTTTTCAGTGAGCTAGAGTGCTACTGAAAATGATTTTTATTTTTTTCAAAATTTCAATTTCATTATGAAACATTTTTTAAACTGTCTATACAAAAAAAAACATTTAAAAAATCATTTTTAACTATAACAACATCAAGAATGTCACACTTTTTAATCTTAGCACTTAGCTGACTGAAAAGTTTAGAACCACCGCTGCGTTGAAGTTAAGCATGGCAGAAATAAGGTTGAGAAACACTGTATTAGGGTACGCTTTGGACCCGTATAAATACATTTATGTAAATCAAATGCATAATGAGATGTTCACTTCAATCAAATCTAAATATTCTTTTATCTCACTAATGTGTCGACATAATTTCTGAATAGCCATGAAACTTCAGAAATATCTTGTTAAAGGATAGTGTTTATGTATTGTCTATTCTGCGTTAGTTTAGTCAAATCATTTTTCCAAATGTTTTATTATTTAGTTGGGGAGCCGCAGCAAAACTTGTTTTATTCCCGTACAAACCATTCAAAATCATTATCATCATCATCATTACTTAGTATAAAATGAAGTCGCTCAAAATGTATGTGCGCATAGATCTTTTAAACCACGCAACGAATTTTCATGCGGTTTTCACCAATAGATATAGTGTTTCAAGAGTAAGGTTTACATGGATAATACATGCTTATTATAGTAGAGAAAAGCCGAGAAATTCAAATATTCAATTATTTACAGGCAGCGGGCAGCGGGCAGCGGGCAGCTGGCAAGCGGGTAGTGTGGATTTTATAAAGGTTGGGTAATGGCGTTGTGTTTCTTTAGCCACAGCAACGTGTGGCCGGATCTGCTAGTACATATATAAAAAATTAGAGTCCTTGTGAGAGCCCTGAAGAAGTAACCATCTGTTACTTATACAGGGGCGGTAAAGCGGTTGGATTACCTCAAGTACATATATACAAAATAAGTTCCTCCATTTTACTACGTTTTTTTTACATTAGCTCCACGTGGGAGAGCCTTAGGAAAATAATTTCCATCAGAGCCTATGTCATCATCTTTGGGGATGTTGTTTGGAGGATTTTTTAAAGGAAAGGAAGGAGAGGAGTTCTGGGAAGGAAATATGTATGAGGGATGGATAGGGTGAATAGGAATCTGGGGGCCAATTTTATAAAAACGGCTTCTGCTTACATGACTTATTCTTCTTTTCAGCAACTTTCTTAGTCCTAGAAGATAAATATCACCCTTCGTTAGCGATACATGCAGCACTATCAAAAACAATGTACAGCCGCCGGAACGCTCGACGAAACGCTACCGGCTCTACGCGCAACCAGCAACCAGCGGTGCCATCTAGTGACAACAACCATCAAACTCCGCAACCTACGCTGTCGAACAGAATTAACTTTAGCAAATTCAACTTCAATCATTTAAATGTCAACCTATGTAAGCAAATTTTTTCTCATTTCGATTGGAAATACTTAAATGATATAAATGATATAAATACATTTATGTAAATCAAATGCATAATGAGATGTTCACTTCAATCAAATCTAAATATTCTTTTATCTCACTAATGTGTCGACATAATTTCTGTATAGCCATGAAACTTCAGAAATATCTTGTTAAAGGATAGTGTTTATGTATTGTCTATTCTGCGTTAGTTTAGTCAAATCATTTTTCCAAATGTTTTATTATTGACGAAGCAGTAGAATATTTCTACTCAGTATTGGGCAGTATTTTTGATTTGTGTGTCCTCACAAAAAAACCACCCAAAACAAATATTAATTATCCGGTATGGTTTGACAAAAGTATAATCAATAAAATTAAACTCAAGGAATCTCTTCGCAGAAAATATAAAGCCACTAAGAGTCACTCAGACTACTCACTATTCTCTGAGAAGAGATCTGAACTAAAAAAAGGAAATTTCTTTAAAAAAGAAACTTCACTTATCTTATATTGAAAATGGGATTAAAAATGATGTTAAAAATTTTTGGAAATATATTAGGTCTCAAAAATCAAGTGGGGGTACTTCTATTGCGCTCATGGACGCGAATGAAATCATCCAGTGTCCCCAACGAGTGTCGGAGATATTCGCGGACTACTTCAAATCAGTTTATAACCAAACGTGTCCCAAATTAAATGCGGAGAGTCTCCGGCAAGAGGTGCCTACATTTATAGATTTAATCTCCCTTGATATATTTAAACCTGAGGAAGTAAAAATTTGCATTCAGAACCTAAAGCCCGATAAGGCCACGGGACCGGATGGAATTCCACCTCACGTAATTATCACGTTAGGAGAATACTTGTATAAACCGTTGTGCCATATAATGAACCTCAGTGTTGCCACCGCGACCTTTCCCCAATCCTGGAAACTCACCAAGGTGAGCCCAATATATAAGTCGGGATGCAAAACAGAGGCACACAATTATAGACCAGTAGCTGTCTTATCGTCTTTTCCGAAAATCTTTGAAACACTTATTTGTGAAAAACTAACAAATAAAATAAAACCGCTTCTTGGGGGAAACCAGCACGGTTTTTTGTCAAAAAAATCGACTGTATCCAATCTCCTTGAACTCTCACACAGAGTAGCAAGAGGATTGGATGCGAAATATCAAACAGACGTTATTTACACTGACTTTGCAAAAGCCTTCGACCGTGTAGATCATGACGTACTTTTAAGAAAGATCCATAAAATAGGCTTTGACCAACCTCTGATACAGTTTATTGTGACATACTTAAAAAATAGAACACAGTATATATGCATCGGTGGCCAAGAGTCCAGGGAATTTCCCGCATTTTCAGGAATACCTCAGGGGTCAAACCTGGGACCTCTACTATTCTTGATATTAATCGATGGTATTCAAGAATGCATCCAGAGTACTACTTGCTTGCTTTTTGCTGACGATCTCAAACTGCTCAGGACGATACGCGACATTCAAGATATACTTCTCAAGAAACTCGAGAAACTTGGTGTAGTTGGTCCTGCTCTTAATCTATTCAAATCATATCTTAGCAATAGAAAGCAATTCGTAAGCATTAACAATCAAAATAGTAAGCACCTTCCAATAAACTATGGAGTTCCGCAAGGATCCATACTAGGGCCACTACTGTTCCAAATTTATATCAATGATATTTCGCAATTAGAATTAAACGGTGAAATTTACTTATATGCAGATGATACTGCAATATTCTACTGGGGTAAAGATCTAAACATACTACTAGAAAATGCACAAAGTGACCTAGAAAGAATTTGCGGTTGGCTCCAATCAAATATCCTAACAATGAATATAAAGAAAACAGGATACATGATTTTAAGTTCAAACCGTAAAATAATTCCTCCACATGTACCATTAAAAATTGAAAATAACGATTTGCAAATCCTGAAACAGGAAAAATATCTTGGGCTGTGCATCGATAAGCATTTAACTTTTAAACAACACATTCAAAATGTAAAAGATAAAATCACACCCTTAATTAGCGTTTTTAGCTGGTTATCATATCTATTACCAATTAGATTAAAAAAAAGTTTATACTATAGTCTCGTACACTCACACCTAAATTACCTAATTGAAATCTGGGGAAATGCGTATGAAACATACATCAATGAATTACAGGTAATTCAAAATAAGATAATCAAAAAACTATTTCACTACAAATCCAAAACATCCACAAATAAATTATATTTGGAAACAAAACTGCTAACATTAAGAAAACTATACGAGTACAATATATGTGTCCTTATATACAAAATAAATAATAAACTCATACATACAAACACAGAATTCATTAAAACGTCCCAAGTACACAAACATTTTACACGACAACACGATAACATACGTTTAAACACCATTCATACTAACTACGGTAAGCAATCAATTAGTTACGAGGGGGGCAATTTATATAATTCCCTTCCAGATGATATCAAAAACGAAAAAAGTGTGTGCAAATTCAAAAAAAAATTGTTCATGTTTATTCACAAAAAACAAAGTAGTGATAGTGAATAATATCGTATGGTAATATAATATCATGTAAATGTTAGTATTGCAATCTAATGTAATCTAAGGTTATGAAATGTAAAAACTATGTAATGTAAAAACTGTACATAATTCAATATTTTAGTTAAGTAAGTGAAAATGTTATTTTCTTTTTTACTGGAATAAAAACATATGAAAAAAAAAAAACAAAGATTGTTTTAAGTTACAACTTGATTTAGACGCAATATCTTCATGGGCAGATGAGAATAAACTTTTCTTTAATGTAAAAAAATGTGTCACCATGACCTATACGCGTTCCAAAAACCCGATTAAATTTGATTATAAATTAAATAATGAAATATTGTCATCAGTAAAATTCATCAAGGACCTCGGGGTTACATTCGATCCCAAACTTACTTTTTCAGATCATATAGTGGAGTTGACATCATCGTGTTACACACTTCTTAGATTTGTGATAAGAATAAGTAAACAATTTTCCAAGCCCGAAGCAATGACATCGATGTTTAACTGCATTATACGATCAAAATTAGAATATGCTTCTGCTGTTTGGGCCCCATACCAGCAAAAATACATAGCTTTATTAGAACAAATCCAAAAAAAGTTTCTAAGGTATCTTTATATGAGAATGCATGGTGAATACCCGCGATTTATGCATCATCTAGATTTGCTATCTGAAACACGCTTCGAAAGTCTCCATTCTAGAAGGAATGAGACCCTAACAGTCACAGCTTTCAAAATTATAAACTATTACATTGACAGCCCATACCTCTTAGAATGCTATAAATTGTTCGTACCGAACAACTACTGCCAGGGTCGCCACCATGACTTGCTCTATATCCCTCATGGCAGAACAGACGTTGTGGCCCAACATAGCATGACAAGAGGTATGGTGCTGCTAAAAGATATTTCTAGGTCTCTTGACATTTTCAACATTAGTCTTGAAGGTTTCAAGAATAATTTCAAGCAAGGACTCTAAAATATGTATTTTTGTAATTTTGTAATTTCTTTTCTCATGTATATGTTATGTGTATTGTAATAGGATTAAATCAATCTGTAATGCACAAAAAAAAAAAAAAAAAACTCAATTATTTCACATTTGTGTTTTTTTATGTTACTGCATTCTTTTGTCTTTGTTTACTCGAGATGCCTTACTAAATACCATGAAACATGAAAATGAATCATTAAGAAAGTATAAAGGATATAACAATATTTTATTATTTTTACATACACTACAATACCGTACATGTACAAATAAAAGCTTCTTACGAAACACTTAATAATAAAATAACATTTTAATTAATTAAAATTCACAAAATTAAAGCTTTGGTATGAAATGTTCTGCAGATTTTATAACGTTTTATTTATTCCGGAACATTATGCTATCAAATTTGATAAATTGGGACTCGGCCCCCGTGGTTCTAGAATAGAGTAGTGCGTGGGTTTTCTCATTAAGGGGTTATAGGTACGAACCAGCAGATTATAAAATGAAGAGATAATTCAAAAAATGCATTGACCTGGTCAAAGATAATTAATGAAAACATTTCTCTTGTGAATTTTGCTAAATATATCATACAGTTTGCAAAAAACACATACATTTTAACTAGTTATTTTAATTGTATCTGATCTAAAGTGATTAGATTCTCTTATTGGTTTGTAAAAAAAAAACAAATAATATTTTTATTTCAAACAACGATTATTTTTTTAGTGTATCTTCCACTGTGGCTTAAATACTAATTTTAAATTCGTTTGTTTCAGAAATTCATTTGTTTATCAGAAGCAGTGAAATTTCTAACTCGTGACGTAAATGACCTATGATAATAATATGAACCACAATTTTTCTTTTAAATCCTGTTATAATTTACAAAGTTGAATCATAACGATTCAATAACACATCATTGTTCTCTGGGTGCAAACTGTATCTAAGTTTTTTAATAATGTTAGGTTTTGTACTAAGAGTGGCTAAAGATTTTAAAGACATTAAAACTTCTGTACACGTTACTAGTGAGAAGTCTGGTTGAATATAACTCAACTGTGTGGTCTCCTCACTAAGACGTGCATTCTTAAATAATAGAAAGAGTACAAAAAAATTCCTAAGCTTTTTAAACTATAAACTAAAAATACCCAAAGAACAATTAATAATATAAAAAATATAAGTTTTTTCCAGAATGTATGCAGGGGAAGTGCAATGCAATACATTCCATAATGTAAAATAACAAAAAAAGATTAATAATAAGTTAAGGTAAAAATTAAATAACAACACACAAATTAAATAAAATAAACGAATAAGCATGAAAAATGAAACTAAAAAAAAAAAAATTATGTATGTATCAAACACTAAAATGAATGTAAATAGCCGTTTACGGGGGGTATTTCATCGTCTCCCGTCTCCAGAGGGTCATCAGGGGAGATTCCATCCAGGCAACTTCCCATGCGGTGGCGGCACGGAAAGTATGAAAGTATTAAACTACACTTATCTACTGCAATTATCTAATCTTTTAAATTTGAGTGACAGAACTGATTTAGATCTAGTATTTTTATTTAAAATCTTGCGTAATAAAATTGACAGCACTGAATTCTTGGCGCCCATAAATTTTAATGTGCCCGCCAGAAACTCATGGTCAGTACTACCGTTTTATTGTGGCAATACTACGACTAGGGCACAATTCAATATACCACTATACAGAATTAAAAACGTGGGTAATATATATTCGCACATAGATATATGGAATATGTCACTGATACATTATAAACATGAAAAAATAAAATCATTTATCCATAATTTAAATGCTCACTAATATTTTTTTGTAAATTTACTACATCGACTTAAATAAAACTTTTTTTGTTTTAATCTAAAATATTAAAATTCAAATTGAACAGTTCCGAACTCCTGCAACTGACGAACCTACATCTACTCATAGCGGTTTCAAGCTATGAGAAACCAATAAGCACTGTAAATTTGTAAACACATCTGATCACTGTACTTTAAAAATTTTGTTCCTTGTGTATTTATATCATGCATGTATTTTTTTATTTTTTATCGCAACTTTATTGTTTATTTTTCTCACTGTACTTTTAAATTTTTGTTGCTTTTATTTTTATTTCATGTTAGTATTTTTGTTTTCTATCGTAACTTTTATTTATATTATATTTTTCTTTATCCTGTTAAAATTGTACTGTCTGTATATATTTAAGTAAAAACCCTTTGGGCGTAAATTAAATAAACAAATAAATATGCAAATATACCGTGTTAATCTCAAGTGACCTACCAGGAAAATATGATCCTGTATATTATCAGCCATACATAATATAAATGAATTATAATATTAGCCCAGGCAACGAAGACCAAAAAATACCAAATAGGGGAAATAATTCATGTAGAAGCCAATTTTGGCACAGTTGTAGGGGAAGGTGTCCTTAACAAAATACTAAAAGTACTGGGGGGTGGGGGTGGAGCTAAGGGGGAGGGGGGGGTTTAAAGGTCCCTTTTTTCAGTTTTTCGTTAATAACTCAAAAACTACTGCCTCTAGCGAAAAAGTGTTCAGGTACTAAATTATCTCCAAACTATATTCTATAAACTTTTTTGTTAGGATCAATGCTTAAGCAGATAGGGAGGGGGGAAAAAGTAAAATTTAAAAAAATCTGTTTTAATTTTAAAAAATGAAATGTTTGTCGGTAAAAATCAAATGCTTATTGTTAAAAAATCAAATAATTAATGCTTAGGGGTCGTCCATTAATCACGTGACTCTCGAAAGGGGGGGGGGGGGGTTCGGAAAAAATCACCAAATATCACCGGGGGGTGGGTGTAATGAGATATCACGTGTATTTATTTTTCGTGATAATATTCTGAATATTTCAAAATACTTTGTACTAAAAAAAAACGTGTGATTTGGGGGGGGGGGGGGGTTAGTCTAAAACCTCACCACATATCACCACGGGGGGGGGGGGGGTTAAAAAGTTGCTAAAAAAACATCACGTCATTAATGGACGACCCCTTAGGGATGTACCTTGAACATTAAATTTCGTCGAAATTTAAACATTCATCGTCATCAATGCTGTCTTCGACGGGGGCTCCGTTCATACATGAGCCGAGGCAGCCGTAGGCAATCCCTGCTTTGCGGCAACCGCAGCGTATCCCACACCCAGTCGTGCATCGGCAAAAGATCGTGTTCAAAATGGAGAAGGGTGCCACAGGGTCGTTCGTGTTAACTGGGTTAAGGATCCCATCTTCTCCCTTGACCCAACTCCATTGGATGGGTAGTAGAGGGTTGCCTAGCCACTGTTGTATCTGTAAAAAAGTAATGAGACCAAGGTAAGCATTCATCACAAATTAATATTTGTAATAAGAAAGCAGTATTTAAAACTATATGCAACTGGATTTAATTACCTGTAGATATATTCTGAGCGAGTGTTGCTTTGAAGCTCCTCTGGTGGGAGGAAGAGTGGCCATGTCTGATTTGGGCTTCATTGACGCTTTCAAAAATGCCGAGTACCGATGTTTGTTTAGGTTGTCTTAATGAGCAGGCGCTTTGTATACAGCCAAAAAAAGTTTCTCGCCAGCCTGTTCAATATTCTCAGCTGATGCTGAGGGATCAGAGAATATTGGTGAAATGTCTTGGGTGAGGCCAGGATTTTCTGCGAAGAGCTTTACATTTACATTCCCACTTTACACTTTCCATATATCGCCGAGGTGGTGTCGCATCCGGAGAAGCTATGGAGAAGGAGAATTGTTTTGGCGATTGGAAGCTGTTGAAGTTGTCGCACCGAAAACAATTTGGTCTCCACATTCCCACGGCCCGGCTTCATGAAATATATATTGATTGATGGTGGTGCCAATCCAATGAGGAGAACTAACAAGTCCACATCCTCCGCAACTATTGCTACATTTGAATGTAGAGCAGCTTCATCCAACCCACACCTCACAATAGTGCTATCAGCATCCCCTGTAGCAACAGTTGTTTTAATCCCGGCTGCTGTCATTTTCTCGCTGAGCAAGTGAATCAACCTTGTTTTGTTTCTTTCGAGCGGAGCAGAAGCAAAGGAGGCTCACAAAAACTTCGGTTGACATCAACTTTCACGAAAAAAACGACCATCACCATTCAACAAGAACATTTTCTTGCTAACAGCTTCCAATCGCTAAAACGATTCTCCTTTTCCATAGCTTCTCCGGATGCGACACCACCTCGGCGATATATGTAAAGAGTAAAGTGGGAATCGCTTACCTCTTCACAGAAAATCCTGGCCTCACGCAAGATATTTCACCAATATTCTCTGATCCCTCAGCATCAGCTGAGAATATTGAACAGGCTGGCGAGAAACTTTTTTTGGCTGTATACAAAGCGCCTGCTCATTAAGACAACCTAAACAAACATCGGTACTCGGCATTTTTGAAAGCGTCAATGAAGCCCAAATCAGACATGGCCACTCTTCCTCCCACCAGAGGAGCTTCAAAGCAACACTCGCTCAGAATATATCTACAGGTAATTAAATCCAGTTGCATATAGTTTTAAATACTGCTTTCTTATTACAAATATTAATTTGTGATGAATGCTTACCTTGGTCTCATTACTTTTTTACAGATACAACAGTGGCTAGGCAACCCTCTACTACCCATCCAATGGAGTTGGGTCAAGGGAGAAGATGGGATCCTTAACCCAGTTAACACGAACGACCCTGTGGCACCCATCTCCATTTTGAACACGATCTTTTGCCGATGCACGACTGGGTGTGGGATGCGCTGCGGTTGCCGCAAAGCAGGGATTGCCTGCTCCGGTGCCTGCGGCTGCCTCGGCTCATGTATGAACGGAGCCCCCGTCGAAGACAGCATTGATGACGATGAATGTTTAAATTTCGACGAAATTTAATGTTCAAGGTACATCCCTAAGGGGTCGTCCATTAATGACGTGATGTTTTTTTAGCAACTTTTTAACCCCCCCCCCCCCCGTGGTGATATGTGGTGAGGTTTTAGACTAACCCCCCCCCCCCCCAAATCACACGTTTTTTTTTTAGTACAAAGTATTTTGAAATATTCAGAATATTATCACGAAAAATAAATACACGTGATATCTCATTACACCCACCCCCCGGTGATATTTGGTGATTTTTTCCGAACCCCCCCCCCCCCCTTTCGAGAGTCACGTGATTAATGGACGACCCCTAAGCATTAATTATTTGATTTTTTAACAATAAGCATTTGATTTTTACCGACAAACATTTCATTTTTTAAAATTAAAACAGATTTTTTTAAATTTTACTTTTTCCCCCCTCCCTATCTGCTTAAGCATTGATCCTAACAAAAAAGTTTATAGAACCTTTTTTGTAGAGAATTTTATGGAGATAATTTAGTACCTGAACACTTTTTCGCTAGAGGCAGTAGTTTTTGAGTTATTAACGAAAAACTGAAAAAAGGGACCTTTAAACCCCCCCCCTCCCCCTTAGCTCCACCCCCACCCCCCAGTACTTTTAGTATTTTGTTAAGGACACCTTCCCCTACAACTGTGCCAAAATTGGCTTCTACATGAATTATTTCCCCTATTTTTCCTTCGTTGCCTGGGCTATATATGTATATTTTAACGGAGCGTCACGTTCATTGATCAAATGCATTGTATGTAGCAATAGTTTGTACTCGTATCAGTGATCGATGGCTTGGTGGATGCAATCAGTTCGCCAAAAGCTGTTAATAAATGTTTGTCTTCTTTATGGTTAGTAATAAGAATAGACACTCTTTTTGGGGTGAATTGCCTATTTTTAAAAAAATAGACAGAGCATTATAGAAATATTTATATTTGTACAGAGCCCTTGACATTTACAGGGTAGTTTGTAGGCACCCACTTAACCCCTTGGGCTATTAAGCTTTTGGGAACACCTCTTTTGGGAACACTCTTATGAGTCAAAGATATCGTTGTATCTCTCTTACATACATGGTGAGAAATATGATCAAAACGGGGTTAGAAAGAAAAACTACAACGCTTTATATTCAAATCTAAAAATGAATAAAAAAGATTTAAAATATACAGATACATGAAATAAAAGTTTCCGAATATGAAGTTTTGTGATTTTTTATTAATTATTTTTATATTAAACGATAAAAATAAGGTAGTAGTAACATTAACATTTGTCTGGTGAAATGTGTGCGTTTTTTTTCATTAGCAATAATTTTAGTTAGTAAAAATGGAAGGTGAACCATTTTAAAAACTTTTTTATGTTTGCACTCAAAATTAAAACGCTTCAAAAATATATTTTTATTTGTAATAATGTATGTTTTATTTGGGAGGCGGGAATGGGTACCGCCGCCCCGGGAACCTTAATTGGATAACCAACACCTCTGCCATAAGTCACCCCAAGTGGTTCGCTACGTTTGGTGATTTAGCAAGGGTGCCCGGGTTCATGGGGTGAGGTTTGTCTAGGTTTTGGAGGCGGATGACCAGGACACACTGAACCCCAGATTCCTACCCACCCCTAAAACCCTCTTCCTTCCCAGAACTCTCCCCTCCTTCCTTTCCTCAAAAAAACCCTCCACACAGCATCCCAAAAGATGACATAGGCCTTGAGGGAAATTATTTTCCTCAGGGCCTCCTGTGTGGAGCTCAGATAAAAAAAAAAAAAAAATAGAAAATAGTTTTTAGTGTTCTAATACGTACAGAAATATTCAATTTATTTTTATTTTATTGCAATGCACAAATATTTTAACCTTCTGACAAAATACGTCTGAGGTTTGAGGGGTTATCAAAATAAAATCATCTCTCATGCTTTAAATTTCGATAAATTTGTACAACAGCTTTTTTGTTTAGTTTTAATCCTATGCAATCTCCAATTATTTAATCATCCTACCAAGATTTTTTATGCGATTAAATTATTAAATAAAAAGCTTGAAATATTGGCTGATACATACAATAAAAGATATTATATTCCAAACTAACGTTCAACAGGCATGCTGAATATACCAAAAGAAAATTGGGAAAAAAATATCTTTTTTGGAAAGAATTCGGCAAAAACTATCTATTAAAACTGCAATCACTATCTACAAATCGATTATTGATCCACATTTTGACTATTGCTCAACTATCCTTTTCCTATGTAACGAACAAGAACAAAATAAGTTTCAAATTCTCCAAAACAGGGCAATGCGAATAATACTACGGTGAAATAGATTTTCAAAAGTAAACAAAATGTTAAAGGAACTGAATTAGCTAACCGTGAAACAGATGCTGACCTTGAATACGATGATATTTATACATAAAATAATTAACGACATTTTACCAAAATACTTTTCAAACAAAAATATATTCAACAAGGATATTCACCGACATAACACAAGGACGTGCAAAGAAAGCAGGCTTCTATAAAAGGACAATGCGAATACGCAGAACAGTTTGATGTACAAAGGGATGAAGTTATATAATAAGCTATCAGAAACTTTAAAGTCCACACCAATTGGAAAGTTCAAGGCGTATTATAGTAGCTACATAAAACTAAATAAAATTTAGTTTGCAATATGAAATATTATAATTAATTAGAAATTTGTAAACTTATATGTACAAATTACTAAAATAAAATAAATATTTTTTTTTTTTTTAAATAGATGAAACTAACTTATCAATGACATTCAACGAATTATAAAATAACATACCTTTATTATATATCTACCCAAGTATTGGTTAAAGTTGATTGATAATTGAACATTAAAAACACACATCTAGTTATCTATCATAGTCTTACAGAGCACTTACTTTGTAATTTTATAAATGAAATTCAAAAGCTTATAATTGCAAATAAAGCAATTTAATGCAGCCGCCAATAAGCGACGCCATTTCAGAGAGTCGATGAAACATTACGAAAAGAAAAACTCCTTCCTGTGCTTCAATTTTTTACACTCGTAAGTTCATTATTTACTGCGAGAAGTTGTATAAGAAATCAATATAATATGATAAGTAATCGCGACACTAAGGACGAGAAAAAGTCATGAATAATAATTAATATATATGTACAAAGGGATGAAGTTATATAATAAGCTATCAGAAACTTTAAAGTCCACACCAATTGGAAAGTTCAAGGCGTATTATAGTAGCTACATAAAACTAAATAAAATTTAGTTTGCAATATGAAATATTATAATTAATTAGAAATTTGTAAACTTATATGTACAAATTACTAAAATAAAATAAATATTTTTTTTTTTTTAAATAGATGAAACTAACTTATCAATGACATTCAACGAATTATAAAATAACATACCTTTATTATATATCTACCCAAGTATTGGTTAAAGTTGATTGATAATTGAACATTAAAAACACACATCTAGTTATCTATCATAGTCTTACAGAGCACTTACTTTGTAATTTTATAAATGAAATTCAAAAGCTTATAATTGCAAATAAAGCAATTTAATGCAGCCGCCAATAAGCGACGCCATTTCAGAGAGTCGATGAAACATTACGAAAAGAAAAACTCCTTCCTGTGCTTCAATTTTTTACACTCGTAAGTTCATTATTTACTGCGAGAAGTTGTATAAGAAATCAATATAAAAAAACCGCTTGTGATAAGTAATCGCGACACTAAGGACGAGAAAAAGTCATGAATAATAATTAATATATTTATATTAAACAGCGAGCGAGTGACGGGAAATATAACTCTCGTAAAAGGCAGAAAAAATAATGCTCTGATATAAAAGTTTATAAATAAAACGCAGGAATTAATAAAAACTAAAGGAATATCGTAGAATTTCACGAAATATTATTTATTACCTTCCAGATTTTGTAGTTTTGATTCCAAGTTTCATCGTAGAATCTATCCTTTAAAATACGTGTGACAATACATCTTCTAAGCACAAGCACCTGCTTTATTAGAATAGTGTATGAAATATTGTTTTTTCAAACAATAAAAAAATAAAGAAAATTGACATCATTAAAGAAGTTAACAATAATAATCTAAGCGAATAAATGGAAGAGAACAAGACACAGAAAAATTTATGTTATCTTCTTCTTCAATGATATATTACATTAATTTATTTTATTTATATATTAATTTTCAACGCCCTGATGGGATTTTTCATGACAAGTTTATATTACATAGACAGTTTTTAAATAAAAAAAGATAAACTATAAAGATATAACTAGTAAACATCATATGAAAGGTAGGTATACAGATAAATTTAAGGAAAGATAGTGGATTACAATAAAAGAGAAAGTTTCTAAGTTGTAAATGGCATAGAAATGAACTAGTAGGTATGTTAGTAATTACAAAATTTACAGGTGACTGATTAAATGTGATGAATAATTCGTTACAAAATGCAAGATACATTAAAAGAAAACTGTAACTAGTTTTTACATTGTAGATTAATATAGAAATACACAAATATATGCAATAGACCCTATGTGATGCTCCTTAGATATCAAAATATTCTACAAAAAACATTGATAGAAATAACCTTCATAGGCGATAAAAAGAGAGTTTTTCTTAAAGAAAATGTGTTTATTGAATTACTTTAACTTTGTGATAAAAATGAGCATCATCTGATATGATTTTAGATTTTCACGGCCAAAAGCATTTTTGTTATTTATTTTTGGGTTGTTATGCTGTGTTGCGCTACCTCCTCCTTTAGCCAACGTTTAGGACAGCGTAACGTTTCCATCATCAGGGCAGAACACGGCATAACACCCCAAAAATAAATACCAAAAAAATGAGCATCATCTGTTTATTTATCTATTTGCAAAAGCAGTATAAATACCGATACATCGTAAAAGCGGTAAAGAAAATTACAAAAACAATAAAAAATACACCAAGGTACATAAAGCGTGAATGATTCAGACAAACCTCGTCCCATGAACCGAGCACCCCTGTTAAGTCACCAAACGTAGCGAACCACTTAGGATTGGAAAATTGATGCGGGAGCACTTTGTATTTATTATTTATTTTTGTGTTTAATTCGTGGAGGTCATTTGATTTTTTTTTCTAAATTTAAGTAATCAAATTTAATAATCGAGGAGATGTACCGAATATGGAATAGCTTAGGTAAAATAAATCTGATTAATTATAATTGAATCGTTTATTAAGTACATATTGTACTTTGAAATCTTCGGAAATATAGTTACTGAACTAAAATGTCAACGAAATATAAATGTAAAAGAAACACACAAACGTCTCCATTTTAAACAAAAGGTAAAACAAACAACAAATTTAAAAAAAGTGCTACCGTTGTGCGATACACTGATTTTTTTAAATTTTGCATGCGATAATCACATAAAAAATCAATAGTATCGCACCATTGGTGCTATTTTGAGTGTTCGGGAACATTGAATCCACTCTTCGCCTCTGATATACCACAGTCTTCGATTTTACAGTTTCCACGACTTATAATTTTTTTTGTCCCACGTCTTCCGCTGTCTCTTCTACGACATTTTGACGTTCGTATAGACCAAAATACAACCTGGAATAGCAAAAAAGATATTTAGTTCTACTAGAATTCCATATTGGAAATACTCTTCCTAATATGAGATAGTATCCCATATTAGGGTTATCAAGAAATCCCATATTAGCAAAAAGATCAATACAAACAAATATATTCGTAAAATAAAATTTTCTTGAATTTCAAATCATTATGACAACATAAAATTTAAATAATAATAATGTCTATCAATGAAAGATTGACAAATTTGTGGAGAAAATTATTTGAGAAAAATAAAGTGAAACTTACGTAAATATCAAATCGGTGCGACACAAAAACTTAATCACTCTTTCAGGTGGTGGTGGCCACAATGAATATTGTGACAGGACGAGTCCTGATTCAGGACTATTAGGAACGTATGCCATATCCATCGGTACATATCCTCTATGAATCATTGTGAATTTTCGCAATTATTGTAGTATTTATTATTGTCATAAATGTTTTAACGTTCAACGCCATTTTCAAACGTATTTACATGATTTTATTTACCCCTACCCTATTTTTATTTATAAGATGTTTAACATATTTTGTTGGCGTTTTTATAGATTAATAGAAAATCAATTGCATGGGCACTTTCTGTAAAAAAATTAGTTTTAATTTGTTTTTGTTTTTGTTTCTAGCCATCTCCAGTGGACCGTTTTGTATCCCGAAGAGCCGGTGTTGACCACCAGGTTATGAGGTGCAAAATCAACTCCGAAAGAAAGGATCGTGCTTCCGAAGTTGATGACATGTTTATACAGGTAACGATTTGTTAATATTTTATTCATTACTTTTTTCCTTGATACACAATCAAAATTCTCATACAATGGAAGCCAATATCGAAGAATATCGTATCATTAAGGAAACGCCTCAGTGATAAACATTCAGGTGGATCAACGGAATAAGTAGGATGTGGAATAACACCCCAACCGAAATCTTGAACAGCCGCATTTATAATGTTACCATTCTGTTTATGATACGATTCTAGCGGTCCCTGATGCTTTAACACCTCTGTTACCTAACTATAAAGCAAATTAGTATTCTCTGAAATAACATTGAAAAATAATTTAAAAAACGAGTGTGCTTTAGACTTAGACCACACAACTGAAATAAAACTTCTGCTCCATCTATATGATAGGAAGAGAGAAAGAAAATGTGCGCGCGCATTGCTCTCTCTTGCTCCTACAGTGTGATACAGACAATAGGCCTCCACTGTGTAACGTAACTGGCTATGAGAGAAAGAGTGATAGAAAATGTGTGCTCGCACCTCTCTCTCTTGCCCCTACAGTAATTTACGAAGCGTTCGCCTCGCTTTTCGTAACGCTCTCGTCACGCGTTTGCCAGCTTACTCCCAAGTCAAGCGTGCGTAAAGAAGTTTTACTTCAAAAATCACCCGCTCTTTAATAATATTGAAATTTCCTTAGTCACGTTGGCTTGGCTCGAATTTCGCCAAAACAAGTGTTTTATACGTAATTTGAAAAGGTTATCCACTGTCTTTTTACAATAAGATCATCTAGAAAAAACGTTATCTTTATTTGTATTTTATTACACTGAGAAAACACACGAAGACGTACAAGAATTGTCATGTTACATAGAAAAATCAACAGAGATACCCACAGAATGTTTGAACGAAGAATGTCGATATCGTTATTCATTGGAAAACAGCTTTCAATTTTCTGCGGAAAGTAATGAACGTATCAGAGAATGTGTTGTAATCCTTCAAAGAATGACTGCTCTGTGGCTGAGTTGACATCGCACCTTTTTTCCCACCTAAGCGTTGTGAGTTCAGTTCTTTTCAGTTCATTTTTCTGCTTAGATTTTAGAAGAAGGAGATTTTCAAATATTATCAGATTATTATTGTTTGTCTTTCTTTTAAAAAAAATGCATGTACTTCTGATTGTACACCAGCATTAATGCCCATCCGGCTAAAATGTGGAACAAGTTTTGAACTTCACAGTGGTACTTTATTGACGAATTTATGATCAAAATCAAAATCAAAATCAAAATCAAAATCAAAATAAAAATCAAAATCAAAATCAAAATCAAAATCAAAATCAAAATCAAAATCAAAATCAAAATCAAAGTCATTAATTGTACAAAATTTACATTAAGTACAAAAGGTATAACTTATAGGTACCTATATCCTATTTCTTCCAGTTAACCTAACATGTACAGATTTGAACACAAATTAAATATAAATATAAAAGTGGTGTAATACAAATAGTCCAGTAAAGGAAGGGGTTGTAGAGTGCGTGAGCAGGAACCTAAGCGATTCTTTCAGGACTTGTTTAGGGTGCTTAGGGTGTGAACATACTAAAAGTCCTGACGTCTGGTGGTGAGCTAGGGGGGGGGAGGGGGGGGGAAGGTCCCGATTTTCGGTTTTCTATGTATATCTCAAAAACGGTGCTTCGCAGAGGAAAACTTTTTAATAATAAGTAAAAGCTCATAAAATTATCTACAATTTTTATTCTATACGTAATTTTGAAAATCCCAGCCGTTTTTGAGTTATACGCTCCACAAATGTCAATATTTTCGAAAAAAATCATTTTACCTCACATTTTTCATCAAACATTCCTTCATATCGTCTAAAATATTCATCCAAGAAAGAAATTTATTTGAAAGAAATTGTAAATAATTTAATTACCTTTTAGAATATATATATATACATATATAAGTAAATCTCTAACCAGTAAATATTTACAGCAATTTTAAGTTTTTTCGTAAAATGTCATCATTTTCAGAAAAAGCTGTTTTTTCTTACCAAATTATTAAGACGGGTTTTTTCTTCATGGGAAATTCCTTAGTAATTTTTGCACGCAAGAAAGCAGGTGAGTTGTTCTCGAACAGATGATTAGTGGAATTCATTTTATAATCATTATTATTGTAATGGGTGATTAGGTTAGTCGTCGGAGATGCTACAATAACGTGCTACGATGCTGTTCGAGTTGGTGAAAAGGCAATGAATGCGATAGTGGGCTTGACATTCTCAGACATCAAGTTGTCCCGCAAAGATCGGGCATTTCCAATGTCTTCTGTCAGCTTGTCGATAAAAATTCACGACGAAAAGGTTGCAGTTGACCCAACATTGCTGTTTCAGCGGATGTGTATAAGCAAACGATCAGATGAGGATTTGATGAAATTCTTTGAGTATGAGTTGGCCCCATTTCCCTTGGCACTGTTCTCAATAACATCATGTTACACTCTCAACTTTATGTGGATTCACGTTTTCATATCCTCTTTGGACGTGAGGGTCCTGGCAAGCGTTGTTCATCGTCATTCTCAGTGGTGGATGTTCTTGCTGAAAGGGCTCTACGTCGTCTTCATCGTCGTCCTCGGCAACAGGCACGCTGTTGAGGCATCTCCCTTGGCAGTGAAGGCACGCTGCAGAACAGGTCAGCATTGCTTTTCGGCATTCACATTTGCCAATTGCACAATCCTTGGTACAGCGGCAAAATATCATTTTCAGAAGGACCACCGGTGCTGGAGGATCTTTTGTTGTAATTGGCGCCAGGGTGTCTCCTTCGTGTTTCCACCCCCATTCTTCAGGGGACAGCTCAATCCCGAGCCACTGCTGAACTTGGTGGTATGTCCGCCGGGAATGCTGTTTAGCTGCACTCTCTATTGGAGGGAGGGAGCTGATGTCAGGCTTCATATTTGCCACGGACCTTGTGAACGATTGGGAGCGGTACTGGTTAAGGGAGGTCTGTCTTTTTGGCGCCGCATACCATTTCAGGAAGCATTTATTTCCAGCCTCTTCAACCTTGTCGTGAGTAGAGGAGGGGTTGTAAAAGATCATTGCCGCTTGCTTGATCATTTCTGACTCCAAGTACAATTTTGAAAAGCCCACCTTGCTTCTTCTGAAAGATGCAGACGTTGTATCGCATCCGGTAAATGAATGTAAAAATATGATGTGTTCAAATCCACGATGCTGCATCTGTTGGGTGGACAGTGCCAATGTTTTGGTTTTCCCTCGTCCGGGTTTCAGCAACAGAATATCTTAGGTGGGAGGAGTGGAAGCAATCAAAAGGACAGTGAGGTCCACATCCTCACCAACGACAGCCACAGAGTTGTGAAAGGATAGTTCCACAGCAATCTTCACGATAAGGACGTCAGCATCATCGGTGACCTGAAGAGTCTGTATCCCATTCTCCCGAAACTTTGTCTGTAGTAAGGAGATGAAGTTACTTTTGTTGGTAGGATTGGATAAAAAATCTTCTTGTTTAACGGGTATTGATTTGTTCCATGTCAAATTGATGTCTGCTGACCTTCTCAGTCTGTATCGTCGCATCTGTTCTTGTGATTTCGTACTATTGACTGGATTTGCGTACCCATCAAATACCACAGTGCGAGTCATTCCAGGATAGTGGTGGTTGACATAGGTGATATAACGATCACAAATTGCGGCAACGGAGGCATCTTTTTGTCAAATTACTCTGTATAATATAGATAATATGTATAATATGATAGAAATCCTCCGTCCACAACTTTGTTCATCTGAGACAGTAGAACAGTTTTTTTGGTAGGCTCGAATAAGCTATACAGAACAGATTTATTTGTCTTTCGCATCCCACTTTCATTGAACAGTGCCAAGGGAAATGGGGCCAACTCATACTCAAAGAATTTCATCAAATCCTCATCAGATGGTTTGCTTAAACACATCCGCTGAAACAGCAATGTTGGGTCAACTGCAACCTTTTCGTCGTGAATTTTTATCGACGAGCTGACAGAAGACATTGGAAATGCCCGATCTTTGCGGGACAACTTGATGTCTGAGAATGTCAAGCCCACTATCGCATTCATTGCCTTTTCACCAACTCGAAAAGCATCGTAGCACGTTATTGTAGCATCTCCGACGACTAACCTAATCACCCATTACAATAATAATGATTATAAAATGAATTCCACTAATCATCTGTTCGAGAACAACTCACCTGCTTTCTTGCGTGCAAAAATTACTAAGGAATTTCCCATGAAGAAAAAACCCGTCTTAATAATTTGGTAAGAAAAAACAGCTTTTTCTGAAAATGATGACATTTTACGAAAAAACTTAAAATTGCTGTAAATATTTACTGGTTAGAGATTTACTTATATATGTATATATATTCTAAAAGGTAATTAAATTATTTACAATTTCTTTCAAATAAATTTCTTTCTTGGATGAATATTTTAGACGATATGAAGGAATGTTTGATGAAAAATGTGAGGTAAAATGATTTTTTTCGAAAATATTGACATTTGTGGAGCGTATAACTCAAAAACGGCTGGGATTTTCAAAATTACGTATAGAATAAAAGATGTTGATAATTTTATGAGCTTTTACTTATTATTAAAAAGTTTTCCTCTGCGACGCACCGTTTTTGAGATATACATAGAAAACCGAAAATCGGGACCTTCCCCACCCCCCCCCCCCTAGCTCACCACCTAGACGTCAGGACTTTTAGTATGTTCACACCCTAAGCATCCTAAACAAGTCCTGAAAGAATCGCTTAGGTTCCTGCTCACGCACTCTACACCTCCTTTTGGACCATTCGTTTACTGGACTAAAAGTGAATTTGTTTTAATTTATTATATAGACATAAATATAAAAACAGTTGTACCTATGTGAGATATTCACTTAGGGTGGGTTTCTTCATTTACCGAGAATGCTAAATGCAATGCTAATTGTAAAAGTAAACGGTCAAAAACATAGAAATGGGTTTTTTCATTTGACATTTACCGTTTACTTTCACCTTACATCTTACAGGCCCAGAATGGTGCTGCAAATGCGAAAGTAAAGGTAACCAAAATGGCGGCCGTTGTCTAAATGTCACTTTGGTGACAGTTCAGAGATTTTCTTGCTATCTATTTTACGGTATTTGCTAGTATTTTATCATTATGATCGCAACAAGTGACAGTTCATCAGGTTCTGACGATGAACTGATTATTAATTATATGACACGACGTGTAAAGCGACATAATATACGCAGGAATTTCTATCTAATGGAAGACCTAGATTTCGTATTACCGATTTCGCGTTTTAATAAAGAAACTGCTCGACTTTTGACTATATTAATTGCAGATATGATATAATATGTTATTCGAAAGAATTACTCATTGCTAATAATTTTATAACAATTTAAAACGTGATCCCTGAGACGTATGTGTGGTAAAACAATGTACGATCGTGTGAGAAATGTGGATATCCGAAAAGAATGTAAGATTGATGTAAGCATAATGCATAAGATTAAGAAAGGGACCCTCAGATGGTTTGGGCATGTAGAGCGATTGAACGAAGAAAGTAAATGGTAGAAGAAGTCGGGGACGTCCGAGGAAGACATGGCACGATCAAGTGAATCAGATCAGTCAGAATAATAGAAGAGAATGTATGAGACGATGTACGAATGTGAGTGAGGCAAATAGTGTGTCCCAAGACCGAGTTGTTTGGCGGTCCGTCCTCTCTGCCTACCCCTGCGGGGAAACGGCGTGATGGTTAGTTAGGTTAGTTAAAACGTGAAACAAACAACAACGCATCCGTAGATGAACCAATTCGCACACAAATTTTTGACATTTATTGTGTGGGTTGCCACATGAAAAAAATATATACACAGTTCCCAATACGAAAATGTGGGAATTAGGTTAGTTTTTATGCTGTCATCCCTATTTACTTTTACCTAAGCAGTTGGCATTGTGAAAAAACCCATTTTGCCGTAAATGTCAACTGCACTGCGAAAGGAACTGTAAACTGCTAAGCTAAAGTAGAGTGCGAATGAAGAAACCCACCCTTAATGTGCAATGAGACCTGTTCAGAAGGAATGTTTTTAGTGATGACCAAAATCTGAGTGTATCTTGTATTTGTTTAATATCATGTGGAAGGTTGTTGTATACTTTAATGGCCATGTAAAAGGGTCCTTTTTGGAAAATTGTTTTGTTTGCTTTTGGTATTAATAAATTTTCTGTAAACCTTGTTGCGTGTTTATGTGTAGAGTTTTTTTGTGGAAACTTTTCTGGAGATCATTTGAGGCATTTTTATTTTGGACTGTTAAAATTCTACGAGTTTTAATATTTCGAAGTGTTACATAACTTTTTAAGTTTAGAACTCTTTTTTTAACGTCAGCTCCACAGAGGAGGCCATTAGAGAAATAATCTCCGTCAGGGCCTATGTCATCTTTGGGGATGTTGAATGGAAGGTGAGGTAGTTCTGGGAAGGCAAAAGGTATGAGGGGTGGGTAGGAAACTGGGGGTCAGTGTGTCCAGAAGTGACGGACGAATGAATGTATCCCTTCACTGAGGTCCAAATCCTGCTGCGAGTCTTGCTGGAGACTTGATAAGACCTCTCTCAACCGATCTCTTCCGATCCAGTCTGTCACGCAGTTGGTGAGCAGACGCATCCGGCGCCAAGAACCGGACAAACCTGACCACAAGAACCCGGGCACCCCTGATAAGTCACCAAACATAGCGAAGCACTTGGGGTGACCTCCAGCAGAGGTGTTGGTTATCCAATAAATGGTTTGTGGGGCGGTGGCGGTACCGGTAACCGCCTCCCATATTATAACTCTTTTATGTTTTTAATTTTATTTTACATTAGCTCCACACAAAAGGACTCGAGGAAAAAATCACTCAGGGCCAATCTTTGGGGATGCTGTGTGGAGGGTGTTTTTGTTGAAAGGAAGGAGAAGAAGTTGTCCAAGGTTCCAATGTGTTCAGGAGTGACGGACGTTTGAATCCATCCTTTCCACTGCGGCACAAGGCGATGGGTCAAGAGAGTCCAGCTGGAGAGGTCAAAAGGACTCACTCAACGATTCTCTCCGAATTCGGCTCGTGGGAAGTGGGTGGAACTCACATTCGCCACCAAGACCTAGACAAACCTCACCCCATGAACCCGGGCACCCTTGCTAAGTCACCAAAAGATAACCAGCAAAACATGCATATTCTTCTATAAATATAACCCTTTGGCGTCAAAAATACAATTAATTGTGGAAATAAACATTTTGAACCTTGCCCAGAAAATGATAATCGCTTTGAATTTATGCATCGACAAGTTACATAGATAGTTAATGAGTGGGTAACTATTTTTTTTAAATTGACTAGTTTCATGACTAGATTTATGTGGCCAGGTTCGTTGCGTGCTAGCCTGAATTGGAAGATAATTTTCCGTCCACAATAAATAACGAAGAATGGAAGCAAATTGTGCATTGTAAAATAAATTTCGTAGATTTATAGTCAAGACAAATAACAGTGTCCCCTGAGGCGATTATTTTTATCACATTCGCAATTTGAGAACAGAAATAATCAAAATTTCAGATTTTTATTATTAAATAATGTAAATTTTTATGGTTTTAAATTTTAACAGCCACATTCGATCAATTACTAGGTGAAGACCTCCTCTGACTTTTCAACTTTTTTGACGTGATAGAATTATTGTGGTAGGCGGTATGACTATCGCGATATCTATTTCGCAATCAAAACACATTTTACGAAAAAATGTAGTTTGGAAGATTCCTAGACGCATAACCGCTCCAGCGTTCGCTTCAATCAATGAAATACCATCCGGGAGGGTCCGATTTGGAAATTTCCCGCCTTCATTAAAAAAAATCATTCCTTCAAATTTTTTATTTGTTTGAGACATATGTACTGCTTATTGTTTAGAGCTTAGAGAACCAGTGCACCTATATTTAACAGTTTATTCCATGTTTTAAGATTCATAATAAAAGTATATAAAATTGTTAAATTTACTTTAAAATTGGCGAACGGGATACGTACTGGGAGAATATTAAATATTATGTTTTGTTTGTGTCGTATATAGCCTGGTTAATTATCACAGATATAAATTAAAATTTTAAAATTATTTTTTTATTTATTTATTTATTTGAACGCCAAACAATGGCTTTTACAATCAAGTGATACATGAGATTACACAGTGGTACCCAGAAGGGTAATTATAATATTAACAAAATAAGAATTACATTTAACCAAACGTATGTTGACAAAACTTATGTCAAACAAATGGTTGAGTGTTGGAGAGTTGAGCGCAGAAATAGAAGGATTTATGCTTGCCATTCAAGATAGAGTCATTAGAACTAAAAATTATAGGAAGTATATAAACAAAGATACAAATCAAATTGATGATTTTCGTAGAAAATGTTTGGCTTTTCCGGAAACTATAGAACATATTATATCGGAATGTTCTGTATTAGCGCCGTCCGAGTATACATTCAGTCACAATCAGGTTTTAAAAAAGAATTCACCAAAGTTTGGTTATTAAACATAACTTGATTTTCTGCCGTAATATTGTACCGTATTATGAATGTGAACCAAATTCATTTTTAGAAAATTAATTTTATAAAATATATTACGATAAAACTATACTAACAGACAGAACAATTAGTCAAAATAAACCTGATATAGTTTTACACGACAAAATTTAAAAAAAAAACTTATGTGATTAATGTCGCTATTCCGAATTCCAGTAATATTCAAAAATCTGTTTCTGAAAAAATAAGAAAATATACAGATTTTGGAAATGAGATTAAAAGAATTTGGCATTCTCAGACCAAAAAATTATTACCATTTGTTATTTCAGCTACTGGCATTATACCTAGCTCTCTCATTCAAAATTTAGGCATATTGGATTTGTCAAAGAATTTATATATAAAAATGCAAAAATCAGTCATTTTAAATAGACGTAGGATTACAAAAAAAATTGTATATATTTATATTGAGGGATCAGTACTCAGTAGGATTTATATGTCCAATTAGAAGTTCTACCCAGCCGAACCCTCTGATATGAAAATATCTAGAGTCGGTGAATTATTTTCACATTTGGTTTCTGGTGGGTTGACATGTTGTTCTTGTATTATTTTGTATTTATTATACTTATATCGTGCAATTGCATAGCGTGAATTGACTACATGATTATTTATGGAAAAGTATGTGAAAGGGTTTAGTTTTTCCGGTGGGGAAGATTTAACCCGGACATTAAATGTGAAGGATGTGTGTATGAGAACAGCTAGTTATAGGAATATTATGTGTTACAACCAAAAAAAATATATTTATGAACTCTTACCGTCTTACTCATAATCACAGAATAAGATAATACCACGATAATACGAACGGGTTAGGTGTAATTGTCGTACAAATTTCACCTAACCCGTTCGTATTATCGTGCGATTATGAGTAAGACGGTTAAGGTATAGAGCAGGAGTCACCAATTACATTCATTAGGGGTCCATTTTTTAAAATAACATGACCGTCGCGGTCCGGAAGGGAAGGAAGACTAACCCTCCCTCCCCCCCCCCCCCCCCCCCCCCGTCTTGACGTGTTGTGGCTAACGAAACACAACGCTATTACCCAACCTTCATAAAATCCACGCCACCCGCTTACCAGCTGCCCGCTGCCTGAATTGAATATTTGAATTTCTTGGCTTTTATCTACCAAAATGAGCATGTATTTTAAATATAAACCTTCTTCTTGAATCACTCAAAATGCAATATTTTCAATTCCGGTTACTGAATTACTTATTACATTACTAACTGTAATCTACCTAGTACAATTTGTTTTATTTTTTTAAAGTGTGTTTTGAGCGTGGACTCGATAGGGAAATATTTACCAAAACATTTTGTATTGTTAACACAAGGTCCGCACAAAATAGATTGGCGGTCCGGACCCGGACCGCGCTTCGCCATTTGGTGACCCCTGGTATGGAGTATTGCACTTTGTTATAATAACAGAGAACATTTTATTTAAGCGGAATAAAAATAAGTAAGTACATAAATAAAGGTGACTTGTTAGAAAAGTTGTCACCGTCAAGTATAATGTACTGTACTTCAATTTTTGCATCGCGTTGGATTCTGGGAATTAGCTAAAATAGAGTAATTTTGTATTGAGGTTATTGTTATCTTCAGAGTTAAACTTTGTTTGAAATTACTGCGCAGGTATTGCTAATTAACTCTGTTATTTCAGTGCTTTCAGTTAGAGATTTAATAATAATTTTGGTTTAAAAATAATTATTTTGAATAAAATTATACATTTATTAGTTATCACTATTCTGTCTTATAGTTAAGATAAATTAAGTAAGTAGAGTTTGGAATCTGTAGTAAAGTATGATGCAGAAGCCGTTCAGATGAATATTATCATTCCTAACAAATAATAATAATTTTTATTTTAGTCTTCTTCTTCTTTCGTATGGTGGGGGGTCAGAGGGGGACATCTAGGTCTGCGAGCCAGTCTAGGGCCTCAGGCGTTGCCCTGTGGACCTCATAAATCCCGCCGGGGAATGAATGGAGCGGGCATTCGTTGACTACATGTTCGGTGGTCTGCACCGCACCGCATTCACACGTCGCCGACTCTTTAAGGCCCCATCTATGCATCATGTGAGCACAACGGCTATGGGAGCACCTTAATTCTATTGATGGCAGTCCAGAGTTTGCGAGGCAATGAGAACCCAGGCTGTCTCTCAGTGGGGTCTTGCACGAGATCGGCGTTTTTGACGTTAGCTGATTGCCACTCAAGCTTCCACCTATCTTCTGGGGTGAGAGGTGTTCGAAGGAGTCTTTCTCCTTCCGTCCAGAAGGGTTTTCGAGACTTTAAGCGGCATGCCGGGTGAGAAACGACATCATCGTGCAAGGGTATTTCGCTTTTTTGCAGCGCCTTCTTGTATTCCCTCAGTGTTGCAATCTCTCGCCTGATATTTGGCGGGGTTATATTTGCAAGTACGGGGAGCCAAGGAAGAGGAGTCGATTTTAAGGTTCCGCTGATGGTTCGCATTGTGGCATTAAGCTGAACGTCGACCATGGAAGTGTGGGCGCTTCTGGCCCATACTGGAGCACAGTATTCAGCTGCTGAGAAAACCAGGGCAATGGATGCCGTTCTGAGCGTGTTGGCGTCGCATCCCCAGCTAGTACCAGCCAGCTTATTGACTAAGTTTAGTCTTGTCCTGGTTTTTTTGCCCACTGTTTCCATGTGTTTCCGGTAATTCAGGCTCCTGTCCAAAGTTATTCCAAGATAGCGGGGATGGGGGTCATGGTAAATATTTTTTCCATCAAACTGAACACAGAGTTTTGCGTTTGCTTGTGAATTACTGAGATGGAAAGCTGTCACAACTGTTTTCGACCCATTTGACTTTAGTCCCCAATTGAGGAAAAATTCTTCCATAGCCTTGAGGTCAGAATTAAGGATCTCTTCTGCTGCATTGAGGGTTTTGGCTTGGACTGTGATGGCGAAGTCATCTGCGTAAGCAAATTTTCTGCCTTCAGTGTGAGGAAGATCTCGAGTATAGATATTGAAGAGTGATGGGGCCAGCACTGAGCCTTGGGCAAGGCCATTATTCAGGTGCATTTTTTTGCTTTTTAGCCCTCCTAGAAAAACCCTGAAAGTACGGCCAGTTAGTAGTTGCTCAATAAGTCTAGTAATAAATTTTAGTAATTTGTACATTTAAGTTTACAAATTTCTAATTGATTATAATATTTCATATTCACTATATTTTTTCAAGTTTTATGTAGCTCCTACAATACATCTTGAACTTTCCAATTGGTGTGGACTTTAAAGTTTCTGGTAGTGTGTTATACAACTTCATTCCCTTGTACAGTAGACTGTTCTGCGTATTCGCTTTGTCCTTTTTTTGTAGCCTAATTTCCTTGCACGTCCTTGTGTTATATCTGTGAATGTCTTTGTTGTATACAATTTTATTTGAGAAGTATTTTGGTAACGTGTTGTTCAATATTTTGTGGATAAATACCATCGTGTTCAAGGTCAGCATCTGTTTCACGGTCAACTAATTTAGTTCCTTTAACATTTTAATTATTTTTGAAAATCTGTTTCGTCGAAGAATTATTCTCATTGCCCTGTTTTGGAGAAATTGTAACTTATTTTGTTCTCTTTCGTTACATAGGAAAAGTATACTTGAGCAGTAGTTGATTAACATATTTAAAATGTAACACATGTTTAGAGATGAAACGGTAATTTTATACATTTCCCAATATGGAAAAAAATCGCAAAGTATGCTTCGAAAATTTTTTAAAGCAAATTTTTTCTGTTTTTTAACCAATGACGTTACAAACTATATTAGACGAGGGGTAGAAATCTCAAAGTGGGAAGACAAGAACAAGACAATTGTAACGATCTCATCTAGTACTTTAGTACTAAACTGCTATGCGTCGAGTAAGGTTGCGTCTTACCAGCACTTACCTGTAAGTAAATTGCATTTTTAAAAGTGTCAAATTGCCCTCCTGGTTGATGAGAAAATGTTTCAATTACACGGCAAATAATATTAAAGGCGAATGAATAACATTTCATTTGTAAGTACACGCAAATTACTTAATATTACCGATTATTATAAATATTACAAGTAATTTTCATGTTTCCCGCTCGCGGTTTTAAACGTCATTAGAGAAAATTCAAGTCCTACTAAAGTAAAGGGTCTGGACGCGCAACAGCCAAATTTCTGTTGCTAAGTAAACTTCACTGTTTTAAAGTAGACTAATCAGCCTAAACACTTGTTTATTTGTTTGCTTGCGATAAAACAACACATAAATCAGTAGTTCTAACAAGTATTGATGACAATCGCCACCATTTGGAAACTGTCGTTGCCCTGTAGTATTTATTGTATAGCTCGACATATCAAACTCTGATAGGCAGCCGGACCTTTTATTCTAGTGGGCCTCGAGAAAAGGAGACAGCGAACTGAGCGAACGTTCCATCAAAAAGTGACAAGCAATACGCCGCCCGCTCATGTATTCATTGCATTCATACACACACATTATTTGATTATCTATCTTTATCACACAGGAATAAACTTTTGAATTAAGAAATTATACTGAAAATCGCTGAAAACAAAAGAGTGTTCCTTACTTTCCACATTACGTTGTGAGAATATGAGACTATGGCGAGTCTATTTATTTATATAACGTCATTGTTTTTAACATGTTTTATAAATATGAATAAAAAATCACAGCATGTCTTTAAGTGAAACTAAGGCATTTGTCGAGAGATTTTTGCTTCAATTTCAACCATTATTCCTAGGTTTGAACGCTTGGAGCCTTAACATCCTTGTAAGAATATGTAGGTGCGTCAGTTCCAAATTTAAAATGTTTACACACGTGTAAAGTAAAGCTGGGAACACAACTGACTTATTCTATGATCTATTTTTTCATAGAAACTATAAAAAAATAGATTTGTAATTCTATGCAATAAAAAACTTCACCTTTCTTTCCATGATTGGAATAGATAAGTTGGAAGCCCATCGTCAGGTATGATGATCATATTATAATTTTTTTTTAATCTACACCGAAGGGAAATTTCATACTTTCCTGAAGCTGGATTACCCGTTTCTTATAATACGAGTAAAAATTTATTATTGATCATTTTTTACAGGTCCCCCAATCGTGGCGCGTCCGTCACTACGCCAACCTGCTAGGCGAGCGCTGCGGAGTTCCCGAGGACCCAGCGGCCCCTTTACTGCGCCACACGCAAGGTGGCCCGCGCGCCCGTCTCCGCCCCGAGGCCGCCAAGTCCCCCGGTTGGAGCTGCGCCCCCCGCAAGAAGCCCGTCATACTGCAACCGGACGTCATATTCGATCTGCCGGGGTATGAGGAATATATGCGTGAGTATGATCAATCTTACAACATTGTTAACACCTAACCGAATCTGTTACAGCCTTACTAAAAAAAAACCTTTAACGGCGTTAACCTGTGTTGTTGCAACAACACAAATAAACCCCGTATGCATTAAAACACGGTATATTACTAATAAGCTTTCTTCCACGGTCACGTTGTAAAAATGCATTGAATGTATTTTACATCTGGCAACGTTATATATGGTTATAATTTACTTGGTAAAATTTTGTTTTAATTCTTTACCGCAAGGGGCGTTATTGTCGCGCCTGCGCATTTGTACTCCGCGGCCGAAAAAAACAGTTATTTATGGCGGGATTTTAGTAAATATTGTGATTTTACTTAATGATTTCAATTATTGTGATCAATTCACTCTTCTATTCATATAATTAATATAGTTTTTTGTGGTTTTTCATCAGTTTCAGTCAAGTTTTTAGCACAATAATCGTACTTTGAAAGTTGAACTGTCAGGTTACATAAAAAAATCAAAACTAAATTTTAGGATCTAACAGAAATTATTAACAAAATAGTCATACAATTGAGATAAACTACCCTCTCGGGCTGTGTAAGCAACGCGTATTTCTTTCCATGAACAATTTTTTAATTAGTAATGTTTTCACGTACACGCTCGTTTATCAATTGAATAAACTTTTCACATGGTTTTTTTTAGTAAGGTTGTTAGTGTTAATGATTCTCTAAACTTATTTCCCTGACAATTTCCACCCGACACTTGCCCCCCTGACACTTGGCCCCCGAAAAATTGACCCCTCTTCCAGTTTTTTACCCTAAAGTATTATACCTGCTGTGTATCCTGGCAGATGGATCAACTGTCCGGGGGGTCAACTGTTCGGGGTTCAAGTGTCCGAGGGAATATCTGTCAGGGGGCAATTTTCGCGGGGCAAATTTTCGGGGATCAAGAGCAGAGTCACCATTTTTCATGTGCCGTTTTGTCACTGTTCTGTTTTACATTGAGATTTTTTATTATGATTATGGAATCCCCAAGAAGGGTTTCCTTGTCTCCTACAACAAAAGTTCATATCGTTTACAAATTATTATCAAAGATATAAGCTGTCAAAACATTAATATTTGCAACCGACCGAATAGCGTGTGACGTCACGATAACTGGCAAGAGATTAGAACGAGCCTCCTACAGTGATTTGTAAGAAACTTCATATTATTCCTTACGAATTAATGCAACATATTAGTATCGAAGAAATGGGCCGTCAAAACGTAAACACTGTAGTTCCGAAACATTAAAATCCACTTTCTGCATTTTTTTATTTATTTATTTTATTTATCTTAAAAAATGGAACATGTTATAATGTTACTTTTCCTCCATTTGCATTTGCTTGTGGATGGAGGAGCTTGTGGATACATTTTAAATATGTACAATTTATACAGTCAGGTGTTTCACATAATATATGCACAGATTCACAGTTAATTAACCGTTAAAACACAGTTTAATCATTTCGCAATCAAGATCCTTTAACTAAAAGATAAAATCATCCACATGTATTCAGTAATAAGTAAAATAGGTATAATTTTTAGTGTGACATTCATGTGGTGATGAGGGAAGCAGCAATTTTCCCGTTGGTGATTTCTCTAAAATGCTTTTTGATGGAGTTCAACAATTGTACTTTGTCATTAATGCTTCTGATTTCTACTGGAAGGTTATCAAAGAAGTATTTTCCTCGGTGTGTATAATAGGTAGGAGTGAATTCTTTTTTTTCACTGGACGGTAATGTAAGAGTCAAAATTTAGTGCCTTTTAGGTTTAATTTAAGCCATGTAAAATATTATTCAATTTTTTTTAGGGTAACTGTCTCCGCAACGGCATTGAATTTACGAAAATAGTCGGTTTTACACTCTAATTGGCAGTCATGTTTATATACGATATTTTTGAATAAACATACTAATTTTTATCAAGAAAGTTTACTTGGTATAAATATAGATTCGACACAAAATAAAAAGAAGTTCGAATTTGTGTTTTATAATTTAAATAAAGGGGAGAGGGGAAGCGCGGGAGGTGATACTTAGCTTGCTTGCTCTATTTGTTCGAGGCTCGGATCAGTCGCACACTCGTTTGTCGTTAAAATTACGTTCGATATTCTTTCATGCAAAGAACTCGAAGAGTATTCAAATGTCCTCTATTTGGTGATGTTTGTGTGATGAAAGAGAACTTTCTACCTGCTTACGAAGATGCAGTAAAATACTATTATGAGTGGACGAGACATCAACTGAAATTGCAATCAGAAACTGCAAAAGAACCAATTTTTTGTGAGATAGCAGATATAGTGATGTTGAAATTGAAAATATATGGCACACTCAATCTATTCCTACATTGACGCGAACAAGGATCGTTCAAATGTTGAAAGCATATCATTTAAAGTGCAAAAATCTACTCAAGTCTATCAAGAGGCTCTCCCTGGACAAGTTAAATAGTTTTCAGAAAAGCAGGAAGATACTTTCTGATATTTCAGTATGCAAGTACAAAGCATTCGCTCAATGTATATATCCTTATAATAAAAAGGTTCCCAAACAAGAGCAAACTTTTTTGACCAATCAAAGAACGTCTCGGGTAATGGTAATCAGCGGAATCGACGTAACTGCTATAAAGAAGTTGCAAAAGACTCTAAAAATGAACCTATCTCACTGATTCAAGAGCCGGGATCCATTTACATGGGATACCTGGTACCTGATGTTGGTACAGCAAAAGGAATAGATACCGTGATAACAGGGTTTCTGTTACATAAAGAAGTTTCCCAAGATAGATTTTATGGCAATTGATTGTGATGGTACGAATGAAAACTGGAAAGTATGCTGGAATTATAAGACTGCTTGAGAAAAGGCTACAAAAACCACTTCAGTGGATAATTTTTTTACTCCACATTAATGAACTGCCTTTGAGACATCTGTTTTTTCATCTCGATGGGTGTACTTCGGGACCTAAATCTTATATTGGTCCACTGGGAAAGTCACTGGAAACCTGTAAAAAAACTGCCTGTTAAAAATTTTGAACGCATTAAAGGTCAAATGCTACCAAAAATGGCCAAAGATCTGAGTCCAGACCAACAGTACTTGTATAAAATTGTCTCGGCTGTAGTTTCAGATGAATTTCCAGAAGACCTAGGCAATAAATCTCCAGAAAAACTATCACATGCCCGTTGGATCACCGAAGACTACGTTTGTATGTATCTACTGAAGAACCATCTGAAAATTTGAAAACTCTGGCTACTTTTGTGGTCAAAGTTTATGCACCGTTTTGGTTCCCAATTAAAAGTAAACCATCATGCAAAGATGGCACGTGTTATCTGTTCAATATTATTAAGGCCTCCAGTTACCTGCCAGAAACTCTAAAAAAAATTATAAATCCTGTTATCCAAAGAAACGTCTACTTTGCCATCCTGAAGGGATCCTTCTTGCGATGATAACAGATGATAAAAAAACATGTTAGAGAGCTGGCAGCCCTACTAAAGGCACGCAGTACTACTCAACCTCCAACACCTAGACTGTTTCAAGTGTCATTAATAGATTTTAATGCTTCTACATATAGTGATTTAATAAATTGGCAGGAAAACTTAACCGAACCACCGATTTTGAAAAACTTATTGGACTAGAAAATTCAGAATGTCGTGGAATCTGGTGGTGAAAATGAACTATTGTTTATAAGGCTTCCCTGCCATACCCAAGCTGTTGAAAGAGCTTTAAAGAATACAATGGAGGTTTCCATTTCTCAGTGGATAAGAAAGTCGCAGTTAGATGCAATAAATGCCAAGCTGGAATCGCGAAATCAAATGCCTAAATTTGAAACTAAAAAGGATTTTAAACCTAAATAATAAATGTATAATTTTTCGAGTTTTTATTTCAAATTTAATTTTTTTTACATCGATGCCTTAATAAATATCTTAATTATATATTGTTTATCATTTAACACCTACTTACCACTAAATTAAACACAATGTATCGCCTTATAAACTTTAAACTTTTTTACCCTAATTTTCAATTTTTGAAGTCACTGCGGAGACAGAAGATCTTAATCAAATGAAATGAAAAATCCCACGTATTTTTACTTTAACATAAGGCACAAATCCCCCCCTCTTAGAACTCTGAATCTTAAAAAAAAATTTTTTTCATACATCCGTGCTCCACCCTAGTGTATAATGGTGTTGGGCAAAAGACTTGTTTAGTTTGGGGCATACAAATACATGTGTGTAAGTAAGTCTTGTACGATTTTCAGTTATGAATGAGAATTTATCTTTTTCTTTTATAATTTGTATGATTGAATTTTTCGCAAATAAGTTTTTAAATGTTGGAACTTTGAATTCTTCGAATATGCGTTCAGTGGAGAAGTCTGAGGATTTTTTTAAAATAATTTTTATAATGAGTCTTTGAACAATTTCTATGGGGGTCAAACTAGTTTTGTAAGCTGCTCCCCAACTGATAATGGCATACTGAAGAATAGACTGTACTAGTGCGTAGTATATTGAGATTTATACATTAATCCGACTAAATAATTAATTTCCAAATATTTCACAAATTATTGGGGGTGACTCATTTTAATATCTCATCAGTGTAGGTAGATCTAGTTCATGACATTTTATGTCACGTATGCTTTGTCTGAAGAACATAATTTGTTATATAAAAGTCAAACGCATATCTTAAAAAATCTCAATGAATATAAGACAGGTGCCACACGCAAAGATAAAAGATCACGTTGCACGCATAATAACGCTCTCCATACAATCCCATCAGACCTGTCGTCACACCTAAGCAGTTTATGCGCTTGAAGCTCAAAGTTACACGCCGATGCGATCCCCTCTCCGCCGTAAACAGGAGAGGGGGTAATTTTAATTACGAAGCTGCCTAAACTTTGTACTGAATCTGTCTACTTGACATTTCTACTTGATATTTGGTGGCAGCTTTCTAATTCATCTGACCCCCTCTCCTACCAAAGGAAGAAATATTTGATAGCGTCATGTGTTTTTTTTAATCAGTAGGTATTGGACACGTGAGGGGTCGGGCGTATACTCGGTAAGAGTAACCAGTAACGACATGTGGCAAAAAAATTGGTTGGGTTTCGAAGAAAAAAAATGAAAAAAACAAATTACATCAAAGAAAGTCAACGGATTAAATTAAGTCAATTACTAATCCTGTTGAATAAGTTACTAGTTAATTATAATATAGGTACGTGTTTCATATTTTACACATCTGATAAAAAAAACTTGTTCCCGTATATATTCGTATGGTAAACGGTTGTATGTTAGTTGTGTAAAATTAAAAAAAATATATATAATTTTATTAGCAAGGCCGTAAGGATTGAGTCTGGTCCAGCCGATTATAAAAAAACTGCTTTTTTGTTGCCTAAAAATCTTCTCATAAATGTACATTCCCAAAGTTATAGCATCAAATTCGACCTTTAAGAGGGCATTACCAGAGAAAACCAGAAATATGTCATTTTCAAATCAGATTTTAGACGTATTGACTCTTTTCCACAAAAATTATAAATGGATTTCGAAAGATTGTTCTTTTATCTAGCATTCGCATGTAATAAATTTTGAGAAATTTTTTAAATTTTTAGTATAATAAGGTTTTTCCATAGGTCGTTGGCAGATTTGTTAAATTTTCAAAAAAGATTTTGTATTATACCACACCCATTTCAAATAATATAATCATGCAGTAAAATAAATCAATACATTATCTATCAAACGCAAGTTTTAGAATTTTTATTTTAGTTTCAATAAAATCATTAAAAAATATGTACGTATATGTGTTTCTTGACGAAAATTGGTCCATTGGTGTATTTATTTGCGCACTTACAAACTAATAAATTTCAGATTTTTTTAACATTCTTATTAAATTTAGACATTATTGAAAAATGATAAATACTTATAATCAAAAAATAACTACAAAAAGTACATTATTTTAATAGTTTTATCATCACGCCTTTTAGCATTTTTGGATGAAGGTATAAATTAAAGCTAATTTGAATTGAAATAAATTCGATATTTAGTTATAATTTTAATAAGCTGGTACGGAGAGTAATTTATCTTTCTCGTTGTAACCGCCCTGCACGATCATAAGAACTTTCGATGAAATGTGGATTTTCGTCCGCTGGCTGGTTAAACGCTCTTAAATATAGTTAGAAGCGGAGCGCGCCAAGCAGGTAGACCGAAAAAAGAAGCGGCCCGGTTACAAGCAAAAACTTTAAACACATTTTTCTCAAAACCACGTTATGCAATTTGGCTGGAATAGTAGTTGATTGAATGTTCATCAGATTCACTTCATTCAAGGTTTCAATTAAAGAAAATTCAATTTATATGCGGACGAACCTGACTTACGAAAAATTATATTATGGGACGGAGTTACTGCAAGAGACCATTGTTTTTCGTTATAATTTTCATTTAATATCCTCACTTTTTTTTGCATACTGCAGCCATTGCGCTTTCTATATTTGTACAAATAATTATACATTTTATAATTTGGTAAGCAGATACGGGTACCGCCGCCCCGGGAACCATTTTTTGGATAACCAACACCTCTGCCATAGGTCACCCCAAGTGGTTCGCTACGTTTGGTGACTAAGCAGGGGTTCAGGTTTATCCGGGTCTTGGCGGCGAATGCGTCTACCCACCAGCTGCATAGCAGGCCGGATCGGGAGAGAACGGTTGAGGGAGTCCCTTTGACTTCTCCAGCCGTCCTCTCTCGGAACATCGCCTTGCACCGGGATGGATGGATTCAAATGTTCGTCGCTCCTGGACAACTAACCCCGTAATACTCTTTTCCTTCTCAGAACTTCCTCTCCTTCCTTTCCTAAAAAGACCCTCCACACAGCATCCCCAAAAATGACATAGACCCTGAGGGGATTTATTTTCCACAGGGCCTCCGGTGTGGACCTAATGTAAAAAAATAAAAAATGTTCATGTTTGAGATAATTTCCAAGGACTCCAGGGTTCGAGCCGATTTCAGCTGCAATATTTTCCGTATATAGATATATTCAAATCAATTTTTCAATAGCGTTTTTTTTTTCTTATTCAAATGTACCTTTAAATATAACAAAAGTTTCGTAAAGCCTCGATGACACACGGCGAGTTTACAAGCTACTATCTGGGAAATTCACTATCTGTTAGTAAACTCGCCCAGTGTCATCGTGTTACTTGCTAACTAGCAGCGACAAGCAGATCGTTGACAATCTACCAAAAAATTTGGGAGGTCGTCAACTTTACTCGCCTACACGCTTGCTCCGCTTGATCGTGATTGGTTTATTTATGTTTCCAACATGGCTTCCGATAAACAGCTGATTTCGACTGTCAAACATCTGAAGAATTAGTTCACGCAGGAGTCGTTATTCTTGTTACTGGCGCTAGCAGCGGCCTCAGTTTCCTACGCTTATGAGCGAGTGGACAGTTTTGTGTGTCATCATGACAATCTCACTTGCCAATTTACCCGCTTTTAAACTTAGTAGATAGTAGCTTGTAAACTCGCCGTGTGTCATCGAGCCTTAAATGAAAAATAATTTTGTCTTTGAACTAAAAAAGGCTCCCCGACTCGACACGACTCCCCCCTTAATATTAAGATGATGGCTGTAGAGATAGAGCCGTACAAAAACGATAGGTACTGTCAGTAAATCTTAACACATCATTGGGCGCGCCAATAAATTACATGAGTGATGTAGGTACCTACTTTAAATCAAATACATATTTTGCATCTATGCTGACCAGAGTAGAAAGTAACCAGGTCAAGGATTTAACTATTCTAATATGCACGGGACTGCATTTTCGTAATAATAATAGCTAAATGCATTAAGAATGGCTTATCCGATTTTTTTTCTACCACGCCTCTACTACTGTGCTTGTAAAGTGTGACAGGGGTCAGTGTTGTAAGCCTGGTAATAGGTCAATAGTGCAAGCAAGTCCGTAATATAATTTGCTTTTTGTTCAATTCCATTTTAAGAGGAATATGAATGCGAGAAATATTTCGATTCTCATGCCTGCAAAATTTTAAATCGAGCGTCTTATTTGCAGGAGGCAAGAAAAAGTGGTTTATATTTAATTTGTGCATAATTTTATAAGAATGAAAAAAAGTCAGAACATACAAAACCTCAAAAGTAGTCTTGGCCATAAAGGGGTATTTTTTAAAAATTGTTTCTAGTGGTTTGCGCTTATAGTTTTTGCTATGTAAATAATAATTTTATTGTAATTCAAATTCATACAAAAGATATTAAAAGCTTCAATTTATTTGTAGCATATTTTTTGATGTATAGCTTCATTTTAAATGTAAGATTACATTTTCGAACAAAAAACAGATTTCATTAAACACAAACTACCACTAACAGATGTAATATTTGCAATATTTTTTGTTTTTTTATATGTTCTATGTATCTGTATTATATACCTATCTAATTCGTGGGATCACACCACTCTCTCTGAGATCGGAAAAAATAACGGTACATATTTATGTTTTTTCAAATACTCTGATTAAGTATGTATTAGTTTTAATGCGTAGGGAAGTTCCGCCGGGTATAGGGAAAATTGATAATAATTGTTAAATGATACGTCGAAAGCGTAAAATATTAAGGTTTATTTCTGCATCAGATTTTTTCCTTCTGATGCATACCTAATCTTGTTAAATAAAAGTGTAAGATATCTTTGATTTGCTTAAGTTGTAAAATAACTTTGGTTATAATATATATTTTATTGAGTTGTATATTCGGTTGTTCATTTGTTTATTGTATAGATTGGTTTATATCTACTGAAACATTATTTCTACTAAATCATTATTATTTTGGGATATTGTGCAGTGCACCTTTGGTAGTATATTTTATTTAGTTATAAAATTAATAATTTTTTTATTAACATTTTACTTTGCTTAAACCTAATTTTTAATTTATATTACCTTGATTCTTATCCCATCATTGAGACGTAACCCTCGAATATTTCCAAGCTTTTAGCTTCCTTTACATTTGTAGGAAGTTGATTGAATATTTTAAAATCCACAATCAATGCTTTTACTATGCGTTCTCGATAAACTCGTTTTCGAAAGCCTAAAACGTGACAACTTTTTGGTAGCTGACAATCACAAAACTGCGATATATAAAAACCATATTTTTATTACAATTATTAATTGTAATAACCTATGTTCTTTTCAGAGATATTCTTTATCTGTAAGTAACTTATTCTCCGGTACCACACAATGCTTTTGAACAATTCATAATATTTCAAAGTTAATTTTCAAAGTTCATTGGTTCAGTTTTGTAAAGCAACTGGCCCACACTAATATGATAACAGAACTTGAATAGGACTTTCACATTACTTTTTTTTTTACATTGGCTGCCTGCAGGAGGCCCTGAGGAAGGAGAGGAAATTGTGAGAAGGAAAAAGGTATGCGGGGTGGATAGGAATCTGGGGGTCAGTGTGTCCAGGAGTGACAGATGCGCAAATCCATCCCTCCCACTAAGAAACAAGGCGATATTCATACCCGCGTCCCAAATCGTTACTTGAAAATTAACTTTGAAATTTGATGAATTGTTAAATTTCTCCAAAAGAACACGTCCTTGTTCTTTGAATCACGGTTATTTATTGACGTATCGTAATTTATAATTGTAATTCGGAGGACTAACGTTATTTTTGATTGAAAGCTCTAAAATTATAATGACTTTGCACATCCCCCATAACCGGAAGAGCTCATTATTTGTAACCCGGGAATGTTTGTCTTTCTTTAAAAAAAAAAAACAATCTTAGACTAATTATGATACATCACATTAACCTATCATTAATATACATTTTTCAGACAACGACATATTGGACTGGGGGAAGAGAGATTTTTTGGTGGCAGGACTTGGAGACCAGGTCTTCATGCTTAACTCCACTTCCAACCACGTCTGCAAAGTGCACACCCTCGATCCTGTAGACACCATCCTGGTCGTCAAGTGGGACCCTGATGGAAGATTTATTGCTGTGAGTACCAATTACTAAATTATATATTAACAGGATGTTGTCTCGGCAACTCTGTTCATATAATTCAAGTTTGCAAATTTGTTACTGTCGAAAATCTAAAACACATCTTAAAACCCTGGACTGATTATTGGAATAAGATTTTGAAAATTATGTGATTTATAATGACAAAAGATTTATAAGTCGTTATATTTTTATTTTTCTGTGCCTTGTTCTTGTTCATATTTTTGTTTAGATTTATTAGTTTAACCTTCTTCTTCAATTATTTATAAGCATTTATTGGACATCTACTCATTTTTAGGACAACACATAGTAGGTACATGCCATTGAAATAGCCCTCTTTTGGTTATTTTAAATTTTCGTTACATTTGATGAAAATCAAAAGATCGATCAGCACCATTTTGAAAAAATAAGATTTAATATTGAAAATTCCGTGTTAAAAGAAATGATTCTCGTTGCATTTCGTCATTTACCAATTATAGGTTATTGGTAAATGACGAAATGCAACGAGAATATTGATTACTAGCTGGGTTATCCGGCTTCGCTCAAAACAACATTCGTGAGTGTTCTGGAATGTTCCAATATGATGTTCCTGATTCCCTATTCCCGAACATTCCACGACATGCTCCGCCACTCCTTCCAGAACTTTCTAGAGCTCTATCGAACCTTTTAGAACTTTCCGGAAGACTGTTCCAGAAATTCCTTAAAAACGGGAAAAAACGGGAACCGTCATCCTGGAGGGGGGATAGATATCTACCACACCATATAATTCCCTTATCATACCATTATCGCGTTTCTGAATGTTTGCGGGACGAACGTTTTTTTTTTGGACTTGCAAATCTAAAGTCAGGTGAACTCCTAGTGTGGAGGACAATATATAATACCCTCGTAATGTAAATGTACTAAGAATAAATAAATAAATAAAGTCATGGTATTTGAAAGAGAGAATACGAAAACAATGTGCAATATTGTTATGAATGATGAATACTTGGAGCAGGTGAACGAGTTTGTGTATTTGAGAAGTATGTTTACGAGAAATGGGCAGGCTGAGAGAGATATTGAAAGAAGGGTAAATGCAGGTAAATCCATTAATGTAGGACTGAATGCCATTGGTGCCAACAAAAAACTGTCCGAAGAAGCGAAGCTAGCCGTCCACAATGGAGTGCTGGTACCTACCCCGATATATGGCAGGGAGGCATGGAACTTGCAGAAGAAGGATGAAAGTAGACCCAATACTGGAGAAATGAGATCCCTGTGGCGAATGTGTGGTAAAACCAAGTACGATCGTGTGAGAAATGTGGAGATCTGATGTAAGCATGTAATGAGTAAGACTGGCGCCCGAGGAAAACATGGCACGACCAAGTAATTCAAATACTTGAGTAGCGCCATGGCAAGAGTCAGAATAATAGAAGCGCATGTATGAGACGATGTATGAAAGTGAATAAGGCAAGACCGAGTTTTTGGCGATTCATCCTCTCTGCCTACCCCTGCGGAAAAAATGGCGTGATGGTTAGTTACTTATTAAGTTACCAATTATTGTGATCTGCTGCAAAGTATAACAATGTAACCAAAATACTTTCTGATCACAATTTGTTCAAAGACAGAATCGACCCGAGAAAGAGCATTTAACGTAGAAAGGACTCTGATCAACATAATATGCATTTTCAAAATTATCAACAGTATTACTGACACACCTGCTTTGTTACAACTCATCCAGTTCAACATCCCTTCCCGTAGACTCCGAAATAATGAATTGCTGTTCCTCATCAACATTCTACTAATTATGGGTGTCATTTTCCTTTAACCAGAATGTCGAGACTTGTCAACGCAAATCAAGGCATTGAATTTTTTGGTGTAAGCCCAAATGACTTTCGGCAGTCGATACCTACGCAATGTGATTTTTTAAAGCCTTTTAAATCCATCTTCAAGCTACTTGTAGTTATCTTCTATATGTACTTTTATATTATATGTATTTTGTCAATGCTCTTCATCTATATGTAATCTCGTTTCATTGTCATCTCTTTTTTTATTCGTGTTATTGTTATATTGTTAATGGACTATTTGTCCGTAAAGAAATAAATAAATTTATCGGGATCTATTCAAAAGTTAAAACGGCGCCGAGCAGCGATTTTATGTGCGTCAACTGTAAAGGAAAATATAATAAAATTAAACGTAACCTAAAACTTGAAGTTTTATTTTGTTTTTCAACAGATTGGCACATTTTTGGGAAACCTATTCATCTACGACGTCCAGTGCGAGAAGCTGGTTACGATTCCTCCGGAGCGCTATCGACCCAAGGCCGAAGAAGCTACAGCGATCACTTCTCTGGCATGGGAGGCCAACGCACTACAGATGGCTTGGTATTTAGTTTTTGTATTTTTTATGAATAGAGATACATCCTTGTTGATTGATCCATTAACGCTATTGACGCAATATGTATGGGATTGGTAGGTATGCATTCGCAAAAACTTGGTGGAGACCGTCAATAAAATCCTGCAATTATCCCACCTAACCTAACCTTCTCATCCTTAAAGCAATACAAATTAACTTGAAAATGTATTTATAAGAAAAATCTGTAGCACTTTCAATAGATTCCAAATATCGACGTGTGTAACACTAACATTTATAAATTCACAGCATTCATAAAAAATAACACTCGATCGAATGCCACATGTTTGACTGAAGATTATTTTTTCATTTATTTCTTTTTTTAAGTTAACCACATTTCCTCGCTTACTTTTAGCAGTTCTAATTTAAATGAAATCATTTCCTGAAAGATATTATTGATATCCATTAAAATTTAAATGTAAACCTTCGAAAAATTTCACTAAACACTATTTGTAGATTTATGTAAGAAGATGCACTTTGAATTGTTTATATCAGTATTGTTGTTTATTTTTGTATTACAGTTCTAAATTTCAATATGACGTTATTTTATTGGTCAATGACATATCTACGTATTCCTAACACTGTCATATATGAATTTATAAAGACTGTTTATAACGCTAATAAATAAAATTAAATTAAATAAATGCCACCACGACCGATATATTTGTGGCAAGAAAAATAGTAACTTTATAAAAGGTGACGACAGTATGCTCATTGAGGAGAGCTATCAGTCTTCTTCTTCCTTGCACTGTCCCAACTCATTGCCTAGGTATGTTCTTCTCGTTTTCAGACTATATATTCTTCGGTTCTGGTTATTGCTTTTACCCAGGCCGCTTCTCTGTAACATTTTGGAGTATTGAGTCATCCAGGAGTTGTTTGGTCTTCCTGTGTATGAATGTCGATGAAGCTCCATAGACATTGCCTGCTTCACTGTGTGGTCTGGTGGTCCCCGTCTTATGTGCCCATACCATCTCAACTGTCGTTCCTCCTGCCCATACCATCTCAACATAGTCCAACATTCCGAGCCATACATTATGGCGGGTCTAACAATAGTCTGGTATAGCTTTCCTTTAAATTTTATAGGCAGTTTCGGGTCACACATACAAGAGGCTGTAAGAGTGAATTAATATTCGAGACAGGGCGAAACTATTTATACCATAACAACTTTTATGACGATAAGAAATATTGCGAATTAATACTTCAATTTGACGTAGTTTTGAAACTGGTCCTTCGAGTGTGTGGCGTAGGGTTTTCCTTGGCTGCAGCACCTTAAAACACCATTAATACATGGAGCCGCAGTTTCACGACACCAAACGCATAGTAATAGCCATGATCAATTGTTCGGTTAGGATGTGTTAATCGTTTGCGTTTAATAAAAAAATACAAGTCACAAATATACACTTACACGATACTACAATACATATTAAATCCAACTAGATACAGCCTTCCATTGATATGCTTGGTGTAACGTATTAGCGACCAGCTCATGCACGGGAGCTCCATCATCACCTCTCAGAAGCTGGGCGTACCGTATAAGGCCCGCAGATACTTTAATAGTACACAACTGCTGACCCTGTACAAATCGCTAGTGTATCCCATTGTTGAATTTGGCAAACACCGCTGGTCTCGAAACACCAAATACTTGGAAAAACCCTTGACTCTGTGCCGAAATGGGCGGTCCGTTTGATAGATTCCCCTATCTTTAAAAAATGATTGCAAACTTTAGAGTTGTTTAGCCGTACTTGATCTACCAGTATTTCAATGGAATATGCTCCGAGGAACTTGCGTCATTTATCCCTTCGGCATTGGTGAAACACGCCAAACACGCGCCCAAAATTTTTACATTTATCACATTAGAACGTGACGTTTCTACGTTTTTAAGTTCAATACCACGGCAGTGGAACGATTTACCAGCTTCTGTGGTTCATCCCTCCTGTAAGATAAGTCTCTTTAAGACCCATATACACGCTTTCCTCGCCACAAAAAGACCCTCCTCCCAGCATCGCCAAAGATGATATGAACAAAATTATTTTTCTCAGAGCCTTTCGTGTAGAGTTAATGCAAAAAAAATGTTTGAAAGCAAAGCTGCCGTCACGCTAGTCATTTCTTTGTTTGTGCTTACAAACCAAACTCATAACTTTAATCGGCTCCGTTGCTTTCATAGCCCATGCAGTTTAGTCATAGCTCGTCGATAGTTAACAGGCTTCCATACCATATCTTCTTTTGTTTTTTTTTTATTATCTACCATATCCAGAAAACCATCTACTCCCACATCTATAATTTCTATAACCAGAATATATTATTTGTTTCAGTTGCACCTCCAGTGGCTCCTTGAGCATCTGCATAGGCAACGACGAAACGCCCTTCTCCGTGAAGAAGAGGGCCCACGACCTGGAGATCATCAACTGCACCTTCTCCCCCAACAGCAGGTACCTCGTCACCTGCGGGGTGGACTGCAACGTCAGAGTCTGGTGCCTGCCTGACCTCAGACCCTACTTCCAGATTGTCTATGGACATCCTGCAAGGGTACTAACTATTGTTAAATACTACCTGTCTATTATTATTAGCTATTATCGTTAAATGCTAGCAGCGCTCTCGCTGCAGAATGCTGAACCAAGCGTTTAATGAAGCTTCTTTTTATCGGTTGAAAATACATTAATTGTGAAGTATATACTATACTTTGATTTGAGAAGGATATATTCCCGAACCAAACCAACCTTTGTAGTCATCCTGATGGGTGATCAGATCATCCTTGCCAATGAGATTCAGTTAGGGGGGTTATAAATTGAATCTAATAATAAAAGACGCTGTGAAATCTAAAGAGATATAGAATAGCTTAAAGAAAAGTGATTTAGTATCATATTGTACAGTGTATTTTATTTATTTATTTGTAAGAGACACAATCAGCTTAATACATAAACCAGAGGTAAATATAAACATTGGGTTAACTGAAGTCAAGCCAAAAAGTCTCTCATATTAAAATTGCTTGGAAATGAAGTATTATGGTATATTAAAATTAATACACAAATGAGATGTATTTTAAAAAATGTATAACATACAGACATTTCTTCTAATACAGTTGGTAAAAAAAATCTTATAAATCGTTCCAATTTTGGAGGAGATTAATTAGGAAACTCGATTTCGACGATTTAAGTATTTTCAGCCTGAGGTTCAGTATTCCCTTTCGCTCATAGGGAGGTAACACCGACAGTGACAATGTGTTTCCTCTTTCCTCTTTCCCACACTACCCTAAAATATATTCCGATCTTAATGACGTAAGTAAAGGAGCCGTGTGTACAAATTGCGACTCGCGACCCGTGTACTGGACAGACCTACTGTCGAATTTGCCCTATCAAAGAAAAGAAGAAGAGGAAAAAATAATGTGGAAATCTTGACGACGTAAGTGAAGAAAGTGTGCAAACAAATATGCGCCCGGGGCTCGGCGTATTGGACTGACGTACGTACGGTCGAATTCACCCTAGTAGGCCTGGAGATTAATTAATTCTGTAGAACGTTTTACAAATATTTAAGATATTATTTCTAAATGAATACCTCCCGAAGTTATTAATTCGTCGTCCAGAAAAATAAAATCTGGTGCTCACCGCTAACTTTAGTCGTACAACGTATTACAATTTTTTAAAGGTGTTATACGTTAAAAAAATATGGCAACGTACTGTTTTTATTAATCTAAAATATAAATAACTCGCATCTCTTGTGAGGCAAGGAAATAAAAATGATAATAAATATAAATGTGAGCCTCGGGCAAACCCCCGATAAACGTGGTTATGTCTCGCCTTAATCGCCACAACCTATGAAAATACTGTTGTGGTTTTGTAAACTTTATGTACCAGACGTCAGAAATTAACATTAAGACAATTGAACGTGTGCAATAATTTAATCAGGAAGAATAAGACCTATTCCAAATAAGTCCTTTACAAAACCTCATAAATCCTAACGAGTTTCCCGAAAGAAGAAGCCGGTGCCTAAAACGGTTGAAATTTCTGGACGCATTACTCGTTCCATGCACTTCCAACCGGCAACGATTTCTGACTCTCAATTTTACAATTCAATTAACCAATCCTCTGAGGATTCTAGTTAGGTGATTTCTCAATTATTTTTAAGCGTTACGTTTTATTTGCGCTGCTTTTCGATAACTTTTATAATTCATTTTTCCCTCTTCACAGGCTTTAGCATGGCACCCCTGGAGGGCTTGCCAGATCGCCGTGGGTGGAGGGCTTGGCCCGTCACCCGGCTATGGGGATGGCTCCCTGTGCGTATGGGACGTGTCTCTCGAGACCAACGTATGCCATCAGCTGCCATCAATGCGCTGCGGGGTGGACGCGCTCTCTTGGAGCCACCTCACCGGGGAACTGGTCATCAGCTACTGGATTGAAGGTAGATTACTGATTTCCAGGTAGCTTGACACTGCTAGCAGATCTGCCAGATCACCGTAGGGGAGGGCGTGGTCGTCGCACTACCTGTAGATAAAATTTCCTAGATTGTTGATGCACGGAATTTCTTGACTACAATCAACTGCTTTTCTGGGAATTTTTTAAGATTTCTGACACGAATGCAGAGTATGTCCTTGCCAGCTACAGAGGAGTAGAGGAAACAATGGTTTCGCTCTGTAATCGACATTTCATTCTACAAACTACAGTAATCTTATCCAGTCAATAAATACACTATTAGTCCATGGATATGCCGTCATTTCTCCGCGCATAGGAAACGCTCTCAGCGACAAAATACAGGGTCATCGAAAAATATGGACAACATTTAATATAACTGGTGTTACGATACACAAATACGCCCCTGCAAATTACTCGGCCCCTCCTCCCAAGTTGTAGCGCACGCCACTGCGCAAACTACAGTTTCACTCCCTCGCCGCTAGCTTACCGGCGCGCTACCGGCGGCGGAACCCAAGCAAGCCACCGTCGATAGCGAGCCACCAACCGCCACTTCCCTGCAACTCCCGGTCTAGTGCGCACGCATAATGTGAGAATCGTTCCACGCGCATCCCAGAAAGTTCCACGCGGAAGCATGGAACGTGTTTTTGCTAAGTGATACACTAGGACACCAAGAATGTCCGAATTCTTTCCCGATACGGAAGATACAAGAGTCCAAACGCTCACTGTGAGTACCCAAGCTGTTATATTCCCCCATATTTGCGTGTGTTCACAGTAAACTCACCGCGGAGATAAATAGCCCTTCCAGAGAGATTATAGGGACAGATTCCTCCATTTTAGATATAACTGTTGTTGCTACCCTGAATTACTCTGTTTGCATTTTTTTTTTTTATTTCATACAATTTTTGAAAGTACACTTTTTGTTTTTTTCTTGATTACCATACTAGGCTAATGCCCGTGTTAAGGTAATCATACATGATATAAGTTATACAGTGTGAGAACTAGAACAAAATATAGGTTTGAAATAGAAATTATAAGATATTAGAAACAAGAGAAAGAAAAAAGATAAAAATATTTAAGGTAAAATATAACAAGATATGTGTATACGTAAACACATACACATACATATGCATATACATATACAAATACATATAAATATATATATATACATATAAATACATATAAAAACACACATATAATATATACATACATAATAAAAAAGAAAATGTTTTAAAGAAGTTAAAAATAAAATACTATAAAATACTAAGAAGTAAGATTTAATAGTGTTAATCTATAAAAAAAAATTTATGAAAGCTAAAATTTTTATTGGAAGTTTATCAAGGTAGGTAAATAATCGCCTAGAAGAGTATATATTTAGGTTAGATTAGATTTCAGTGAAGTCAGGTTGGAAAAAGATGTGAAGTATGATATTTTATTTAGTTAATTTAATTATTTTCTTTTCTTTTATAATGGTTAGAAAGTCATATATTCTTTAAAGAAATCTCGTCCCCTTTCGAATATCCAATTTTGAACACGAATAGTAAAAAGAGGTATGGTAATATTTGATTTTATATCGGTGCTCAATGCATTGTATATTTTGGGGGCAATGAACCAAAATTGTCGGTGAGCAAATGTGGTTCTAGTTTTTGGAACCACGCATCCCAGGTTTGATGAAAAGCGGGTTTGGGCTTGATGTTGTGGAGCCACCAGTAGGTTATTTTTCCGTATGTAGGATAGGCTTGTCTTAGTGAATAGTTGGCGAATATCTAAGACCCTAAATTTAGTAAATAGCACATTAGAGGGGTGGGTAGGTTGGCATTTAAATATGATTCTCAGTATTAGTTTTTGAACTGTAATTATTGGATAAATGCAACCACCCCATCCCAAAATACCATACGATGCAATGGATTGAAAAAGGGCAAAATATACGCTTCGAAGGGTTTTTAGGTCTAAGATGGATCTAAGAGAGCAGAATATATGGCAGAGCTTACGGAGTCTTTTTACTGTGTCACTTATATGTGCTTCCCAACGTAGTTGATCATCTATTATTATGCCCAGATATTTAACTTCCTTAGATGATTTAAGGGTAGGACACGTGCAATTTGTAATAGGTGGGGTTCCGGGTGGGTGTGGGTGCATGTTTAGTGAACACGAGTGAATTATTGGTTTAGGGCAGTTGTTGGGAAAATTATGTTTGCGTATGGAAAACGTCATATATTGTGTTTTGTCAATATTGAGTGTAAGGAGATTTGTGTCAAGCCAATGCCTCACTTTTATTAGGCCATTATTAGTTTTGTTGATAACTGCTTGCCATGTTTCATCTTCGAATATTAAGACTGTATCGTCGGCAAATGATAAAATCTTACCTCCAATATCCATGGTACATAGTGTGTTGATGTATAAAAGAAATAGGAGAGGTCCTAGTACACTGCCTTGCGGTACACCGTAAGACATGGATAATTTTTTGCTTTTATTTATTTTGTCAGAGTGGATAAGAGTTTGTTGAGTTCGGTTTGTTAGGTAGTTTTCGAACCATGTGTAGGGTATCCCAGTTATTCCGATCTGTTGAAGTTTTTTAAGCAGTAAGGGATGGGAGACCGTATCAAATGCTTTTGAGAGATCGAGGAAAACAGCAAGCGGTTTTCGACCAAGGTCGAGATTAAAGGAAACTATTTTTGTGAGGGCGGCTATTGCATCTGCGGTACTCCTACCTTTGCGGAAACCATATTGGTTGTCCGATAATATTTTGTTATCTTCAAGGAACTTGTAGAGTCTATTCTTCACCGCTTTTTCTATGATTTTAGATATTGTGCTAAGTAAAGATATCGGTCGATAGTTATTTACAGATAGTTTGTCTCCTGATTTGAATATTGGGATTATTGTGGCCTGTTTTAAGGAGTTGGGGAATACACCAGTTTTAAAGCTTAGATTGATTATATGTTTCAGAGGTGAGGCTATATATTTTTGGATATGTTTGATGATTTTTGTTGAAATATGATCTATACCTACAGAGTTAGTGTTTTTAAGGGATGAGATTAGTTCTAAAATTTCTGTGTCAGTAGTGGGAGTGAAGTGGAAAGGGTTATAACTAAGATTAGTGAGGGGTATATTGTTTGCAAGATCTTTGTCCGAGACGTTGTGTCTGTCTAAAATATTTTTTGCTAAGTTAGATGCAATATTGGAGAAAAATTGATTGAAATGGTCAGAAATTTTTTCGGGGTCAGAATTGACATGTAATATTTGGTCTTCGATGTTAATCTTAACAATGGGTGTATTGGTTTTATTAATATTGGCTATATCTTTAACAATATTCCAAATTTTTTTACTATCACCGGTGGCTTCACTGATTTGTTTATGGTAGTAATCTCTTTTAACACTGTCAATTATTTTTTTGCAGTTATTTCTATAACGTTTGTAGAATAAGAGAGATGCATAATCGTGGGGATTTTTTCTACAGAAGTTATGAATCTTATCGCGCTTTCTGATACAGTAGAGAATTCCTGCAGTGATCCATGGTTTGAGTTTTGTGTCAGATCGTTTTTTTTTACTTTTTGTGTATGATGTAGCATCGGTTAAGTGGTTACGTACGGTATTTATAAATAATTCACATGCAGAGGTGACATCGGTACAAGAATAGACAAGTTCCCAGTTTTCTTTAGAGACACTGTTTAGGAGAGTTTCATATGATATCTTTTCTTGAGGGGAAGTATTTTGTGGCGATTTGTGATTTTTATGCGAGAGAGAAGTGATGATTGAATAGTGATCTGTAACAGTTGATTGATAGACAATGGATTTGGTGTCTAGTTCACTCTTAACAAATACATGATCTATACAACTGCTAGTGTTTGAGTTTGATTCTCTAGTTGGTGCTGTAACGGCTGGAAAATATCCTAATAAAGTTAGTGCGTTTAGGTATTCATTTGCTTGAGGATGCATTTTATTAATAATATTTATGTTAAGATCACCAATTATAAAGGTATTTTGGCGGTGTTCAATGTTTGATAAAATTTCTTGCAGTGAATGTATGAATGGGGTTATATTATGTGTATTCGGAGATCTGTACATTGTAAGAAGTGTTATATGATTATCAATTTGAATTTGTAGACAGTTTGCATATTTTATTTTGATTTCTTTTACTGAGTGTGAGATGTGATTTTTAATGTATACAATGACTCCGTCGTTCTGAGTTTGGTTGTGTAGAGTATTATAGTGATTGTAGTTTCTTATCGTTTTAGGGATGAAATTTTCTTGAATCCAGCATTCACTCAAGACAATTATATCAAAATCTGAAGCAAGGTCAGTGAGGAGAATTAGGAGTTCATCAAAATTTTTGTTTATACTTCTTATGTTCATAGAGAATATCGTAAGGGTTGAATTAGTTAATAAAAATTGACGTACTACTTCGGAATCATTGATAGATATACATGGGATTGGTGTTGTGTTATCTATTAAATCTGCTATGTCTTCCATTTTCTGGTTTTTTGTTTTGCATAAATTAATAACAGCCAAGTTGTAGTGGCATTGGTATGTTTATGAGATAAAGATTTAGTTGATATAAATATATAATATATGCACAAATATATAAAGTGTAAATATAGTTGTTGTGAATATAAAATATAAGTACATAATGAATATATGACATAAGCATAAGCATATAGTGTTAGCTTTGTTAAATAAGGATTTCGTTGTTGTGAGTTTATAATATAAGCATAGATAGTATATATAACACAAAAATAGGTATATAAGGTATACAAATAGTTGTTGCGAAAATATAGTATAAGCGTATAGATAATATATAATACGAGCGTATATAGAATATAAAATATAAGCATGTAAATAATAAACTGTAAATAAAACATAAGCTTATAAACAGTAAAAAACATCAGCATTAGCATAAAAAGTATATAAGTGGTATAAGGATTTAGTTGTTGCGAATATTTATCATAAGCGTATAAAGTATTTATAATATAAGCACAGGTGTATAAAATGTACTTATAGTTGCTGCATTATTGTGATATTGTGTTTACGCAGGTGTTTTACCCAATATAACTGTTGTTTACCCTGATTACTGGTTTCACTGCCTTCCCCCAGCCCGTAGAAGTTTGAGCTTTATTTCAGGGAAGCCACACACACGCCTCACAGATCCTACCACCCTTGTGGTGAGGGCCTCTCCCGCTCTGCTGACTAAAACCTGAGCTAGTCTGTCGGCAGAATGTAGGGACCCCCATGTAGGTCTGCTAACACTGTTTAAAAAAACTATTAGAGGTAATTCAATGGTTTTGATCTTAAAATGTGCGGAAAAAGATTTTTAAAAAATCGTACCTTAGTATGTTTCGATGTGTGCACCGTTCGTCGCTCTGCAGATGTCTAGTCTGTCTATGGGAGCTCCTCTACCAATCCAGCCGTTGGGAGAGCGAGCATGACAACATTTAAAAAAATTATAGCACCGACACTCTTTACGTTAAACGTGTAATTCTGTCACTGAACGCTAGCTGGCAAATGTAAGTTTTGTTTTGGAGGTTTGCTATGCGCACACTAGATGCGCAGTAGGCAAAGTCGGCCGCGGGCGCGCCTACGACTGCCGTACAGTATCGTAGTAGAGGAACCCCCATTGCCTGGCCTCCAAGAAGTCCTGACCTTACCCCTTTGGATTTCTTTTTCTGGGGATATATTAAAAACATTTTGTCCGCAGAAAAGATTCGGGATTTGGATCACCTGCGGGAGCGAATTGCTGTCGCTATCTTGGCAGTTACTCCCGAAATGATTGCACGAACGTGCCAAGAAATCGCCAACAGACTAGACATCTGCAGAGCGGCGCACGGTGCACACATCGAAACATACGAAGGAAGGAAAAAATTATCTTTTTCCACACATTTTAAGATCAAAACCAATTAATTCCTTCAATATTTTTTTATAACAGTTGTTTTAAATATTGTCCATATTTTTCGATGATCCTGTACTTACAATATTCAGTTTAGTAGGTATGGAACCACTACCCAGAGGGTAATTATTACAGACAGTTAGATGCGTCATCAAGGAAGTTCCTTTCTTGCTTTTTTGTAGAGTAAAAGACATTTCACAAAGAATAAGTATTTACTAAATTTAAATTGTTTTTATCAATATATTTCAACCATCTCCAAAAGGATCTCAGAACACTTTCGAGCCTGCAAGCTCGGTCGTTACCGAGCACTTATCTGAAACCAGCCAGTACTTTAGATTTGTTCCTTATCTTCGAAAAACCCAAAACGCATTTAGCACGCCTAATTACGGAAGCAATTGAAATTCACAAAAACATGATCCTTGGTACTTGACGGCAATACCAAAACTAAACACAAAAAACCACATTAATAACATTAATTGCTGAAATGCCTGCTTTCAGAGGAATAACGCACTCAACACGATATCACTTCGACATACGTAAACACACACTTCAGCACAATCAAAACATCTGCCCTGATGGTGGACACTATAATGCTGTCCCAAACGTTGGCTAAGGAAGTAAGAAACTCAACACGGCAAAATAACCCAAAAATTAATCACGATATTACTTTCTACCTTGAAGATTATATATATTGCATGTATTTGTGTGATTTAGAAAAACACCCAGTGGACAACATGTCGGAAGGCCACTCCAGACTTCTTGTGCTTTCTGCACCGGGCGTAGCTGCTGACGAGATGCGCTCTCCCACTGGAAGGACTCGGGCTCTCTTGTTTAGTCCAGATGGGACCAAAATTGGTGAGAATTCTTTATTAAGACTTTACAATGCATGCAGTTTCTTACAAATAGATAATACATGAAATCTGTGTGCTGAAGAAGGAAAACTTTTGAATGGTCAACTCTGCGTTCTGAAATTTTAACGATTGCTTTGCAGAACTTCCAGCAACTTTTTAACACCTGTAATAGAATCAAAAATTGAGTACGTAATATTGTATTTGAACCATTCAATGTTGATGATTTAAACAAAATCAAGTGGTCATTATAATATAATGACCATATTATGTTGGATAGCGTGAAGCAAATATTAAATCCGGATTAAATTAAATTAAACTTTAGAAAAGAGTGCGAATTTCAAGAAATGGTAGAAATTTCTTTTTCATTAGCTCCTCAAAGGAAGCCCAAAGGGCCTGCGTCATCTTTGAGGACGCCGAGTGAAGGGTTTCTTTTGAGAAAAGGAAGGTGAAGAAGATCTGGAAATGAAAAAGGTATGAGAGTTGGGTAGGAATTTGTCCAGTAGTGACAGACAAATGAATCCATCCCTCCAACTGCATTGCAATGCGATGGGTTGGGAAAGTCCTGCTGGAGAGATAAAAAAGGTCTCCCTCAACAAGTCTCTCCAAATTTGGCCCGCCACACAGTTGGATGGCAGAACCATCCATCGCCAAGACCTCGACAATCCTCACCCCCTTGAATCCAGGCATTCCTCAACTCATCAAACGAAGCGAACCATTTGGGGCGACCTATGGCAGAGGTGTCGGATATTCAATAAAATTCCGTGACGGCGCACAGTGGGCTGAAAATCGCCTTTCATAGACATAGAGACTTGAATTTTCAAGGGTATTTTTTTTTTGCTAGAAATGGATTCTGATGATCATTACTATGCTATAAAATTTCGTATGAAGCAATTGCGTGTACAAATGAAGGAGTTATCATTTTTTTAAGAAAAATTTGTATGCCATTGACATTAAAAATGAGGATATCTCTGGAATCATAAGGTTGGCCATTCCATCTTTACACACAGATATACTATTATTTATTTGTATTTTTTTGACATACTTCGTATTGTGGCGCAACGTGCGATTTTTTTTTTTAATCTTCAAAGTTGAAAACAAAACTTTTTTATGTTGATGATTCATTTTAACCCATTGGCCACAGAATTAATGAGCTAAAAAGTTGGCCTTCACCACTGAATTAATTTTGTACCAAAAATTGAAAACCTGCATTGGTGTACTAAATCTATTGTTACTTTTGAACCGTATATTCAAATTAAATAATTTCTTTAAAATTGTTTACATATTGGATTAAGGTAAAGAAAAACATAAAAAATATATTTTTTTAAATATTAAAATATGTGTAAATAAGGTTACAAATATAACCTTCCCTTTTTTCGTCAGTTTTTTTCCACATTTTTATTCAAAAAGTTACAAAAAAACATAGGATTCTTAGATCGAACAATAATAATTTTTGATTTTTATATACATGTATACTAATAACTATTAAAATAATTGTCTATGATAGTCCTCAAAGCAATCAGGGACGTTCAGGGTCACTACCAAAAGCCTAGAACCACTCGCAATTTCGAAGAAATTAAATGGCGGCTGGCTGCATACAAAACTTGGAACACAAATATCAGGGAAAAAACATAAGAAACATATTATTGCCAATTCTATGAAATTAAAGATTAATTATCTACAGAGTGTTCGGCATTTAAAATTTTATTGAAAAATGTCACTATTGTGCTCGTTTTCTGTTTTTTGACGTACCTACTCTAGCCCGTCAGCGTGCCGGGGTTTGTGGTTAAGTACCTGAGTCGTACACCCGGCAGGCTGTCGGGGTTTGTGGCCAATGGGTTAATGCTTAAATGCATTATCATCCTCTTCTACAATATTTATCATGATTACTGATTAATAATCAATGTTGAAGCACCCATTTCCGTACATTACTTCGACCAGAACTGTCAAATATGCCAATGATGCCAATATGGCAGAGTAACTCTAGAGTAACTATCGGTTTTCGGAAAGTAAGTACAAAAGTTAAAAGTAACGTACAACAAGCAGTCAAATTGATTGAAAAACGTATTTTGGTAAAATTTAACTATATTAACGGCCTTTTGCTTAACTTTTACTTTTAAAGTTAAAAACAAAAGGCCGTTACTATAGTTAAATTTTACCAAAATACGTTTTTCAATCAATTTGACTGCTTTTTGTACGTTACTTTTAATTTTTGTACTTACTTTCCGAAAACCGATAGTTACTCTAGAGTTACTCCGCCATATTGGCATCATTGGCATATTTGACAGTTCTGGTCGAAGTAATGTACGGAAATGGGTGCTTCAACATTGATTATTAAACAGTAATCATGATAAATATTGTAGAAGAGGTTGAGAATGCATTTAAGCATTAAAATGAATCATCAACATAAAAAAGTTTTTTTTTCAACTTTGAAGATTTAAAAAAAAAATCGCACGTTGCGCCACTATTACGAAGTATGTCAAAAAAATACAAATAAATAGTAGTATATCTGTGTATAAGGATGGAATGGCCAACCTTATGATTCCAGAGATATCCTCATTTTTAATGTCAGTGCCATACAAATTTTTTCTTAAAAAAATGATAACTCCTTCATTTGTACACGCAATTGCTTCATACGAAATTTTATAGCGTAGTAATGATCAGCAGAATCCATTTCTAGCAAAAAAAAAAATACCCTTGAAAATTCAAGTCTCTATAATAATAATAATAATTGGATAATTTGTATAGCGCCGTTTTTGTGATAAATCACCTCAAGGGCGCTTTACAATTTATTATGAATCCTAGGCTCTATCTAATTTTATTATTTTCAAATAGATACAGAATCATACTTACCTGCAGGACACTTCCGACAAAACACACTTTATTAGAAAGTTTATGCTTATGCTATGGGGAAGATACGACTTTGCACGTGGAGGACATTATATTCAAAACACTGGACATTGCATGAGTTTTACATTAATATTTATATTTAACAGAAGATTAATGCCAGAAGATAAATGCCTATGTCTATGAAAGGCGATTTTCAGCCCACTTTTTTTTTTTACAGTGAATACCGCACAAGAATCTCAACTGCTCCCGTCTGGAGCCAGTGGCATCCCCAATTGGGGTATGTTGTGAGGCTGAAAGTAGTGGGGAGGGGAAGGAGGTGGGGAAGAGGAAGGTTGGGAAGTACCTGGCTATTCAGATCTGGTCACCAAACACGGCTAAAGCCATTTTCAAGCAACGTTTCAATTCTGAATGGTGTTCTTACACCAGGGCGATACTGATAGTATCTTCCACTCTGGAACGTGCCGCAAATATACTATATATTATTTTAAATGAATTAATTGTGAAATAACACAAATTAATCAAATAAAATTTATTTGCGCATGACGGGTTCGAACCCGCGACCTCCAGATTGTGAGTCAGGAGTTTAACCCACTGGACTACGGAGGTCGTGTGCGGCGGTAACCATACCCGCATCCCAAATTGATTGAATAATAGTTCAAGTTCACAATCAAAGTAATTTGTTAGTTTTTTAGTAAAAAAAGATAAATGAAAATTCTTTCATATGTAAATGAATACTCATTGCATTCAAAAGATTTTGTAAAATATTTGGTACACCCATCTTAAGAACCTCAACTTGTACAAGATGAATTGTGGAGATCTTCAAATTCGATAGATATAAAACATACCGTAAATTTCTAAAGGTTCTGTGATTTAAATCACATGCAAGGCATAATAATTAACCAGAATGAATGCATCGACCAAAAACAGAAGCTGGTCGTTTGTCAAACTTCCCACGCTCAGAATTTGGTCAACATTTCTATCCTATCGCAGTTCTCCGAAATACCGATCGTCTGTTAGCGCGCATAATAAAACACGAAAAGCGGCCATCAACGATAATATATCAATTTAGTCTATCCATTTATTTCCTTTTTTATAGCGGCAAAAAAGGCAACGATCAATCTCGGTTGTAAAAGACTTTATCTCTTGTCACTGTTTCGCCTTCGTCTCTCTCTATAAAATATATTTACCTGACGTATCTCAAAGGTAAAAAATCTGTTAATTATATCCAGTTATGCCGAGCGGTAATACGTGGTTTTCGTCCGTAAAGTGCAGTAACTTTGGGAGGTGATTCAAGTAAAAAAAAATAGAATTAATATTTATCTTTGTTCAAAATTCTGTATTTTTTTATAAATAAAAGTCATGCCTGCTCAGTCATGACACCTGTAGTATCAGGTCAATACGCCGGAACTCGGGAGTAAGGAGTGGTAACATCGTACTCCGAAATACTCTAGGTATTTGGATGTAATAATAAGTATATCTGTATCCTTGGAAACCACGCGCAAATAAAATCAGACAATGGGTTTTATTTTTTTTTTAATGTTGAAATTTCTAACAATGTCTTTAATCTTTTTACTTGTACCTACTGAAGTAATTTAGAGCAGTTACTCCCATTGTAGGCGATGTTGAGAACCCTGGGGGTGTTGGTGAAATCCAGGGTGGTGACCTCGAGAGTAAATGGGGATTGGCGAAAGGTTCCAAGAGACCGGTGAAGGACTGAAACAAATAATTCATGACATTCTTATCACGGGCATGCGCCTAGTATGGTGGTCGAAAAATCCACAAATTATGTAACCGTCAAAAAAAAATTAGGAAACTTTTTTTTTAAAATTCCACTGCGAATTTTTAGTATCAAAAATATAAACCTCAGAATGTTGAAAATCCGCCCACTAGCATCATTGTAAGTGGAACATGTTGCTCGTGCAATGATGGAGGACAGAGCCCTTGAGGTGATTTTTCACAAAAACGGCGCTCTACAAATTTTTTACGCACCAGATTTAAATGTCCGGGTAAAATTTTCCCACAGGAAAAACTAAACCCTTTCACACACTTCCCAAATGATCATCTAGTCCAGGGATTCCCAAACTCTTTTGGACAAGTGACCCCTTTTCCAAAATGAACTGTTACCCCAGACCCCCCATGGCAAATTACCTACTTTTAAAATCAACCCCCTTAGGGGCCGTTCAAGTATTACGTAGCGCAATTTTTGAAGATTTTTGACCCCCCCCCCCAAGTAACGCGCCGTAACGTTTTCCTGTACACCCCCCCCCTAGGCGTTACGTATCGCCCAAGTGGCTTTACTTGAAATTCACATTTAAGTTGCGCAAAGTGCTATAAAAATGTTAGAGACACATTGGTAAGTGTTGATTTGATGGAGATGCAATAAATCCGAACTTCAAGTAGTCCAAACTGTATTGTCTGCATTTTTTTTTCGTGTCCGCCATCATAAAACTCTCAGTAATCTTGCAAATAAAAAAATAAGAAACTACCTAAATAATAAACAATAATTAACTGTTAACCGGTCAAATGCCGTCCAAAATCACGAAAATTTACGAAAGCTCCCGCGAAATCACGACTTTGAAATTTGAATTCAATATTTTATCGATTAATTTTGAACTATCGTATATTTTATTGACCGAAACACATTCCTAAAACAATAAACTATGTACCAAAACAACACTACTTTCGTTAATTACGTAAATTAATAGGTTTTACGATGTTTTTGTCGAGGAACACGCATCAACCTTGACAGATAACAATCGCGGCAAAATTTGACAGTTCGATGTCATAGAGAAAATTATTTAAAAATATCCTGGGGTTGCAAGGTGAATAAAATTTCTACCCGCCGTATGGTTATATAATGACGGAAGCGATTCTGACACTGTTCTTCATACAACGTCTGTACATAGATGGGTCAAAATCGCAGACAAACATGTTTTCATGGGAATATTTTTTTCGGGCATGCGCAAGGGTCGATTTTCAGACCTCGTCGACCCCCAAAATCAGTTTTCGTTTATGTCGACCCCTAGGAAACCGATATCGACCCCAAGGGGTCGATATCGACCACTTTGGGAATCCCTGATCTAGTCAATCCACCCTATGCAATTGCACCATATAAGTATTATAAATTCAAAACAATACAAGAACAACATGTCAACATACCAGAGACCAAATGGGAAAATAATTCACCGATGCCAGATATTTTCATATCAGAGGGTTCGGCTCTGTGGAATTCCTAATTGAACCTATAAATCCTACTGATCCCTCAATATAAATATTTAAAAAATCTTTTGTAATCCAACATGTATTTAAAATGACTGATTTTTGCATTTTGTATATAAATTCTTTGACAAATCTAATATGCCTAAATTTTGAATGAGAGACCTAGGTATAATGCCAGAAGCAATTATTATTAATTATTATTATCATTAAACTACTAGAGGATTGAACCAGTTGGTCACGATATTAACAAACTTGTAACAATCACTTTTTTTTAAATTTCCCTGTGGCGCTTTTCCGTAAATATGTAATTTTTTTTTATTTATTAAGTGCTTTGTGATTACATAGTTTGAGGATATTTCGGCCAACATACTAGTTTGTGTTGTGGTGTTCGATATGCTAGTATACTATTTTAATGGTAAGGGGCGGGGGGAGGGGGTGCGTTGAAGAAAAACATATTTGGAAAGTGGACGGTGAACCAGATTAGGGAGGGAATCTCTGTTTTAGAATCACCTCCCGAAGTTACTGCACTTTACCCTCGGACAGCTTGTGTAAATGAGTTTGTATTATCCAATACTTATCCAAAAATTATGTCAACTGAATTTAGCCCGTTTTTTGGTCTTTCATAATCTCATCTATTATGTTGAATATAAAGATTGGGTAATAGTGATATTATCAATGAAAAAAATCAATATTATTACAGCTACGAACCACTTTACGAGCTTTGATGTTTTTTTTCAACAATTTTATTTCGAATCAAACAAAGATTGGAGATAGTAAATTCTACTTGGCAGGGTTTTATTATGCAGGGTTTTAAAGGACGCACTGACGCGACTAACTTATCTGACTCGACTAAGTTTATCCAGTGATTCCTGACATTATTTGGAGAAAAAAATGTAAAAGAAATGTTGGCTCCGGTGACTTTTTGATGTTTATTTTAATTTTTGTTTTCTTCAAAACCATTCGTCGCTGGTCACTACGGCTAAAGCCATTTATTTATTTATTTATTTATTCATTCATTCATTCATTCATTCATTCATTCATTCATTCATTCATTCATTCATTCATTCATTTATTCATTCATTCATTCAGTCATTCATTAATTAATTAATTCATTCATTCATTCATTCATTCATTCATTTATTCATTCATTCATTCATTCATTCATTCATTCATTCATTCATTCTGTTTCGGCTTAGAGGTTATAATCTCTGGCAATTAACTTATGCGTAAATACAATGGCAAATAAATATAAAGGGTAGGTCAAACTCACGGAAGAGGTGCAGGTTCTTCTGGAACGTAATTCTTTTCTTGATGAGACCACCATTTAGTTGCAGTTCACTTTTTTTTAAACTGAATTATTGTTAATGCTAATAGTTGCTAATATTGTTAATGCTAATAGCTGCGACAAGATAGTTGCGGTAGTTTTATGCGAGTTAGGTATATAACTATGACTGCGTCCGGCGGCGATGATTGTTAACACACAAACTTCGAGCACCGAAATTACTTGCGATTGCTTGCGATAGTGACAGCAGGGAATCATAAGGGGAGCGGGGGAAGGGAGATATTCATTGCCATAGGAAATAAATAATATTTAAATCCAAAATAAACACAAAAGCAATCCGCCGAGCGCAACCAATATTATTGGCGCTAACATGCCCCTCAGCCTTGACAGGATGGTCAAAATAAACCAACATGCGAAACGAAAAGAAAATAAAAATAAATACTATTTGTTATAAATTGATAATTCAGCAGAAGGACGTCAAGTAAAAACATCTGGTTTCAATGGAGGAATTCCTGGTTTTATTCACAAAGCACATTTGCTACAATAATTTGTCCCGACCCGACAAAACACTAAATTTGGTCACTTTGACCACTTGCTAGACAATGCTAGCTGTTTATAGGAGATCCACGAATTAAGAGAGAGTTAAACTAGAAAGGCAGACTATTTATAATAAGTTTTCTAACACAATCAAAATAAACAACATTTTCGTGTCACCATAACACATTATACGATATAAAAAACCAGAGATCTACTTTACCGTCTAGTGTTTACCTTTAGTTTCGAATTACGTCGCTAATCTGTAAAATCCCATATTAACTGACAATAGGCTACAAAAATACGCCGCTAGATGGCAGTAGTCTTCACTCTTTTTAACATACTGCCCGGCGGGGAATGAGAAAAAACAACAAGTTTTTTTGAAATTAAAAATCAAACTACAAATTCCTAAATCTACACACAATATACTAAAAATTTACAAGATGTGTAACTATCTAAATTTGAAGGGTCCGGGAACCTAACCAACAATTAAAATAACCTAAAAAATTTATAAATTTCTAAAAAATCGTGCAAAAAATTAAATTATAAAATAATAAAATCACAACATTAATAATAATTTTGTAAAATTGACAAATCAATAATGTCTCATTGTTTCTATGGAGAAATTTTCACTTCAATTATATTTTTTAACCAACACCAATTCACAAATAGCAATAAATTGTTAGTTCGCTATTGACTGATTATCAGTTCATTAACTTTCACTGGCATGGCACTGCCAAAAAACCGAATGAACACTTCACCGGGTAGACTACTCGGCCATCTTGTCCAGGGTGGTCATCATTTTAGAAAAGTACATCAGCATGTACTTCTGTATGTCATCATTTGGGTAGATCATCATAAATCAAGGGGCGGCCGTGCCCTGGTAAGCAGATAGTACCATTGGATCTGCAGCGAGGATGATCATCTCGCGGTTGTTGACTTGAAGCCCCAGTGGCTTCAGGCTGGATACAGTGGTGTCAACAACACCAATACCGATGCTCCATAATTATTGACGTGGTTTGGTTGCATCGGTTCAGCCCTAATTACAGTTAGGCTGTGACCTTGGGAAGGTCAGTGATTTGCCGGGTCGGGAAATTTGGATCCAAGTTTGATTCTATTGGCATCAAACATATTTTTGTGATGGGTCTCACAAAAGTGCCTTGTGCTGTTTTGAGGGTAACTACCCTCACTACTCCATCCGGGCCTGGATGAGTAGATAATATGCGCGCCATCTTCCATAATGCAGGAGGCATATTGTCTTCCATCAGGATTACCAGATCGTCCTTCTTTATGGCCTTTTGGTTGTTGGCCTGCCATTTGGTCCGTTTTTGCAGCTCAGCAAGGTAATCTCGTTTCCATCTGAACCAGAAATTTTGAATTAGAGCGTTTAATTTTTGATATTTGCTTAGTCTGTTCTCCGGGAGCTCGCGGACATCCAACTCGGGAATAACCGAAGCATCCCTGCCCATGAGGAAATGGTTGGGGGTTAGAGGGAGAAGGTCGTCTACGTCATCAGACAGGGAAGTTAAGGGACGGGAGTTCAAACAAGCCTCTATCTGACAAAGCAAAGTATACAATAATTCAAACTGCAATGGGTTATTTTTAGTAATTCGATATAAATGAAACTTGGTGGACTTGACGGCGGCCTCCCACAGCCCCCCGTGGTTCGGCGCCCTAGGCGGTATGAAACTCCAAGATATTCCCTTATCAGCTAAAAACCTATGGATTTTGTCATTGTTCAATCTTAGACTGGCATATAGTTCTTTGAGCTTATTAGAAGCTCCTCTGAAAGTGGTTGCATTGTCAGAAAATATTTTTTCCGGTTGACCCCTACGGGCAATGAACCTCTTTAAACAATTTAAAAAAGCATCGCTTGATAAATCTGTTACGAGTTCCAAATGAACCGCTTTGGTAGAAAAACAAACAAATATGCAAAGATACGATTTAATGAGCGGAGATTTTCTCAGCGCTCCAGCCTTCGTGTCTATCGGTCCGGCAAAGTCGACACCTGTGACAGAGAACGGTAGACTGGGAGTGATTCTCTCAACTGGAAGGTCTCCCATGATCTGCCGGCAAACCTGAGGTCGGTATCTAAAACATACAACACACTTATGTAGGATACGCTTAACAGTGTTTCTCCCAAATATCGGCCAATATTTCAAGCGTATTTCCGATAACAGCGCTTGGGGACCTGCATGTAAATGTTCATAATGATAATTACGTATAATAAGTTCAGTTAGCTTATGTGACGGTGGTAATATTACAGGGTGCCTTTGATGATGCGATAAATAAGTAGCTAATTTCAATCGTCCACTTGCACAAATTAAACCATCCATTAAACAGGGATTGAGAGCTTTCAATCTACTGTTTTTGTTTACTAACCCATGCTTCTTTAGGTCCTTCAATTCTCTTTTGAAGGAATGTTCTTGCGATGATTTCAGTAGACATTTTAAAGCTGCTTCCAGCTCGGAGACAGTTAAATTGCCATACGTTTTATCCTTAGGGTTGCGACAATTATTTATAAATCTTAAACCTTGAGCGATTACTCTTTTTAATTTGGTTAGCGATGAGAATTTTTCGAAAATATCCCATTCTTGAGTATCAGTTACCAGTAGTACATTTTTACTTTTTATTTCCGGGGGATCCAAACATGACATCTTGGATACTGGCCAAGTGCTGACATCTTCCGTCAACCAGCTTGGCCCCTTCCACCATATTGAAGTGCTGACTAACCTTTCAGCTGTGGTACCTCGGGACAGTATATCCGCAGCATTTTCTGACGATGATACGTGCCGCCACTGGGTTGGATCGCTGATTTCCTGTATCTCAGCGACTCGGTTTGCCACGAAGGTGTTCCAACGAGCTGGTTGTCCTCTCAACCAGCACAACGCTATTGTTGAATCGCACCAGTAATAGGTGGCCGATTCCTCTATACTTAGCGTCAACTTGATATTTTTTATTAGCTTGGCCAATAGTAATGCACTACACAACTCTAACTTGGGTAGTGATATACACTTTAATGGTGCCACTCTAGACTTGGAGGTAACTAACTGTGCGTGCCTCTTACCTTCCGAATCTGTTGAGACGATGTAGGCGCATGCTCCGAAAGCTTTCTGAGAGGCGTCGCAGAACCCGTGCAATTGTATAGTCTTTGGTGTTCCGCTAATAACTCCTCTCGGGATTTTTAACACATTTAGTTGCGATAATTGGTCTAGATAAGCCCTCCAAGGTAGTAAAATTTCATCAGGTAGTATGTCATCCCACGATGCCTTGGACTGCCATAATTTTTGCATAATTAATTTAGCTACCACTACGATGGGCCCTAAAAGTCCTAAAGGATCAAAGGTGGAAGCTATGCACGATAATATTTGACGCTTGCTCTCCGTTTTACCTGACGGCTTTGTAATTTCATATGACAGGTAATCTAATTCATTATTCCAAATTAATCCAAGTATTTTTTCATTCTTGGAATTGTCAGTGATCATTTTCTCACAATTGCCCTGTTTGGCAATTTCACCTTGGCTCCGCCCAGATGACAATTCCAAAATATTTGATCTCCACTTCCTCAGGGTCATCCCTGCGGACAGCAAGATATCACTTATTTGTTTCTTTAACTGGAAACAAACTTCCAAGTCATCCCCTCCAGTCAATAGATCGTCCATATAAAAATCATTTTCTATGACTTGACTTGCTACTGGGAAATTAACTTTGTTATCCATACCGATTTGTCGAAGACATCTCGTTGCTAGGAAGGAGGAAGGTCCCAGCCCATATGTGACGGTCTTCAATTTGTAATGTCGGAGTTCCTCTTCTTGTGATTCGCGCCATACTATCTTCTGAAGGCTGCGATCCTCTGCGCATACGTTGATTTGACGGTACATTTTTTCGATGTCCGCAGTCATGACGTATCGATGTATTCTGAAACGTAATAAATGGCTGTATAAGTCCTTTTGAATGACAGCTCCCACCATCAGAGCATCGTTCAGGGATATTCCGGTCGACGTCTTTGCCGAACCATCAAACACTACACGCACCTTCGTCGTGGTGCTAGCTTCTTTTATGACCGCGTGATGCGGCAAAAAATAGGATTGCTCATCCCCTCTCCATTTATCACATAACTCCATATGACCTAGTTGCTCATATTCTTGCATAAATTGTACATATTGCAATTTCAATTCAGGATTTATTAAAAATCTCTTTTCTAAATGCTTAAATCTTTTTTCCGCTGTGTTTAACGAGTCACCAAGTTGACTCACACATGGGCGGCGCGGCAGACTTACAACGTATCTACCATCGCTCTCTCTAGAGTGCGTGGCGACGAAATCCGCTTCACACGCCTTCTCCTCGTGATTTTGAAATCTCGCAGGATTCACCTCCTCCATTTTCCAAAATTTTTCTATCTGATTAGATAATGTGTTTATTGATAAACTACAAAATTGCGGTACTGGCCTTTTTTTCTGATGAATGTTGATCGGGCCCGATATAACCCAGCCTAATTCAGTCCTCTGCAGAGTAGGTCCGGTATCCAATCTCAGCCGATCATCTTGTAGTATATCCCAAAAGCTCTCAGCGCCTAACAGGATATCAATAGGCGCCGCTACGTTGAAATTTGGGTCCGCCATTTGTAATCCCGGCGGCAGCTTAAAGTCTTTTCTGGCCACTGTTGCTTGAGGTAGGTTTGTGGTTATTTCCTGCAATATTAGACAAGTGATATTTTGATTATAATTTGTCCTCAGAGATTTCATTTTTATCGCAACACGTTTCTTTATATGGGTAACATTGTTGTGTATACCTAACACAGGCTTGTTTATATTTTCGCATCTCAAATTTAACTTCATTGCGAACTTTTCGCACATAAAATTGGCTTGAGCTCCAGAGTCAATTAGGACTCTTGCCTCATGCACTTTATTATTGTGACCTACTACCCCAATGATAGCAGTCGACAATAAAATTGTTTTTTCAGCCTTCGCTAAAGCTGAATGGTTTGATACTGAAACTCGTTCAGCATCCATTTGGCAGTCACCTCCTGGGTGATATTCACCTTTATTCATGGAGTCATCGCTCGGATGCATCTCCCTGTGCAATAACGTATTGTGGCTCTCGCTATCACAATGCTTGCATTTTAAATTAATTTTGCAATATGGGGCCGTATGTCCTAACCTCAAACATTTGAAGCAGGCACGGTACCTCCTTATTGCGTTGGCTCTTTCTCCTGAATTTAATTTTAAAAATTTTTTACAAAAATATATTTTATGCCTTTTGTCATTACAACAAATACAATTATTGTGGGTAGCAGCTAAAAATACCGATTCCTTTTTGGGATTATTGTTGCTACCACTTGCTTTCGGGTAGGTAGGAATTTTTTTCGAATCTGAATTTAACATTAATTCCAAAACTTGCGCACGCGAGGTCAAACATTTAAGAAATTCCTGTAATGTAGGTAGCTCATCCTGCAATGGGTTTTGTTCCCAATGCTTTCTAGAACTTGCATCCAATTTATTAGAAATTACGTATATAATTAAAGCATCCCATTGTTCGATTTTCAAGCCTAAATTTTGCAACGCTTTCAAATTTACATTAGTTTCATCAATCAGATAACGCATGGCTACTGGATCCTCATGTTTCATCTCTTTAAGTTGAAACAGAGCTTGGATGTGTCTTTGTACGGTAGTTCGCAAATTTGCAAACCTCTGCTGCAACAATTCAAAAGCCGATATATAATTCAGGTCTGATACCTCGAAATTGGCGATGATCTTTGCTGCATTCCCCTTTAAACAGGATTGCAGATAATAAAACTTCTGTACATTGCTTATGGCAGTATTGTTATGAACTAATGTCTTAAATGTTTCTAGAAAATTAATCCAATTTTTGGGATCTCCGTTAAATTCTCGTAACTGAAGGTTGGGTAACTTGATTTCTAATTTGGGAGTCTCTACAGACTGAATTGCTCCTTTAGCAGTCGCCAAGGTTGAATAATATTGATTTTCAAAATTCTCTCTTTGCAAATTATTATCAATTTCGTTGGAATCCGGAAGACTTTCGATTTGTTCCTGGACCTCTTCGAAATCATCAATTATTTTTTCAATTCTCGCATAGCGAATTTTAATTTCGTTAACTGATAATGCGTTTAATGAATCCGCAAATCTCGTGAGTTTACCTTTCAACACTCCGCGTTTGTTAATCAACGATTTTAAATTATCCATTTTTTATACGTTTGACAATAATTCAACACAACAAATTCTAAAAATGTTCCTTAAAAAATAATTTCTGTGCAATAATCGCGTAGAAAACCGTAGTAACCAATTCAAGCTATGAACAATGACAGAATCTTACAATAATCATCTTCTAAAACAATTAACCTAAAATAATTCGCATGACTTGCATTTACACTGCGGGTAGTTAGTTTTTTTTGTTTTTAAATAAGTACATTGACACACAAAAAATAGCACTTGTTTGAACAGGAATTCACGAAATAGAAGGAAATAATGGGCAGGTGATACTTATATTGATGTCGATCGTTGTTCTTCATGTTTTCATCTTTTCATCTTTCTGGATTTTTGGATAGCTCGCTGGTTCATTTTATTGTTTCCTTTTAATGCCTTAATCCGATCGTAAGGTAGATGCGGCTGGAGGACCATGTTATAAATTGATAATTCAGCAGAAGGACGTCAAGTAAAAACATCTGGTTTCAATGGAGGAATTCCTGGTTTTATTCACAAAGCACATTTGCTACAATAATTTGTCCCGACCCGACAAAACACTAAATTTGGTCACTTTGACCACTTGCTAGACAATGCTAGCTGTTTATAGGAGATCCACGAATTAAGAGAGAGTTAAACTAGAAAGGCAGACTATTTATAATAAGTTTTCTAACACAATCAAAATAAACAACATTTTCGTGTCACCATAACACATTATACGATATAAAAAACCAGAGATCTACTTTACCGTCTAGTGTTTACCTTTAGTTTCGAATTACGTCGCTAATCTGTAAAATCCCATATTAACTGACAATAGGCTACAAAAATACGCCGCTAGATGGCAGTAGTCTTCACTCTTTTTAACACTATTAAAAGATAGCAATTATGTATATATGCCTACTTGAACTAAACTAATTAATTATTAGGTATTATAAAAATGGCAAGAAACATGAGATTAATAATGAGCGTGTAAACTTGGTTTACGAGAAACCTTGTTTTGGTTGCGAGTTACGTTGCTTTGCTTGAGAGTAGGTGCGTTTCCGACTAGTACGTACCCTAAACTGGTTTCGATTGCACTCGGTAATGATTGAGTGCCCTTTACCTTACCAGGTAAAGGGATTTGGCCAAAAACATTGGCACCAATGATTGCATCGATGACCCCTGGGATGTGGAATTTGTCGTCGGCGAGTGGCAATTCATTTAGATAAGACAACGCACTCATATCTATAGAAGATGCCGGCAATTGGGTTGTAATGCGATCCACTACCAAAGGTCGAATGGAGAAAGATGTTTTATTATTATAGCGAGACTCAAACTTTAAATTAGTCGTTCCTTTAATGCGTTGAGAAATATCTCCAATGCCTCTAATGGTTGTATGATTGCGATCTGTGAATAAGGGTAATCCAAGGCGTTTGCAACAGCTCGTTGTAATAAATTCGCTTTGTGATGCGCTATCAATTAAAACGCGTATTTTCTGATAATTATTCCTGGAATCAAGAACACTAATAGATGCGGTACCTAATAAAACGGATTGATTTGGGGAAAAAACGTTTGCATCTCCATTATTGAGAGTACATAATGTTACATTATCAGATTTACTCTCAGGTTTGCTTTTGGGATTTAAATTTCGCTCCATATTACGAGAAAAATTGGATGAAGTGTCATCAAAATGCAATAACGAGTTATGGTTTTGATTACAATATCTGCACCGATTTTCCGATTTGCATGTATTGGTAGAGTGCATTGTACTTAGGCAATTTCGACATAAGTTTTGTTTTTGAGTTATCTTAAACCTACTCTTAGGTGATGCGTTTAAAAATGTTGGGCATTTAAAAATGAATGTATGGTCTGACAAATTACATAACGTGCACTTATAGTGGTTTGCTTTGTTATGCGTTAAACTAAGAAATGCGTGGCTATATTGTGCTTCCCGTAATTTTTTTTTCTCGAACTGTTGTGATTTCGATTCTGGTAATCTTGACGTTCTATGTAGTATTTTGGCTTGTTCACGTAAAAATGTTACGAATTCATCGTACGACGGTGCCTCTGATTTTCTGACCGATGATTCGAATGCTACAGCTGTTTCTTTGTCTAGTTTTTGAGTCCCTATATAAAGAAAGAAACATTGTAATAAGTTAGGAATTTTTAATTGTTGCAATGCTGAAATTGATGAATGAAATTGGTCTATAAAAGCTTCTAAATCCACTGCAGTTGGTACTGTTATTGGTTTTATATTCAAAATTTTATCAAAATAATAAACCGCGTTCGCCCGGGTATCTTCGAATTTTTCCGTTAATGCCTTCCATATAAGTTGGTAATTTTCGGCTGTGGTTGGAATTCCGGCACAGATATTTAACGCTTTTCCCGACAAAGTACTTATTAAATAATGAATTTTTTCCGTGTCGGAAAGATCTATATTTTCATGAATTAATTTTTTAAAAGTATCGTGAAAAATTCTCCATCCCATTATATTTCCATCAAATGATGGCAAAGTTAATTTTGGCAACTTAACATTGAGATTTGATTTATCTAACTTCGAATGCGTTTCAGATAACTCACTTGTATTGTCACATGTCTGTTTTGCGGTTAAATGATTGTTCCATTTGAAAGTTAGGAATAAAATCTGAATTTATTTGCATTTTTAAATCATTAATTTTATTTACTAATTGAATAAACTCTTTTCTGATCTCCAATAGCAACGCTGCATTGGCACAAAATATGTTTTTTGAATTAGATGATTTCAAACCCTTTATGCTATCATAAATTCTCTGAATCCTTGCAAATTGTGAATTCTGCCTCGCTTCTAATAATTTAATGTCTCGTTCCATTTTGGAGACGTCTGATTCATCCGGCATATTGTCAATTTATTTGTTAATTATAATAGGCTGAAGATTATTTCGTGATGACGTACGTACGACCTATCTCAACTACCCACGAAAAATTTATATGCAATGAAATACGTGCGTAAATGTTTTCAAGTAAAAATGCGCGCTGGTTCTTTTAAATTACACATCCAGGCTAGATTGGACCATAATGTTTCGGCTTAGAGGTTATAATCTCTGGCAATTAACTTATGCGTAAATACAATGGCAAATAAATATAAAGGGTAGGTCAAACTCACGGAAGAGGTGCAGGTTCTTCTGGAACGTAATTCTTTTCTTGATGAGACCACCATTTAGTTGCAGTTCACTTTTTTTTAAACTGAATTATTGTTAATGCTAATAGTTGCTAATATTGTTAATGCTAATAGCTGCGACAAGATAGTTGCGGTAGTTTTATGCGAGTTAGGTATATAACTATGACTGCGTCCGGCGGCGATGATTGTTAACACACAAACTTCGAGCACCGAAATTACTTGCGATTGCTTGCGATAGTGACAGCAGGGAATCATAAGGGGAGCGGGGGAAGGGAGATATTCATTGCCATAGGAAATAAATAATATTTAAATCCAAAATAAACACAAAAGCAATCCGCCGAGCGCAACCAATATTATTGGCGCTAACACATTCATTAATTTATTTATTTATTTATTGAAAAATAAGCATTTCAAGCAACGTTTCAATTCTGAATGGTGGTCTTACACCAGGGCGATTCTGAGGTATCTTCCACTCTGGAACGTACCGCAAATATACTAGATATATATAATTTTTAATGAGTTTATTGTAAGTTAATACAAATTAACCATTTTTATATAAAACTTGGTTTTGTATTTAAGGCTAAAACACCCAGAATACATTTTTAAAAAATCAAAAGGTTCTGCAAATATCGAGTACCTACGGATGTGAGTTTTATTTATTTGTGTTTTAAATTATCAAATAGTTTTTCGTGATTTTAAAGGGTACTTGGCAATTATTTTGGGAGTTAGTGACAGTTGTTCAAAAAAATAATAGCACCTGCCTACTAATAATTTTTACAATTGATAAACAATCATTTACCTTACATTAATGGTTGTTTAGTAATTGTGTAAAATATAAAACACGTTTAGCAGTCAGTAAATACCACTGAATATAGAATAATAGGTAAATACGATGAAATATAAAACAAAAACAAAAAAGTCTTTCGTGGGCTTAAATATAAAACACAAATGACCGATTTACGTTGAAATACTAACTTTTGGTGCAAAAACAAAAATTCTAACAAACGCCTTTTTAAAAGATTATTATTTTTGTAAATTAATTCACAAAAAAAAATTAAGGCCTTTAAAGTCATGAGAAATCGATTTTTTTAATGGATTGCATATTATGATTTAAAACTCACAGAAATAAAATAGCACATATCATTACTCAATATTTACTATTTCTTTTGGTTGTAACTTATTAAACTTAAATTATACTCAATTCAAACAACAAAATTAAGTTTTGTATGAAAAACGTCGCTCGGCCGTTCCTCTTTGATGGTTTCATACAAGCTTCACAATTCGCGATGAGAAAAACACAACCAAAAAATGTGTATATTCTTAGTGTGCCTTATATCACCATGAACATAGATAATTGGCAAAAAAATGCCTGCTCAGTCATGACACCTGTGGTATCAGGTCAATACGCTAGAACTCGGGAGTATGGAGTGGTAACATCGTACACCGAAATACTCTAGATATTTGGATATAATAATAAGTACATCTGTATTATCCTTGGAAACCACGTACAAATAAAATCAGACAATGGGTTTTATTTATTTTAAAAAATGTTGAAATTTCTTCCAAAGTCTTTAATCTTTTTACTTGTACCTACTGAAGTAATTTAGAGCAATTACTCCCATTGTAGGCGATGTTGAGAACCCTGGGGGTGTTGGTGAAATCCAGGGTGGTGACCTCGAGAGTAAATGGGGATTGGCGAAAGGTTCCAAGAGACCGGTGAAGGACTGAAACAAATAATTCATGACATTCTTATCACGGGCATGCGCCTAGTATGGTGGTCGAAAAATCCACAAATTATGTAACCGTCAAAAAAACATTAGGAAACTTTTTTTTTAAAATTCCACTGCGAATTTTTAGTATCAAAAATATAAACCTCAGAATGTTGAAAATCCGCCCACTAGCATCATTGTAAGTGGAACATGTTGCTCGTGCAATGATGGAGGACAGAGCCCTTGAGGTGATTTTTCACAAAAACGGCGCTCTACAAATTTTTTACGCACCAGATTTAAATGTCCGGGTAAAATTTTCCCACAGGAAAAACTAAACCCTTTCACACACTTCCCAAATGATCATCTAGTCAATCCACCCTATGCAATTGCACCATATAAGTATTATAAATTCAAAACAATACAAGAACAACATGTCAACATACCAGAGACCAAATGGGAAAATAATTCACTGATGCCAGATATTTTCATATCAGAGGGTTCGGCTCTGTGGAATTCCTAATTGAACCTATAAATCCTACTGATCCCTCAATATAAATATTTAAAAAATCTTTTGTAATCCAACATGTATTTAAAATGACTGATTTTTGCATTTTGTATATAAATTCTTTGACAAATCTAATATGCCTAAATTTTGAATGAGAGACCTAGGTATAATGCCAGAAGCAATTATTATTAATTATTATTATCATTAAACTACTAGAGGATTGAACCAGTTGGTCACGATATTAACAAACTTGTAACAATCACTTTTTTTTAAATTTCCCTGTGGCGCTTTTCCGTAAATATGTAATTTTTTTTTATTTATTAAGTGCTTTGTGATTACATAGTTTGAGGATATTTCGGCCAACATACTAGTTTGTGTTGTGGTGTTCGATATGCTAGTATACTATTTTAATGGTAAGGGGCGGGGGGAGGGGGTGCGTTGAAGAAAAACATATTTGGAAAGTGGACGGTGAACCAGATTAGGGAGGGAATCTCTGTTTTAGAATCACCTCCCGAAGTTACTGCACTTTACCCTCGGACAGCTTGTGTAAATGAGTTTGTATTATCCAATACTTATCCAAAAATTATGTCAACTGAATTCAGCCCGTTTTTTGGTCTTTCATAATCTCATCTATTATGTTGAATATAAAGATTGGGTAATAGTGATATTATCAATGTAAAAAATCAATATTATTACAGCTACGAACCACTTTACGAGCTTTGATGTTTTTTTTCAACAATTTTATTTCGAATCAAACAAAGATTGGAGATAGTAAATTCTACTTGGCAGGGTTTTATTATGCAGGGTTTTAAAGGACGCACTGACGCGACTAACTTATCTGACTCGACTAACTTTATCCAGTGATTTCTGACATTATTTGGAGAAAAAAATGTAAAAGAAATGTTGGCTCCGGTGACTTTTTGATGTTTATTTTAATTTTTGTTTTCTTCAAAACCATTCGTCGCTGGTCACTACGGCTAAAGCCATTTATTTATTTATTTATTTATTCATTCATTCATTCATTCATTCATTCATTCATTCATTCATTCATTCATTCATTCATTCATTCATTCATTCATTCATTCATTCATTCATTCATTCATTCATTCATTCATTCATTCATTCATTCATTCATTCATTCATTCATTCATTCATTCATTCATTCATTCATTCATTCATTCATTCATTCATTCATTCATTCATTCATTCATTCATTCATTCATTCATTCATTCATTCATTCATTCATTCATTCATTCATTCATTCATTCATTCATTCATTCATTCATTCATTCATTCATTCATTCATTCATTCATTCATTCATTCATTCATTCATTCATTCATTCATTCATTCATTCATTCATTCATTCATTCATTCATTCATTCATTCATTCATTCATTCATTCATTCATTCATTCATTCATGCATTCATTCATTCATTCATTCATTCATTCATTTATTTATTTATTTATTGAAAAATAAGCATTTCAAGCAACGTTTCAATTCTGAATGGTGGTCTTACACCAGGGCGATTCTGAGGTATCTTAGGGTATCTTCCACTCTGGAACGTACCGCAAATATACTAGATATATATTATTTTAAATGAATTTATTGTGAGTTAATACAAATTAATCAAACAATATATATAAGCCCACGCCGCGATTCGATCCCGAGACCTACGAATTACGAGTCAAGAGCCTTACCAAATATTGTCCATAATCACTAGTTAAACTAAGTCAGGTACGTCTTTTTATCACCCAATAAAGATAACAGGTGCAGATCAGAAAAAAGTTAAGTAGACTTAGGAGAAATGTTAAAATTGTATTATGTGAACAAGTTGTATAAAAATAATGGAAGTAATCGCTTACCGTTACCTTTTACTACGATTTACTTTTGACAATGGTTACGTTTTGTTTTTCTTTCTTTTAGCAAGCGCATCGTCAGATGAAAACCTGTTCATATGGAGTTTTCTCGGCGGTGGAGGGCCTTTATTGAATATGTACAAAAGGAAAATCAAAAAAGGCAAACTATCCCTGGCCACTTCAGAGATAAACGAATTCAACAATTTTGGTTTCACCGTGAGATGAAAAATAGCATATTATATCTGCTAACGCTTAGATATATTAATATTTGATTGATTATTGTGATTTAATGTAGAATGTAGATTTATGATAAACGCTGTATAAATATTCATAGGTCTTTACGCAGGTGTGCTAGAGACATCATGTAAAACTTAAGCAGCTACAAAAACAAAATTAACTTTAAGTATTTATTTTAATATGTTGATGTATTTTATTGAGTGTTGGTTGTTGTTTATATTTCTATATGTGATTTATTCATGATAATATTCGAGTATCTTAAATTTTTATTCTGTAATTCAATTTAAAATTTTATTATTTGTATCTATATAAACTATTATTTTACATGTAAAGATAAAATTAAGGCCAAGCGCATATGCAAACATCAAAAACGAGGTGCGGTGACGAATTGGGTAGGTATATGGAAACCTATTAAAAGGAACGGTTGGTATATGGAAACCTATTAAAAGGAACGTTTGGTATATGGAAATCTATTAAAAGGAACGGTTGGTATATGGAAACCTATTAAAAGGATCGTTTGGTATATGGAAACCTATTAAAAGGAACAGTTGGTATATGGAAACCTATTAAAAGGAACGTTTGGTATATGGAAACCTATTAAGAGGGCATTACCAGAGAAAACCGGAAATACGTCATTTTCAAAAAAGTTTTAGACGTATTGACTCTTTTCCACAAGAAATTATAAATGGATTTCGAAAGATTGTTCTTTTATCTAGCATTCGTATGTAATAAATTTAGAGATTTTTTTTAAATTTTTAGTATAATAAGGTTATTCCATAGGTCGTTGGCAGATTTGTTCAATTTTCAAAAAAGTTTTTGTTTTATACCACACCCATTTCAAATAATAAAATCATGCAGTAAAATAAATCAATACATTATTTAGCAAACGTATGTTTTGGAATTTTAATTTTAGTTTCAATAAAATCATTAAAAAATATGTACGTACATGTTTTTCTTGGCGAAAATTGGTCCGTTTGTGTATTTAATTGCGCACTTACAAACTAATATATTTCAGATTTTTTTAACATTCTTATTAAATTTAGACATTATTGAAAAATGATAAATACTTATAATCAAAAAATAACTATAAAAAGTACATTATTTTAATAGTTTTATCATCACGCCTTTCAGCATTTTTGGATGAAGGTATAAATTAAAGCTAATTTGAATTGAAATAAATTCGATATTGAGTTATAATTTAAAAAAGCTGGTATGGAGAATAATTAATATTTCTCATTGTAACCGCCCTGCACGATCGTAAGAACAACTTTCGACGAAATGTGGATTTTCGTCCGCTGGCTGGTTAAACGCTCTTAAAAGGAACTTTTGGTATATGGAAACCTATTAAAAGGAACGGTTACGCGACCTTTTTTTATATAAAACTTAGTTTTGTATTTAAGGCTGACACGCGGAATACATTTTTTAAAATCAAAAGGTACTGCAAATATCGAATACCTACGGATGTGAGTTTTATTTATTTTTGTTTAAAATTTTTAAAGGGTACTTGGCAATTATTTTGGGAGTTAGTGACAGTTGTTCAAAAAGATAATAGCACCTGCCTACTAATAATTTTTACAACTGATAAACAATCATTTACCTTACATTAATGGTTGTTTAGTAATTGTGTAAAATGTAAAACACGTTTAGCAGTCAGGCCCTAAGTAAATACCACTGAATATAGAATAATAGGTAAATAGATGAAATATAAAACAAAAACAAAAAAGTCTTTCCTGGGCTTAAATATAAAACACAAATGACCGATTTACGTTGGAATACTAACTTTTGGTGCAAAAACAAAAATTCTAACAAACGCCTTTTTAAAAGATTATTATTTTTGTAAATTAATTCACAAAAAAAAATTAAGGCCTTTAAAGTCATGAGAAATCGATTTTTTTTAATGGATTGCATATTATGATTTAAAACTCACAGAAATAAAAAAAGCACATATCTTTGCTCAATATTTACTATTTCTTTTGGTTGTAACTTATTAAACTTAAATTATACTCAATTCAAACAACAAAATTAAGTTTTGTATGAAAAACGTCGCTCGGCCGTTTCTTTTTGATGGTTGCATACAAGCTTCATAATTCGCTAAGAGAAATGCATAAGCAAAAAATGTGTATATTCTTAATGTGCCTTATATCACCATGAACATGAATATTTGGCAAAAAATTCGCTTGGCAGACGGAGTCTAGAAGCGATCGGTTTTGGGGTAAAGGTGATTTTTATTTTTTTTATTTAATTTTTTAATTTTAAGTTTTTATTTAATTTTTTTTTTAATTTATGTTTTTATTTAATGAAAACATTAACAAAATAAATAAAAACGAAAGTATAAAAATATAAGAAAGAAAAAAGTTAATCAAGGGAAACTGTCACAGTCATCTTAGCTGTTGTTTCTATTATGCGGTCATACTATATCATATTGAAAAAAAATTTTTTTCATATTTTTATAAAAATTAACTAACAATTTTTTTTTAATTCTTCTCAATCTCAAATCTTCAATTTATTAAATACATATTTTTGGGATCCATAATGTTAACCGATTCGTGTTAGATTAGCGAAAATTGTGATTTCATATTTAGCTAACGAATTTCGCCACCACACCCCGCTTTTGACGATTGCATTTGCGAAGACCTTTTTTCTTCTTACATTAAAAAAAACATTAGTTTGTAACGGTTATGTTGAATTTTATTGTTCTGTTCTAATAATAGAAATGCATGAAATAACAAATAATATGAATACTCCTGTATTTTATACGATTGACTCATCATTCTGCAAGTTTTTTTAAATACCACGTCGGAAGAAATATAATGATTTGCAAGTTAAGAATTTCATCGCCTCAGTTCTTGTTTGTCCAACAGACCATTTTAGTTTTTGACCCATCTCCACTTTAAATTTAAAAATAAAGTTTAAAAAATGAGAGTTAATCACTTAACTAAAAATTATTTAAACTAATAAGACCTTTACCTTTTCGGAAATAGTTTTATCTTAAACACCTATCATAATGTTTAATTGAAATAATGAAAGAAAACCTTTTCCTCCGTTAAAATTTCCTAATGGTCTTTTGGACACGAACTAAAGCGACGATTTGTGAAGAATTTAAGATTTCTCGGATGTTAGATGGCATAGGATCTAGAGAATATGGCGAATATCTTTTTAATGAAAAAAAATTGTTTTAAAATAACACGAAAGAGCATTATCACCCTGAAATCACTTAATGACTTAAGTGATTTCAGGGTGATAATGTTCTTTCGTAATATTTTTTTTCTAATGAAAAACTTCAATTTAATTAAGGATTTAGAATTTTCTTCAATTTCCAATCTCAAGCAAATCAATTATTTTAACATTTGCCTATCAATTTTCTTTAACCGATAATTATAATTACCACTCTATTAATTAAAATTTCGAGGTGCTTTCAAGAGAAACTACAATTAAATCAAAATGACGTTCAGAAAATAATTCCAAATTTTCCTTTTTAATTTAGTACCTTTACACTGTCTACTGAAAATGTTACAAATTTTTGCATCTACCCAATACTTTGAATAATTATTTTTTTATATTTTTATTTATTTGTAAAAAAAATTTGGCGAACAATTCTCACGTATAACGAGGTTTCGTAGAACGCAAGTTTTTGAAACCTGAAAACCGCAACATAAAAGCTCACTAAAGTTGAAAAGTATTTGCACCTGTTTCCGCCACTATGTTTATCACAATCGCCATATAAATAAGCGGGCTTTTTTATCGGCAAACCAGAGTTAGAGCTGCGTTTTATTGCGCGATTGTGTGACAATTTGTATGCTCTCTATATATCTGTAATCTGTAAGGTGTAAAGCATTATATTAACATTTCAATCGGACGGTAAATCAGATGAACGGAAGCAATTTAATTTGTGTAGATAACATATTATAGGTATTATGTGCATTTTGTGAGTCGATTTATTTCAGGTGTTTTTATTGCGATTAATGTTCAATGTTTTGATTTTTTAAGCAATTTGATATTGTTATTTGTTATTTTGAATAGCGTTTTTATGTTTTGAAATAAAATACTTTGCTACCGAAATATATACATGTATACTTTATTCTATTTTTTTAAGAAACTTTTTATTACCCAACGTGACATTCATTATTTCGTAACAGTGTTTTTTTTTTAATCTACGAAATAAATTACAATTTCGAAAATACTGGTTTGGCAATATCTTGTTTGGTGACATTTTAAAATCTCGAAGAAAGGTTAATAAAATGTATGCATTCTTTCAGTTTTTATAAAGTAAATATTTTTCTTTACGCTTGTATAAATAAAGAGTTGTGAAAACAGCTTCCCTTTGGAAAAACGTACATGATCGAATAATAATGTGTAGGTTTACAATACGAACACTTATTGTACACGCATTCTCCTTCCTCTTCTGAATTTTAGTTTCGATGTAATTAATCTAATGGATGTGAAAGACGGACCTTGAAAGTAAATACCATGAACAGGTTAGAGACTTTTGAAATGTGGCTTCACCGGAGAATGCTCAAGGTCCCATGAACAGACATGATCACCAACATAGAAATTCTCAGGCGGGCTAGAGCAGATAGAGAACTGCTTACATTAATAAAAATCAGGAAAATTTCATATCTTGGTCATATACTTTGAGGGGAGAAGTATCACTTGCTCCATTTAATATTGAAAGGCAAGATAGAGGGTCGCCGAGGGCCTTTTTTTTTTTTACGTGAGCTTCACACAGGAGGCCCTGAGGAAAACAATTTCCCTCAGGGCCTATGTCATCTTTGGGGATGCTGTGTGGAGGGTTTTTTTAAGGAAAGGAAGGAGAGGAGAGTTCTGGGAAGCAAAAAGGGTTTAAGGGGTGGGTAGGAATCTGGGGTTCAGTGTGTCTTGGTCATCCGCCTCCAAGACCTAGACAAACCTCACCCCATGAACCCGGGCACCCCTGCTAAATCACCAAACGTAGCGAACCACTTGGGGTGACCAATGGCAGAGATGTTGGTTATCCAATAAAGGTTCCCGGGGCGGCGGTACCCATTCCCGCCTCCCAAATTGATAGGAGACAAATGTCTTGGCTGCGAAACGTACGAGAATGGACCGGCATTAGAAGTGTGGAGGAGCTATTCCGGGCAGCGCCAGACAGAGAGACATTTTCAAGAGTGATCGCCAACGTCGGGGGGACCTGATAGGGCACACAAAGAAGAAGAAGAATTAATCTAGCCTAAACTAGCCAATCTCAAACCTGACCACATTCGTTTTCTTTATAAGCGTCCAATTTCCCTCCAATCCCTCCAATCTGTCGAACCTAACCAATCTGTTAAGACAATCGCTTGTTTTGCGGCAGAACGAAAACTTCACTAGACGTAGGTACTTACCCCCAATTTTTTTTCTTAACCTTACAATGCGAGTAGAAGTTTCAAAGACTGGGTTTGAGACTAGCATAAAATTAAAATCTGGACAGGAAACTATTCTGCATTTGTACTTTTGTACATTCAGTGTCAGTACTTTTACTAACCGTCGGTAATCGCTACTTTTGCTTAAAGTAAACGTTACTATGTATTCGGTACCGGATACTGTGATTATGTTACATCGCTATCGGGTAGTGAATACCAGAATGCATCTTGTTACTGAATACTTTTGATACTTTGATTTCACTTGACTACTTTCATTACTTTTTTATAGGAACCAATGGATACTTTTATACTTACAGTACTGAATTCGTCACTGGATTCAATACAGATTTCATTGCTAGTTTCATCAGTGATTTCAAAGCATGGTTTCACCGCATCAAATGTTTTATCACTGATTTCATCCCTATTATCGTCAGGATTTGCACCGTTTTCACCATATGTCATACTGTAATCATCGAAGATTTCATCGCTGGGTTCATCGCATCTTTCATCACAGTTTTCATCACATGTTTCGTCATTGGATTCATCACACATTTCATCACTGGTTTCATCGCATGTTTCATCACGAATTTTTATCACATGTTCCATCACTTTATTCATAAAAATGTTCATAGATAGTTTCTTCAGTGGATTTTTCAAAGATTTCATCATTGGTTTCATCGAATGTTTCATCACTAAGTCCATCACATGTTCCATAACCTTATTCATACAAATTCTTATAGCTAGTTTTATCACTGGATTCATTAAATATTATTATTTCATCCGATTATTTAAAATTTAATTGAAAAAGACATTCCCCTGACAAAAAATGTTAATCTTAAACACAAAATTCACACATCGGTTCTCGTCAAATGCATTATATACTGCGGATCGATAACTTCTATAATACTATGAGAACATACTCAATGCCTGTATGTTTCTCTTTTCATATCAATCATTTTTATTTATTTCTTTCAAATATTTTGTATTTCTTGTATTTTTATTCATTTCATTTCTATTTAAGTACCTATTATTTTTTTTTACTTTATTTTTTCTTCTGTTTTCCTTGAGATATTAAAATTAGATTACATTCCTGCCGCTTCAGAACAGGTTAATACCAAAAAAGACAGAGTGTGCAAATCCCACACGTTAGAAGTGAAACCTTCAGAAAAATTAAGTATACAAGATTACGAAGCATCTATTTTATCAATTTGAACGATGATTTTTTTCCATATTTTTGTCGTTGAATTCCAGTGCACCTTTTCCTGTACGTTTGGTCATCTTATTAGTATTTGTGTTTTCTTCTTCGGAGTCGCTAGATGTCGCTTTCTTTTGTGTTTTCTTTGCTTATTCATTTTGGGGTGATTTGAAGATTGGATTGGATTCACATTTTTTTGGATTTCGTTGTAAATCCTTGATCCGCTGAATGTCTGGCCGATAAGTTTCGTCAGTCGCTTTATACCACTAGACCAAAGGAGACTTGCGTGGGACCGTGGATTTATCGTATTATATTGGAACCGACCACCCGTGAAATAAAAACATATTTTATTGCTATCTCATTCTCTCGCAGGCTAAATCCTATAGACATAGATGTATCTGTTTGTATCTTTTTAGTGTCGCTCGCTTCCCTTTCATCGAGTTTCAAATCACAACGGTGCTAAAGAAGTTTTCACTTCACAAAAATTGTATGTATTAAATTATCTTCCAAGAATTCGGTACGAAAGTAATCATAGCAAAGTAACTACTACTCTTCGGTACACCGTGAGTAACGAATACTTCAGTAACAAATGATTAGTTCATGCATCTCTATTCTCGGTATTATTTAGTTGTTGGTACTACCGCATAGTGCAGCGTGTCGAGGGTTCAAATGTCAAGTAATTTATGTAGTTTTAGAGGCATTTAAATGGGAGTCTTGTCTTTTATTTCCCTCTCAGCGACAAGTGGAGGAACAACACGGCGAGTCTGACTAATCAAAACAGGTGACTGCAGGCGAACCGCCAGAAAGGTGCTCTGTTTCAAGAATGCATTTATTAAAAATTAGTTCCTAGTTAGTTTTGACAATAATTATTATTATAGATGAATGATGAGGCTACAACAACATTAACGAGACGAATAGTTAAAAAATAACTCAATACCGCACAAGAGTCCCAACTGCTCCAACCCGTCTGAAGCAAGTGAGACTGTTGCTTTCTCATTTGGGAAGTTTTGTGGGGCTGAAGGGAGTGGAGAGGGGAAAGCGATGGGGAGAGGAAGGTGGGGAAGTACCTGACTATTTAAATCTGATCACCAAAATCATTCTGTGAGTGAGTAATCTATTTCTCTACGGAACATGTTTCAAATAGATCATATATTTTACACGCGCGCCGGTATCTGCTCTACCACCGAGCTAATGGAATCTTATCTCCTTCGGTCATATTTAACTGTGTCATACTTCGGCTAAGAACTACAAACATTATCTTCATTTTCTCTCCCCCATCTCGCTCCCCCGACCCACAAATCCCCTCTCGCGTTCCATATATTCAGTCCCAGTATATTCAGTTTTCAAACAGCTCGCGTGCCATTTATTACAATTTTTTTTTCCAATTTTAATTTTTCAAATATTACAAATATTCATTTTTGTTTATAATAACAATCAATCAAATTCATTGATTCAATGTATTATGTATTATTGTATTTCATTAATTTAAAGAGTTTCTAAAATTTCATTTTGATTTAACAATCATTTTTTGGCAAAATGTCATTCTCAACTTTTGACATTTTTTATAGTTTTGCAAGAGTTTTTGTAATGATTAAAAAAACTTTTCAGAACACTTGTCATATGGTTGTAATAATCCAGAAACCATTTTGAAAGTTTCAACCATTTCCTATACTTACTTAATATGGCAATAAATAGACATCTCATATACTTAGTGGCAGTCCGTGAGTTTTTAGTGAGCCATAGCGCTAAGATTGAAAAATATTTATGACGTTACTGACGTTGTTGTACCTGAAAATGAATTTTATTGTTTTTCAAAATTTAAACTCTTTGTATTATTATCTTCAGGGTTATTTCAGTCAAGGGATGCGCCGCATCCACATACTGAAAGATCTTCACACAAAAAGTTGAAATTTTGAAAAAAATAATTTCGTTTCCAGCTACAACAAAATCAGTAGGTAATGTCGTATTTTTCAATCCCCCCGCTGATACTTACCAATTCATATACTCATATAAATACATATATCCAAGCAAGCATATTTTGATTTTTATGTAGATATATGGATAATGACATGAGTTTTTCAAAACATTTTAAAACATATACTCTGGTAAAAATCCAAATACCTATCCTTTTTTGATCCTGAAAACACAACAAAAAATGTTATTAGAACTTTTTTTTCAAATAGAGATACTTTTTCGATACTTTGACCATATCAATAGTTTTAGTTTGCCTACTATGAACGCTAATCAAGCTGCAACAAGTAAGGACCGGCACTAATTAAATGGTCACGCTAAATATGTCCACCCTGTTACAACCACACCTCTAGCCTGATTCCTGCATAATACGAGTATATCCACTGTGAAAAAGCAGAAAGAAATAACGTCTTGTGGAAATTACTTATTTGCTTTCTTTCTATACATATTCCCTAGGGAATTAAACACTTCTTAATAAAAAGGTAATACAGGTTACTTCCTGTACTTACTTATGGTTGCCAAACTTGGGCACTCACAAAAATTCACAATAAGAGGCTCGAAACATGTCAAAACTCCATGGAAAGAAGTATGGTAAGGAAAAGTCTGTCCGATAGAATAAAAATTGCAACCAACCAACAAAAAATAAGAAACAAACAAGAACAAAAGATGTCATAAAAACAATAAAAAAACTAAAGTGGAAGTGGTCAGGCCACAGAATCAGTGGAAGTGAAAAATGGTCAAAATTAGTTATGAAATGGTTCACAAGTGACAAGAAGAGAAAACGAGGTAGACCATTTAGAAGGTAGACCATTTTAGGTAGACCATTCATCAAAACCAGAGCAGGTGGTACATGGACAAGAGTAGCTAATGATAGAGAGAAATGGCGACAGTTGTAAGAGGCCTTGGTCAACTAGTGACATAACAGACAGGGAGTCGATGCATGATAAGTGTTAAAAATGTGAAAAGTTTATTATAATTAATGTAATGTAATTTACTGTCTGAATAAAGGCTATTATTATTATTATAGGTTAATCAACTAAACTGATGCAATACAACATGTAACTTAGAAATTAATTCCATTCTTTGATGTCACGAGAAAGATTCCTAATGCGTGGATCACACAGATGAGTAGATGGGCGAGACAGCGCTCTCGGCCGAGCGCTCGGCCGAGTAAAAAGACGAGACAGTCTACTTCACGCCCGCACTTCCCCGCACAGACTCGCTTGTCCACTCGACTGTTATAAACATTCACTCGCTGCGTACTCACCACTGTCGATTGCACCACGCTACCGTTTCCCTCGCATCGCAACTGAATAGGCCACTTGCATGGATTTCATAATTATTTGGAAAAAATCGTGTGGATGGATTTTTTTACTAAGATTACGAAAATTTACTAAAAATTTTTAGAAATTTACATTTTTTTAAAATAAATCCGTTATTTGGGCTCGTGACGTCACTACATGAAAGTTTTCCGTCTCCGATAATATTACATTAATTTTGTAACACACTCATTTATTTTTTTTATATGGCAACATTTTGATTTCAGGTGAATTTTTTAATCTATTATTATAATTTTCAAGTTCAAGTTTATTACATTGGATTTAGTCATATATAAACGTTGGACATTATAATGATTAATGATCAAAAGATGGATCAACGAAAAAAATATTTTTGAGATGTAATATTTTTGTTATGCATCGTTATTCTCCTGTGCCATTCGTGTGGAAACGTCGTTTTTTTAATGATTTCGGCTATGTAATTATCGTTTTTACGCACCCATAAAATTATGCCCCGTCTTTCCGGTTTATAAAAAATGGTATGATTTTTCGGATTGAAATTTTCAAAAAATAGCCAGGGTTTAAAATACGATTAATAAAAAATAAAATACGGAATGTCTTAGAATATTTGCCTAAACCGAAAAAAAAATTAAAAATGTGATGCAAGTGCCTATTGAGTGCATGACACGGTGCCAAATTAAAAATTACGTAAACACCTACTCGTCCATCCAACTGTCTCGGCCTAGTATCATTTTACTGTCTCGCCAATTTACTCGGTGCTTGTGACTTGTGATACAGGCATAATGGAGCCGGAATTTCTTCGAAATTCAATGAATTCTTTGAAATCTTTAAAAAAAATTATAATTTAAATTACTATTGCTTCACCCGTATACCGTGAGGGAAAAAAATCCTCAGAAATTGTATCATCATTGGGGATGCTATGTGGAGGATCTTTTTAGGTTAAGGTAGGAAAGGAAGTTCTGGGAAGAAAAAGTTAAATATGTGGGGTGTATCGGAATCTGGGGGTCAATGTGTCCAGGAGTGACGGACGTATGGGTCCATCCCCTCTTCCGGTGCAAGGTAAGGTCTCCCTCAAACAGTCTCTCCCGATTCGGCCCGCCAGTGGGTAAACGCATTCAGTCAGTGGGTAAACACATTCGCCGCCAAAACATAGAAATACATCACCAAATTTACTGCGATAAGGGATAGGCGCCTATTTTATAATTGTAATTGCTACGAGAGATGGAAGGGCTGACAGAGATATCGAAAGAAGGGTAAATGCAGGCAACTCTATTAATGGAGGTCTGAACGCCGTTGGCGCCATCAAAAAACTGTCCAAAGAAGCGAAGTTAGCCGTCCACAATGGAGTGCTGGTACCTACTCTGATGTATGGCAGTGAGGCATGGAACTGGCAGAGGAAGGATGAAAGTAGACTGAATGCTGTAGAAATGAGATCCCTGAGGCGTATGTGTGGTAAAACCATGTACGATCGTGTGAGAAATGTGGAGATCCGCGAAGAATGCAAGGCTGATGTAAGCGTAACGAGAAAGATTAAGAAAGGGACGCTCAGTTGGTTTGGGCATGTAGAGCGAATTTACGAGGAAAGGAGTGTAAAGAGAATACATGACGCAAATGTGAATGGAAGAAGAAGTCGGGGACGCCCGAGGAAGACATGGCACGACCAAGTGAATCGGATACTTGAGTCGGGCCATGTGAAGAGTCGGAATAATAGAAGAGCATGTATGAGACGATTTATGAATGTGAACGAGGCAAAGAGTGTGTGCCAAGATCGAGTTGTTTGGCGGTCCGTCCTCTCTGCCTACCCCTGCGGGGAAACGGCGTGATGGTTAGTAAGTTTTAAAAAACTTTCTAATAAAGTGTGTTTTATCGGAAGTGTCCTGCAGGTAAGTATGTTTCTGTATCTATTTGAAAATAATAAAATTAGATAGAGCCTAGGATTTATAATAAATTGTTAAGCGCCCTTGAGGTGATTTTTCACAAAAACGGCGCTCTACAAATTATCCAATTATATTACGCACCAGATTTAAATGTCCGGGTTAAATTTTCCCCACAGGAAAAACTAAACCCTTTCACACACTTCCCCAAATGATCATCTAGTCAACCCACGCTATGCAATTGCACTATATAAGTATTATAAATACAAAATAATACAAGAACAACAGGTCAACCTACTAGAGATCAAATGGGAATATAATTCACCGACTCCAGATATTTTCATATCAGAGGGTTCGGCTCTGTGGCATTTCTAATTGAACCTATAAATCCTACTGATCCCTCAATATAAATATTTAAAAAATCTTTTGTAATCCTACATGTATTTAAAATTACTAATTTTTGCATTTTTATATACAAATTCTTTGATAAATCTAATATGCTTAAATTTTGAATGAGATTCCTAGGTATTATGCCAGTGGCCGAAATAACAAATGGTAATATTTGTATAGTCCGAGAATGCCAAATTCTTTTAATCTCATTTCCTAAATCTGTGTATTTTCTAATTTTTTCAGAAACAGTTTTTTGAATATTATTATTATTAGTAATTACTACTAATTATAATCAAAGAAATCGTGTTTTTAGTGCTATGTTATTCGTTTTAGACATTACGATAATTCTTTGTTATAAACAAAATAATAAATCTTAGGAAATTTTAATATCATTTAATTTCCCTAACACGATGAAGTTCTTACCTCAAACACCATTAATAATTATTATTATTAGTTAACTGAGACGTTGTTTTCCTCTTTACGAACATGTCCTGAATTAACATAATATAAAGTAGGAAGTTTAAAGGTTTATATTCTAACAAGCTATAGACCGGCAGTAGCAATAAATGAAACGGCTTTATTTTTCGAATTTATCCAATTAATTCTCAGTTTTATTGAATCTTGAAACTAGGTAGAGCTCCCGTAGTATAAGATAATGTTTTAGTGTTGGATAGCATTGGTATTTGAAATATCATACTAAAAGATCCCGTTGGAACATGAATAAAAGAAATTATATAAGATTTTTGCAGTTCTAAACATGCAAAATATGTATGTAAAGAATGTGTTAATCAAACATTTCATAAACTCGAAAACAATTCAAAAACCGAAAAAATTTCACTTTCCCGTGACAAGAGTGAACCAGATTGAGGTTATGAATATTCCCAAACCAAACTGTTTTTGGACAAAGGAACATAGCACCCCGCTTAACTCTATAATTCTTAAATTTTGTGTAATATTGTGACAATAATTGCTGAATCTACTAAAGTCTGAGTCCGAATATGAATCTGCTGGTTTTTTCCTTTGATCAATTTGCTTATCGAATATTCATACCTACTTGTGTTGTGCCTACTTATGTCTATAATGCTCAGTTTATTATTTTAAGAACTATACAGTAGGCTTGTTGAAAAAATATCGATATTTTTAGCCGATATATTTTGGTCCGATATATCGATGTATCGATACAAAATATCCAATATCGAAAATTGTATCAAAAACGATATTTTTTTAAATTTATGTATTTAAAGTCACTAGAATCCAAAACCTATAGGAACGAACGGAAAAAAGTAACTGTATTGGGTCAGGACATCTGGCGGTTGAAATTTTAACTATTAATAGCTTACAAATCTATTGTTTTTGCATTAGTATTTGTGATCACCAATACTATCTCATGTGTGTATGTACATACATAGATTGATCCCCAATTTGCCGCATAGTAGTCGTGTGAATGCTTCAAGTGGTGCGTCCATTTTATTAGAATGCAACACCCAATCTGCTATTCAAAGTGGTTCTGAGAGTCAATTGAAAAAAACACCACTTAAGGATAACTGGTCCAAAATGTTACTAGACGATCAATCCAAGTTTGAAAAACCTACTGATTCCAATTTCTCCGTAGACATTTTACAGCCGATATTTAACCAGATGGTGATGATTTCACAAACAATAACTGATGGGAAAAATAAGCTAAACAAGGACGCTCGGTCCGCAATATTGAGCTCTATTGAGGAAATGAGAAGATGTCTAACTAGTCTAGCCATTTCTCATGCAGCGGCTGTTTCTAAGGCTGAAACTTTATCAAAAGTCTTTGAAACTCAAAATGGAATTTCAGAAAAATTAGACATCATTTTGAATAAAACAAGTATAATTGAAAATAATCCTGAACTGCCCAAAAAAAAATCTTATGCTGGAGTAGCTGCTGGAGAGAACCAATCAAAGAAACTGGTTTTAAATGGTTCTGAGAGACCTACTCCCTCTCTACAACCAACTATTCTCTTTTATCCATGTATTCCTGAGGGCAAATCTTCTGAGGAGATGCATAAGAAAATTACGTCGGTTTTAAATCCTAAAACTGACGGTTTCCAGGTAGTACAAACGAGAAAAATTAAGGGTGGTGGCATTGCCCTACAAACCACCACTCCAGGAGGAGTAAACAATATAAAAAAAGCTGCTGAAAAATTGTCTGCAACTGGCATCAAAATTGTTAGTCCTCAAGGCCGACTCCCCAAAATTGTGTTATATGACGTTCCCAAAGGTGATGTTTCTTCAGATTCTTCTCTTTTTGATGAAATTTTTATCAACAACATCGAGGGTAAGTGTAATATTACCAAAGAGGATCATATTAGAACTATGAGAAGAGTCTCTTTATTCGGCAAGAGAGATAGTTCTAGCATGAATATGATTCTTACATGTCACCCTGAGGTAAGAAAAGTACTCATAGACAGTGGTTTGTGCTTCCTCGGGTGGAATGCATGCCGTGCCCGCGACTACATTGGTGCTACTCGTTGCTTCAAGTGCCAACAGTATGGTCACATCAGTAAGGCTTGTACGCAGGAGCATTCCACTTGTCGCCACTGTGCGGCAACTGGTCACGATGTGGAGAATTGCACTAAGAAGGCGCAAGCTGCTGTCTGTGCTACTTGCACACGTTTCAAAAAGCCAGCAACACATAATACTGGAGATCGGCTTTGCCCAGCCCAAATTGCAGCTATAGAAGCCCAAGTCAGATTAACCGACTATGGATTCTAACCTTCTTTCCCTTGGTCAGATAAATCTTCAGAGGTCTAGAGTGGCCACGCTTGAGGCACTGAAGATTATGACTGACAAAAAAATTGACATCTTGCTCATTCAGGAGCAATACACCTGGTTAGGTAGAACGCCTGTTCAATATCCGGGTGCGGTACTTGAAATTGGCCCAGCACCGGGGGCGGGAGTCCTGGTTAACATTTCGTTAATCAGTCCCCTCCTTCTGGTGGGACTGTCAAACGAGTACCAAACTTGTGTTTCACTTAATTTTGGAGACACTGAAATTATTTTAATTTCAGTCTATTTTAAACATTGTAATCCAGTTGGACCTCATATCTTGAGCCTGACGCGCGCACTAAACGCGCTTAAAGGACGTAACATAGTTATTGGAGGAGACTTTAATGCTCGCTCACCGATGTGGTTTGACAATTTTGAACAACGGACGGAACGTTCAGACGCCGTCGAAGACCTTATTGCGACGCAAGGTCTTTCTTTAATAAATGAATCTGGTAGTATTTTTACTTTCAGTAATACACATGGTGAGAGCAATATTGATTTAACTCTTTGCTCTGGATCGATTGCGGCCAAGATTTCTAAATGGAAGGTCCACGAATGTGCTATTAATTCTGATCACAGATTAATAACTTATATGGTGGGTGTCAAGAAGACCGAAGCTCCAAGATCCTCCTGGAACTTCAAAACTACTCGGGCGAATTGGGATAACTTTGGGGATGCTCTACGTGATACTTTAAGGGATTTTCATGACGTAGCAGCTAGAGATCCGGACAATTTGGGGAATTTTTTCAACGCGGCCGTGGTATCAGCTGCTGAATCGTCTCTGGGAAGAACAAACCCAAAGACGATTATTAGGTCTCCGTGGTGGTCGAATGAGCTGACTTTGCTAAAGGGCACTTTTAAGAGAGCTTACAGAGCTTTAGGTGTCTCTATACGGGTTGGTTGTACGGAGGAGGAGACATCCACCCTCAGGAGACAACTAAGTAGCTCTCGTAAAGCTTTCAAATCGGCTGTACTTTTGGCTAAACGAGCTGCTTGGCATAATTGGGTTAAAGATGTTGGAAACTCTAACCCATGGGATATTTATAGCGCCATTGAAAAAACGGGTAAAGGTTCTGATCGGTTTTTATCTAGTGTTATCGACAATGATAACGGGAACGTTGAGAGTATTAACGTGGTAACTACTCTCAATACACTTCTGGGAAAGTTAGTTCCCTTAGATTCAGTCATTGGGGAAAGCGACCACCACCAACAGATTAGAAATCAATCACGGATTCCTCCAATCCTCTCCCAGGAGGAAAAAAATTCTAAAATAACTAGAGCTGAAATAGAAATTATAATTAAGGGTTTGAGTCCTAGGAAGGCACCAGGGCATGATAAATTGAATAGTATAATTGTGAGGTATGTATGGATCCATGCCAAGGAAGAACTCTTTCAGGTTATGGAAACGTGTATGAGAAGGGGAGTTTTCCCTTCTGTATGGAAGAAAGGCGTGCTCAGGATCATACCTAAAGGGAACGACAAAAAAAGAACGGATATTAAAGCTTATCGACCAATAACACTTCTTCCTGTATTGGGGAAAATATTGGAAAAAATTATTCAAAATCGTCTACGAGAAACATTAACACCATCATATGTACATCAATATGGATTCGTCCCAGGTAAGTCCACGGAGCACGCCATTATGACTGCGCTTGACTGGGTGAAGGTCTGCACAAAGAGGTACGTAATCGGTATCTTCTTAGATATAACTGGTGCCTTCGATAATGCATGGTGGGAGATGATTTTAACTAAATTAAAGAATCGTAATTGTCCAAGAAAACTTTTTCAAATATCTTGTGATTATTTTAAAGATAGAAAAATTATAATTTCTTTTGGTGATTGTATCATTGAAAGAGATGTGGACATGGGTTGTCCCCAAGGTTCTCCCCTTGCACCGGATTTCTGGAATATTTTATTCGATGACTCCTCCAGGTTACCCTTACCTGAAGGCACTATTGCGATTGATTACGCAGACGACAAATTGTATTTGGTCTCTGGGGACAGTAGAAAAGAAGTTGAAAATAAAGCTGAAGAAGGTTTGAAAATGATTCTTAACTGGGGAAAGGAAAACAGACTGACTTTTGCTCCCCATAAGACCGTGGGTCTCCTTATGAAAGGCTCCCTCAGTAGAGGTAGAAACCCTTTCATAAAAATGGGAGATACTGCAATCCGTTTTGTAGAGAGTACTAAATATTTAGGCGTTACATTAGACAGATCGTCCTCGTTCTTGACTCACGTTAAAAGCGTTTCTAGTAAGGCCCAGGCTCTCTTCTTAAAACTGAGAAGAATCTCAACTGCTGAATGGGGTTTACGTTTCCCTGCGCTCCGTCTATTATACAGATGCGTATATGTGACACAAGTCTCATATGGTGCCTGTGTATGGGAACATCGACTCGGTAATTCACTTATTCATTCAGCGCTTAAGAGGGGCCAGCGAATCCCCTAACTGGCGCTTTCAGGAGCCTACAGAACAGTTTCATCGGATGCTTTGCCAATTTTGGCTGGCATTTTGCCAATTGATTTAGAAATTAGGGAAGTTTTGACAAAGAAGTGTCTGAAAAGAGGAAGACCTGTAAACCACCTTGGTATTGAATTAATACCTGGTGGAGCAGTGCCTCTCCCTGAACTTCTAAAGATGATGAGAATAAAAACGCTGAGTGAATGGCAAATAAGATGGGATAGATCGAATATGGGAAGATGGACCTTCTCCTTCTTTCCATCAGTTAAAATCAGAATGGAAGGGGCATATCTTTTAATGGACCACCATATCACCCAATTGCTTTCTGGGCATGGGGAGTTTAGAGGTAGACTTCACAGACTGGCTCTATCATCCCATCCCAATTGCGCTTGTGGTGATACCGACCAAACAGCCGAGCACATTTTGTGGCACTGTGAGATTTTGACGGATGCTCGAGACGAAATGATTGATGGTTTACAAGTTATTACGAGACCTGCTTGGAATACAGATCTCGTCTCGAATAAGGTGAACTTTGAGTGCCTGAGGAAATTCACGAAAGTTTGGGTTGAGAGATGGCCTGTTCTTAGAGTCGCTGAGTAGCTGTAAAACAACTTAGGTACCAGGTGTATTTTGCTTCTGAATTCACGGACACTCTTCATGATTCCTTTACATTTACCGCTTGGATTTAATTGTTATGATTTATGTGTTTTGCGTTTCTGTAATATGTTATTTCTTTTATTTTATTAACATTTATTTTATTATATATTAGGATTTATATGTTATATTTTACATTTGCGTTATTATATTATTTTGTTCACTATGTTTTAAAAAAATGTATATAATTGCCTTGCGATTTGTTTTGTTAATAATTATTATACTACTGTTAATTTATGCCATGTTCCTTGTTTTGTTTTGTTTTGTTTGTCTTTAACTGTTTCAATGTTTTACTGGATGAACTAAACTCCAATTTTTTTTTCTCCCCTATCCCCATACGGGGGTGTGCTGGACCTCGTCCCTGCTTCATCTTTAGTTACATTACTAATTTTGCAGATCCTTCTCAAATCTATCTGCGCCTCCCCCAATGACATGTGCAGGCTTGAGGCTTGATCAGACGACCTTGACTATCCTTTGTCCTGCCTCTGACTACCCAACGCTGAAATTTCTTTTAGTCTTCGGGTATTTTACCCCAAATATTCAGCTAACATTCTTTGAGGCTTCACTGAGTGGTTGGCTAAGGGACACGGAAGCTAAGTGTAGTTTATGATCAGACCGAAAGCCATTCACATTTTTTGTTGGTACTTGCCAATTAATTTGAGATTTATTGTATTACTTATGTTCTCTATTTTATGCAGGTGCTTGCGGGTTTTTACAGATGCAATGCCGCCTCATGCAGCCTCATGAATGAGTTTTTCTTTTGCCCTGTTTAATTATCTTTGTCTTACTAACCTATTTTTTGCATTTTGTTTAAGCACTTGCATACTGCTTACTAACAACGTATGCATGGACACTGGAGGTCTAGATTCGTTCAAAATAAATAAATGTAGCTTCGTTTAACAAAAAAAATTAGAATCTTGCGAGAGCCTTGAAGGAGTAACCATCAGTTACTTATACCAAGGCGGGTAAGAGGTGGATTACCTCCACTGTACATACATAGAAATGTATGCAATTTTTCGCCATTTTTTTTTAAACCACTCCTATGTGTTGGTTCCCAATTGTCTATGATTATTGACTATACCTTGTTCCAAACACGAAGTCCTTTTTGACAGATTAATACGCCAATAGAATGTTACTGAGGCGCCTACAAACTTTGTATGCGTCTCAGTTTACATATAAGTTAGAAGACAGCTTTTTAGTTTTTGATATTTTTGTAATTATTATGTAATAAAAATGAATTGTAATAAAAATACCTTCATTTTTATTGAGATTTTTGTACATTAAAAAAGCAAATTGTGTACAAAAATTACTATTGATAATATTGAGCTGAATACACTATTATTTTAAAAACGCAAAATATCTCGAAAATTTGACCGATATGTCTGTCGATATATCGATATTTTTTCCACGATATATCGACGTCGATATTGATATTTTAATAAATATCGATACATCGGTATATCGATATTTTTTTCACTTTCGACATCCCTACTATACAGGGTGTCCGGTCTAAAGTGCATTAACTTCGGGAGGTGATTCTACATGATGGTAGGAGTAAAAAAGATTAACAACTTTTTCCGAAATTCCAGCACTTTTTTCCCATACAAAAAGACGTACCTACTAAAAATCCTTAGAGTGAGGTACGATCTTACTTGCTGAGAGCCTGCCGGGCGCCCGACTCGATTGTGATTGGCCCGTATCGTAACAGCGGAAAATAATAAATCTGGCCGCACACGCCGGACTAATTTTATCGTTTTACCTCAAAACCACCCCTAAAAGTTGAAATTTCGAAAAAAGTTATTTATCTTTTTTACTTGTACTATCATGTAGAATCACCTCCCGAAGTTAATGCACTTTACCCCCGGACCCTGTATTTTTTTTTTTACGTTAACTTCACGCAGGAGGCCCTGAGGAAAATAATTTCCCTCAGGGCCTATGTCATCTGGGATGCTGTGTGGAGGGTCTTTTTGAGGAGAGGAAGGAATGAACATTGGTCTTGAAGAGACCCATGTTGTAGGAAGGAGGAAACACAGAAGCCGGCAAACCATTCCACAGCCGAGCTGTTGAACACAAGAACGAGTCGAAGAAACGACCCGTTCTCATGTGGCGATTGTCAACCGTGTATAAATGTTGGGCACGCGTTTGGCGTGTTTCCCGACTATGCACAGATGCCGAAGGGATCAATGATGCTAGTTCCTCGGAGCATCTTCCATTGTAATACCGGTAGAACAAGGATAGTATTCCCACCCGACGCCTGTGCTCTAAAGATTGCAATCCGTCTGTTAAGATGGGAGAATCTATCAAACGTATACTTGTTATGATGCCATATACTTGTTATGATGCCACATTCTTGTTATGATGCTCCTGTACAATTTACCTTACATGTAAAAGCCATCAAGGCGTAAATTAACAAATAATTCACTTCCATCAGCAGAATTATAAATGAGTTCCAAAAGAGCAAACCAAAACCTGTGGAAATAATAGGAACTATTCAACACCTTAAAAAAAACATTATAGTATGAGTTTAAAATAATCCGTACGTTTTTTCCACAGAATTTTCCACCGAAACCCATAGTGTAGCAAGTAGGAAAGAGCAACGCATATTTACAATAGAATGGATCAAAAATTCGTAATGTTATATAACAATGTTCGCATTATATCCGATACTATGTGTACCGTGCTCAATTGCGCATCAAAGTTTAATGGACACATCAGTAAATGTTAGCACAAAATTAGTGACCAAAGTCGCTAGTAAGCAGGTACCTACTTGTGAATGTAACAAAGATTTAATGCGAGTCCTCGCAATCAGCCACCTCAGGTATGTATCGGAGTCGGCCAGTAATGTGCCAAGTGTATAAACTATCCCTATTAAACCATCCGATGGAATAAACCACGGGCCTTACTTATAGGCCCGGATTTACCATTGGGCTAAAGAGGTAATGGTCTAGGGCCCCCAAAGCTCCAAAACCAGGAGCTCTGGTGCTCGAAAAAAGGTAAATTTTATTAATAAAGAGACCAATGCATAGCACTGCAGGTGAAGTTCCGCTTTAGGACGAAAATACTCTAAAATGAATGAAGATTGTATGTAGGTGCTAACAGCGGAAAATATTATAGATTTCATATTTAATGGGGCACGAGAAAAAACATTTATCGGAGGACTCTTCATAAAACTCACGTGATCTTAAATAATATTTTTGATCGTTTATGCGTTCTAGGCGTATTTATAATTTCTGCTAATGGTTTTTTTTTTTTTTTTATTATTTATCTTTATTAGTTTTGAGTTACAATTTGTTTTATTCTATGCCTGTCTTACTAGGAGAACCTGTGTTGAGAGCAGGCGCTTAACATGAGCAGTTTATAATAATAATACATACAAAGTACAAATAATAACACAATATTACAAGTAACAGTTAATCATCAATTAAAAATTGAAAAAATAAATACTTATAAGTTAGAATAATGAAATAATTTTACTTTGTATAAACCACTTATTTGATGTGCAAATCCGACCGGTTTCGGAACAAACGTTCCTTCGTCAGGGAAAGCTTATACGAAGGAACGTTTGTTCCGAAACCGGTCGGATTTGCACATCAAATAAGTGGTTTATACAAAGTAAAATTATTTCATTATTCTATAATGGATAACCACAAAGTAATAGCTACATTCAAAAATACTTATAAGTTAGTTTTGATAAAATATTTGATGTTGGATCTATTTTGGCTGGTAATCCAGGACTTGGTGTCAGATTTATATTGAAGGTGCATTGTGTTTTGTCTAATTGCCAGTGGAAGTGTGTTATATAGTTTTGTTGCAAAGTATCTAAAATTTCTTTGGCCAAAGGTTGTTTTAGCAAAAGGGATGAGTAGGAGATTATGCCCTTTGGTTCTAGTATCGCGAGCAGTTTGGACATTTTCAAAGGTAGTTCTGTGTTTGAAGAGGTATGCTAATATGTTTTTGGCATAAATTTGCCAAATGTCCAAGACACAGATTCCCCTAAAGATTTCATCCGTACTGCTTGTGATCGGTAGTTTTAATTGGTGTAATTTACTCGTACTGAAGTTGTCCAACATTTAAGGTTTTTCAACATTAATTCATAAGTTTTGGTAAAATTTTGAAAATGGAATGAGATGGTAATTAGAGTTTGGAAGTTTCCAAACCGCAAAACTCGTCCAAAACCGTTTAGTGTAGCTCTTAAAATGGATTGGCAGTACTTACACGAAACTTGCTATTGTTCCCGATCTTCACTTTTTGTCATTAATTCCACACAGGAGGCTCTAAGGAAAATAATTTCTCTTGGGGCCTGTTTCATCTTTGAGGATGCTGTTTGCAGCGTTTTTAATGGAGAAGAGTAAGTTCTGGGAAGGATAAAAAGGTATGAGGGTGGGTAGAATCTGGGGTCCAGGAGTGACGACAGAAGTATGATTCCATCCCTCCCACTGCGGTGCAAAACGTTGGGTCGAAAAAGTCTGGCTGGAGAGGTCAAAGAGTCCTTCTCAGCCGGCCTTTCCCGATCGGGCCGCAAAGAAGCTGGTGGGCAGAAGCATCTGCAAACAAGTTCTGGACAATCCTCTCCCCCATGAACTCGTACACCGTTGATAAGTCACCAAACAGAGGTGTTGGTTATCTAATCCCGGTATATCAGTTGATCTTAAGTAGATAATCCGTATGTAGATCGCAAGCCTGGATATCACCAGTGTTCCAGGGAATATCTATGTTTTTAATAAAGGAACGTGTTTCTTTTTTCTTAAAACCAAACTACTGTCTATATGAGTGGTATTTCTATGCTTTCTACTGTCATCATGAGATCGCGATCTTTTAGGCGGGATGATTTTCCCCCCACTTCAATCAGCCTGGTTCGATGTGCGAGAATACTAATTTTAAATAGTATTTGTTTTGCCAGAGTCGTGCGCCATTTATGAAATTAACCGCTGAAAAAAACTTTCCTGGCGTTGAAACTTTTAAAATCCTTTACCAAACTATTTAAGATTTAAATTTTAATTAAAAATTAATAAATAACACAGTATCTTACAATTATTTTTAATTAATTACATCAACATTCCTCATCGTTCATTGAATATAACAGATAAAATTAGGCAATTTATGTAAATTTCGGTGAGATGAAAACATGCAATTAATTACATAAACGTGACGTTGGACACGTGGCTGCTAACGCCTCGGCATCTAAAAAAAGATATTTTCTGCGCCTTAGCAAAGCTTAAGATTTAGCCCGCATAAATTTGAGCGAGGAATGTCGTGCATGGTGACCGGCTAACTCAGAATGAAACCAACTCAGAACCACCTCAGAAAGGTGATGATTTAAAATATATAGAAAATTGTTTAAATAGGTTAAGTTAGATAAGGGTTACCGGCTATTTTAAAATTATTTTTTCATAGTTGTTAAAGGCCTTTCTGAGGTGGTTCTGAGTTGGTTTCATTCTGAGTTGGCATGGAACTATAATATACTTAGGTATTATCTTTGACAGCAATTTAAAGTGGAAAGAACACATTATCACTACAGCAAACAAACTTAGAAAATCAATACACTTCTTTAGACATACTCGCAACTTTTTAAACTTGAATCAACTCAAAACAATTTACTATGCTCTATGTCAATCTCTAATTGAATACGGTATTATAGCCTGGGGAGGAGCAAACGATGCCGCCATTGACCCGATCTTTAAAGCCCAGAAAGTAATTATTAATAATTATTAAACTAATTATTAAGATTAAAACTACCGATCACAAGCAGTTCGGATGAAATCTTTAGGAGAATCTGTGTCTTGGACATTAGGCAAATTTATGCAAAAAACATATAAGCATACCTCTTCAAACACAGAACTACCTTTGAAAATGTCCAAACGGCTCGCGATACTAGAACCAAAGGGCATAATCTCCTACTTATCCCTTTTGCTAAAACAACCTTTGGCCAAAGAAATTTTAGATACTTTGCAACAAAACTATCTAATACACTTCCACTGGCAATTAGACAACACACAATGTATCTTAAATATAAATCTGACACCAAGTCCTGGATTACCAGCCAAAATAGATCCAACATCAAAGATTATATCAAAACTAACTTATAAGTATTTATTTTTTCAATTTTACGTTGATGATTAACTGTTACTTGTAATATTGTGTTATTATTTGTACTTTGTATGTGTTATTATTATAAACTGCTCATGCTAAGCGCCTGCTCTCAACACAGGTTCTCCTAGTGAGACAGGCATAGAATAAAACAAATTGTAACTCAAAACTAATAAAGATGAATAATAAAAAATAAAAATAAAATTTAAAAAAATAGATGATGTGAACGATGTGAATGGTAACGATGACAAGTTATCGATATTATCGATAAAACCTTTATCGACATTTTATCCCAGGATAACTCCGGCCCTGCCTACATAAAACACCGCCGATGGGGGAAGCCGGGGCAACAAGCAACGCGTGCAGCTGGGAAATACTTCACATTTTGATTGGAAATCGCCAGCACTGGATATTTTCATTTAAGACACTGCACATTAGAGGTAATAAAAATTCCTTCCCTTTGCTCCTCCATTAATGTTGAGGTCGTGTTCGCTCCCGAGCCGATATCTCTCTGGAGCATTTGACCCCATCAGCCCTCTGAGCTCCCGGCATACTGGTTAGGGATAATGGCTTTATTTAACAATAAGAATTATTCAAAGTGTGTTGTCTTATTTTCCAGAGAGCATATGCCTTCCGCTAATGTTATGGCGGATTACTCGTGAACTTACATGCTTTGAATAGATGCTATGTTCCGCAATGTTCCACAATGTTCCGCATTGATATGCGGTGTTGCACCTGCGGCGACAAGCCTGCCATCTATGGCCTTTATGGGAAGGCATAAAATCTGTGTTCAACATAATTTTAACAATAAGACGTATCTAAGTAAAAAAAATCACTGTTACAGTTGAACGTATTTTTTTGATATGTATCATTTACATTAGTTCATGAGGCCCCGAGGAAAAAATCTTCAGGACCTGTGTCATCTTTGGGGATGCTGTGTGAAGAGTCTATCTGGGATTGAAGGGCATATGAATACATTCCTTCAACTGCGGTTAAGGCGATGGCGATAAGAGTCCGGCTGGAGAGGTCTAGGGTAGACCTCTCTCCACCGGTCTCTCCAAATCGGTCCCACCACGCAGTAACTGGGCAAACGCATTCGCCGCCAAGATCTAGACAAACCTCACCCCTTTAACCCAGGAAACCCTGCTAAGTTATCAAAGGTGGCGAACCATTTGAGGTGATATACCCACTAAGGTGGGTAATTTAAAAAAAAATGTTAAAATAAAAAATTTTCTAATTACTGATACGGTCTTCTCCCTCCGAATTCTCTTCAAAGTTTTGAAAATTTTCATTGTAAGGGGTTATTTCTAGAGTATATAAAAGTTACTTTGAACTCTTTAAACCATATTTTTTTGTAATTTCCATAACAAATATAGTATTTTTTACGAAAACATTTACAAAAAGTCCCAAGAATTGAGTCTCGCAAAAGAATGCTGATATATGAGAGTAAGAAGGATTTTGTTGCTATGGGAATACACTGCCTTGAGATAATTTGAATTATATTTATATATTTTTATTAAATAAATCAAAATATTCCCTCTTTTTGTGTTTTATTAAAAATAGTTCATTTTTAATGGTTTATCTAACATATTTTTTAGATTTAACAAGGTTGGGTTTTTCTCTGATATGTGAAATTTCAAAGTCAATCCGGAGGAAGAAAATGATACCTATCCATAAATTTTTATTAAAAAAATTGCGTGATTTTATATCTCCATTTAACACCCTTTTAACACTATAAGACAAATCAAAACAAGATTTTTTTCCCATACAGTCGTGACCCACCCTAATACCCACCTCCACAAAAAATGTACCAATTATGAAGAGAATTAAAAAATGCCAGCCACTGATTTATAACCTTTTATACCTACCGCAACACCATCATGATGATAATTTACTAGCAATCGCTAAGACAGATCAACGCAGTTCCTGTGTTCCTGTTTATAACTTGAAGCTTCATCGAATAGCCAATAAATGAATAAACGATAGCTCCGATGTTAATGCAAATGTCGGTTGGGAATTAGAATCTCCGACCTTCAATGTCCGCGTGTTGTACCGGAAAATTCCTGGCCGTCGTGTAACAAAAGTGTGACACCGGACCCTGGACATTGAGCACCGGGCACCGGGCACCAAGCACCGGACACCGAGCACTCGCTGGGCATTCCAGTATTCAAATGAATCTAGCTACATGGCTGCAGGTTCCCCGTATTTCGATTGGAAGCTGATTAATAATTATTGGAAGCGATGACTTCAACACGGTTGCGGTGATTCGCTGAAATTCGAATGTAATATTGTCTTCAAATAGCCGATTAGTGCCATTTTGTCTTTTAAAATTTGAAAGGTCCCTGTTAAACACTGATTCTACGAGGGTTGTCCAATGATTAAGGGCCCGCAACCCGGATTTGTACCGATTTATTACATATTTCCCTTAAACACGGTAAGTTTTAAAGCTCTTAAAAAATATATATTCTTGAAGATAATATCTAGACTTTGCCCGCGCCGAAACGCAAATTATATAAAATTCCCTAGATAGAAAAAAATTGCAAAGTATGCTCCAAAAATTATTATTAACATGTTTGTTTCAGTTATTTTTCAAGTTATATGTATGAAAAAATTCAGTGTTTCTTTAAATGCTGTTTAAGATAATGCACGCGAGATTTTTGCACTATTTTAAAGGAGTCGTGTTCTATTAAACATTTTGGCAATTTTCGCATCGATTTGGTCGCTGTAAATGTTAGCGCTCTCCTCTAATGCTGATTCCAGACTCACGGCGAGAAGTCTCGGCGAGAAGTTCTCGCCGAGACTTCTCGCGAGAACAAGCACTTATCCACACTCTCATTGTTCTCACTCGTGATCTGTTTCCCATCCGGTAAGGACGACATTACAGACGATATTCAAAATGCTGCAGGTTTGGCTCTGTGCGATAAATTGCAACTCTTGTTGATTGTTCCACATTTCTAACACAAGGAAACAAAATTTTCGAAACAAAAACCTAAATATAACGCACGTCTACTCTCAACCGCTCACTAAACAACATTGAGACAAAACGTGAGTGTAGTAGTCTTCTCGCTTCTCGCCCGAGAAATCCTTTGAAGCGGCCAAATTTACCGACAGTGATCCGAGAACAGGCGAGCCCGTGAAAGAGAATGCGAGAAACTCATCACATGCACGCTTCTCGGGTGTTCTCGGGGCTTCTCGCCGTGAGTCTGGAGGGGCTATAACATTCGTAATTTCGTATCTCTCAGTCTTCTTCTTTTCGGGCCCGGTTGCAGAGCCTTAAAGACTGTTCCTCATTTTCGGCGACGTTGACATTATTTCTCAATGCAGCACTAGCATGTAGCTCAAACTTTCCCCTAAAAAACGACCGGTGATCCAGCTTCGTAGCTGCTTTAGTGCGATCTTTGCGTCCGTTTGCGATGGATGCTTCGCTGTCGAATCCCGTCGCCTGCAATCGTCGTGCTTAATTATTCGCCTTCTCTAAGAGGGAGTCCTCCCTGTTGAAATTCTTAAGATCGCAATTTTTATCCCAGACGTCATCAAGTCTACCACATAAACGATTTTGAGGGAAAAATGGCGTTTGAAAATTAGGTGCTCATTGTATTGCCAACATGCTGAAGAGAAAAATCGTATGGAAAGCGCTCGGGTCTCTGTTTTTTTGTTTTTTCCAACGAAGGCGAATTTTTTTGGGTTGAAACATGATCAAAAATGCAATCAATTATATGAATTGCATCTTTTTCTTTACCTGAAGCAACATTTGGCCGGAAAACCTTTGGAGACTAACTAGGACGCGGAGGGAGAGGTGATAGCATATTTGACGGCGAAGTTCTTCGATAAGGGAATCAAGGACCTTGTGCCACGGCTCACCGAGTGAAAAATAGTTGGGATATGTAAAATTAGAACGGTCTTTAATTATTGGACAACCTTGTAGGTCCATTCGGCTTTCCTTCAAATTGTGATCAGCTGACAAGCATGACGATTGTACTTTTATGTGAAACACCCCAACACGGATATTACATACACTTGTATTTTTTTAATGTTTCATTATTCATTCAATTGTTTATTATTTTAGTTGAGAATTTAGTCGATTTTATATTGTGCCATGGCTTAAGCTTCGAGTATATCGAGTTCGGGATTTCATTGAGGAGCGATAAAGATTCCATGAGAGTTGATACCGACAGTTGAACCCTCGGCATATTTATATACAATATGCAGTCGGTTTAGGGAAAATACAGTATATCTATTTATTTATTTATTTATTTTCAAAAACAGCATAAAACCAATACATTGCAAAAGCGGTTAGAAAAGATACATAATAAATACATTTAAAGTAAAACATTTAGTTAAAACATAAGTGTTATTTCAAGCTTAAAATCGTTGTAGGAAATGTGGAAAATATCCACATTTTCCACAACGAGGCAGTTAATTAACCTAGTGAGTCTTCCCAGGGGCATCACCATTGGTAAGTTAGTTCTGCATCTGGGAAGAATCAAAAGTCTGTGTTGGCGACCTCGCGTGAAATTATCCGGGACATAGAATCCTATTTCAGCCAGAGTATCTGGTACCGATATAAAACCATTTAGAAGCTTATAAGCCATCAGCAGTAATGCGACATCTCTTCTGGAACTAAGGCTGCAGATACCCAGCATTCCCGAGATAAATGCTGTTGGAAACAGCCATGGGTAAAAACCTAACTCTCTCATATAGAGGTATCGTAAAAATTTCTTTTGTATTTTCTCGACCATTAGTACATAGACGATGTCCTCTGGCCCCCATATCTGAGATCCACTCTCGAGAATGCTACGCACCAAGCTAAAGTAAAGCAGCCTTATAACTAATTACACATTATAACTAAGTGTCCCCGAAGGGTTGTATAGAACAAATGTGTAAAGCATATTTTCTTTCAAATGCATCAAGGATAAAACTACTAGTCTATATACTGTGTATACCAGCATATGCAAACAAAAAATCAACACTGTAAATAAATTCTTTTGATATCCAAACCATCTTATTATTAAAGGAATTTTTGAAGTCGATTTTAGGTTTGAAATTATAATATGAGGGAGGGCAACTTACTGTCGCAAGATCAACCGCGATAAACAATATTCAAAAAGAAAAGTTTCCCTTAGGTGAGAAAACATTTTGTTAGAATCAGAGCAAAGATTCTCTCAGAATGAAGTCATGGTGAGGAAGACCATTCAAAATTGAACTTTTTTCCTGAAAATGACAATCGTTGTGAATAGTGACCAGGGTATCTAGCACGGTCGATCGATAAGGGATTTATCGATAACGTTGATAACTTGTCATCGTCCAAGAGCATGACTGCAGATCGTTAACGTGCAAACAACGGTTCACGTCGAATAAATTGACAACACTTAGTCGCTGTGAACTGATATTTATTCGTTGGCAATCTGCAGTCATGCTCGAGAACAATGACAAGTTACCGACATTATCGATAAAATCTTTATCGATCGTCCGTGCTAGGTACCCTGATCTGAAACCTAACCTAAACATAACCTAACCTAACTCAACCATCAACTTCTCTCAGCCACTCAACAATCGCCTAATTGGAAATGTTATAGTTTCACTGCCCCCTATCTGTTGAGACTCTTCTGCGTTGAAACATTGGTAGTTACTTTTATGGTTATTTCCTTTTGGGGTATTATGCCGTGTTGCGCTACCTCCTCCTTTAGCCAACGTTTCGGACAGCGTTACAGTGTCCATCATCAGGGCAGATGTGTAAATGTTAGAGATGAAATGTGTGCTTAAGTACTTCGAAGCAATACCGTGTCGCCAGCACCAATCCACTGCGGGCTGGCATTACAGTATACTTCAAGATGGTTTTTTGCATTTAGCTTTGGTGTAGCCGTCAATTACCGGATACCAAGAACTATTGAGCTTAGCTCCGTCGTCTCTATTAATGTTAATGGGATTTTTATGAATTTCAATTGCCTCTGTAATTAAGCGTGCTCTATAGGTTTTGGGTCTTCCCAGGACTTCAGGAACAAATCCGAAGTAATGGCCGGTTTCAAATAAATGCTCGGCGATTGCCGATTTGTCAGGGTGGCCAAGTTTACATGCTCGAAAGTGTTCCGATATCATGTTCCGATATCATGTAGCATGTAAACTTGGCCACCCTGACAAATCGGCAATCGCCGAGCATTTATTTGAAACCGGCCATTACTTCGGATTTGTTCCTGAAGTCCTGGGAAGACCCAAAACCTATAGAGCACGCTTAATTACAGAGGCAATTGAAATTCATAAAAATCCCATTAACATTAATAGAGACGACGGAGCTAAGCTCAATAGTTCTTGGTATCCGGTAATTGACGGCTACACCAAAGCTAAATGCAAAAAACCATCTTGAAGTATACTGTAATGCCAGCCCGCAGTGGATTGGTGCTGGCGACACGGTATTGCTTCGAAGTACTTAAGCACACATTTCATCTCTAACATTTACACATCTGCCCTGATGATGGACACTGTAACGCTGTCCGAAACGTTGGCTAAAGGAGGAGGTAGCGCAACACGGCATAATACCCCAAAAGGAAATAACCATAAAATTTTTGGCCGTGAAAATCTAAAATCACATTGGTAGTTACTGGCCATGCAAACATTAGTTCAGCCATAGACATTAAATCTATGAGCTCAGATACGTTGGTTCTCGTAATTAGATTTATTACCTCACAACTTACAGTCCGATAAAATTGGGATACCTATTTGAGATAAACATGTGTATTTCACAAATTTGTGTACATTATATTATTACTAGCAGTTGTTATAAACCCCTTCCGGAGGTTTTTGCTGCTAGGCCCAGCGGGCGGCTTTTGGTTCGGCATTACCCAATTTGAGTATTGGTGATCATTTAATAAATCCGTTAGGAACTGGTTCCAAAAATAGCCGTTCCTCGGGTCTACTGGGAACCAGTGACAGCTAGTCACCGGGAAAATTAATCGCGACAGGCAATGACGTCATATATATATAGACGCGTGGAATTATTATTCACAACTGCCAAAACAATATTGATCTTATTCTTACAAAGCCACGAAATTACTAATCCAATAGTACTTATTGTCATATATAATATATAGACGCGTGGTATTATTATTCACAACTGCCAAAACAATATTGATCTTATTCTTACAAAGCCACGAAATTACTAATCCAATAGTACTTATTGTCATATATATAGACGCGTGGTATTATTATTCACAACTGCCAAAACAATATTGATCTTATTCTTACAAAGCCACGAAATTACTAATCCAATAGTACTTATTGTCATATATATAGACGCGTGGTATTATTATTCACAACTGCCAAAACAATATTGATCCTATTCTTACAAAGCCACGAAATTACTAATCCAATAGTACTTATTGTCTTATATAATATATAGACGCGTGGTATTATTATTCACAACTGCCAAAACAATATTGATCTTATTCTTACAAATCCACGAAATTACTAATCCAATAGTACTTACGCCTGCCAGGCGTTGCTCCTCTGCTAGCTGTTAACGTAAGTGGCGCCGTCTTTTGGCATTGCTTTAATTCGTTATCTATTACAAAAGTAGATTTGTATACAAACTCAACGTACGAAATCGGTTTTGCGTAAGGCGCGGCGTCAGAGATGTATTCTTAGTCGAATTTTTAAATTTCAACCGTAGAGTCGCTAGGCTATTCATGATTTTTTTTACATTAACTCCACACAGGAGGCCCTGAGGAAAATAATTTCCCACAGGGCCTGTGTCACCTGAGATGCTGTGTGGAGGGTCTTTTTGAGGAGAGGAAGGATCTTGAAAGATGATCTTGAAGAGACCCATGTTGTAGGAAGGAGGAAACACACAGGCCAGCAAATCGTTTCACAGCCGAGCGACCCGTTCTCATGTGACAAATGGCAATGATGATGATTGATTTGAATTAGATTCGTCAATGTTCATCCTTGTACAGAAAAATGTTTTTAGTGATGTAACTTCTAACACAGTTATCTATAAATAGTGAAAAGTTTGTCCAGTAAATAACACAATGCGAAATAGTTGAAACCAGCAACGATTGTTAGGTAGGTGCACTTTGTGAAAATTCATATTCAAATAATATCAGTTACACCACGAAGCAATTCTATTAAATAATTCAATGTACATTTATAATGCGTATCACACGTTAATAACATTAGCATAATTCGTGTCGTATCCGATAAGAATGCATTCCCTAGTAGGCTTGCGAATAACTTAACTTTACAATATAATCATAAATAATATGTCCACAAATGAAATCGACTATCTTTAACATATGTTTCCGTGGGAGGAGATTTGCAGGGAAGCTTTGAGGTCTGTGTAATGATTTTCAGTTCACAAAGATCAAACCACTAAAGAAATAGAGCGAAGAATAAATAGCAAATGGATGGAAGAAATACTGGTCTTTGAAAGAAGTCTTGAAATCCAAGGAGCTAAGTATGCAAATAAAAAGAAAAGTCCTCAACACATGTATACTTCCAGTTATCACCTATGGATGTGAAACTTGGGCACTCACCAAACGCCACAGAGAAAAGTTGGAACGCTGCCAGAGAGCCATGGAGAGAAGTTTGATAGGAATAAGGAAACAGAACAGAGTGAGATGTAGCATAATAAGAGAAATAACTAAAACCACCAATATAGTCACCCGAATAGACCAACAGAAGTGGAGATGGTCAGGGCACATGATCCGCGATCCACAAGAAAAATGGTGCAAGAATGTCACGGAATGGTATCCCAGAGATGGCAAGAGAAGTAGAGGACGTCAACAAGTAAGATGGGAAGACGACCTAAAACTCACGGCTGGTCATCATTGGAGAAGAGTAGCGCGTGACAGGTTCCAGTGGAAAATGTTAGAGGAGGCCTATGCCAAGAGGCAAACTGAGCTTCGGGATATACTATAACAAACAAGAACATGTCTAGTATTCATACCTAACAGAAGTTCAGCTTAAAAAGGCTTATTATTATTATTATTATTAATGATTTTCAGTTGAGTGAACTCTAGAACTTTTATTTAAATTTAAGTGTCATTTTTCAAAGTCTTTGAAGAAATTAAATAAGCAATACAGTACCTACCTATAATGTAATATTTTTGACAGAAAACTAATTTAATTGTCATTTTCAAATTTGGAATTGATTTGTTCAGACTACACATAATTTTTCGCCGGTCCGTGGTTCTAGTAAACAAATAAACAAATCGGTTGTTTATTGTAAGTCATTCTAAAATTCAAAATCATTATATTTTATTCCGCCTTTCTTACAACAGTTTGTGGTATAAAATGGCCACCATGGCGTGCATCATATAGTTTTTCAAGGTTCATATTTACGTCAGCACCACTCAGGAGGCTCTGAGGAAAAAATGGTTCAGGGCCTACGTCATCTATGAAGATGCGGTGTGGAAAGTATTTTTAAGGAAAGGAAGGAGAAAAAAAGCTAAGTTAGCAAACGTCGCGAACCACTTGAGGTGACCTATGGCAGGGGTTTATTACGGAAATATACTTTTGGGGAAACTTCACTGGTTTAAAACGTGAAAATACAAATTAACATATGTGTATGTACTTACTTTTTTTTTTTTTATTAATTTCAATAACAAGGTTTGTACATGTATGTATGATGTATATAATAAGTATAGATTCTTTTTTTTTTCACAGACCTCCTCACTAGGATTTCCTGTTCTGAGGTGGCCTGTAAACTGAACTGAACTGTTTGTTTATAGTTTTAAAAATATAAAGCTTTAGACCACACAACTGAAGTAAAACTTCTGCTACATCTATATATCGGATAGGAAGAGAGAAAGAAAATGTGCACGCGCACTGCTCTCTCTCTCTTGCTCCTACAGTATGATACAGACAATAGGCCTGCACTGTGTAACGTAACTGGCTATGAGAGAAAAAGAGTAAGAAAATGTATGCTCGCACCTCTCTCTCTTGCCCCCTACAGTAATATACAAAGCGTCCTCCCTCTCAACTACCGTTCGCCTTGCTTTTCGTAACGCTCTCGTCACGCATTTGCCAGCTTACTCCCCAAGTCAAGTTTTACTTCAAAAATACAATAAAAGCTTTTTACGAATTATTGTTAGCAAGTTTTATTTGAAGAAATCCATTTTATTTTTTCTTTTATATACTCAATAAAATTGTTATTTAATTTATAACAGTTTATTTCTAAATAAGATCTGCTGTGTAAAACCAATAGTTTTTTTTTTATTATAAGCATTACGTAAAAATAATAAAAATCTCTTTAAGTGGCCTAACCACAGTTTGATGACAACCTTGACAAACTTCGGATGGCAAAATTGTTGTCACGCAATGATAATGTGACAGCTGTTTTTTTTATAAATTGAATAACAATTTTTTTGAAGTAATAATAATAATAAAAATAATCTTTATTCAATGAAATAACAACAATATAACTAAAAAAAAATTACATGCTCAAAGTAGTTTACAAATAGATTACATCAATCAGTACAGAAAAATTAACAAATAGGAAGTAACGTAAGAAAGGTTACACAGGAGTAGTATAGTTATACAGTATTTTTAGTTGTGCATAGCCTGCCTCACTAGGTGAACCTGTTTTGAGGCAGAATTTTTGTTAATTGTTTCTCGCAATTTTATCTATGGTTTTTTATAATTGTGTAAAGTAGGTTTCCATACAGCAAAAACTTTATTTTAGTGAACATTATTGTTTGCATATACCTACACAATTCATAAACTGCAAGGTTATTACTACAATAACAACTGTCAATGACTGGGCGTTTGGGTGAGGGCACCAGTATAGGCTCGATCATTAGAATGTATCCATATTTTAACATATTATTTAAACTCTCTCTGTGTTTGACTCAGTTTGATGTTTTCTGGGAGAATGTTGAATATTTTTGTGGCAAAGTATCTAAAGCTACGTTGACCAAAGGTGGAAGAGAGTGAGAGTGGAACTTGCAATATGTCTTTGTTAGAGTTACGTGTAAATCTTATGTTTATTTTTTTTCGTAATATATATAGTGTATTAGTTCTGTTTGACATGTACTCCTCAATATCTTGTTTATGCTCTCAAATACGTTACAAATCACCTTTCCGATGGTCAATATCCATTATGTGGTGATCATCTTTCGCTGATGTAAAAGGCTATTTTGTCTTTCACATTAGCGAAAAATCTTTTGGAGTGAATAATTTGTTGCACAAACTTTTGAAGTAAATGATTGCGACACTCAAATTTCTAGATGATTTAATTCGGATATGGTCTCGTTTGGATTATCTTACGATAAGTAATGCTGTCGCCGACCAATATAAGTTGCATGTATCAAGTTATGCGATTAAACGGAAGTTTTGGACCCTTCCTGTATAATTTTTGTACAAAGCATGTTCTTTAGGTAATGTACCTTGGTTCTCAGTTCTTGCACAAATTCAACAATATTTATTTTTAACGCCGAGGTATAAAAATTCTCAAAATTGTCTGTTAAAAATTGCTATATAATTTAATCTATATGTATGATCACTTTGCGATCACGTCTATCACTTCCACTCCATCCTGCAGCGACCTTCTTCAATAGCAGTTTGACACTCTCGTTACGCTGTAACTTCCACTGTGAGTAATGCGCATTTCTCCCACTCACTTGAAACTAATACATTTGACTTATTATACATTTTTGGTACATATGGGATATGTTGACAGCCATCAAAAGCTTGGACAGTTGAACAAGCCCAATTCCTTCAGTCATCCCCGATACTGTTGCTATATTGACGTCCATTTAGATTTTCGGTCTCAGTTTCTGTAAATTTGACGCTACACATGTCCACACTCCAACAGTATTTTTGACATTAAGCCAACTCTTTGCTCAGATTGACAATAATGTTTCGCTCGAAACATGTTTAGGGCAATAAGTTTATAGTTTAGGGTTCTTTCACCGTATTTATTGGGACATTTCGGAACCACCTATCTCTTCATTTTGAGTGAATCTTGTAATATGTTAGTGATGAAATTATATTTGACAATTTAAATAAATAATATTTACAGAAGTTAAAAAAAATTAAAGTTCATTGAAAGCTATTAGCTATTATAAACTATTAAAAGGAGTAGTAGCAAAAATTTCTTAAAAAGAAAAATAAATAAAGCCCCTTTCGCACAAACATACAGACACTGCTTTTTAATTATTAAAAAAAAAGATTTTTGAATATTATTTTATTTTGCCTGCATGTTTTATTACTCTTTTTTAATTATTGAATTGTTTAAATGAATAAATAAATAAATACAAAAAAAGTCTTCTGATTTGTAAGTCCTTAGGAGGCACATAGGGTATTTCTATCTATCTTTATAATATAAAATATTTTATAAGCATAAAAATGTATACGTGTATATAATATAAATGTACAAAATTAGATATTATATGTGTATAAATATTATTTTAAGCATATTATACAAGATATCGGGAGTAAAGTGCATAAACTTCGGGAGGTGATTCACCATATAGTACAAGTAAAAAAGAAAAAAAAAATACTTGTTTGGAATTCCAAATTCAAAAATATATTTAATTAATTAAATCTAACCTATCCCCACACTTTGACAATCACCGTCGTTTTAACGTTCGTGCTCTAACTGCCGGTATTCAGCCTATGTTACTAAAAAGGATTTTGTTTTTCTATAATTGCAACAGATGTCGCTAATGTAATTCAGTCTTTTGAATTAAAACTATTTCGACGCGAATTTAGACAGTGACACCTCTGTCGAATTCTTTTTAAACTAAATATTGTTAATTTTGTGGGTGGTAACCGAATCTCAATTCTTTTGATGGAAGGCTGGCCCTTAAAGAGATGCATGAGGATAGTTTTTACATAGATCTGTCGAACATCAAATACTCTCATTATTTTGAATATAAGGTCACTGTTTGCAGTTAGAGGAAGTTTGAGAATAATTTTCATAATTGTTTTCTGCGCCTTTTCGACAGGATCTAGAGCTGATGAAGTGCCCCCTCCCCATGCAGTGATACCATACTCAATGATAGATTGGGTGATTGCAAAATAAATCGTTTTTAAGAGTTCTAAGTTAACAAAGTTCCTTATGGATCTGAAGAAGTGTATTGTTTTTCTAATTTTACTTGCAATGATCTGGGTGTGTAGGTTCCATTTGAGGTATGGGTCAATGGTGAGGCCGAGGTACTTCATCTGTGAAGTGCGCTCTAAACTGGGGCACTCACTACATTCATTGGAATTCGTACAGCTATGAATTTTTATGGAGTAATCATCATTATGTTGGCCTGTAGTATTGATGCTTGAAGTAACATATTTTGTTTTCTTCGTGTTAAGGGTAAGTGTGTTGATATCTAACCATTTTTTAATGAAGTTAATATTTTCTTCAGCTTTTTTAAATACAGCTGACCAATTATTGTCTTCGAATAATAAGACAGTATCGTCTAAATAAAGTATTAAAGGAAAATAAAGCTTTTTATGATTATTAAATATTTACAGTTTCTAAGTCCATTCGAGGCCGTAATAAAAGCATGGCCGCCCGACACATGCAATGATAGTTAATAGATTTTTATCCGGTGCCGATCTGCGTGAGATCATAAATAGAATTCGCACTTTAATGAATACGTAATACGAATAATTGGTCAATAAAACGAGCTAACAACTTCAAGTTACAGCGTTTGTAAAACCGAGCGACGGGCTTCGGTGCAATTGCATTTGGTACAGCTAAAACAAGTAATAATATAATATAACTATAAAGACTATTATGAAAAGATAACACAATAATTACCTCAGGTAAATCTTTATGATATGTTAGTTGAGATGGAGGAACGTAAGGACCGTTCGAAGAATGTGATCCTACCGAATGTCCCAGAGTGCAACTCAAATTCGACTACAGACGGCTTTACTCAAGTTAAATATAAACTATATAATATAAACTATAAAGACTATTATGAAAAGATAACACAATAATTACCTCAGGTAAATCTTTATGATATGTTAGTTGAGATGGAGGAACGTAAGGACCGTTCGAAGAATGTGATCCTACCGAATGTCCCAGAGTGCAACTCAAATTCGACTACAGACGGCTTTACTCAAGTTAAAAAACAAGTTGTACCCACATTATGTTTGATGAATGCAGATATTAACTTTGATGAAGATTAAGACATGTATAATTGGCAGAAAAATATTTGATAACGTGAGACCTATAAAAATCGACCCGTTCTCATGTGACTAATGTCAACCGTGTACAAATGTTGGGCGCGTGTTTGGCGTATTTCCCGACTATGCACCGGTGCCGAGGGGATCAATGACGCTAGTTCCTCGGAGCATCTTCCATTGTAATACCGGTAGCACAAGGACAGCATTCCCACCTGACGCCTGTGCTCTAAAGATTGCAGTCCGTATGTTAAGATGGGAGAACCTATCAAACGGACCGCCCGTTTCTGCACAGAGTCAAGGTTTTTTTTAGGTATTTTGGAGCTCCAGACCAGAGGTGGCTGCCAAATTCAACCGTGGGGCGCACCTGCGATTTGTACAGGGTTAGCAGTTGTGTACTATTAAAGTATCTGCGGGCCCTATACAGTACGCCCAGTTTCGGAGAGGCTAACTTAAATCTGGTTTCGATGGAGCCCCCGTACCTGAGCTGGTCACTTAGAGTTACACCAAGCATATCGATGGAGGTCCTGTTCGGAAGATTGCTTCCGTTGAAGGAGACCAGATTTTTATTTCGATCCCTTTTAGACGTTATCAAACATGATTGGGTCTTTGAAACATTAAATTCGACGAGGTTATTCTTACCCCAAGAGAAAACACTCTCGAAGTAACCGTCCATTCTTTGCTTCAAAGCCCTCCGAGCTATTGGAGTTTGTGTGCCCCTTGGGGGATTGTCAAACAAAAAGCTATCATGGACTGTACTGTCATCCGCGTAACAATGAATCGGTGCACATGATGAGAGGTCATTGATGTGCAACAGAAACAAAGTCGGTGACAGAACCGATCCCTGTGTGACGCCAGCATTTATCGAATGCGAGGAAGAGGTGAAACCGTCAGCAACCGCCTGAATCGACCTCTCCCTCAAAAAGTCAGCAATCCACGTACACAAGGATGCGGGAAGTCCGTAAGAAGACAGTTTGTTGACAAGCCCTCGGTGCCAAACCTGGTCAAAGGCCTTGGAAATATCCAGTGCAACCGTTTGGGTCTCACCGAAATGTTCCAGGCACCGCCCCCAAACATGCGTCCATAAATGATACCACTAGCTAAACAATTTATTTAATTAAGTGAAGACAATTTTCGTTATGTGTTTTTGGGGTGTTATGCCGTGTTGCGATACCTCTAAAGAAGAAGGTAGCGCAACACGGCATAACACCCCAAAAACACATATCGAAAATACTTTTGGCCGTGAAAATCTTAAAACGTATCTAAGTAAAAACAATATTAGTAAAACTAAATAAAAAATCTGGAAACAGAAAAATTAGCAAAAAGATATTGGCACCTCTGGGACTCGAACCCACAACCTTCGGCTTTCCGGACCGCAGCTCTGCCAACTGAGCTAAGGTGTCCGTTGGTCAGTTGGCAGAGCTGCGGCCCGGAAAGCCGAAGATCCTGTGTTCGAGTCTCAGAGGTGCCAATATCTTTTTCTCAGTTTTCTGTTTCCAGATTTTCAATTCAGTTTCGCTAATATTGTCTTTATTTAATTAAATGTTACAATTTGTTTTTTTTTTCTCTTCATTTAATTAAATGTTTTATTCTTAAAGTAAAAAATTAAAATAAATAAACGGATGTTTAATAAATGCAAATTATCGAAAGGCAAAAGATTTAAACTTTGTAGAACGGCGTAAGAACGCTTCAGCAAAGACAACAATTGACAGAATGCGGAACAAATGGAGGAGAGAAAGAAAAAGGAAGAAACTTATTTACAGATCAAAAGTATAAATGGTTTACCCAAAATTGTCAAACGTCACTCAAAAAACTTCCCACAAAACTAGCACTCGACTACCAAAATGTCAGATATATCAGAACCAAATTTGTAGAACCCCATACCAGCTCAGATATGGGGGCTCCATCGAAGCCAGGGTAAAGTTAGCCTCCCGAAAACTGCGCGTACTGTACAGGGCCCGCGCAGATACTTTAATAGTACACAACTGTACAAATCACAAGGGCGCCTCATGGTTGAATTTGGCAGCCACCTCTAGTCTGGAGTTCCTAAATACCTGAAAATACCCTCGACTCTGTGCAAAAACGGGCGGTCCGTTTGATAGATTCTCCCATCTTAACTGACGGATTATAATCTTTAGAGCACAGGCGTCGGGTGGCAATGCTATTCTCGTTCTACCGGTATTACAATGGAAGATGCTCCGAGGAACTAGCGTCATAGATCCCCTCGGCACCGGTGCATAGTCGGGAAACACGCCAAACGCGCGCCTAACATTTGTACACGGTTGACATTAGTCACATGAGAACGGGTCGTTTCTATGACTCGTTCTTGTGTTCAACAGCTCGACTGTGGAACGGTTTGCTGGCCCCAATGTTTCCTCCTTCCTACAACGTGGGTCTATTCAAGACCAATGTGCATTCCTTCCTCTCCTCAACAAGACCCTCCATACAGCATCTCAGATGACATAGGTCCTGAGGGAAATTATTTTTCTCAGGGTCTCCTGTGTGGAGTTAATGTAAAAAAAATACCTGTATACCTCATATAAAACTACGTGTTATTATGGCTATGACCTATTGCTACTCTCGGAAACCTGGCTGAATCAAAACATAGACACTTCAGAACTAAAACTTTCGCACGATAATATATTTCGTATAATATATTATCGTGTGTAAGTTTTAATAATACAACATATCAAATAAAATTTAACACAAGGTCACCCCACACGTTCACACTATAATGTGTTAGTTTCCTTCAGCCTAGCAGGTACCATTATTCTGTACGAAACATTAAGAGAGCATTACCAGAGAAAGCCGGAAATACATCATTTTCAAAAAAGTTTTTAGACGTATTGACTCTTTTCCACAAAAAATTATAAATGGATTTCGAAAGATTGTTCTTTTATCTAGCATTCGAATGTAATAAATTTTTAGATTTTTTTTAAATTTTTAGGATAATAAGGTTATTCCATAGGTCGTTGGCAGATTTGTTAAATTTTCAAAAAAGTTTTTGTATTATACCACACCCATTTCAAATAATGTAATCATGAAGTAAAATAAATCAATACATCATCTAGCAGAGTTATGTATTAGAATTTTAATTTTAGTTTCAATAAAATCATTAAAAAATATGTACGAACATGTGTTTCTTGACGAAAATTGGTCCATTTGTGTATTTATTTGCGCACTTACAAACTAATATATTTCAGATTTTTTTAACATTCTTATTAAATTTAGACATTATTGAAAAATGATAAATACTTATAATCAAAAAATTACTACAAAAAGTACACTATTTTAATAGTTTTATCATCACGCCTTTCAGCATTTTTGGATGAAGGTATAAATTAAAGCTAATTTGGATTGAAATAAATTCGATAATGAGTTATAATTTAAAAAAGCTGGTACGGAGAATAATTAATCTTTCTCATTGTAACCGCCCTGCACGATCGGAAGAACAACTTTCGACGAAATGTGGATTTTCGTCCGCTGGCTGGTTAAACGCTCTTAATGTAACAATATTGTTCTTTCGCTACCCATGCTATTTATTTGTTTACAAAATTAATAACCTCAACAAAAACTTACCCTGGTGAGGTTGGTCCTGGTGAAAAATTGAATTGTACGCAGTAATACCTACCACGCAAAAAAAAAAAACAATAAAAATATAGATACATTTTATGAACGTCACAAAAAGTGTGCATTTTTCTTTTTGCACCTATATCTAATATAAATAAAAAACAGTAAAGAATGTCTCACACTATAAACCCGACATTAACCATTGCTTTTTGGCTAACATGTGTACCTACGATTATTTTAGGAGGTAGATACCTAAGTATACATAATATTACAAAATGTGTTTCGCAGAAGTATTGGTACATAACTGGTATATTCTACAATACATTAAAGGGGTCGGCCAACCCGCGGCCCGCGATCTTTAATTTCAATAAACTTAAGTTCCTATAATTACACGAACTGTGACTACGCGCGCTAACAAGGTCTTTTTTACATTAGCTCCACTCAGGAGGCTCTGAGGAAAATATTTCCCCTCAGGGCCTATGTCGTCTTTTGGGATGCTGTGTAGAGGGTAATTTAGGAAAGGAGAGGAAGTTCTGGGACGGAAAGAGGTTTTAGGGGTGACCCGGACAAACCTCACCTCTTGAACCCGGGCACCCCTGCTAAGTCACCAAACCACTTGGGGTGACCTATGGCAGAGGTGTTGTTTATCCAATAAGTGGTTCCTGAGGCGGCGGTACCCATAACCGCCTCCCAAATTTAAATAATTAAATAATCTAATTTAAATAGTCTCATACTGACTCACAATGGAGAAAAACCATTCTCTTGTTCAAACTGTAACTATGCAATTATGCATGTTTACAAAAGTTTTATTCACACCTACTCACGCTTGAAAAAACCATTTTCTTGTTCAAACTGTGACTATGCATTTTTACAAAAGTCTTATTTACACCTACTCATGGTGGAAAAAAACATTCTCTTGTTCAAACTGTAACTATGCATTTTTACAAAAGTCTTATTTACACCTACTCATGGTGGAAAAAAACATTCTCTTGTTCAAACTGTAACTATGCATTTTTACAAATGTCTTATTTACACCTACTCATGGTGGAAAAAAACATTCTCTTGTTCAAACTGTAACTATGCATTTTTACAAAAGTCTTATTTACACCTACTCATGGTGGAAAAAAACATTCTCTTGTTCAAACTGTAACTACGCATGTTTACAAATGTCTTATTCACACCTACTCACGGTGGAAAAAATCATTATCTTGTTCAAACTATAACTGCATGTTTACAAAGACTATTTTTTTTATTTATTGCATCTTCTGTTTTTAATACATTTTTATACATTAATATGTAATTATTAACTCAACTAGGGTTCGCCTGTATCGGGGTTAATAATTTCACAATTTATTAAAAGTAACACATAAATATCGGTCATTACCAAACCGTTAAGTATAAGCAAAATTATAAAATTTTAAAATGACAATGAAAAAGGGAGGAAATTTGTAGAAAAAATAAAATATGAATTAACAACCATTTTCAACAATAGAGAAAATTTAAAAAATATACTCATATATCCTTATAGTTAATAAAAATGTAAGTAAAAAATAAAAATAATGATAAAAACAAATATTTATAAAGCATATTTATTACATGTTAAAAAACAAAATTAAAGTGAATAAGTATCAAATAATTTTGAAATAAATATGAAAGGAACTTTTTTGGTCAGAATTGAGAGACTACAGCTTAAGTTAGCAAAGTATAGCATAATATAGTTTTCATCCCAGTGAAGTGCCATTATTTAGGTGTCATTATTTAAATTTAAATTTTTAACCTCACTTAAACTTGGTTAACAATTTTATGAAGTACGCAAAATAATTTAAGTATCGAAAGACAATATTGTTACAATAATATTTCTCAAAATTTAAACAGTCACATACCGACTCACGATGGAGAAAACCATTTTCTTCTTCAAAATGACTATACATGCTCACAAAAGTACACGTCAAGTACTGACTCACAGTGGAGAAAACCATTTTAATATCCCAACTGGAGTTATTCATATTTTTGAAAGTCCTGTTTAAAGGGTACAAGCTGAATCACAAAGGAGAAAAACCACTCTCTTGTTCCGACTGTAACTATTCATGTTCACAAAAGTCTAATTTAAATAGTCACACACCAGCGGAAGCACACAATACTCGAACTCGTGTCTGTGATTTGCGATTTGTAAGTAACATAACGCACACCTAGATAAAGAGTAGTACAACTCAAAATACCTCTTTTTTCAAGAACAGCGAAAAACATTTTACTCGATTTCTATTTGACCGATTAAAATTATTGTTATATGATATTGTATGTTATTTTACTGGGATATTTATTTGCTTAATTACTTAACCATCAAATGCACGTGTCACGCATTTATTAATTAATTTCGTGTTATTTTAGTATTTGTGACAAAATCGTTGTTTAATAATTTTATCAACTCAAATTGATTCCATATTAGTGATAAATTTTGAATTAATGCACTCTTATTCTGTATATTATGTTTTATAATCTTCACAATACCGGAGTAAGTGGAATTGATATGTAGAACGCCCGAGAAACAAGACAAGTTCAATCACGAATATCAAATCAACTCAAAATTTTCACGAACTATGACTGCGGTTAATCACGAATACAAGACTAAGTCGAAATAATCCAGTCTTGACAGCACCTTCCCCTACAGCTGGTATGTCGTAACTGGTGATGCGTTACTATTGTTGGTGGGGGTTTTCGTAGAGCAATTCAGAAAGACTGACTTAATGCCATCTACAATTTTACTGATGGAGATTTTTAAAACAGGTATTTTTGTGGTTTGTGCAGTTTTCGACGCAGATTCCGAAAATAGCTCGATTTTGGATTATTTCGAGTTGTGCTACTCTTTATCTAGGTGTGCGATAATATCAAAATTCATTCCCCAGTTGTGGCTATCGATATTAACTAAAAATCAGTATTTAACCTGTGCGGCTCTTGGAAAACTTTAGGTCGTCAATGGGTTTGGTTGGCCAGACCTGCGTTATATGCATCATTATTTTTTGTCCGTCAATATTATTATATAGCTCGAGTGTGTAGTATGTGAAGATGTAATATCAATTACGTTGAAGGCCATTAATTACACCCAATCACCACCGACTCCGATCTCGGTTCTTTGATTGAGTTTTCCGTTACATTACATTAGTTTAGTTCTATCATTCCAATTTTGTAACTGAGGTAGTGATTCTTGGAAGCTGCCACAGGCCGCAATAAAAGGAGATATAATGACGTTCTCAATTCCAATTTGAAGCACTCAAATAAATTAAAACATTATAATAGAAATTGTTGAAAATTACTAAGGTAAGATAAGTACCAAAAATCAGTGATTTTTAGCAAGATAACTTACTTTCTAAGTTAAACACAGATAGCCACACGAAAATAAGCGAGGCAAATTAGAAAGGGAATTTTCCAGAAAACCACGCATATATTTCAAATTGAATTTTTATTTATTTCAAAAAAAATTCATAGACAAAATTATTGCAAATCAAACTGTACAATATTAAAAACAACAAATAAAATTAAATATCTCGGAGTAATTATCGACAAAAATCTGAAATGGAAGGAACAAATATGTCAAGTAGTAAACAAAATCAGAAAATTAATGTATATATTTTTAAGAATTAGAAATTTTCTGTCGATAAAAAATCTATATGTAATCTACTATGCCTTAGTTCAATCCACTCTACAATACGCTATTATTAGTTGGGGATCCGCGTATAAATGTAACCTTCTTCCAATAGAAATTGTACAAAGGACAAATTATTAAAATTATATTAAAAAAATCCTTAGACTACCCAACAGAACGCCTGTTTGAAGAATTTCAAGTACCCACATTTAAAGATTTATATATTAAAAATTCATTGATTCAAATTATAAAGGAAAAAGATAAATATCCATTTTTAAATGAAAACAGAACTCGACTTAAACATGTTTTTCTATGCCCAAAACTAAAGACGTCTTTTGCACAGCATCATTATACTTACCAGGGAAGAACTTTTTTCAATCGTCTACCAGAAGAAATCAGAAGCATTAATGATAAAACCCGAATACTGCTCTCTGTCAACAGACATTTTAAAAATATTCTTAAGAAAAAAACTACTGTCAATTACAAATATCCTTAGTTTTCCATTACATTCTTTCTTTTTTTTTAAAAAATTACACCATTATCAAATAAATACTGCAGCTCACATATATTTATGTAAATTAATTATTTAAGTACTAACTTATAACTAATAACTAATAGCATTTATGTACACTCGCCTTCCATACACAAGCAAATTCTTTAAATGGAAGTGTAGTAAAAAAAAATACCTGTAAAAAAATATATATATATTTGTTGTGAAATTGTAATTATAATAGATGTTTCAATAAATAAAAAAAAAAAAAAATATATATATATATATATATATATTTTTTTTTATATATATATATATATATATACATATCAGAATAGCCAGGTCCCTTCCTACCATCCCACGCCTTCCCATTCACCTTTACTTCTTATTTCCTTCCCGTGTTAATGTCATCAATGTAATTTAATTATTTTTTACATATTTTTTTTGCATTAGCTTCACATAAGAAGTCTTGAGGAAAACAATTTCTCTCAGGGCCTAAGTCATCATTCGAGATGCCGTATGGAATATTCTTGGAAGGAAAAATGTATGAGAGGTCTGTAAGAATTTTGCGTTCACCGTGTTCACGACTGACAGACATATATAGTGACAGCTTGAAATAACTTTAGCCGTATTTGGTGACCAGATCTGATTAATCAGGTACTCCCCACCTTCCTCCTCCCCATCTCCTTCCCCTCCTTACTACCTACTACTACACTACTACCCTACCTTCAGCCTCACAACATACCCCAATTGGGGATGCCATAGTCTCACTGGCTCCAGACGGGAGCAGCTGAAACTCTTATGAGGTACCTATTTATATAAAAAATAATAAAAATTTCCAATCACTGCGATGCGAGGCGATGGGAGGAGAGAGTACGGCTTGAGAGGTCAAAAGGTCTCCCCCAACCAGTCTCTCCCGATCTGACAAGACCTAGACAAACCTCACGCCAAGGCACCTCTGCTAAGTCACCAAACGTAGCGACATGTGGCAGAACTGGGGTGACCTATGGCAGGGATGTTTGTTATCCAATAAACGGTTCTTTCTCGGTTCCTATAGGTTGCCTCCCAAATAATTATTAAATTTAACGAATCAGAATATTGTTCTTCTCCCAGTCTTCAACTTCGTTATTCTTTTCCTACTTCCTTGATAGCGTCGGCATCACAATCACCCTTAATTTGAGGTTGGCGTAGTTCTACAGGCTCCAAACAATTAAGACACTAGAATTTGTCCATCTGCCTTATCTTAGTAAATATTTTTCCAATTTTGGATTTGCTTCTCAATTGAAAAATCATAACATTGTATATTTTTCGACAATGTTGACGCCTACACTGATATTGTACCGAGAAAGCGTGAAATCATTCTGCACGAGTAGGTACTGAAACCACTGAAAGACAAGTCCTAAATCCTTTTAGTACTGTTTAACATTGTTCACGACAACATTTACACTGCGTTTTCAATAAATACATACTTCATAATCAGATAAACAATAACCGTACATGTCCGAGGAGTTGTGGAATAATAGTCCTGATAGGGCAACAAACGCTTAAATCTTATGTAACTTAGCTACCTAGTCACGCCTAGAGTGTAAATAGATAATAATAGAACATGGAAAGTGCTAGAATAGTATGTGAGCCCAAAAACACCTAAAATCTACCAGATTATAAGTACCAGAAATCGTAGAACTATGGCTGTCGTAGAACTATAACTCCGTCTGACATTATCTCTTCATCTTTCTTTTCCAGGGTTATAAAAGAGCTTTCGGCGCTAGATCCATACATAGCACAAATATTAGAATACGTGGATTAGATTAGTAACTGTCCCCAAAAAGTACCTAAAATGTTGTATTACCTGCTAGAAATCATAGAACTTTAGTCATGGTTGCATTATAAATGACGAAAATAATAGAATACGATAAGTTCCATAATATTGAGTAAGCTCAAAGAACACCTACGATTAGTCCATTTGTGGCTACCAGAAGTCATACAACTTGTAACGTTTGGGGTGCAAAAACCAAATAAAATATACCCCGTACGTAGGGTTGCCATCCGTCCGGGTTTCCCCGGATTTGTCCTAGTTTAGAGGGCGTCCGGGGAGCGTCCGGGCGGGGTTTCATTTGTAGTCCGGGTTTAAAAATTTAAAGTCTTGGGCCGCGACACACGGACTGTGCTCGCACGCCGCGATCAACCGACGAACCGACACGCTAAATTCACCGCCCCCCCGCCCCTTCCGTCGCAGTTGCCACGGTGCGCACTTCAACTTCGCTGCCCGCAATCCGCAGTAACACTAGCAGTGAGCAGCAGTGTTACCGAAGCTTCCGATTTTTCGGGAGATCTCCCGATTTTTCACTTCATCTGCCGATCTACCGGAATGGCATCAAAATCTCCTGATTTTTCGAAGTTCTCAGCGATTGATTGTTTCTCGTCGATTCTTTGTTTATGGTCCGCTCAACAAGCAAATAATTGCCCATGGTTAAGTAAAAACTAAAAAATTCCCCGGATTCCGGTATCGACCAGAAAAATTAGAAAATACCGCAACCTAAGAATATCTCTATTGTAAACCCATACAAAACGATCATCTATGAATTATGATGAGCTAGAATTTATAATTTATTACGTCGTCACGCCTCTTCGACTCGAAAGGTTTCTCAGTACTTTGTTCTACGAACTTTATAATTTTTTTTAATTATGACCAGCTCAGATTGTGATGCAGGCGCGGGTACAAGTAGGAGTATTGATAAAAAAAAGAAAAATTCCCAATATTATAAAAAAGAGTGTGTAATTTTATTCGATTGTATTATTATTACGGTTTTCTTGCTCCTAGCAAAAAAAGCTTTTGCATTCTGCAAGAGTTGCAACACGGACATCAATGTTACCTCTGGAAGAGATGCACTAAGGAGGCACTCAAACTATTTTCATGTCCTGACTGCAACTATTCTTCTTCTCGAAAAAAATAACTAAAACGGCTCTTGCTGAGTCACAGTGATGAAAAACATTTTTCATATCCCGACTGCGACTATTCATGCGCTACAAAACGGAATCTAAAAATTCACGTGTTTACCCACAGTGGAGTAAATTCTTTATCATGTCAGGACTGCAATTATTCATGTTGTACGAAGGAACTTCTTAGAAATCATTTGCCGACTCACAGTGACATAAAACCTTTAACATGTTTCTTCCGGGACTCTTCATGTTCTACAAAGAGGCACCAAAAAATCGCTAGTTTACCTACAGCGCACAAAAACATTTTATTGTTCCGAATGCAGTTATACAAGTTCTCAAAAGGAAGATTTGAAAACCCACAGTATGATTCACAGAAGTGAAAAAACATTTTACATGCCCTGACTGCAAGTGTTCTCGTTCTCAAAAGGGCTATCTAAGAAGTCACTTGCTGACTCATGTTAAGAAAAACCTTTTTCATATTCCGAATGCAACTATTCATGTACTACGAAGAGAAATCTAAAATTCACATTTTTACCCATAGTGGAGACAAACCCTTTTCATGTCCTGACTGCAACTATTCTTCTTCTCGAAAAAAATTATTAAATCGGCATTTGCTGACAGCGGACAAAAACATTTTCTTGTCCCGAATGCAATATAATACAAGTTCTCAATAGGAAGATTTAAAAATCCACAGTATGATTCACAGAAGTAAAAGCAAATATTCGTGTTGTCAAAAGGGCTATCTAAGAAGTCACTTGCTGACTTATGTGAAGAAAAACTGCATGCTGGCCAGCAAGCAGTGACTGCAGAGAGCGTGGGTATGAGCGAACTAGCGCTGTCTCGTTTGTTAAAGGGCCGCTAGAACGAGACAGCGCTAGTTCGCTCAACTCCACGCTCTCTGCAGTCACTGCCGCAGTCACTAGAAATTGGATGGTGAGGAGACCCGTTCACACGGCAGAGGAAGGGAAGAGATGGAAGATTATAGCTTCGATTTTACGTTATTTATATATTAATAAAATAAGAATTAATCACAGAACTATTACTCCCCCGTCTAGAGTGTAAATGGCGAACAGAATAGATTTCTGATAGTTTTAGTAAGATATTGGCCCACAAGTCGCAAGATCTCAAGCAATAACATAAATTATGCCTAAAACATACCTTGGCTGCTAGCAAGTGAACCCAAAACAATAATATACCCACAACATTCTATGGACAGATATTAGACAGCATCATCATTATCTTCATAGAAAAATCATGTCTGGAGTGTAAAACCGCAAAGAATTATCAAACACATATTGAAAGAATAAGATTGAATGAATAATCCTTCCTCTAAGCCTCGCACTTATATCATAATAGCTGACCCGGCTGCGCGTTGCTGTGGCTAACGAAACACAATGCCACCTACTGGATGGTTACCCAACCTTTGTAACCAAGTGTTATTAACTCCACACCGCCCGCTCGTCCACCACATACAGACATTCTCCTTTAATTATATATGTCAACCAATTTACACAAAACTTTGATAAATTATATACCTAAACCTTCCTTATGAATCTATGTATCTATTGGTGAAATCCGCATGAAAATCCGTTCAGTAGTTTTTGAGTTTATCGCGAATAGACAGACAGACGCGGCGGAGGACTTTGTTTTGTAATATGTAGATATTTTGTGGCTACCAGAAATCGTAGAACAGTCACGTCTAGAGTGTAAATAGCTAGAGTGTGCTAGAGTGGTAAGTGAGCCCACTATAGCAGCCTCCGCCAGAGTAGAGCCGTGGGGTGAAAGGTCGCGGCACAGACAGGCCGGGTCGTGTATGCGCACAGCTTACATACTTCACGGCACGCGAGCACTTGCATTATTATACTCGGGGAAACTTTAAACAACAAATTTCATAAGTTTCGCGCTTCGAATCATTGAAATAACACCATTGTTGGGCAGGGACGCATCGAAATGGCGAAAAAATAATAAAACACAATGAAAAATTCTAATTTCGGTTGTGACTATGTCTGTTTGTAACTCCGGTACACTGAACTCTTGCTCTTGCTTTAAGTGTCATTTTCAAAATTGAAAGTATTAGTTTTGAGAATTAAGATAAACGGTAAATTATAAAGTTTCTCCCTATTATAATATTATCAACAGAAAATTATTTTAATTGCCATTTTCATAATCGGAACTGATTCTGTCTTCAATAAACATCAAAACGTGAACCCGTCGATAAGAACAAAATACCGAGCACGGAAATATCAATGGTTGTTAAAAAAATCACAGCAATGAAAACATTTACATTTAAAAAAAAAAAAATTATTTTCACAGCGATAAAAAAAATTACATTTAAAATTTTTTTTTTTGGTTTTTCTTTTCTACTTACTAACTACGCCAACTTAGGGGTAGGTATAAAAGTTCAACCCCTAAAAACTGTGCCTTCACACACAATCATAGATTAATAATACATTATAAGCTTTTGCTTTTTTTTATATGAATACCTACCTCACAAGAGTCCCAGCTGCTTCCGTCTGGAGCCAGTGAGTCTATTGCATTCCCAATTGGGGTATTTTGTGAAGCTGAAGGTAGTGGGGAAGGAAAGGAGATGGGGAGAGGAAGGTAGTGATGTACCTGACTATTAAGATCTGGTCACCGAACACGGCTAAAGCCATTTCAAGCAACGTTTCATATCTGAATGGTGGTCTTACACCAGGGCGATACTAAATATCACTATGTTATTCAGACACATGATTTAGCAAATAATTGAGTCACTTATATTCCTGGGGTGTAACCGACCTATCACATTAACTAAGTATATTCTATTGGCTCTTCTTTCTCCGGTCATCTACTTGAAATATGGTATGTAATATATTTAATGTCTCTTTTTAACGCTGTGCAATACACTTACATGTATCTTGCATTATTTTCAGATCTCCACATTAGCAAAACGGTCATACGTGGTTTTATTACACACGGTCTCTATGGTCGAGGGTTAACGCTCTCAACTCGCCATCCGGAGGTCGCGAGTTCAAACCCCCGCGTGCGCAACTAAATTTTATTTGATTCATTTCATAATTTATTAAATAATAGAGATATTTGGTATATTTATGTCACGTTATATAGTGGAAGATACTCTCAGTATCGCCCTGGTTTAAGACCACCATTCAAAATTGAAAAGTTGCTTGAAAAGGCTTTAGCAGTGTTTGGAGACCAGATCTGAATAGCCAGGTAATGTCCCATCTTTCTCTTTTCCCTCTTCTTCCCCTCCCTTCAACCTTCATCTTCACGACATACCGCAATTGGGGATGCCATAATCCACACTGGCTCGAGATGGTTGGGAGCAGTTGAGACTATTGTGCGGTATTCACATAAAAAAGTACCTATACCACATTTCAAATAATATAAATAATAAATTAATGTAAAAAAATTGTCCAGCTTTGCGAAAAACTGCATTTTTGGGTATATAAAAATTGTTTATAATTATCACTAAAATATTAATTTTTATAAACAGTCGTAATCGTGACACAATAAAAATCTTAGTGCCTCCGTACATGACGATACTTACAAAGTACTTGATCCTCGTGAGCGTATCATACGTGCCGATCGTAAGTACCCCCGGTACGATTTTGCTGGTGCCCGTACACGGCGCTACGCGACGTCTGTCGGTTTCCAATCAGTATCACGATACCGACAGTGCTGATTGCACGCGACGCGTCGCATCATTTGCGTCTGATACTTATTCGTTTGACGTTTGACAGAAATGGCGTCGGAACATGGAAGTAATGTTAGATTTGTTCTGGAAGTGGAAAAAATGCGTGTTTACCAGAATTACTTGACCAGAATACGTAAAAAAGGATTTAGTGGAGAAGGTATGGATTGATGTTGGAAAAAACGTCATTTGACATTGCTTGACATAGTGTTAGCTCCACGGCTGCACGTGAAAAATGATCAAGTTCAGTATATTTCGGGTAGCGCCGTGTACGGAGAACAGCATTAAAAAGTAGTATATCAGCAGGGTACTTGTGGTTGCATCACAATTACGTAGTTTGCAAGTATATCCATGAACGGAGGGCTTTTAAAACTTACTGTTTCTTCTGCTACTGTTATAAGACCATTTATTAAAATGAGACAACTTTGGTAACAATGAAATATCCATAAGAAAATGTAATAAATTCCGAATAACAAATAATCGCTTTATTACACCACAAATAATGTTTTCTAGACAATTAGAGTCAAAATAACGATACCCAAATCCGCCAATAAATAAACCTGATTTGCATTTCAGTTGATTCAATTTAGTATAGCCCTATTCATAATTACTGTTTGACACGCACATTAATTGAAACGAAATAAAAAACAAATCAACAAATCATTTTATTCTTGTTTCAAGATGGGAACCATCAAGCAATTTATTATTCAATGACATTACAATGTTGTTAATTACCTAAGTCTCATTTAGGCGAATTTTATTACATTAAAACAGAGCAATAATCATCAACACTTATTACAAACAGTCATCCTACGTGGGATTTAATCATCGCATTAGCATAATATTACACACATATACATATATTATATACTGTTTAACATAATCAAGTGATTTTATTACGAATATTTTCACGCTAACAAAAAAATTAATGACCAAATTGTATCGACTCGGAAAAGCAATTTCGACCCACTCGGTTTGAATACGAATGACTGACTACTGTGAACATTCAAGCAATCACGTTGAAATAGAACTTGCCATTGAATATTTGATTTTCAGCAACCATTCTAATTATCTTTAGATAATAATCAATGTTTTGTTATGTTTATTAAATAATAGACAATTTGGAAATAATATTCCCATAAACATATCTGTTCTGAAAGATTTAATTAAGACTTTTATAAAAAAAAGGTATAATAATTCTTAGCAGGTACCTAAATTGGCAATTTAATTTGCTCACATTTTGCGAACGAAGATAGCTGAGAACTCAACTTGAATAGAAAGATGTCTTATATTATATCATTACAAATAAAGCAGCAGCGTAGTGCCCTTATTATAAATTTAAAAAAAACGAGGTCTGTAAAATAAACACAAACGGAATTCTATTTTTTTTAAGTGAAACTTCTTTAGCCCCGTTAGTGATTTGAAATTCTGATGAAACGGAAATGCGTCATAACTCAGTTCTATACAAATACTCGGTTCTAATATAATTTGGTAAATTCGCGCTTTGGCGCGAGCCTTCGATAGCGCAGTAGGTAAGGCGCCTGACAAGTCTCAGCGGTCAGAGAGACCAACATCAAGCGAACGGAGGTTCGAATCCAATGAAATCCAATAAAAAACATTTAATTTTTGCGAAATCAATATACAATCTTCAAACCACTTTAAAATAAACAGGCGAAAGAAAGGAAAGCGACATCTAGCGAATTTCTAATTTCACTTCTACCGCGTGTGTAACACACTCTGATTTTTTTAAATGTGAATACCTCACAAGAATCCCGACTGTTCCCGTCTGGAACAAGTGAGACTATATCATCCCCAAGCCGCAGGGCTGAAGGCAGCGAGGAGGGGAAAGAGATGAGGAAGAGGGAGGTGGGGAAGTATCTAGCTATTCAGATCTGGTCTCCAAACGCGGCTAAAGCCATTTCAAGAACATAATTGACGCATAATATTTAACTCCACCATTAACAGAAAGCTTCGCCTCTTTTGGACTCTTTGTAGAATTTTTAGGTCACTTCATACATAAAAATGTATTCTTTGAGTATACGAAGGTTGAGTTACTCTTCAGTCCTATTCAAAGTGGATCAATGCAAAACAAACTGTAAACAAAAATCAAAAATCTTGCTTAAACAGACTATGTAGTATGTACTCACAATAATATAATATCAAGTATCACAATAACATAATAAACAGACTGTTTAGTATGTAATCACAATAACATAATATCAAGTTGACATTTTCAATAGCGAACAAATTCCATGAGATAATCTTTGCGATTTTTTTAAAGAAAAACAAACATTCCCGGTTTACAAATTAATAGACAATATTTGAACATTTTCCACTACCACCACAGCAAGAAGACAAAGTTGCTTGTGTCGTGATGGAGGACTTAGCTAGCCGAGGAAATGAACACACGACGCCTAAGTGGAACCCAAACTCGATGCCAACTCTGTCACTGACCCGTCTATAATAATTATGTTACGAATTTAATTTATAACACATGTATACATCGTGTCTTTCTATTGTTTCATAATATTACGGTTTTTGTTTTTGTTTGGTATAGTTCTATTCATTTCTTAACACAAGGGGGGAATCCATAATTGGTAAGTATAATGTAAAAATGTTAAAAATTATAAAATTCAACTGTTGATTTCTCAAACATTAAAAATAAATACATTTTAATTAATTCTATGTTTCTTCATTAACTCCTATGGTAATGCGATTATATACCCCTGCAACAACATTTCGAAAGATGAGACGAATGCAGAGTATCAGGAGTAGGATAATTGTTTGGTTTGTAGCAATCGGACGTGCTACGTAAACGTGTAAAAGAAAACACTAGAATTAACTGTTGATAGTTTTTACTAAGAATTAAAATTCACAATGTTATCGGAATACGGAGCGTGACAGTAGTAAAATAACGAGACCATTTGTTTTGGCTTGCTGTTCTAAAGACTAATGTACAGGGAATTTGAATGCTCCGGTACTTTCCATAAGGTGCGACGATATGCCAAATATTTCAGCGCAGGTAGGTAAGTACTTCTCCGTATTCAGCGTTGTTGTTGCTCAAAGTTGTGTTGAGCGTTGGCTCGCCACAGGTTTATTTATTATAATATTGTTACCAAATTTAAAAATTATTATACATTTTATTCTTTGAAGCACAGCATAAAGGGGAGGCCAATAGGCTACGAAGCACTGCGCCAAGAGGAAACCTATTAGTCTATATCATTCTTATGATGTTATGTTTGTCTCTTTTTAGTGTCGCTCGTTTCCGTTTCATCCAGTTTCAAATCACAACGGTGCTGAAGAAGTTTTCACTTCAAAAATAAATTAACAAAAATGCTCCCAATTCACCTCTGCATCATCTGCTAAGTATAAATAACATAACAGCATTACAATCATGCAGAAACAATGATGGCCTGCTCTTATTTATGTCTGCCGACTCTTCCGTTCCTGTTATATATATAACACTTTATTATAATATATATTAAACTACATTATACATGTATGAACATTGAGCATATAACGGAGTACTCTATTCTCGAGCAGCGATTTCTCGGGCAGTTAGTCTTTGGTCTGCAGTCCGGAGTCGTGATGCCTGTAAGCGTGGAGAGTGTTTTTACACCGCTAATGTTTCATACTTATTACATTATTGGTCGGGTGAGTTTTGCAAGCGATTTTCGATGACGAATCCTATGCACAGTGTTCGAGTAAGCCTGGTGTTTGTGGCAAGAACTCTTCGCCACACGATGGATGTCATTTTATAATGTACCTACTCGTATTATGTTAAATTAGTGTAATGGATATTCGTCGACCACTTTAAAAAATAACTATTTCTAAGAAGACAAGCTTGTCTGTTTAATGGTGACACGACAGTTGATCCGCTGACAATTGGCCACCGAAATGATATCCTACTAATATTATAAAGGCGAAAGTTTGTAATGGATGTACGTTTGTTACTCTTTAACATAAAAAATACTAAATGGACTTTAAAAATTCTTTCATTAATAGAAAGCTACATTATTTGCGACTAATATAGGCTGTATATATTGGTAAGCTCTGGCGTTATGAATTTATTTATTATACGTTTATTGTCCAGACAAAAAGCAAAGCGTTTTTTTATTTATTTATTTATTTTATACATTTTACAAATAAAAGACAAAAAGTCCCGATAAACTACTTTTTAGCAGTTTGTCTAACGGGTTCTTTACATTAAAGATCTTATTATAGAGATTTAATAGTTACATTTTTACAGTTAAAGATATAAAATTAAATTTAATTTTTTTACAGAAATATACTTAGATACATTTTTACAATTATAGATATAAGATAAAATAAAATTTTTTACAGAAATATACTTAGATAAATTTTTTTTTATGAAAACATGAATAACAATTTTAAAGTCTTAGAATAAGTAATATGTTATTGTAAGCTAATACAAATGAATTCTTTCCGTAAGCCAAGTCTTCAGTAAGTTCACCAATTATTTGTTTTGGGTACAGTTTTTAATTACAGCTGGAAGCATATTTAAACAACTGGGAATCATGTAATTTAACGTTCTTTGTCCATATTTATTTGAATGTTTAGGTACAATTAGTCCTTCATTAAAGTTAAAACGAGTATTATGGTTGTGTTCCAGCCTGTTTATATATAAAGGGTTATTTATGTGCTGAAATATAATTTTGTACCACATAATTGCTCTCACTGAAAGAATTTTGAGACTTTGATAAAAGTATGGAATATTATGCCTATCTTTGTATAAATTTTTTTCAGCTAACAATTTAACCAATGAATTTTGCACTGATTGAACATGGTCTATATTTGTTTTACAAGAAAATCCCCAAGTTGCTTGGTAAACTGTAAGTCTATTTGACGTGCGCTGGCATGTTGTTATTGGTTTAGGTTACTATAGAGATTACTCTGATAGTTAAAATTATACTAATCTATACTAATATTACAAATGCGTGTTTGATTGTTACGCTTTAATAGGTGGCACGGGAGCTGTTTTAACGGGTATTGTGGGTGGTGAGTGGGCGGATAGGCGGGAGGGGTGACGGGGGGGTGGGGGAGTTTCAAATCACAACGGTGCTAAAGAAGTTTTTACTACAAAAAGGAAATAAAAACTATCACGTCTTCGGCTTTGCCCGTGTATTTTATTTAGGTAAATAGTGACCTACCGCTTGTTTTGAAGGTTAGATGTGCAAAATGATTTTTCTGAAATTCAATTACACACAGGCACTTGACAGTCTTATAATATTACTAGCTGACCCGACGAACTTCGTACCGCCTCAGAATCAATAACTGTTGAATTAAATTAAGTAATTTTATTAAGTTAAAAATGACACAATGAAGCAATTATCGATGCCCAGTATCAGAGATGGCGTTGTGTATGAATTTTTAATTTTTGTGAATTTCTTACTTTTCCACTTACTTACGGGATTTTTTGAAAGGAAGCGGGTACGGGTGCCGCCGCCCCTGGAACCATTTATTGGATAACCAACACCTCTGCCATAGGTCACCTCAAGCGGTTCGCTACGTTTGGTGATTTAACAAGGGTGACTTTTGTGCGGGTCTTGGCGGCGGATGCGTCTGCCCACCTGCTGCGTGGCGGGCCGGATCGAGAGAGACTGGTTGAGGGAGGCCTTTTGACCTTTCCAGCCGGATTCTCTCGACCAATGGGTCGAAAGAGTCCGGCTGGAAAGGTCAAGGTAAAAGGTCAATTCCGCTCAAGGCAGTGGTTTTGCACCGCAGTTGGAGGGATGGATTCACTCCCGGATACAATGACCTCCAGATTCCTACCCACCCCTCATGCCTTTTTTCTTCCCACTTGTTTACTCAACAGAGGTGCATATGGTACCACCCAACGATTGTCAATGTCAATGTCTACGTTACTGATATTTTTAATGAATGATTGTCCGCCATTATCGGTATTTCTTCGACGATATATTGCATATCCTTCAACATGTGTGACTGTATCGTTGGTGAAATCTTTAATAAAACCCTTTGTACAATTTCCGTCTACCATGCAAGGCGATGAACGATTCAAATTACCGCATGGACCGTGAATCATGTTTGTAGTAACAATATCAAACAGTAATTGATTAGTAAAAATTTAAAATTAGAGAAAAGAGGCCGGCTTCGTTCTCATCGGGTCAGAAGTGACACCGGTTTGAATTACTAATATCACTTTTAAAAAATAGGGGTTTATGGTAGAAGGGTGAAAATTTAGGGCTGCATGTATTTTTTAATGCCTCACCATAAAAAAAAAAATTGTCCAAAAAAAATAAAATAAAAATTCGGAGTGGAACACCCTTTACTTTTAGGGGTATGAAAAATAGATATTGGTCGATTCTCAGACCTACCAGATAAGCACACAAAATTTCATCAAAATTGGTCCAGCCGTTTCGGAGAAGTATGATAATAAACACCGTGACACGAGAATTTTATATATTAGATTTAAACAGAAAAAACAAACTAACTGTATTTTAATTTATTAAGGAATGAATTATCTAACTATTACTACTTCCCAACCTTCCTCTTCCCCACCTCCTTCCCCTCCCCACTACCTTCAGCCTCACAACATACCCCAATTGGGGATGCCATAGTCTCACTGGCTCCAGACGGGAGCAGTTGAGATTCTTGTGCGGTATTCACTGTAAAAAAAAAAAAAAATCTACGAAAATATAATTTCTTTCATTCCTTTTCAGTGCCTTCAATCAAGCCAAAAATCTCTTCATTTTATAAATCAAAGTCCTCCGCGTCGTCTGTCTGTCTGTCTGTTCGCGATAAACTCAAAAACTACTAAACGAATTTTCATGCGGTTTTCACCAATAGATAGAGTGATTCGTGGGGAAGGTTTAGGTATATAATTTGTTAAGGTTGTGTGTAAATTGGTTGAAAAATCTCTACATTTTATAAATTAAAAACCTCCGCGTCGTCTGTCTGTCTGTCTGTTCGTGATAAACTCAAAAACTACTAAACGGATTTTCATGCGGTTTTCACCAATAGACAGGGTGATTCGTGGGGAAGATATATAATTTGTTAAGGTTTTATGTAAATTGGTTGAAAAATTACGATAATTGTTAAAATCGTCGGAAAAGGTCAAGAAGCCTGGGAGCTTTCATCGAAAACACTGCCTAATTTCAGATATGACAAAACAATGCATGGTGGGATATTCCTCTTTTATAGATCTACAAAAAAGTCCGCGATGGCATATATCTATCTTTTACGGATAGCTTACTATCTTCCCTTCTCTACATCTCTACATATTATAAATTAAAGTCCTCCGCGTCGTCTGTCTGTCAGCCCGTTCGCGATATCTATTGTTTACGGAGAGCTTACAATACCCATTCTGTCAAAAAAATATGCGGTAATTGAAAAGTTATTTATCCTGATACAGTATTAAGCCTTATCAACTTAAATACGTTAGTTACCTCAAGCTTTTCATGCACATTATTATAATCTTTCGCACCATCTCTACGTATTATAAATTAAAGTCCTCCGCGGCGTCTGTCTGTCTGTCTCTTCGCGATGAACTCAAAGATGGTGGTGGTTATAAAGGATGGATGACCATCCAGTAGATGGCGTTGTGTTTAATTAGACAGAGCAACGCGTGGCCGGGTCAGCTAGTTTACCATAATTACTACGAGAGACGCGCCATAAATTTTATAAATTTACTAGAATTTTGGTTCGTAATTAAATGACGGATTTTTTTTTTTTAATTTTAATAATATCAACTGAATATCATTTTCCAAAGAGTACCTACCCATACGTTTTGACAGATTGAACCATATTTTCAAATCAAATTTCACCACTGGCATTTGCCGACCGATATCTACATATTTTTAAATAATATGTTTTTATAATTCAAATTATTTTATAAATGCGTAAACTGATATTTATAAACTGATTTCATCAATCATTATATTTAACTAACATATTACTTTCTTAAATTTAATTCCGATATTGTCCTAGCAGGTTAAAATAGTTGTGTAGCCAAAAATACGTTTACACTCCATTTATTTATGATACATGTAATAATTTTGTGGAACAGTAATAATCAATCATGAAGTAAAATATGCTATTTAAATTATGTAGAACCTATGAAGAAGAATAGTATTAGGCTAACCTTGATTATTATTTTTGAGGTATGTTATTGTAGCATTTTCATTTATTTATTTATTTATTTACGGACAATTAGTCCAATTAACAATATATCAATAACACGAATAGAAAAAAAGAGATATCATATATATAATGAAAGGAGATTAAATATAGATGAAGAGCATTGACAAAATACATATAATATAAAAGTACATAGAGAAGATAACTACAAGTAGCTTGAAGATGGTTTTAAAAAGACTTAAAAAAACCACATTGCGTAACGACTGCCGAAAGTCATTTAGGCTTACACCAAAAAATTCAATGCTTTGATTTGTGTTGACTAGTCTCGACATTCTGGATAAAGGAGAATGATATCCATAATTAGTAGAATGTTGATTGAGGAACAGCAATTCATTATTTCGGGAGTCTACGGGAAGGAATGTTGAATGTTCATAACTATATTCCATGCAGTTGAACACATCTACTACATTTGGGAAAGTATTGCCAACTGCACGAAATCTAGGTACAAGTTAGTATCTGAATGAGTTGGTCCTGATATTGTTTTTGTTAATAAAAATAATTTTAATTCTTTTTGGTATACGGAAGGTAATTAGGCTTAAGATGATACTCGTACTTAGAAGAATTCATAATCCACTACATATTTTATAGATGGCGAGAGTTTAAATAATTTAGGGAAAAACACTTTTCTACAAGTTATGCTGTAAACTTTAAAATAGAAAGAAGAATTTTACAGTTTACAGCGCGAATATGTTTGAATAGTTAATTTTATCGATAGGATAAACGATTTCTCGGTAATACTTCATTTTTAAGTACCTACCTGGCTGGAGATATTATAAATTTTGAATATTCCAAATTACGGAGGAATCCCATTGAAAATACCTAAAATAATTGAAGCAAAAATTAGTAATTATTTTAAGCAAAAACACTGTGTTCAAGTTACGCTGTAAAATATCAAAATAAATTAATTGTTCGCGCCCGTACGTATGCAATATAATTGTACAGTTTTATCCATAAACAAACTCAAATCTTTTAAGAAATGCTAACGAATACAATATTCTTATGACTTACCTATACAATATTGTATTTTTAGCCTTTCCTGAAATATTTGAGTTTATTTATCTATGGATAAAACTGTAAATATATATTGCATACGTACGGGCGCCAACAATTAATTTATGTTGATATTTTACAGCGTAACTTGAAAAAAGTATTTTTCATAAAATAATTATACTCACCGCATCTATGAAAGAGTGGATTAAGAATTATTTTAGGTATTTTCAATAGGATTCCTCCGTAATTTGGAATATCCAAAATCCATAATATCTCCAGCCAGGTAGGTACTTAAAAATGAAGTATTACCGAGAAATCGTTTATCCTATTGATAAAATTAACCTAGTAAAGGTAGGAGGTTCGTACCCACCGTAGCCAAATAATAATGTAAGTGTGTAAGAGATGTGTAGGAGATTTATAAATGTGTATCAATTAAATGAATCTCAAAACCTGATACGCGATCAGGTTTTTCTGCCGGTGCAGTCCTGTGAAAAAGGAGAACGTTTCTAATCAACATACAGGAGCCAGAACAAAATGTTCCTGAAACTTGTTGGATGTTAAATGATGCTGGATGCGGTTCGAAATGGCTGTGGGGATAAACACCTGTTCCTGAGTGTCTGAGAGGTAAATGAATAGAGATTAAACGAGGGAATTTATAAATTTTTGTTTTTATTTTAACGGACTGGGTGGCGCAATACGCAACACATCCAATTTGTAGAAACGAATGTTATCCAGTACCTAACTATAAATAAACACAGCACACGTATTTAGTTTGAAAGGCGTAGCACCACAAAGTAATGCAAAACCATGTATTTTGGTTTCGAAAATTTTATCACTTAGAAATATTTATTAGTCGGACAGAAATAGATACAGTTGATTAGTCAGACAGAAAAATCGAAAATTGAGTTAAGCGTGCAGTTATATGTAAAAGTGTACCCTTTATCTGGTATAATACTCGGATTACCTAAGGCGAAAGTTTGTATGGATGTATGGATGTACTCGTATGTATGGATGTATGTATCTTTGTAACTCTTTGACGTAAAAAATACTGAATGGACTTTAAAACTTCTTTCACTAATAGAAAGCTACATTATTTGCGAGTAATATATGTTGTATATATTGGTAAGCTCTGGCGTTATGAAATTATTTATTATACGTGTTCTGTCCCTAACAAAAATGAGTTGTTGCAAACGTCATAAGAAAAGCAAAACAAACGGTTGCCGTGGAAACGATGTTGGCGTCGTAGTTAATATGAAATGAATCGCCGAAATGTGTGTAGGCGAACAACTTCCGAAGGATTGCACCAAACTACTGGTGAGCTCTGTCATTATGAAATTTTTATAAAAAATTGCAATACGTGGCATGCGAGCAGTTTGAAAACTGAATGTACCGGGAATTAATGTATGGAATGCACGAGTGGGGAGGGGAGTGATTTTTTTTTTACAGTGAATACCGCACAAGAATCTCAACTGCTCCCGTCTGGAGCCAGTGAGACTATGGCATCCCCAATAGGGGTATGTTGTGAGGCTGAAGGTAGTGGGGAGGGCAAGGAGGTGGGGAAGAGGAAGGTTGGGAAGTACCTGGCTATTCAGATCTGGTCACCAAACACGGCTAATGCCATTTTCAAGCAACGTTTCAATTCTGAATGGTGGTCTTACACCAGGGCGATACTGATAGTATCTTCCACTCTGATGGGGGGGGATAGAGAGATGGGAGGAGATAGGAAGGAGGCAGTGAGGGAGCGGGAGGGGTGGAAGGGGGGAGGAGGAGGCGAAATGGGAACCCCCCTAATACCATGCGAGCGAAGCCGCGAGAAAAAGCTGGTCAATTATAACGGAAAAACTTATAGTGAATTTAAAAAATATATGATATTTTTTGGGTCACTAGTAGGATATTTCAAAATGTGATCCTACTGTACCGGATCGTTATGTCTCCCGGTGTTATTTTATATCACATTTAATATGTAAAACACAGACACGTGTAAATAATATTTTAATTGTGGCTACCATTCGAATATTGCTTTCCTCGTTATCTCAAAATAAGTATTTTGAGATTTCTGATTAATTAAATGGTTTTTGAAATAATAAAGCGTTTTTTTATAGCCCTGAAAAAAATAAGTATCAGACCTATAAAACTGCTTTAAATTTAGAAATCGAACCCCCTTTCCGGTTAGGGTTTTGTCGCATAATATTACAAATTAAGTTCTTTAGAAAATGATCGTAAAAATTTCTATATTTGTGCCTGAACCTCGCAAAATAAAATAGAACACACTTTTTAGCGACATTTTTTTTCTTGCAGACGGGAGCATCTGAGACTCTTGTGAGGTATTCATACAAAAAAAAACCACCAAAAATTCGAAGTGACATCGGTCACAGCTCGCAATTGAAATCTCGCTATAATCGCAAAATTTATCAATTAAACAACCCCAAAGTGTCGGTAACTGTGACATATATAGTAGTGCCGTTATTGTGGGAAGCTGCCAGCACCAGGATCGATCCTGAAACAGTGGATGACGCCATCAAAGGTAGGGACTTATTCCTTCCATCGCCAATTCCCGTGATTGAGTTTCAAAATGCAGTAAATTGTCTTGTTTTAGCAAAATTCAGATTTACAGTCCACACATCTCTCGTGTATTTGCATATTATTAGATAATCTCCAAAAAGAAAATCGTGGCAAATACGTTTAACAACAGTTTCGGCAATTTTGGTATCCCCGACGTTTTTTTTAACCCTACGTTTTTACAACACTGTAGCTTAAAATAATTGAAAAAATAAAATATTTAAAGGCCATCAACCGAACCCGTATTAAAACTAAATTTTAATTTAAAGCGCAGTAGGGTTTGGGTCATCCGCATAACAGAGTCAGTACTGACGTTATCCGCAGGCTGATGTGTAAATTGGCCCAACTTCAGAGACTGAGAAAGCTTAATTTAAATGTTAACGTTAAAGAAAGATGATTTCTTCATTGGAAATACGTGTTCATGTTATTTGTAAACAGTTTTAATACGCACTGGTTAAACTGCATTCACCATTCTTAAAAAGAGATATTAAAATAATTGAGTGAAGTGTAAAAAACGCGGTTGAAGTGAAACCATCACCCACACAATCTCAACCAATAGGAGTCTTGAAAATGAGCTTATAATCAAAGCGACCAATGCGCGCAGCTTGACAGATTCGTAAGTACTGCACATAATAAAATCCTTTAAAAAAATGTGTAGGGTAGACCGAGGCTATTCGGATCAAGCTAAGCAATATGGATATATCTCAGCTATTGTAACGAAATGACAATGAAAGAAATTGGACATAGCGTCGCTATCTACCGGATGCCATAATAGTAAAATTACTGATATTACAGATTGCGTGGGTTGACAGCTAAAAATCGATATGTTTGAAGATCGTACAAGTTACGTGTCAAATAAATGCCTGATGTAATATTGTTCTCTGCGTTCTTTGTGTTTTTTCTGAAAAGGTGAGCTATTTAGTCATGTTCATATGTTATATATTTATCAATCACAAAAAAAAAACAGAGTGTGCAATTCACACGCGGTAGAAGTGAAACCTTTAAAATAATTAAGTAGACAAGAGTGGGGAGACTACGAAGCACCGCACAAGGAGTAAACCGAAAAGAAGGACGACGAAGGCCGAGGGGTTAACGTCGTTCCCCCATCTTCTCTTCGAGGGGTTAACGTTCCCCATCTTCTTCCCTTCCCACTCAATCGGGGATTACACAGCGCCTCAGTGCCTCAGGACTCTCGTGGTAATAATGCAAAAAAAAATATCTCCTAGATTTTTTATGAAAAGTTTTGATTTTTCATAAATTTATTTCGTTAGTTATTTTCGTGTTTCTTTTCTAAAAACCTGTCTTATCTCAACAAATATTTTGAATATCGACTTGGGAGTAGTCTCATTCTGTTCATTAAGAATAAAAACATTGACTTTTCAAAACATTGAGTCAATTAAGCTACTTTACTGCTCTGTTGTAAGATCGCAGCTGGAATATGCATCTCCTGTATGGTCTCCGATTTATACCCGTAACTTACACCGTTTGGAGAGAGTACAAAGAAAATTTCTTTGATACGTTCAATTCAAATTGAGGCAGCCTGTAATTGAAATCCGCTACAATGCATTAATGTCTGATCTAAACCTACCACTACTTTCTACCCGGCGCACTATTAATGACATTCTTATACTTTTTAAATTACTGAACAATCTCATAGACTGCCCTCAAATGTTAAGTGTTATAAATATTCGTGTCCCTGTTAAATCAACTCGACTCCACCACCTTTTCCGCAGTGACAATCATAGCACTAACTATTCCTATCATTCACCGCTAGTGCCATAGACATCCAAATTCAATAGACCAGAAATAACAGGTGAGGGGAAAAATCAACTATGGCGGTACGAAGAGGGGAAGATGACTGTGATTGGTTGAAAAATTAATCTGACAGTATATAGGCATCTCGCATTATAATATCGCCATTTAGTTCTTAAAAATAACATCTGCTTTTTAATGAATAGACCTTTTTATGTGGGAGCGCGAATTGCTCGCTACGTTATTAACATATTTGCGAAGTCTGAATAAGCAAAGTAAAGTTCGCATCTTTCACAGACAACTATTTGGTTGCCGTATTTAGTTAAGACACTTTTACAAATGTTCCATAATTTACTTACCCCTGTAACCAGCGAGGAGCACATTCGAGAACCGCCCACATTCGTGATGGTCGACAGATTTTAGGGTTATCACAACCGCTCTGTTGCTATATAATTACATAGTATAAAATGAAGTCACTCAAAATGTATGTGCGCATTGATCTTTTAAAATACGCAACGGATTTTCATGCGGTTTTCACCAATAGATAGAGTGATTCAAGAGAAAGGTTTATGTGTATATTACATGCTTATTATAGTAGAGAAAAGCCGAGAAATTCAAATATTCAATTCAGGCAGCGGGCAGCAGGCAAGCGGGTGGTGAGGATTTTATAAAGGTTGGGTAATGGCGTTGTGTTTCGTTAGCCTCAGCAACGTGTGGCCGGGTCTGCTAGTTAATAAAAATAATGTAATTATCTCTTTTAATTAAAATTATTTTACCTAAATTATTTCACACGTTATTTAATTACAATAATACGTAGCACGTAGCAGTTACATTATTATTTGCTCCTTTTTGTAGATACTCTTAGTATCGCCCCAACTGCTTGAAATGGCTTTAGGCGTGATTAGTGACCAGATTTACATAGATAGGTACTTCTCACCACCACATCGACGCATTGTGTATAGGCAACAACTTCCCCCCTCCCCCCTAAACCTCCCGACTTATCTGGGTTCTGCAAATCGGATCGTGCGTAGCCAGGAGTGGGGTATTAATTGGAATATTTTGACGACGAAGGTCTTTTTATTTATTTTTTGGGTATAATATTTTTTGTTTAGCTACATTTAAGCATATATCAGCAGAAACTTAGTAAAACTGTATTATATACCTACACCGACACAGTAACAGTATTCTCAGACTATGCATAATATTGTTTAAAGAAATAATATTTATATAATATATATAACTTCCATTAAATTATTTCTTACATTGTCTATGGACAATGGAAGAAGTGAAAAGAAAAAGACAAAAAGGGTTAAGGATAACATTATATTTGTGAGAACAGCATTCAATAAACAACTTACAGAGGTTTAAATAACGTACAAAAATAACAGCACAGCTTAAGAGAAAACAACATAACATGTACAGGAGTTATATTATCGATGCTAAAAACAGTACAATAATAACAGCTGAATATATTAAAAAGATGAGCCAACATAGTAAGAAGGTATTGACTGTGATGATGGCCGTGAGCACTCATTCTCGTTCCAGCACTCAGCAATACCGTAAATACGAAACAACGCGCTTACCTAACACGTGGTCCGCTGAGACGTGACAGTGTGATCCAAAGATAATATAATAATTCCAAACATGCTCACTGTATCTACATTTTACTTCTAAACATACCACGATGGAGTACATAATTAAGAAAGCAAAATATACAATAATGCCTAATAAAAAAAAACCATACTTTATTCCACGTTTATGAGTTGCGTAAAATTCAAAACTCGTTTAGTAATAAGGCCCTTAAAGTGTGATAAATTTAAAAATTATTGGTTTATTATCCTTTATTAATACCACGGATTTCCAGCAAGAAATAACACATGAAAGACGTTCCAAATGATACGATTAGCTATTTTAGCAGAGCGCAAAAGGCGAAGGCACACCCCTGATTCTTTTGCAAATGGCTGTGTGTTTTACGTCGCAGCTGTGTGTGAACACGCCCTCTGAGCGTTAACACGTGTTCACACACACAACTGTAATATGCGTGGGATGGCGTATTTCGGCATATCGCTCGCCGTACATTCCCAATCGGAATATATGGCGAGCGATATGCTGAAATACGCCATCCCACGCATATTACGGCTATGTGTAAACACGTTCATGATAGTATATGTTACAAAACTGATAATATAATAATATAATTCGAATAAGCTTAAAATAAAGTAAAATAATGCTTCCCTATGGAATGTAATACGACAATTTGGTTTATTCTCCTTTTCACTTCTATTTTTACACGTTTTCATAGCACAAGCTACCATTTTTGCCTTGTTATTTCGTAAAATGTACTATGTGACTTCGGCGCTGGTCAGAACAAGAATGATGACGTCACGTTTTTAGATTCAAGGGAGGCGGCTCTCGTAAGCCCAGGCGGTTCCATGGAACCGTTATGGGGAGGGGGAAATAATACGCTTTTATTACTGTTATGGTACGCCACACAAACGTCAGAGAATTCAAATTCCTAAAATCAGCGCGGCAGTTTCAACAACACCCCGCTCCCCCCTGCTTCCCTGCTTCCTACCTCCTCCCCCCTCGGCGCACCAACGCGCACCAACGCGCGCACACAGTCGAGAATTGCAAGCCGCCTTGGACGCACGTCGCGCTCCTCGGGCCGAACCGCCGAGTTCGCGGCTAAACTTCTGTCGATCGAATTGAACGCAATTACATCTGCGATGTTAATTGAAGTACATACGGGTTTTAGCGCTGGTATTCTGCCATGCCTGTGTGAACTACGGGTCCTGTCCTAGACTCGGGGAAGTGCCCTGCTGAACCCGGAAGACGAAGGTCCCCGACCACCATGTAAGCTGCACAATTGATCCCTCTTTTGTTTGTGTCCGTAACGATAGACTGTAAACTAACGCGCAAAGCCATCACTCAGAGAGTTTCGTTTTCAGAGATCATGAGGTATAAACACGATAGCTAGGTTTGTGTAATATGCATTTCTTGTATTGAATTGTACTGTAATGACCTATGTACTGTGTTTTGAATTTGCAATACATGAATCTATTTAACTCAATCCTGTTGTTAATCTGCCTCGGCAGGAGTATTTCCTAGAGTGCACTTCCCAGACGCCCGTGGAAGAGAGAGAGAATTCTGAAGCATTCGTGCGACCTGCCCCTGGAATAGAGGGTACTTTTGTCTCTGCTGTGAGCTGGCCTGGGACATGTTAGGGACCCATCATAACAACTGTCGCCATAGCGTGGGGCCTCGGAATTTTTTTTCTCTATCCCGATCGCTTTGCGGGGTGCAACTTGTCGAAATCCTCCCTGTACAGGAATTGTTTTGTGAACATTAATTATACCTTGATATTCTACACCCAGTGTACAGTGAATTCTGTGAAAAAACCACAGAAACCTATGTGTAAATTGGATCCATAACACAGATCTGATTGAAACCATGAATCACGCCGCAATTGTAAACACGGCCATTTTGAAGCAACTAAAGGACGCTAGCATTAAACCGCGAATCTGACTGCGCACGCGTCACAAACAACGGGCGGCAATAGCTTCGCGCCAAACCAACGGTCCGATGTTCCACGCGGTAAATACCTATTCTCTGGATTGCGCGCGCAAATGCTTTTGTCCCGCGCCAAAAATTCCAACGAAGAACCCGTCGGAACGAAATAATTAACTGTTGCTATGCAGCGTTCATAATCAAATCACCTTTTTATGACTGAACCGGTTAGCAACGGAAATGATTATTATAAATTTGATTCTGGAACCCTAGTTATTTTGCGAATTCCTTAATCAAAAATTTCGGACTTACGTTTTTTTTTGCTGTTTCTGCACAATATATCAATTGACCCACTTACGTCTGTTAAATTAGTATAATTTATATTTCACTAAATGGACAAAATAATGACTTTCTTTCCCCATTCTACATTATAGGTACCGCTTTTTTTTCAGCATAAGTGTAAAGTGAATTGTGTTTTTTTCCCTACATAAAGAAAAGTGAAATAATAATAAAACCAATGATTGGTTCCATGAATAAATAAAATAATTTTAATGTGGTTGACGTAACAAATACCATATTCAGTTATTTTCATCCGGAAGTTTGTTCTTATTCGCCAAAAGAGTGCCTTTTGTGAATTTTAGTGCCCTTCTCAGTGCAAAGTGATTTGTGAAAAATAAAAAATGCCGTTTTCTAAAGGTCAATCCTGGCAAAATTTTTCAAAAAATAAATAAATACTTGTGAATTTCACAGTTTTCTCAAAAGTGGTCAGTGAAACACAGAAACCTTTACTACTAAGGTCTTTCCACGCAAAATTTTTTTTCTTGTGCCTTCCTTTGACAAAAATTCTGGTGTCATATATACCAAATTGTAGCATAAAATACAGTTTTCTATAACTATTTTAGAAGTGCCAACCAGTGATTACCAAGTGAAAAGTGCCTCACAAAATTAATTTTGCACTTACTAAAGGAAACCCCTGGCAAAATTTTTTTCACCTCCCGGGAAACTCACAATGGAAAACAATCAAGCTATGGCACCATCCAATTTGGGCATCATTCCCAACGTGCATAACTTATCCAAAACTCACTTACAAACTGCTTTAAGGGATAGAGGACTCTCGCCACCAAGCAAATCTAAATCTACATTAAAGGCTTATGCACTTCTATTTAACAAAAAGTACATTAAGAGAATAAACCTCGCCCCCTCAAGCGAAAATAATTCACGCTCGGCTACGCAAGTTTTGGATAATCTTGTTCCTAACAAAGAACCTATGCCGCAAGTAATGGTAAAACAGGACATCGCACCCACCTTGACACAAGATAAAACTTACGATTTATCCTCTTGGAAAGTCAAATATAATGGCGTCTCCAATGTGCTTGATTTCATCGACCGTATCGAAGAAACGGCTACAATCAAAAATATCCCATTCGAGATTCTACGAAAAAACTTCATAGAACTCATCTCCCCAGAATTGATACCCTGGCACCGCATTCAAAAAACTAAATGCAAAGATTGGAATAAACTCAGATCTGCCCTAATCTCGAGCTTCGGAAAAACAGAAGCCCAGCACAGGATCAAATTATCTTTACTTACTATTAAACAGCTGGTAAATGAACCTGTAGCTACATTCATAGAAAGGGCTGAATCCATTAACATCAAGCTTTCACATCCCGTTTCGGAAGCTGAACTATTACCAGTCATAACTGATGGCCTTTTAAGCAAATACGAGAACATCATCACCTCGCAGAAAATTGCATCCCTGGCCCAGTTAAACGAAGTCTGTCTCCTTCTGGAATCGTACCAGGATAGGAAGAACATAAAGAATGTGTCAAATAATGTAGTTGTGCCAAGCCGTTCGTCTGGTTTAAAACCAGAATTCGACAACAAAAAAGTGTGCTCTTTTTGCAAAAAAGTAGGCCATCTGGCCACTACTTGTTTCAAGCAAGCGAGGTTTCTGGAATCCAAGGAACCCCGAACTTTCAAGAGGCATCACTCTAGGGACCGCTCTCCTCCACGCGACGAACTGCGCAACATTTTCAAGAAATCAAGGCACAACATGGAAAGGTTACAAAACCCAAGCGATGCCAGACCTCAGGTGGATTTCTCCAAGCCCCCACCAAATTTCTACATGAAGAGGCCAAAAAACTAAATAATAACCTCTCAGGCACCCATTCTGAACCAAGGTCTAAAGAATGGACTGATTGGTTAGCACACATTAAGTATTTTAACCAGACCTTAAATGTTTCTTCGGTTTGTTGCAAACAAGCTAAAGATGGGAGACCCTATGCTTCTTTCTCTGTTAACAATGTGACCTTTTCCGGATTACTTGATAGTGGGGCATCTATCAGCTGTCTTGGCAACAATGCTCACTTGCCTTTTGTTAACAGTGATTTTAGAATTTCGCCCCAATCGACACACCTGACAACTGCGGATAATGTTTCCCAACCGGTCATCGGTGCCCTCGCCCTGCCAATTAATTGTAACAATAAAATAGTTACAATCAATTTTCTAATAGTGCCCTCTATATCCCAGAATTTCATCCTTGGCGTTGACTTCTGGAAGGCATTCAATGTTGCTCCCCAAGTATTTAATACTCTTGGCGAAACCTCCACTGCCGCTCAAATTAGTGAGATCCGCACAATAATACCTCACGAAAATTTAAGCACGGACTAGGCTCTCCAACTAAAGGAAATGGTCAATAAATTCGAATCAATATCCTTCGAAAAATGTGGATTAGGTTTGACAAATTTGGTGGAACACCATATCAAAACCAATGGCCCACCCATCAAGCAACGTTATTACAACTTAGCCCCCCAAAAACTTAAACTTTTAGAAAACGAACTTGACGAAATGTTAAAAATGGGTGTGGTGGTTCCCAGCAGAAGTGCATGGACCAACCCAACTCTTTTGGTTTCTAAAAAAGACGGCTCTGCACGTTTCTGTCTCGACAGTAGACGTTTAAACTCTTGCACGGAAGCTGATGCGTATCCCTTACCTCACGTTCACGCAACCTTAGACAAGCTGCGTAACGCCAAGTTCATCTCTTCTGTCGATCTCAGCAAAGCGTTTTGGCAAATACCCTTGGACGCAGAATCGTGCGAAAAAACTGCTTTCGTTGTACCTGGTAGGGGAATGTTCCATTTTAAAAGATTACCCTTTGGTCTAAAAAACAGCCCCGCCGAGTTACAAAGACTGATGGACAAACTTTTCGGTCCTGAAGTCGATAATAGCCTGTTTTGTTACCTTGACGACCTCATCATTGTCAGCGATACCTTTGAAAAACACCTATTAATGCTGGAAAAAGTTTTCCAACAACTCAAGTTCGCTGGTTTAACCATCAACTTGAAGAAGTCTGAATTCTGTAAGTCCCGTCTACGTTATCTGGGATTCATTGTCGACGAAAAAGGTCTAAGAACAGACCCCGCTAAGGTGGAAGCCATGGCAAATTTTCCCCGACCCAAAAACGCGAAGGAAGTCAAAGGTTTCCTTGGACTTGCAGGTTACTACAGGAGATTCATCAAAGACTTTTCCACTATTGCAGCCCCCTTAAATAAAATTACCGGCATTCGTAAAGGTGTCAGCAATTTCCGATGGTCTGTCGAAGCTGAAGAAGCGTTCACAACTTTAAAAAATGCCCTTCAAAAAGCTCCCGTTCTGAATTGCCCGGATTTTGCACTCTCTTTTACCCTCCACACGGATGCCTCCAATGTAGGAATCGGTGGAGTCCTTACTCAAGAATTCCCAGATGGCGAACACCCTGTAGCGTATTTTTCCCGTACACTAAACAAACACGAGAAAAACTACGGAATTACCGAAAAAGAGTTATTGGCTGTATTGGATTCTGTTCACCATTTCCGCGGTTACATAGACGGTAGCAAATTTACTGTAGTCACAGACCATAGTAGTTTGAAATGGTTGATCTCTTTAAGTAATCCCTCCGGTAGGCTCGCTCGCTGGTCCTCCCGTTTGTCTCAATACAACTTTGATGTTGTTCACCGTAAAGGCGCGGACAATATTGTTCCCGACGCCCTTTCAAGAATTGAACTAGCTTCATTAAATGTTGACACAATTGCCCCCCCTCCATCTACAAAAGATGAATGGTACTTGAAAATCTTCGAAGGTTGTAAAAATAACCAACAAAAGTTTCCTAATTTTATCATAAAAGAAGGACAACTATACCGTAATTGCAAGGTACCACTATCCATCCTCGAAGATTACTCGTGGAAACTTGTCGTTCCCCTCGAAGGTAGAGAACAAATAATCATTGACAATCATAGTGCTCCCGACTCCATACACCCAGGAAATTTCAAGACGTATAAAAAGATCGCCTTGAAGTATTACTGGCCTGGTCTCTTTAAGCAAATTCGCAATTACATCTCTAAATGTGAAACTTGTAAAGCTTATAAACATAGCACGGCAGCACCTGCCGGCCTAATGGGTAATCCCAAACGTGCCGACAGACCCCTACAATCATTGTCAATGGACCTCGTCGGACCTTTTCCTCGAAGTTATGCCGGACACATGCACATACTTAGTGTAGTGGATATTTTCACTAAATTCTGTTGGATCTTCCCTTTAAAAAGAGCCAACGCGTCCGCCATCATCAAACTCCTGGAAAAACACATTTTTATACCTTACGGAACACCCAGAACCATAATAGTTGATAACGGAAAACAATTTATTGCCCAAGAATTCAAAGATTTTCTTGCCAAATACGGAATCAAGGACATTTACTATAATACCTTGTATACTCCGCAAAATAACACTGTCGAACGTTACAACCAGACAATCAACACAGCTCTGGCTATTCTAGTTGATAAAGATCAACGTACTTGGTGTAAAAACCTAGATAAAATTCAGGCTGCTATGAACAACACTGTTAACCTGGCCACTGGTTACACACCTTTCTTCTTAAAACATGGTATGGAACAAGTTGTTCACGGTTCTCTACATAGGGACACAAACTTTCCTACGTCAATTGCCGCCACAAGCAACCCTACCGCGGACTATGCCCATCGTCTGGAAGAACTGTCGGCCATCTACAGTGAAGTCACTGATGCTTTACTCCTGGCTCATCAAAAGAGTGCGGACAGATACAACCTACGTAGGAAACATGTCACCTTCAATACAGGAGACATAGTTTGGAGAAAAAACAACACACTTTCCCAAGGAGCCATGTATTTCTCTGCCAAGCTGGCACCACGTTTCGTGAAGGCCAAAGTTCTAAGAAAGATATCAGATCTAGTGTACTCTTTGTCTGACTCCTCTGGAAAACACATTGGTAATTACCATATTAAGGATATTGCAAAGACTGGAAGTGAGGAGTCAAGTAAAACTGCCCCCACTATCTCAGCAAACTCAAAATGATCCAGTGTATATCACCACAACCTTTTTGTAAGCACATCAAGTCTTACAATGACCGGCGTGTAAAGTGTCAATTACATGTCCACCCTTTCGTTGATGAAACGAATATTGTTAAAAAAGAATCATTTTTGTAAATTTATGTACACTCCACGGTGTAGTTTGCCCCGTTCATGTTCGTGAATTGGCAACCACCGCAATTTTTGTTTCACACGTTTTTTTTATTTTTTTATTTTTTTCTCACCTGTTCCAAAATTGATCACTTTAGAGCAGAGACACCCCTCGAGTCACAGTGTTTGGGAAGTCATGAACCCAAATCATTGCCTCTCAACCCCTCACACTACGCAACGTTCATGCCATGGCACGCTTTGCTATGTAATGCAATATTGTAATTTTCACCATTTTGTTTGTTGTTTTTTCATCATATCGGAAAGAATCTCTTCAAAAAAATTTTTTTTCTTTTTATGTTCTGTAAGTACTGGAGCGTCGTTCTAAAATCGGATTTGGTAAACTCCAAAGCATTAAATCACGACCCAGGACTAGTAAACCATCTTAACATGCTCCATATTTTACTCATAATGGTAAAAATAAGTGGTTACTCACATAATCACATTCCTTGTGTATAGTAGTTTTCAATTTTTCTCAAATGTTAAAAAATTGATGGCGTCCTACCCGAGCTTTTTGCTAACAAATTGGATTTTGGCACGTCCATTTTGAAATCATATGTATATAAATAAAGGAAAAGCCTTTAAATTGGTCTTTCCACCCTTATACAAATCCTCATGGGCTCGTTTCAACTAAAGTACGTAAAACCAAATACTCGGTCTTTTGTTGTTATGAGAAGTCCTCGACTTGCCCCTCTTCACAACATGTATGTCTTGTATTACATGCCTCAACCCTGACGGAAAAGGTTAATAAAACCTAACGGCAGCCCTGATTTCCGTACATAAATAACCGCAGTTTAACGTAAATCATCAATGTTTTGTTTGATCATCGTTTTGCAAACATAGGCATTCAACTCTTGTTTCGCCATTTAACCAAGTATTTGCAACCTAAATTGCACATAACCTGGTATGTTGTAACTGCACAAAGGGTATGTAAAACCACAATTGGTCCCTTTTGTTTGTCCCCACTGAAGTTGCTACAATAGACAGTATGTAAAACCATATAGGCCTGTCTTTGTTTAAACAGAAATGTACTCTGTCACCACCCCGCCTTTATAACATACGAAGTGACATTAAATTGTTTACCTCCTTGTTATTCTATCGTACGCTCCTGGGCTACGGAGTTAGTTAATCTAACAAATCTTCATATACTGTGTTAAAACAAGCATCGTTAACTTTTTCGTTATATGTTTTTGGGGTGTTGTGCCGTGTTGCGCTACCTCCTTCTTTAGCCAACGTTTCGGACATCGTTGCAGTGTCCATCATCAGGGCAGATCCGGCAGATCCGGTAGATGTGTAATTTTTAGTCGTGAAGTGTGTGCTTATTTACTTCGAAGCGATACCGTGTCGCCAGCAGCACTAACTTTCATGGCTGCGCTTTCCTGCCTTACGTTCACAATGTGACAGACAGAATCGCCAGGTTGTTGAGAAAAGATAGCATCAAGACTGTCTTCGGTGCCACAACTAAAATTCAAGACCTACTGAGGTCTGCAAAGACTAAGTTTCCTCTGGAAGCAGATGGAGTGTATAAACTCAGCTGTTCCGGATGTGACAAGGTTTATGTAGGCCAAACAGAGAGGACGATCTCCAAAAGGATAGCAGAACACTTTCGTGCTTGCAAACTCGGCCACCCTGATAAATCGGCAATCGCTGAGCACTTAATCGAAACCGGCCATTACTTTGGATTTGTTCCTGAGGTCTTGGGAAGACCTAAAACTTATAGAGCACGCCTAATTACGGAGGCAATTGAAATCTACAAAAATCCTTTTAATATTAATAGAGACGACGGAGCTAAGCTCAATAGCTCTTGGTATCCGGTGATTGACGGCTACACCAAAGCTAAACGCAAAAAACATGTCTAAGTATACAGTAAGGCCAGCTCGTGGTAAACCATTTTTTTTTTTTGTGTTATAACTTTATATTGACTAAATTCGCTTTAACCAGTGTAATTCTAATTCTATTAAAATTCATTTATTATTAATAGAGCTAAAAAACCATGTCTAAGTATATAGTAATGCGAGCTCGTGGTAAACCATTTTGATTTATATTGACTAAATTCGCTTTAACCATTGTAATTCTATTTCTTAAATTCTTACCATCGTGATTTCTAATTTTAGAATTCATTAAGAGATGGAGCCACTTCGGTCGGCATCTCGCAAACGGACTTGCCCCTGACTAGCATAAATACCACGTTTTAATGAACTTTCTATTCCGTTCCGCGGCGACGACGCCACTGCTTGTCACGATTATTTTGTACTGGTGAAAGTTAACAATTGTAATTTTTTTATTTTATTTTATTTTTTCCTAAATTCTTACCACTGTGATTTCTAATTTTAGATTTCATTAAGAGATGGAGCCACTTCCGTCGGCATCTCGCAAACGGACTTGCCCCTGGCTAGCATAAATACCACGTTTTAATGAACTTTCTATTCCGTTCCGCGGCGATGACGCCACTGCTTGTCACGAGTATTTTGTACTGGTGAAAGTTAGTGCTGCTGGCGACACGGTATCGCTTCAAAGTAAATAAGCACACACTTCACGACTATTCACATCTACCGGATCTGCCGGATCTGCCTTGATGATGGACACTGCAACGATGTCCGAAACGTTGGCTAAAGAAGGAGGTAGCGCAACACGGCACAACACCCCAAAAACATATAACGAAAATGCTTCTGGTCGTGAAAATCTTAAAACTTATCCAAGCATCGTTAACGTTTATTGTGTTGTATTTAAACGTAACCCTGTTACATTATAGGAGGGATCCTTAAAATACCTGCCACAATACGAGAAGTTCGTCATAATCACTTTTGCTCATAGCTAAATGTTATTGAGTTGGTCGTGTGATATATTTGTCATGAGTACCGTTTTGTACATTCTATTTTGGTCGTGTGACATATTTGTCATGAGTACCACCCTTTTTGTATAACCTGTTCTGGTCGTGCGTCATTTATTTGCCGTGAGTACCGCTTTTATGTATAATTGTGTATAAACTCTGTACACTATACGTGGAGACGTTAAAACACTTACCGTGATTCGTGTGAACGACATAATATCGGCTTTGCCATCTTCTTTAAGTTGCATTGTATAAACTCTTTGACTTCTGTCTATAATTGAGTTATATCTTGTATGTACTTACATATTTTGTACACTATACGTGGAGACGTTAAAACACTTACCATGAGTCGTGCGAACGAAAATAATATCAAACCTTTTGTGTGCGATCTACGAAATGTAGTCCACAACCCTTTGTTGTCATTCAACGCCGATGCCCGTGGACTTCCTGTTTTTTTACTTCTTTGCAAAAGGAAAGAAGCCCAGGAATATCTACTATCCCAAAAGGACTAGTTTTCAGCTTCACTGTCAATTATGGGGCATAGTGCTGTGGGGAGTTAATCGATTGAGCACAAAACCACCTAACTCGTTGTCTGGAGAACGAATAAGAAAATCCCCAGGTTTGTGAAATTGGAGCAAGGGTCTGTCTTTTCTCACAATCATGTAGAAGTTTTAAAAAACGACCCCTAATCTTTTGCCCAATACACGCGAAAGATTAGCCTCTTTGTTATAATGTGTATTCAAACTCCTCCTCACCCTTTTGTGATAAATGTAAAGAGTCCGGAAATCTGCTGGTTGATTATGTTTCATTTTCACATAGAATTTGAATTGGAAATTAGTCCAGTCTCTAGCACATTTCGTAACTCGTCTCCCTTCTCCCCTCCTCCCCCCATTCCCCCATGTTCTCAGACTTATGTTATGAAGTGAAAAATCTGTCGTTGACCATATTTCGCCCTCACTTGGAGTTCGAATAGGTAACTGTCCGGTTATCTACAGGTTTTCCGTAAACTTCAAGAATTTTGCTCTAATAATAATTTCTCCCGGATTTAAAAAGAAGCCCAGGCGGATGTCATCACCAACAGCCAAGCTGAGCTTCACTTCCTGACAGCACGCGCTGTGGTTACAAGGTCCCTCCTGCTGCCTTTTTCTACGCATTTGTTCCTGAGAACACAGACCATACCGCTCATATGTATGTTGTCTTGTCGTGCCACAGCAAGCTGAGTTGTCCCACTATACATTATGACACTCTAAACTACCTTTTGGGCACGCTAGCTCCTAGGTTTGTTCTTACTCTTGCTATCAATGCCAACCTTGCCGTCTCTTGCTCTGTCATGCAGTGACGCATATATCGTCATGTGTAAACCATCATTACCTTGACCCACCAGTATTCGCTGAATGCGTACCAATACAAGTTATCTTGAGCTACATTATGCTTCAATAACCATTATATACGATCCGTGTTTACCATAATAACACTTAGGATTCGTACTGGCATGTCTGCAGATACTGGATTCTTCTCTTCAATGACCTCTGTAACCATAGTCGCGGCTCAGCAACCACAGTCTCCACTTCGTGAACTTCGACGTCTTCGACCAAACCAAGTGTTTTCTAAGGCCTAAGTGTACTCCTGAGTGTTATCTCAAATGGGTCTGATTACAGTGATAATGTAATCCTTAGAATCTGTGAAACCACGTCCTTTTCTTCGAAATCCTCCGAAACCAAACAAATCCACGCTTCGCAAACTTAGCTCCCAGACCAATGAAACCTTAGAATCTCTTCTCTTGTACAAATGTATTGTCATTCTTTCAATTGCATAACCATGTGTATTATTATTTTCAATTGCATAACCATGTGTATTGTCATTCTTTCAATTGCATAACCATGTGTATTGTTATTTCTCAATTGCATAACCTTGTATGTTGTTTTACACCATGTACTTTTCCCAAGTTGTCTTTTCCAAACATTGTATGTACCCCCATCCATTCCCTACAAACATTGTGACCTAAACTATAGCATAAACTGTATGTTCTAGCTAGGCAATCTCTCAAGCAACGAATCTCTCAAAAACCCCGATAGAAGCTTAAGAGGATTTTTTTTCCTACAGCTCCATTGCCACGTCGCTTTTTTTCCAAGCGCGGGGGGAAGTGTTATGGTACGCCACACAAACGTCAGAGAATTCAAATTCCTAAAATCAGCGCGGCAGTTTCAACAACACCCCGCTCCCCCCTGCTTCCCTGCTTCCTACCTCCTCCCCCCTCGGCGCACCAACGCGCACCAACGCGCGCACACAGTCGAGAATTGCAAGCCGCCTTGGACGCACGTCGCGCTCCTCGGGCCGAACCGCCGAGTTCGCGGCTAAACTTCTGTCGATCGAATTGAACGCAATTACATCTGCGATGTTAATTGAAGTACATACGGGTTTTAGCGCTGGTATTCTGCCATGCCTGTGTGAACTACGGGTCCTGTCCTAGACTCGGGGAAGTGCCCTGCTGAACCCGGAAGACGAAGGTCCCCGACCACCATGTAAGCTGCACAATTGATCCCTCTTTTGTTTGTGTCCGTAACGATAGACTGTAAACTAACGCGCAAAGCCATCACTCAGAGAGTTTCGTTTTCAGAGATCATGAGGTATAAACACGATAGCTAGGTTTGTGTAATATGCATTTCTTGTATTGAATTGTACTGTAATGACCTATGTACTGTGTTTTGAATTTGCAATACATGAATCTATTTAACTCAATCCTGTTGTTAATCTGCCTCGGCAGGAGTATTTCCTAGAGTGCACTTCCCAGACGCCCGTGGAAGAGAGAGAGAATTCTGAAGCATTCGTGCGACCTGCCCCTGGAATAGAGGGTACTTTTGTCTCTGCTGTGAGCTGGCCTGGGACATGTTAGGGACCCATCATAACATTACTTAGGGCAGGTCCATATATTCCTACGTCCGTGGCTAGTGCGTTTTCACCGAACTGCCAATACGTATACAGACCTTTTCGATATTTTCAAAACCTCACCGTCTTGCATCAAAGCAAAAATAATTAGTTATTTATGTAACTGATACGTTTGTAAAATGATAAATATTTGTTGTATTAATATGCATCGTATGAATGTACTGTATGTTATTCTATATATATATATATATATAGAATAACATGTTATACATTATATTGTTTGTTAATGTTCAATAGACTTGTATTATGTATGTAATAGCCCTATGTACGGGCGTTTAAATAAAAAAAAAATAAAAAAATAAAATTAAAACATTTTCAACGATTACTCCATCTAGTTTGTAAACTTTTTTTTTTCAAAATACCCCTCTCTCTCTCTTCTCCTAGTGGGTTGTTCCACCAGTTTTTTGGGCGGACTCTGAATTTGATCTTCATGATTTCAAGTATTTTTAAATTTATTTTGTACATTTTCGAATTATTTTGTATCTGTAGGTACGAGTATGGTATGCAGCTAAAACCAGCGCATTTAGATTATTTAAATATGTAGGCATGTATAACTTTGAACTAATTGCTCGCGCGCATATATTTATCGGAACGTGTAAATTACGGCCCAAGATTTCATACTGGTTTTCTCATTAAATCATGGAGTCAAGATTCTTAGTGAGTACTTCCAATGTTACGCGGACGGCTTTCATTCAAGTCAGTTTACAATTACGCAAAAATTAAGCAACTCCTTGAGCATTTATCTTTGAAATGCCTATAAATTAATGCACTACTTAGTTAAAACGTACGCTGGATAAGAGAACCAAACTAAACGAACTGAAGTGAAAGAAAGGGAAGTTATAATATTTAGTTCGAGAAATAACATTGTTTATATTGCTTCAAGTATTCCTTACTTATTAAACAGGGGCAGCTTCATATGTACCATAAAAATGATTTATTGATTGTACGAAGGATGCACTATTCCTGTATAAATTAGTTAAATGATGTATTTTTCAATTCCGGTAACTGAATTATTTACTAACTGTTGTCCTACAATTTTATTTTTTTAAAGTATAAATTAAGCACGACCTCCGTAGTCCAGTGGGTAAGACTCTTGACTCACAATCTGGAGGTCGCGGGTTCGAACCCGGCATGCGCAAATAAATTTTATTTGATTAATTTGTGTTTTCATAATTAATTCATTTAAAATAATATATAGTATATTTACGGCATGTTCCAGAGTGGAAGATACTGTCAGTATCGCCCTGGTGTAAGACCACCATTCAGAATTGAAACGTTGCTTGAAAATGGCTTTAGCCGTGTTTAGTGACCAGATCTGAATAGCCAGGTACTTCCCAACCTTCCTCTTCCCCACCTCCTTCCCCTCCTTACTACCTTCAGCCTCACAACATACCCCAATCGGGGATGCCATAGTCTCACTGGCTCCAGACGGGAGCAGTTGAGATTCTTGTGCGGTATTCGCTGTAAAAGCAGTTTTTTAAGTATATATTAAGCGCTTAATATACACTTTAAAAAATAATAAAATTTGTAGTAGATAGACAACAGTTAGTAGTAAATAATTACCGGGAGGAGGGGAGGTCCAAAAGTTCGTAGAATGAAAGGGTTTTAAACAAAATGAAACAATAAATCTATTTTTCTTTTTCAATATAATCACCCTTAAGCTGAATACATTTATTAGATCTATGAATTAATTTTTCTAAACCATCGTAATAATGTTTTTTATCTTTTTCCTCAAAATGAGCCAAAATTGCCCCCCTTACCTACCTCATTGCCGTCGGATAATTTCCTTCCCCTCAAGTCTTTTTTTTAAACTGGGGAACAAATAAAAATCACTTGGGGCCAGATCTGGACTGTAGGGTGGGTGGACTAGTGTTTCGAAGCCATGCTTGTGCAGAGCAGCCAATGCAACTCTGTTCTTGTGAACCGGCGCATTGTCTTGCAAGAGCAACACACCCTTGGTCAATTTTCCTCGACGTTTTTCTTTGATGGGCTCCTTTAATTTCTCTAGTATCGTTGCGTAGTTTTCTCCGGTTATGTTCCTTCCCTTTTCTTTGTAATCAATGAGTATTATCCCCTCACAATCCCAAAAAACAGTAGACATCAACTTTCTAGCCGACTCCGACACTTTGAATTTCTTTGGCGGTGGTGTACCCTTTTTATGCCATTGCATGGACTCTTGTTTGGACTCAGGCTCAAAGTGATGAACCCATGTTTCATCTCCGGTAACAATCCGCTCCACAATCTGTGGAGGTTCGTCTCCATACAACTCCAAGATTGTTTTGACGCGTCGACGCGCTGTTGTTTCTGAAGCGGCGTGAGCATTCTCGGTACCCATCTTGCACTGACTTTTGTCATACCCAGGTGGTCATGTAGGATTCGCAAAATGTTGGTTGATTCGCAAAATGATGCTCCAACGAATGCAGATAAATGTTTTTTCTTCAAAAGGGTGTCCTCCAGTACAATTTTTTCCACTTTTTCGACGATGTTTGATGTGGTGGCCTCAACTGGCCTTCCTGAGCGGGGGTCGTCTTCAGTCGACTCCCGACCATGTTTAAAAAGACCATGCCACTTGTAAATCATTAATTTACCAGGGCACTGTTTCCCAAAAAAGGTTTGCATTTCATTCAAAATGGTTTGAGCGTTTTTTCCTTGCTTGGTAAGGAATTTTATCACAGCACGGTGTTCAATTTTCTCCATAGTTTCAGTTTTCTTCCGCGTTGACTTGTTTAGCAGGCGAATATTCATAAACGAATGACGCAATAGGGCTGAAACTTAATTTATATACTAATGATGAGTCACCAATTAGTGTGACACTAAAGGAGCGCCCCTAACCCCACTCCATCCCCTTCATTCCACGAACTTTTGGATGTACTTTCTGCTAATGATTATTTTCCGAAATCGTTTATATATTGTGTACTTTCCTTTTCCATTTCTCTGTACAAAATTATTTTTTTATTGATTTTATTTATCTACTAACTTTTCTAAAAAAAAAAGTAATTGCTTATTTATAAAATTGTGCACTTTTTCTCATTTATCTATGCAATACAAATGTTTTCATTTTTTCCCCTTTCGATTAACGTGTTAAATATTAGTAAGCATTCTAATTTTTCTGCAAGAAATAGTTGTGGAGGGTATAAATTGCCCCAACAAAGGCGGGCTTTACATCCAAAGAAATTATTTATAGACGCGGGTTCTCATCTCAAAAATTATGATCAAGAATTGCCTAAACGTATAATGAAACATGCATTCGCCTAAAGAAAATGCCTTCCTGCAGTAGTGCAAGCAATATAAATCCTTGTCTATTCATATACCGGGTCTATCCATCAGGAGGCGCATTTCATCAATTTTGTGAAAGAAGAAAGAATGTCTCAAATTTTTCCTCGAGAATATCAATTTTTCAATAACATGGACAAGTAATAATCGAACACCGATACACAGGCAGAGAACAATTCTTATGTTTAATTATATTACGTCTAAAATAGACTAACCACCATTTTCCATGCATTCGGTTAAAGCTCCGCAACCGGGCTCGAAAATAAGAAGGTGGAGAGATACGAAATTACGAATGTTAGAGGAGAGCGCTAACATTTACAGCGACAAAATCGATGCGAAAATTGCGAAAATGTTTCATTAAACACGACTCGTTTAAAATAGAGCTAAAATCTCGCAGGGAGCATCTTAAGTATCATTTAAAGAAACATTGTGAATTTTTTCAAATATATAATTTATAAGGTAACAGAAACAGACTTGTTTTTAATAATTTTTGGAGCATACTCTAAAATAAGACTGTTTGCAGACGACGCACTGATTTATATTGCAGAAGATAATTATGAGAAAACAATCAAAAAGATAAATAGTGACTTAGAAACTTTGTCAAAATGGCTCAAATTAAATAAATTGAAACTAAATGTAAATAAGACAAAATACATGCATATAGGTAGAACAAATACGCATGGTGAACCAAAGGTTTCTATAAATGGAGAAATCATAAAAAAAGTGGAAGAAATTAAATATCTTTGTGTCATCATAGACTCAAAATTGAACTTCTCAAAAAATGCAGATTACATGCAATTAAAAAAATTGCAAAAAAATATCATTTCTTGGTAGAATCAGAAACAAAGTAAATAAAGAAACATGCCAGATAATATATAATACAATTATATCACCACACTTTAATTACTGTTCAAGTATTCTTTTTCTCTGCAATGGAGAGAAAATGAAAAAATGCAAATACTGCAAAATAAAGCAATATATACACACGAATACGAGACATGTTAAAAGAGCTAAATATGTTGACGGTGAAGCAAACTGTGTATTTGAATGTACTTATTTTTTTACATAAAATTAACATGGGGATGATGTCTAAGGAACTAAAAAGAAAAATACATTATAATAACGAAACACACGGTCAAGGGACAAGAAATTCAAAGCAAATTAGACTGCCGACAAGAAAAAAATCAAGCACCCAGAAATCTCTGATTTACCAGGCCGTCCAACTGTATAACAACATCCCGAATGAAATTACTGAGATAGAAAATATAAATAAGTTTAAAAAAGAATTACGAAAATATGTCTACCTCAATTATTAATGTCTTTATTTATGTGTAATATATTTAAAGAATGATTATGTTTGCCAACCAATGTAAATGTTTATATCTTTATAAAATATTAGCACACACAAAGATGTGAGCTAACTTATGATTAATAAATAAAATACTTTGCGATTTTTTCTGTCGAGGGAATTTCATATAATTTGCTTTTCGGCGTGGGCAGCATCTATACATTATCTTCAAAAATAACATATGTTTTTTAAGAGCTTAAAAACTTCAAATCTTTAAGGGAGATATGTAAGAAATCGGTAGAAATTCGGGTTGTGGGCTCTTAAATACCTACCATATTAGTGCATATTATATTATAAACGTGGAGACACATATAAGCAATATAATATCCTTGTCTAACGAAAATAAAAAATAAAATAAAAATAAATATAATATTGGAAGTCCAAATTATTCATCCATCAAGTGGCGCATTTCATCAATGTTGTGAAAGAACGTGAAAAGATAATAATTGAACACGGATAAGCGGAGAACAATTTTTATTTTGAATTATTTTACGTTTAAAATGGACTAACTGCCATTTGCCGTGCATTCGGTTAAGTATATCCTCGGCTAACGAATGTAATATTGGAAGGACTACCAGATTAGTGTTTACATTATAAATACATAGAGGCCTGAAACACAATCTTTGGGGTACTTATTTAAAATCCGTACGCGATTATAAACTAACCATGTCAAAAATAAATGATGTATTATGGAGCTTCACCAGTTAGGATGCAAACGAATTCTCCAGATGGTTTACAGTGTGTTGCTAATTACTGTGTTTTCTTCTTAAATATATTTTTTTAATCCATCGCTACGAGCCCACGGAAAACATTTAGTTTTTTCCCTTTAATGTCTTCATCGTTCCCCACTAGATGTCTCCTGCGATAGGGCCCAGGTAGTAAAACAGCGTATTTCTAGGCATTTTATAGCAGGTTAGTCGTTTCCGCGACAAACACTGCCCTATCGGGGTCACCATCTTCCCCGGGAACCATGTTTGATTCAAGATTGAACCCGTCTGAAAGCGACTCCTGCCATTTACCTGGATTACTTTCAGGGACATCACGGGTACTGTAGAACTGCCCATTAGCCATGTTGAAAGTTTGTTCATTTATGTAATGTCTAATTTAAAGCAGTGAGATTCATTTCAAAATTGAAAATGAAAATTATTTAACCCTAGAAATATAACCATATTGCAAAGTACGTTGAAGATGACCATACGCTTCAGAGGCACATGTTTTTAAAATGATTTTTGAAGTGAAAACTTCTTTAGCACCGTTGTGATTTAAAACCCGGTAAAACGAAACGTAGAGATACTAAAAAGAAATAAACACATAGGATTTAGCCTGCGAGAGAGTAGACTAATCGGTCTCTTCTTTGTGGTCGGTGTTCCGTAGCCTAAAATGATTTTAGAAGTGAAAACCTCTTTAGCACCGTTGTGATTTGAAACTCGATGAAACGAAAAAGCGACACCAAAAGGATTAAAAAAACACAATACATCTATAGGATTTAGCCTGCGAGAGAATGAGACAGAATAATCGGTCTTCTCTTTGTGCGGTGCTTCGTAAATAATCGATCTACTTTTTTTGCAGTGTTTCGTAGCCTCCCAACTCTTGTCTACTTTAGTTTTCTGAAGGTTTCACTTCTACCGCAAGTGAACTGCATACTCCGATTTTGTTTGAAGTGAAAACTTCTTTAGCACCGTTGCGATTTGAAACTTCATAAAACGAAAAATAGCGACACTAAAAAGAGATAAACACATACATGTATAGAATTTAACCTGTTTCGACTAATCGGTCTCTTCTTTGTGCGGTGTTTCGCAGTCTTCCCACTCTTGTCTACTTTAGTTTACTGAAGGTTTCACTTCTACCGTAAGTGGACTGCACACTTCATGTGTAGTTATTAATTTCTATTCAGAATATAATCAGACTAAAAAAAAAATAATAAAAACTGTAAAAAACATCACTAAAATAAAAAATACATTACTAAAAGCTATACCAAAGATAACCATGCGTCTCTCGAGCGTATTAGCTCGTCATAACAACGAATCCAGCGTTCCTAACCCATCAACTGAGCGGGCTGAAAAGAAAAGTACATTCAACCGCTCGCGCTGGTTGAAAAGAGGCAGCGATATTTAATTTTTGTGGCGCTTTTGCGGCGTAGGTTATCTTTCGGGGGTTAAAATAAGATAGATGCTAGCTCTTTGATACCAGGGTAACCGATCTATGCTTAACTTATGTGTCTATCCATGACGAGAAGATACAGATGAGGGGTAAAACAAACTATGGGGGGACGAAGAGGGGAAAGATGACTGTGATTCGTTAAAAAATTAATCTGACAGTATATAGGCATCTCGCATTATAATATCACCAATTAGTTCTTAAAAGCAAAATCTGCTTTTGAATGAATAGACCTTTTTACATGGGAGCGTGAATTGCTCGCCACGTTATTAATAATAATAATTTTTATTTTAGTAATTTGTACATTTAAGTTTACAAATTTCTAATTGATTATAATATTTCATAATCACTATATTTTTTCAAGTTTTATGTAGCTCCTACAATACATCTTGAACTTTCCAATTGGTGTGGACTTTAAAGTTACTGGTAGTGTGTTATACAACTTCATTCCCTTGTACAGTAGACTGTTCTGTGTATTCGCTTTGTCCTTTTTTGTAGCCTAATTTCCTTGCACGTCCTTGTGTTATATCTGTAGCGGTTACTTAACCCGCTCTGCTAAAACCATCGCAGCGCCACTGATTAACGATCACACCAAAAATAAATATCTAGGTGCGAGCCGCTGCCGGCACTGTAAGTACGTCTAACGCCTTGTAACAATTAACGCGGCAACCTACTGGAAAGTTCCCGACTGCACAATAGTTTATCAACACAGCGACTCGACTGTTCTCGAACGTTCTCACCTTAGGCGCGGCGGTCGAATTTCACACGCCGTTCTCGAAACTACTTGCCCGACCGGCAGAGTATAAAAGCCAGCGCAGCCGCATGCAGCTCAGTCTCAAGTCTAGTCTCCAGTCACACACACAGTTATACAGTGCACAGCTTATCAGTGAATTCACTCCAGTGCGGTATCGGCTGAACGGCCAGCCCCGGCGACTCAAAGCCGGCACCTGTGCCCGTTGCGCCCGCGGCCTTCGAGGACCCATCATCTCGCAGCTAACATGGTCCACCGCACCATCAGCTTTGGAGAATCCTTTACCCGCGACTACAAGGCCCGCCGCGTCTTCTGTCAAGGGTGCAGCAACATCTCAGGCATATCGAAGCCCGTCGCGCTTCGCTGCCACTGAGACTTTCTCCTCACAAGGTTCACCGCTGTCCACCTCCGCGATTCAAAGCGTCGAGTGACATCCTGGACGTCATGGTCTTCTCCACCACCTCGGTGCAGCGCTACATGCTGGTGACATGCAGACCCGTGGTCTGCTCCACCACAGCACCTTCGACCATCATCATCAATCACTGCCAACACCACTTATGACTTGCACTCACTACTACTCGTGTCAACACCATCTGACTGTTTGCTACGTAGCTCTCCAATAAAGACTTCGACTCACTACACCGACTGACGCCTTTCATTTATCTCCCGTCTCTACCGATACGGACCGCTCCCTCATATCTGTGAATGTCTTTATTGTATACAATTTTATTTGAGAAATATTTTGGTAACGTGTTGTTCAATATTTTGTGGATAAATACCATCGTGTTCAAGGTCAGCATCTGTTTCACGGTCAACCAATTTAGTTCCCTTAACATTTTAATTATTTTTGAAAATCTGTTTCGTCGAAGAATTATTCTCATTGCCCTGTTTTGGAGAATTTGTAACTTATTTTGTTCTCTTTCGTTACATAGGAAAAGTATACTTGAGCAGTAGTTGAAGTGTGGAGCAATAATTGAATTGTATATGGTGATTGCAGTTTTTCTAGAAAATTTTGACCGAATTCTTTAAAAAAAAGATATCTTTTTGCCAATTTTCTTTTGGGTGTATTCAGCATGTCTATTGAAGTTTAGTTTGGAATCTAATATAACTCCTAAGTATTTCATTTCAGTAACATTTTCAATAATTTCACCATCAATTTTAATTTTGCTTTCACTGGATGTCTTCTTGTATCCAATCACCAAACATTTTGTTTTTTTTTGTATTTAATTTAAGCTTATTTATTTTTAGCCATCTTGATACATATTATTTAAAATGTGTATTAGTTCTTCATAGTTATCTCCAATTAAGTATATTAGTGTATCATCGGCAAATAGTCGTTCTTTGCATTTTGAAAATATTTTCACCATGTCATTAATATAGAGTATGAACAATAGAGGAGAATATTAACATATTTGCGAAGTCCAAATACGGCAAAGTAAAGTTCGCCACTTTTCACAGATGAATATTTTGTTGTCGTATTTAGTTAAGACACGTTTACAAATGTTTCATAATTTACTTACCCCTGTAACCAGCGACGAGCGCACTGGAGAACCGCCCACATTCGTTATGATCGACATATTTTAGGGTATAATGTATAGCACAAGCTAACATTTTTGCGAGTTATTTCGTAAAATGTACGATCAGAGCTCGACGCTGGTCCGGACAAGAATGATGACGTCACATTTTTTAGATTCAAGCGAGGTTCTCGTAAGCCCAGCCGGTTCCATCGAACCGGTATGGGGAGGGGGAAATAATACGCTTTTATCACTTAGGGCAGGTCCATATATGTTCATATGTCTATGTGTCTATCCAACGCCTCGTTTAATCCAAAAGAAACGACCGATTACGTCGGGACCGATTTGGCACTAAATTTCACATATATTTTATACATAGACATACTAGACGACTGGCGTAAAGTACGTACAGTCGTGCATGACAACAATATTGTGATGGCGTGTTATTAATATATTATGTTAAAAATAATTGGTCATGATTGGATGATTTGTGTAGCGCCGTCTTCGTGAAAAAAATATCTCAAGGGCGCATTTTTAATATTAGGTACCTACTGCGATTGATCGGGCCCTGGCCCGGTGATTTATTCCGCCTGAACCCCCCTTTTGGCGGCCCTGGACAGGAGAAGTAGTAGAAACTGGTCTCGCATATTTCTTATTTGATGATTTTTTATCTTTTTTTTCTGTTACGAATAACCCGACAATATTCGAAAATCTACTGCTGAACGTACGTGGAGGAATTAGCCACCCGAGGTATCGAACACGGGAAGCCTGGATGAGACCCAAACGCGATGCCAACTCAGCCACTGACCGGTCGATGTAAAACTCGAACTTGGTCTGCACGTCGACAGTGCTTTGAAACAATCTAGAAGCTAAGATTTTTGTGTGACGATAAAGCTACTTATGTTTAATTTCTGTACTGCATTATTTTTCTTACGTAAAGAATTTTTTTACGATGGCTCCACACAACCCTGAGGAAAAAATCCCTAAGGCTTAATGTCATCTTTGGTGATGCTGTGTGCAGGGTCTTTTTAGGGAAAGGAAGTTCTGGAAAGGAAAAAGGCATGAGAGGTGTATAGGATTCCGGGAATCCAGATGTCCAGGAGTGACGAGCGTATGAATCCATCCCTCCTACTGCGGTGCAAGTCGATGGGTCAAGAGAGTCCGGTAGGAGAGGTGTAGGTCTCCCTCAACCAGTCCCTGTCGATCCAGCTCGCCACGTAATAGGTGAGCAAACGCATTCGCCACCAAGAACTAGAATAAACCTCACTCCATGAACCCACCCCTGCTAATGAACCACTTGGAATGAACATATAAATGGTTCACGGGGCAGCGGTACCCATACCCAGCTCCCAAATTGTGATAAATTAACGAAACACGGAATAGTTGAGGACCCCGCCATTTTCCTGGACTTTTTTTATAAGTCACTCATTCCGGAGTGTCTCAAGAACAAAGGTGCATAAAGTACCATCAACTGAATTAAGCACTTTAGTCAGAATGACAGAAACGTATGTCTGACATATAAAAGAAGATAAAACAAAGAGTAGTGTCATTCATACTGTCTGCCAACAAGTAGGTACTGTGATGGTTAGTTACTTATGGAAGAATTCACTGAGATTCCAAAAGAATAAACACGAAAACAGTACCTAACAATTTGAGGTGAATGTCTTCTTCCGCCGTCTAGCCTCAAAAAGAGAGACGCAACAGCCTCACATTATAGAGTTTAAGTATAAAGTAATGTGGCAACAAGATTATAACGTTGCGATCAGCAATTAACTGACGAACTAACGGCCACTGTGATTAACATGTTAATTAACTGCTTTTAAATAAATACTCGAGGGTTTGATCTCGTCTAGTGAAATGCTACTCAATGTTCATCAAGGAAACAAAGCAATCTGGCTTTTATATCAGACTGACTAGAATTTATTCGCGACTGTTCAATGCGCTATAAAGTATAAGGACGTTGAAAATCAAAGCAACGCGTCGTGGAGTTGCGGCATTGTAATTAAATCGTGTTTACAGTAAGTCAATCAAAAGCTTGACGCAAGACACTCTGCTGCATTATATATGTTTAAAACGCTTTATTAAAACATAATTTATTATTGGAAACAGACGACATTCAGAAACTATGAGGAAAGCTTTACATTTAATGTTTTTTTAAATTCACAAATCAAAAAAAGGAGTAAAAAATAAAGTATTCTCCGTCCACCTTTAGATCAACTTGGGAGAGTACGAAATTTGGTTCGTATTGCGCATACCCCGCCCCCTTCTTCGGTCCCTTCACCACCGCTGTGTTACTCCGCCCATAGATCAGTCGTTCGTCGGCTGTCGCGCTGTGTGCACGTAACTTGAAATTTTAACCCTTTCAGACCCTGTGATAAAATGGATATTTATTATTACTAATTTTTCTTTATTCATTGCTTTTTATGGTAACAAACTTTGCGGATTTTACGACAATGCTTACATTTTACGGCACATGCCCGTGTTATGGTGGTCGATTATTCAAACATCAATGTTTCAGCCAAGTCCTAATTCATTAGATATCATGTCACTAATTGCAAACAACAAAATAGGAAAGTATGATATTAATAATTATGTCCTTATATTCGAATTGCAACAATATGAACACTGGAGGTTTCCAACCGCATACCCACCCCGATATAAGTAACTTATGGTTACTCCTTCAGGGCTCTCACAAGGAAGCAATTTTTTTTTTAATATGAACAATGCATATTTATAAAACAATGGTGTTACGTACTGTACTATAAAATTACTGAATGTTGGTGTTAATCAGTTTTATTTTTTTATAGGCCGTACACAAACCTCAACTCACAATTATTATTATTGATTAATTATTATTTGTAAAAAAAAATATCTGGAGAACATGATATTTCGCAAACATCATACAAAAATCGGTGATTTCATTGAGCATATTTTCAAAAATTGATAAAATGCAGTGCGTTTATTGGAGAACCATTACAATAATTATTTAAATTAATAAATTGTTAAAACTTTTGATTGCAGGTGGGTGGAAAATAATAATTAAATAATTTAGTTAATTTATTTAAACACGTGAATCTAATAGGTTAACGCGCATTCAAGCAGCAGACGGGGGGAGGGGTGGAGACATGCGCGGTCACGGGTTGTTCTTATTTTGGACGGAGAATAGGTATCTAACTTTTGAACCAACTTAAAACACACATTTTTATTGTAAATATACTCTACCCTAGTAACATCTGATTTCTTGAATAGTGTTACGTTACGGAATTGTTTCCCGTGCGAGCTAATAGCGAATTGACCCCTTGCACAGGCCCTCCGCCCCCTCTCCCCGCACCGCGCGGCGCCCGTGCCAAGCGCCGAGCGGCTCCCCGCTCCCATTCCTTCGCCGGCCTTCGGCAGAATAACTGAGTTCCCCGTGATTCGCGCTAGGCGCTCTCCGTAAACGCTCACGATGTTTTACTTTAATTGTGTATTGTGCTTAAAGAGGTTTACGCCTACCCAGAATCCTGTCTGCCGACCGCCTATCTCCTGCTTGTGAGTACCAATGAACCTTGCTACCCCTCTGTGTGCTAAGAACTGACATTTAAATTCACTAAACACGTGTAGAGAGAGTTGAGAGAAGCTCCCCCGTTATGATAGAATTAATTAGAGATAGCCAAATACTCATGTGTGTAGTGCCGATGCTGGCCTTTTGTAGAACCCTGTTCACCTTTAATTGAATAAAACCCTTTTTCGTGCATAATAACTGTGTTCTGATTGAGGAAGGAGACCTGGAGATTTTGAGGAAAGGAAGGGGAGTAAGAATTAACAAGCGAACCACAGACACTCGCCCTGGGTTTAAGAGGGACCTTGCTCGCGCCGGCTGTGCAGAGCTAGCCGCCGGCTTGTTTATTGCATGTCCTTTCCAGGTTTTGGGTTTAGCGTTGGCCGCAAGTAGCGCCAATGCTAGCAATAGGTACGTTTGGACCAACTTAAAATAATAGTATTTATATTGCATATGTACTGTAATCTAGTCAATATATAATTTCTTGGTTAAATACGTTTGAACCAACTTTAAATACTTATTTACTTTGCAAATATACTGTAATCGAGTAAATATTTATTCCTTGAGCAGGTCTACTTTTGAACAAACTTAAAATACATAAATATTTATGTGTAAATAAACTGTAATCTAGTTAATATCTCATCCCTTGAGTAGGTATGTTTGAACCAACTTAAAATGCATATTTACGAGTAGGTATATTGCAAATATCTTGTAATCTAGTCAACATCTCATTTATATGATATCTACTTAGAATTCGTATTATTATTCGTTTAATTGAATACTTTTTAAAGCATGTAGTGATCAATTCACATTTTAGTGGATGATGAAGGACTAACATAAAATAATCTTATAAACCTACAAGAATCTCTTCAAAAACACATGCCATACGTACTTACGTAATGAAAATAAATCAATTCTACGAATTTAATTAAAATAATACCTACAAGAATCTCTTCAAAAACACATGCCATATGTACTTACGTAATAAAAATAAATCAATTCTACGAATTTAATTAAAATAATACCTACAAGAATCTCTTCAAAAACACATGCCATATGTACTTACGTAATAAAAATAAATCAATTCTACGAATTTAATTAAAATAATACCTACAAGAATCTCTTCAAAAACACATGCCATACGTACTTACGTAATAAAAATAAATCAATTCTACGAATTTAATTAAAATAATACCTACAAGAATCTCTTCAAAAACACATGCCATACGTACTTTCGTAATAAAAATAAATCAATTCTACGAATTTAATTAAAATAATACCTACAAGAATCTCTTCAAAAACACATGCCATACGTACTTACGTAATGAAAATAAATCAATTCTACGAATTTAATTAAAATAATACCTACAAGAATCTCTTCAAAAACACATGCCATATGTACTTACGCAATAAAAATAAATCAATTCTACGAATTTAATTAAAATAATACCTACAAAAATCTCTTCAAAAACACATGCCATACGTACTTACGTAATGAAAATAAATCAATTCTACGAATTTAATTAAAATAATACCTACAAGAATCTCTTCAAAAACACATGCCATACGTTTTAAAATAAATCAACTTTACGAATTTAATTAAAATACCTAATCTAGGAACTCGAAATATACACCTCGACTTCCCCAAAAAATGACGTGAGGTAAGAACTAATAAAAAAATAATTAGATTAATTTTTGAAAATAATATCGAAAATTCTTAGTGAAAATATGAAATAGAAGAGGCAAGAAAATAAAAAGACTTATTGCAATGAAGCTGGGCTTCAATAATTTAATATTAAGGCGAAGCGTTAAACTAAATCACCATTTTAGATTAATCTTACTACGAAGCGGTTAATTTCGTAAATACGAAAAATATATAATTTGGAGACATTGAAGCTTTTCCTACCACTTCCATTGAGTAAAATTAAAATAAAATAGTTCATTCATTACTTAATAGAACTCATATGAGAAACAACTTTTAAAAATACATTTCTATGACTAAAATTATGTTTGAGCTTACATTGATTAATTTTTTTTTCTTGTGACATTAAACACAAAATAATTAAAAACCACTTCTGTGCTTGAAATAGTGATCTCTCGACCCTTTGCCAAGCGATTTGTATGCCCTTTACCTTTATTCGTGGCGATAAAAAGCACACTAAGAGTACATAATTTTTTAGCTTGTCAAAAATATTTACATAATTAACAAAAACACAGTTTTGATTAATTATGTAAATGAAATGTTAGTAAAAACTTTCTCAACTAGTCACTCAAGGACTTTACAGTCAATTTATTGTTTAACTTGACAAGGCGTATTCAACTTCTGCCAACATTATTGAATTTTAGATTTGATGCAGTGAATTCGCCTTATCATAGCTTTATTAATTATTAATAATGATTTAAATCGGTATTTCGTTCTTGAAAGCTCACCGGATAGCTTACTGTGATTTAAGCGTTGGTTCGTAGATTTTCATGTCCACACGTTCACTTTGCAAAACGGACCACCCCAGATATTAGAATTATGATAAGCAGCACGATTTCTCCACTGGGAGTATTGTTAACATAACATAAAGTATTCTATTGTTGAACACAATAAAAATAAACAAACAATTTATGAAACAGAGTTTGCCATTCCTAGTCTCATTATGTATTCAATACGGTTTAGTTTAGCGCTGAACACTGGGAGATATAAACCGAGTATGAACCGGTCGGCTTTTCAAAATGTTTCTGCTACCAGATTCATTATTAATCTTCAATCAAACAAACTGGACTGTTGTTAAACATAATGTTAGATCCTGGAGTTATGTACGTCGTAATTTAAATTTTAGTTAAGTACAGCTTAGAGGTAATAAACAATGGTGTAAATCAGCGAATATGCAGCTTTAGATGGTGCGGTAGGCGTGGGATATAAATATATGATATGATGTTTCCAACAGTTAAAGCCTGTTATTTCCAACCTGTTTCATTTTCATGGTAACCTTTTGTTTAAAAAAAAAATAATTTTGAAATATGGGATTTCTTAAAAATCTTAAAAAATTGCACTTTTTTAAGTTTAAAGCCATTCGTACGTGGCGATACTTAGAAGCGACTCTAGTTTCACGCGCGTGACATACGCACTGCTCGTGGGTACCCGCCATACTATTTTTATATTAGGCCCTCCGTTCATGGCGATACTTACAAACTACGTGATTATGACGCAACCACAAGTACCCCGCAGATATACCACTCTTTAATGCTGGTTTCCGTACACGGCGCTATCAGAAATATATGAACTTGATCATTTTTGGAGTGAAGCCGTGGAGTTAACACCATGTCAAATGACTTTTTTCCAACATCAATCCATGCCTTCTCTACTAAATTCTTTCTTACATGTTCTGGTAAAGTAATTTTGGTAAACACGCATTTTTTTCCACTTCCAGAAAAAATCTAACGTTACTTTTATGCTCCAACGCCATTTATGTCAAACGTCAAACGAATAAGTAGCAGACACAAATGATGCGACGCATCGCGTGCGATCAGCACTGTCGGTATCGTGCAACAGATTTGAAACCGACCGCTGTCGCGTAGCGCCGTGTACGAGCACCAGCAAAATCTTACAGGGGTACTTACGATCGGCGCGCATGATACGCTCACGAGGATCGAGTAGCTTGTAAGTAGCGTCATAAACGGAGGCACTTGTTCGTACACGATGCTAAAGCCTGGATCACAAGCACCGACTAGAGTAGCGAGACAGAAAAATTATATTAGGCCGAGACAGTTGGATAGAGGAGTAGGTGTTTACACGTAATTTTTAATTTGGCACCGAGTCAATCAATGAAAAAATTTTTTAAAAAACCATTAAGTTTTATAAAACCATTAAAAATAAACCTAAAGACAACCTTAAAATTAGAATCCATAATACTAGTTGTAATCAAGAAATGTGCAAAAATTGAAAATGATCTACTTTTCCCTGGTGCAATCTTCAATCATTTATGGCATTATAGGATGGGGTGGTGCACTTGATACATATATTAAGCCTCTACAAATAATTCAAAAACACATAATTAAAGTCATATATAACAAAAATAAAACATTCTCGACCAACTTATTATACAAAGAAACTAAAATATTGTAACATATCTATTTCGCGAGTAGGTACTGCTTAAAGCAGGTACTGTTTATTGTCTATTAATTTTTTATTTTTTATTTAACTTTGTTGGTTGGCGAAACTGCAACGACACCGGAAACGGGCGTTCGGGGGAAAGATGGCGGAAGACATAACGTAGTTTTGTGTGGGGGAGCAGATTTTCGGGGCGATGGGGATCATGTTGTGAGTTACGAAGGCGATGTAGCCTAGAAAGTTTGTTTTTACACGTCACGTGAGTGTGTGACAACTCTAATGGCACTGTAGCCGATTTATTTTGTTAAATCCCCCGCCGGATGCCGCGAGATAATGTTGTCCGCGTGCTGATGTTTTTTACACCAAATTCATCGGGTGATGAACTGCCCGCAAGGATTCTTTGCTGGTGAATCCTTTGGCCGATGAGGTTCCCTCATGCCGCTTGATGGGTGAGGACCTTCCGTGCTCGTTTTGTTGGGTGAATTCCCTTTACTGATGAAGCGGCTCCTAGACTCTGTTGGACCCGCCAAATATCCTTTGTTGTACCTTTGGGCCGGTGAGATTCCCCATGCCGCCTGATGGATGGAGGCTCAACCGAGCTTTTTGTGTTGGGAGGACTCCCTTTAACCAAACGCCCCATGACGTGTGGAACGGCGTTTTGGAGTTTGCTGTTGACGATCGCTGTTGAGGATTGCTCTACACGACTGGAAGAGAATCACGACGACGGGACGTACGCGCTTCTAATAACCAACCGTAATTTTAACATAACTCTCTCTCTCCAAATCTGATAGATGCCAAAGGTATTTATGTTTCCTTTTTTTTACCTTTCTTTGATGTTATTTGCAAAGTGCAATAAAGCTTTTTTTTTACATTTCACTAGAAAATACTTTCTTTTATTTATATGCATGATCTCTGATCCCTATCTCCACCATCCTGAGATGGATGTTCTTTATGCTCTGGGAGGCTGTCGGATGACAAAGGTAGGTAAGTTATTAGAAGCGCGTACGTCCCGTCGTCGTGATTCTCTTCCAGTCGTGTAGAGCAATCCTCAACAGCGATCGTCAACAGCAAACTCCAAAACGCCGTTCCACACGTCATGGGGCGTTTGGTTAAAGGGAGTCCTCCCAACACAAAAAGCTCGGTTGAGCCTCCATCCATCAGGCGGCATGGGGAATCTCACCGGCCCAAAGGTACAACAAAGGATATTTGGCGGGTCCAACAGAGTCTAGGAGCCGCTTCATCAGTAAAGGGAATTCACCCAACAAAACGAGCACGGAAGGTCCTCACCCATCAAGCGGCATGAGGGAACCTCATCGGCCAAAGGATTCACCAGCAAAGAATCCTTGCGGGCAGTTCATCACCCGATGAATTTGGTGTAAAAAACATCAGCACGCGGACAACATTATCTCGCGGCATCCGGCGGGGGATTTAACAAAATAAATCGGCTACAGTGCCATTAGAGTTGTCACACACTCACGTGACGTGTAAAAACAAACTTTCTAGGCTACATCGCCTTCGTAACTCACAACATGATCCCCATCGCCCCGAAAATCTGCTCCCCCACACAAAACTACGTTATGTCTTCCGCCATCTTTCCCCCGAACGCCCGTTTCCGGTGTCGTTGCAGTTTCGCCAACCAACAAAGTTAAATAAAAAATAAAAAATTAATAGACAATAAACAGTACCTGCTTTAAGCAGTACCTACTCGCGAAATAGATATGTTACAATATTTAATATACGCAAATTATTTATATTACAAACTTTGAAATATGTATTTAAAAACAAAAATAATTTCGAAATAAATGAAAACAGAATGAGCAAAAGAACAAATAATACATTTTACACTCCACAAACCAATACTAAATTATTGCAGACACATAGCAGTTTCATTGGTCCTCGAACATTTAACCTTCTACCACTACAGACTCAAATGTTAAATAAAATGATAAAATATGTAAAAGAGATAAAATTATGGTTGAATAATGTAGATATCGAAACGCTTTTTCTATAAATTTATCCATCATTCTACAACTCACTTTCTGTAACTTTCTGAACTGTAGTACAATATGTTTTCTGTTTATTTTATTTTTTTATAATAACTTAAAAAAAAAAAAAATTGAAATTAGTATGTTTTTCTCCATATTTTTATTTTATTTTTATAATAGCTGAAACAAAACCTTTTTCATTTATTCTACGTATGTAATACTAAATTTTTATACTAACTTTATATTTTATATGTTTTTTAAGTTTTTTTATACTTTGGGTACTTAGAAATATAGTATTTTGTATTAATATTACCCACACTCAGGCAGTGCCTTAGTGGGTTTTCATTTCTTATTCATATTATTTGTTATTATATTTTATGTTATTTTATACTATTTGCTATTATACATTATATCTATGTACAAAGAAATGGAAATAAATAAAGTTAAAAAAAAAAAAAAAATAAAAAAAAAAAAAAAAAAAAAAAATGAATACGCCACTTGCATCACAATTTTTAATTTTTTTTTCGGTTTAGGCAAATATTCTAAGACATTCCGTATTTTATTTTAATAAATCTAGTGAATGTTAAATATCAGATTCAAAAATTCGCCTGAAATCAAAGTGTTGCCATAAAAAAAAATCTCTATTGAATTTTACAAAATTAATTTAATATTATCGGAGACGGAAAATTTTCATGTAGTGACGGCACGAGCCTAAATAAAGGATTTATTTATTAAAAAAAAAAAAACATTGTAAATTTCAAAAAAAAATTGTAGTAACATTTTCGTAATCTTTGTAAAAAAATCTATCCACACGATTTTTTCCAAGTCATTATAAAATCCATGCAAGTGGCCTACTCAGTTGCGATGCGTAGCGTGGTACGACCGACAGTGGCGAGTACGCAGACAGTAAATGTTTATACCAGCCGAGCGGACAAGCGAGCCAGTGCGGGGAAGTGCGGGGAGGTGCGGGGGTGGGCACTTGGCCCAGTAAGTAAAACAGTGCAGGTTATCCACCACTTACCCGCCCTGGCATAAGTAACAGATGGTTCACCCATTCATGGCTCTCGCAAGATTCTAATTTTTTTTTACATTTATTTATTTTGAACGAATCCAGACCTCCAGTGTCCCTGCATACGTTGTTAGAAATCAGTATGCAAGCGATTAACAGGAAAAAACATAATACAACAAATCAGGTTAGTAATACAAGCAAAAATAATAGTTAAAGCAAAATAAAACTCGTTCAAGAAGCTGACGAGGCAGCATTGCATCATGTGAAAAACCCTGTAAGCACCTGCCTTATAAATTTTATTATTTCGTTGTATGGGTGAACCCAAAATCTTCTTTCAGGTCGTTTTTTTATGCTTGTAAAGATAAAGAAGTCTTCGTAGCTAGAATTACTTGACATCGTATTAACTCCACGACTGCTCGTCAAAAAATGATCGAATTCAGCATACGGAGCCGTTTACGGAAGGCAGCGCAGTATAAAGAGTAGTATATCAGTAGACTACATGTGGTTGCGTCACAGTCACGTAGCTTGTAAGTATCTCTGTGTACGAAGGGCCTTAGGTGTCGCCAAAAAATGCATCAGATGAAGTCACATAGTTTCCACTGTCCTCCACAAAAGTCTACCGGGAGGATTCTATGACGTCAGAGCCGATTTATTATTTAGGTAGTCATAAAATGTTGGTTGTACTACACGATATATTAGGTCCTTACATAATATGAAATTGGCGTTTTGTATAGGAGGAACCTAAAGTCGATTTTTTTTTAAATATAATATATTTATTTAATCAAAGTATGTACCATTGCTATCTATGCAATTTTGCCATCTCATATGTAGTTCATCGATCCCTTTACTAAAAAAACCATTCGGACGGGAATCAATAAAATCTTTGAAGGCGGGTTGGACTGCCCCATCGGAGTTGAATTTTTTCCCTTGCAAGAAGTTATTCAAATTTTGAAAAAAATGATAATCTGTTGGGGCAAGGTCCGGAGAGTACGGTGAATGTCTTAGATATTCCAATTGAAGCTCCTCTAATTTGGTAGCCGTCTGTTCTGCAGTGTGTAGTCTAGCGTTCTAACGCGCGTTTGTTGATTTGCTTTACTCAATTCGTGAGGTTCCCAATTTGCTTCAAGTGGATTAAAACAGTTTTATCAGTAACACCGCAGCTTGCAGCTACTCGGACGTGGTTTGCGATGGATCCGCTTCCACAATGGCCTTCAATTCTTCATTATCAACTTTGGTCTCCGGCCGTCCACGGGGCTTGTTCTGCAGGTCGAAATTTCCAGAACGAAAACGTTGGAACCAAAAACGCACTGTGTTTTCTTTTGCGGCACCATCGCCATACACATCATTAATCCTTCGAGCTGTTTCTGCAGCACTGGTGCCACGGTGGAACTCGTACTCGTAAATAATGCGATATTTCAAGTTTTCCATTTTGTAAACTAAGTGACGCAAAGAAAAAAAAAATTAAGGAAAAAACAAATGAATTATAATTTTCGAAACACAAATACATGAGTAAAATACCTGTATAAATTTGAATTTGGAATTCTTAACCAAAGAGAAGATATTTGAGATCAAAGTTGCCAGTACAGCAAAACGCCAATTTCATATGTAAGGACCCAATATATGCGTGTGGGTTTATAGAAACAAATCAAGTAAGTTTTTTTCGATACACTTAATATGCATGATGTACATATATTTTTAGTATTTTTATCACTAATCATTGGTAAAGTCAACATTATGTTTTTCCAGTATTTTTTGAAAATTGAAATCTTAATAGCTGGATTGACCTGATGAGAACAAAATTAATTAGTTAAAAGATAATAATAATAACCATAATAACCACGGTCTCTGTGGTCGAGGGGTAAGGATCTCGACTAGCAATCTGAAGGTCGCGGTTACAATATCAGGCGTGCGCAAAAAAAATTGATAAATTTGTATTTTTTCACAATTTATTAATTTTAAACATATAGCATATCTGCGACACGTTCCACAGTGGAAGATACTGGTGTAAGACCGCAATTTAGAATTAATACGTTGCTTCAAATGGCTTTAGCCGTGTTTGGTGACTAGATCTGAATAGCCAGCTACTTCCCCACCTTCTTGTTCCCATCTTCTTCCCCTCCCCACTACCTTCAGCCTCACAACATACCCATTACAATTTTGGAGGCGGGTATGGGTACCGCCGCCCCGGGAACAATTTATGGAATAACCAACACCTCTGCCATAGGTCACCCCAAGTGGTTCGTTACGTTTGGTGACTTGGCAGGGGTGCCCGAGTTCTTGAGGTGAGGTTTGTCCGGGTCTTGGCGGCGGATACGTCTGCCCACCTGTTGCATGGCAGACCGGAACGGGAGAGAATGGTTGAGGGAGTCCCTTTCACTTCTCCAGCCGTACTCTCTCGGAACATCGCCTTGCACTGCAGTGGGATGGACCGTATTATACATCCATCACTCCTGGACACCTTGACCCCCAGATTTCTACCCACCCCTAATACCCTTTTCCTTCCCAGAACTTCCTCTTCTTCCTTTCCTAAAAAGACCCTCCACACACAGCATCCCCACAGATGTTATAGGCTCTAAGGGCAATTATATTTTTTAAGATGAATATATACGTGAAATCCTATTTAGATACTAATTTGATTAATCTTTACGACGAATCGGCTTACAGTATGAACATCAAAAAATATGCTACGAATAAATCGAAGCTTTTACTAGCCTTTCTATGTATTGGAATTACAATAAAATTATTATTTACGTAACAAAAAATATAAGCGTAAACCACCAAAAAAAATGTTTTTTCATGACTTAACTATGAAGTAATACAAGAAACAATTTTTAAAAAATATCCCTTTATGGCTAACACTATTTTTGAGGTTTTCTATGTTCTAACTTTTTTTCGTTCTTATAAAATTATGCACAAAATAAATAAAAACCAATTTTTCGCTCGCTAGCCTCTTGCAAAAAGACGCTCGATTTTAAAATTTTGCAGGCATAGATTCGAAATATTTCTAGCGTTTCATATTCATCGTTTATTTTCCTCTTAAGAGGATCATCGTTTATATTCCCCTTAAGAGGAAAATAAACGACGAATATGAGCTGATGTAAAAAATACCCCAAAAGGGGGTGACATAGTCTCCTTGACTCCAGGCGTGAGCAGTTGGGACTCTTAGGCGGTATTCACTTAAAATTTTTCAACAATGTAACTTATAAATTTGCTATGTATGACGTGCCTTGCTGGGGCGTTCTCGGCTTATTCTTGTATACGAGACACTCCTTGATACAATCATCTCTACATGTTTAAGATATCTAAGCTTAAGATCTTGTTCATTACGATTACATCGGCAGTGTAATATTTTAGAATTTACTATTGTAATAATAGGTTTCATCACATACACGTCAAACTAAATGGCTAGAATTTTTTCAATGTTTCTAATCAGAGGTGCCAATCAAACGATCCAAAAGATATATCTACCAAGAATTAAACTCTCAACTTCTCGACTGAAAGCCGAATTCTTAGACCTTTATTATACCGCCCCGGGTACCAACGCCCCGGGAACCATTTTTTAGATAACCGTCACTCTTTCTTAAGTCACCCCAAGTGTTTCGCTGCGTTTAATGGACTCTCTCGACCCATCGCCTTGCACCACAGTGTGAGAAATGGATTAATTATGAACACAATGACCAATTTTTCTACCCACCCCTCACACCTTTTTGCCTTTCCAGAACTTCCTCTCTTTCCTTTCCCTAAAAAGATTTTCCACACAGCATCCCCAAAGATAGGCCTTGAGGGAAAGTATTTTTCTTAGGGCCTCCTACGTGGAGCTAATTTATAAAAGGTCGCACATCAAACATAACGTGATTTGTTTTTAAGTTTAATTTATGTGAGGTTATGTTAGTTTAAAATGAAAAAGAGCAAAAACCCTAGATTAATAATTATAATTTGCTCAACTCTAGTAAAATATTGACAACCTTTTACAATTCTCTGCATTCTCTGGAGTACCGCAGGGGACAAACCTGGGACCTCTACTATTTTTAATTTTAATTGAATGGCATTTTAAATGACATTCAAAAATGCATCAAACATTCCACTTGCCTGCTTTTTGCTGATGGTCTGAAATTACTTAAGAGGATTTGTGACGGGCAAGATTTTGTTAAATTACAAATCGATTTGGATTCAATTTCATCATGGGCTGATGAAAATAAATTATTCTTTAATACAAAAAAATGTGTCGCAATGTCATATACACGTTCGAGAAACCCTATCAAATTTGATTATAGTATTAAAATAGATATATTGTCACCAGTAAAATCCATTAAGGACCTAGGGGTAGTCTTTGATCCCAAACATATATTTTCAGACCATATATTGCAGTTGACAACATCACGCTACAAACTTCTAGGGTTTGTCACAAGATCGCGCTAACAGTTTTCAAAACCTGAAGCAATGATGGCTATATAGAACTGCATTATAAGGTCTAAAATTGAATACGCCTCTGCTGTATGGGCCCCGTACCAGAAAAAAATACATTAAAAATGTAAGAGGAGAGCGCTAACATTTACACCGACAAAATCGATACGAAAATTGCGAAAATGTTTTATTAAACACAACTCGTTTAAAATAGAGCAAAAATCTCGCAGGCATTGTCTTAAACAGCATTTAAAGAAACACTGTGATTTTTTTCATACATATAGATAACTTGTAAAATAACTGAAACAAACGTGTTTATAATAATTTTTGGAGCATACTTTGCGAATTTTTTCTATCCGGGGAATTTTATATAATTTGCGTTTCGGCGCATGCAATGTTTATATATTATCTTCAAGAATAACATATATTTTTTAAGAGCTTTAAAACTTAAGATGTTGTTACGATATACGAAATGCCCCCTCTCAAGTTGGAGCGCACGCCACTGCGCAGACTACAGTTTCGCTCCCTCGCCGCAAGTGCGCCGCGCGCTGACGGCGGCGGAACGCGAGCAACGGCCGGCAGAAGCCGCCATTCTTCCCCCGAGCGCGTTTAGAGCGCACGTGTAACGAGAACCGTTCCGCACTGTTCCGGAACATTCCACGAAGCCGCCATGGCGGTTGTGTTCGTGCATAGTGACTTGCCGAAATGCCAATCACGGTTAAATTCCTTTCACCACACCGATCTCCAAGCCGCCTGCTGCTGTGAGTACCCTGAGTCATTTAACCCCCTTTATTGCGTGTGTTCCTTGTAAATTCAACGCGAAGATAAATGATCGCCCCAGAGAGATTTTAGGGCCAAATTCACCCGAATTAGGTAGGATTATTGATGCTACCCTGTTCTAACTGTGCCTGTATTATGTACCATTGTTGTTTATGATTCTACCCAATACACCTGATATTTACCGTAGCCACCTTGTTTCACTGTCTCCCCTAGCCCGTAGGATTTGAGCTTATTTCAGGGATGCCACACAAACGCCTCAGAGAACCTACCACCCTGGTGAAGATAGTCTCCCCCGCTCTGCTGACCATTCTGAGCTAGTTTGTCGGCAGAGGTAGGCACCTCAGGAAGGTGTACCTAACAATGTTTCAGGGAGATATGTAAGAAATCGGTAGAAATTCGGGTTGCGGGCCCTTAATAATTTAATAGATTTCCCATACCTCCTGGAATGTTCTAAGTTGTATGTGCTGAACAACTACTACCAGGGACGGTACCACGATCTTCTATGTATCCCACAAATCAGACGTACTGGCTCGGCATAGCATGACACGAGGTAATGTGTTGTTAAATAACGCTTCCAAAAATGTTGATATCTATAACAGTACGCTCGAAGAAATCAAGAGGCATTTAAGTGCTACTCATTACCCACTATAATATTATGTATGTATCTAATGTTACTATTTAAAGTTTCTTTTATTTACCCATAAAGGTGTGTATCGGGCAGTGGCGGCTCGAGCACTTTTTTAGTGGTGGGGATCGATATTTTTTTTACGTACTGTACCGCAATCTCACCACCCGTAGAATATAATATAAAATTTCTCAAAAAAAATATTTTATGGTCTAATCTTACTAGTCGGATATCTAAACATAAAATAATATAAAGTATCCAAAGATATATGCCAATTTACAATATAGTATAATAAAAATAAAGCTTTATCTTGCAAGATTATTATCAAACTGATTTGAACGCGAGCGATTCCCGCCCGAAACTTCGCAAACAAATGTTTCTGTGGGGATCCAAAGAAATGTCCCCGCGGGTATTTGAATTCACATACGACTGCGCATGCGCAGTTGCATACGATCGCGAAACAACGCAAGGAAAGTATGGCGATACTTCGGATCGTCCCCCAAGTGCGCATTAGATTCTGCGCACTGAGAAATTTACCCGCTGTTTTGTGCTCCGTACATTGTTCGCTGTACGCGCGTAGGGTCTCATTAAAATCATCCGGAATGATTATTTGTATTTTATATCTGCAAATGTTAATTACTTTTATGTTTAAAGAATTCATTCATTTTAGTGAAGACAACGCATCGACTGTTATTTCCTTTTCCTTTAGTAGGTTTTGAGTGTAACTGGCGGGGACCGTCCCCATTGTCCCCCTATGAAGAACCGCCACTGGTATCGGGTGTGTATCACATGTATATTGTAAATAACACGCAGTCTGTAATTTAAAAATAAAAATAAAATTATCCAACACTAACCGTTAGAAGCCGCTAGCGTAGAATGTTGACATTTTTTCCGGGTAATGGCGGCAAATAATTGTATTTATATTGGTTTTTAATTAATTTATACTCTATGGCGATGGTTTGCACTTTCCAATGTATATTTTAATCAATATTGATTAAAAAACGCGTAAAAATCATTGACGGTATATTAGGTCAATGGGTAAAATGAATTAAAAAAATGGATTTTTTTAAAATCGATATCTATATTTTATTTATGTGGAATTATGAAAATATATCATAAAAATCCATTAAAATATTTCACATGTAATCCGTTGAAATATTGAAATGTATGAAAAAATCAAACCAGAACTTGCGCCGCTAGGAGGAGCTAGTGTAGCATACTGCCATCAGAATATTATGAAAAATGTCAGAATTTGACGGCATTGTCTGCATTCTGGAGTATTTGAGAATTCACTCGAACATTTTAATTATAGAATGGTATCATAACTATTCACAAATTTGGGAGGCGGGGATGGGTACTGTCGTCATTTGTTGGATAACCAACAACTCTTTTTTTTTTATTGTGTATTTTATTTAGATATAAAATTTGACATCTTATATCTAATGTTTTCTTTTCTATGACTACTACAATATTATTTACTACCTACTGACTAAAATTTGGACTTTACAACATTAAGACATAATCCACGAAAAACTGCAAGACTTTTAGCCTCCTTAACATTTACAGGGAGTTCATTGAACATTTTAAAACCTTTATAATAAAATAACATTTTAAAACCTTTAAAACATTTTATAACATAACACTTTCAAACCTTTATAACATAACATTTTAAAATCTTTATAAATATAACTCTGCTATAGGTCACCCCAATGGTTCGCTACTACATTTGATGTGCCCGGGGTCATGGGGTGAGATTTGTCTAAGTCTTGGCGGCGGATGGCCTGAACACACTATATCCCAGATTCCTACCCATCCCTCATACCAACTTCTTCTCCTTCCTTTCCTTAAAAATACCCTCCATACAGCATCCCCAAAGATGACATAGGACCTGAGGGAAATTATTTTCCTCAGGACCTCTTATGTGGAGCTAATTAAAAAATAATAATAATAATAACCACTAACTAACAGCACTATTAAATATTATTATTATTCAATATTATTCCAAATTCCTGTAATATTCAAAAAACTGTTTCTGAAAAAATTAGAAAATACACAGATTTAGGAAATGAGATTAAAAGAATTTGGCATTCTCGGACTATAAAAATATTACCATTTGTTATTTCGGCCACTGGCATAATACCTAGGAATCTGATTCAAAATTTAAGCATATTAGATTTGTCAAAGAATTTGTATATAAAAATGCAAAAATCAGTAATTTTAAATACATGTATGATTACAAAAGATTTTTTAAATATTTATATTGAGGGATCAGTAGGATTTATAGGCTCAATTAGAAATGCCACAGAGCCGAACCCTCTGATATGAAAATATCTGGAGTCGGTGAATTATATTCCCATTTGGTCTCTAGTAGGTTAACATGTTGTTCTTGTATTATTTTGTATTTATAATACTTATATAGTGCAATTGCATAGCATGGGTTGACTAGATGATCATTTGGGGAAGTGTGTGAAAGGGTTTAGTTTTTCCTGTGGGGAAAATTTAACCCGGACATTTAAATCTGGTGCGTAAAATCATCAGTATTCAAGAAAGCATCCAGGAGGCGCAAGGTTATCTGAAAATTTCATTGACCATCAATAATAACCGGAATACTTGATTTGATACTAACGATTTGCGGAGACAAAGAAAGACCATCACGAAATCTCTTCACAACACATCCGTGACTAGAACCATCTTATGATTACAGTTATACATGGTGTTTCAGGACATTACCGACAAACTTTAACGGTGATTGTTGATCGTATTTGGAATAAAAAATGTAGGTGGTTTTTAATCCTCTGATGACCTTTTAAAGTAGTAGGTAATAACGAAAACATAACATCATTGCACACATGCTGACTAGAGTACCTACATGCCCAGGAGCGCGAGGGATTTTGAAGTGTCACGTGTTCAAGCCAGTGCCATCGAGCAACTAAAATCTGAAATGGCGGCGATTGCTGTTGATACTCGTTGTTACTAAGTACTTATTTGTGTGTTGTTTTACCGCTAGCATACTAAATAAACAGTATGAATAGACTATTTTTGTAAATTAACTAAATAACCACATTACATCAGTTATCTTAAATCCATAATACCAATTAACTCGATTATTGGTGGTCAAACAGAGTCCTTTCGGCCAAAAAATGGCAAAAACATAACCACAAAACTTTTGTTTTCCAAATAATCACTGAATTTTTAAATTTGAAATACGTTGAAACAGTTGAATGCATTGCTAATTCAATCATTATAACACTGGTATTCAAATATGTTAGAAAAATCCACTAAAACACGATAAAATGCCGCATTTTACACGGACACATTCTGACAGTTTAACGTTTTGCAGAAATCTTCTGTTTATAGTCTGTCAAAAAAGAGTAGAAAATATATGAGGGCGCCACTGTTGATCAAATGGCAATACTAAACACATAACTCATGGTGTTAAAGTAAAGCTGTGTAACCTACATTTTCATAAAAAATTATAAAGGCATAACAGTGGAAAAAATATTTTTTCATTGCAGTATAGATACCCGCCGATCTCAAAATTAGAATTGAATATATGTATATTATTATTATACCTTTGCAATTTTGTGTTAACATAATGAAGAATAACTTTAATGTAATAAAATATAAAGCACAGGTTAGAAATTGCTCACATTTATTTAATACTAGATAAAGTACTTAGCGTTGCCTGGGCTTTAGATCATGTCTCTAATTTTAGATCTGAATATATTTAACTCATTCAGATCTAAAAGTAGTCTAACTAAACTCACCATTAGTGATTCTTCCGTTCTATCTATTGTTAAATTCAAATTTATGTTAAATTAAATTAAAGCAAATCGCTTTATTAATCACCTTTTAATAAAATTTATGTCATGAAGAAAAAATGTTTTTTTAAATGTGGTTTACTGCGCTCTATACATTCAGTGTCATTGCACTTCAAAGAAATATTTGACAGTTAAATTGGTGTTGCCAGTCTACAAATTTAGTAGTTCCAGTTTTTTATATTTTCTACTCTATTTTGACAGACTATATTAATATTTCGAATCTAACTAGAGTACACTGCCATCTGTTGTTAAGAATATAAGTAGTATCTTTCCCCCTACTAAAAAAACGTAAAAATAAAACCGCGGGCGTATTAGAAAATATTACAAAAAAATTTTGAATGCATCTAGGGAAAATTTTCTGAAATTCAGCAGCTAAACAAACTTAGGTTTTGTAGTTGGTGCTGAAATTCAGCAAAAAGCGTTCCAGTGGATAATAAATTCATATTTTATATTTATTTATTTCTGATAACATTTTCAAACGTATTTTCATCACCTTTCAAAAACAGTATAGAGTTTTCGGATGTATTGAGGAATGTTCCATTTATTTAGATTTTATTACAAAGCGGAAATATTTTGACTCTCTGACAAAATGCTCGATTCCGTCGCGGTCAAAACAATTAAATATTGCTGCATGTTAGGGATTATTACATCTTTGAAATTACAAGGTCAGTGTTTTGACAGTCTCCCAAGTGACAGCCGTGTTCTATACTCAGTATCGTCTTTGATAAATTACGAGTTTAGTAAAAACCTTCAAAATTACATATATCAGAGCAAAGTAGAAAGTGGAAATTGGACAAGTGACACAATAAGGAACTCCAGTGAAAAATATTATCGCTTTAAAAAAATATGTTCATATGGACCAATAAACGCTGATTCTGAATATATAAATTTTATTTAATAACATTAAACGCACAGTTTTTAAAAAATTATTAAAAAGTCAATTTTTAATCCGGTCGTAAAAATACGCCGTCAAGTTGGCATTACTGAAATTTTAGTGTTGACGTGTCGTGAAAATGTATGCTGCCGTGGGAATGTATGATATGACACAAGCCATCGTATTAATTTATTCGTTTATTTACATACTGTTTATAGAGACTTAGTTGTTGTATTTATTGATACATTATTTACACCTAAATAATGTTTTAAAAATAAAGGTATCTCTTATTAGTTTATATCTATTATTGAAAATATTCAAAAACTACTGCACAAACAAAATAGTAATGCTATTTCTAGGGAGAATGCTTCGAACAACGGAATTCAAAATGGCGGTAGTTGATCAGCTGATTGCCCAATCCTGCACTAATTTTTCAGGAGTGATGACGTCACACGATCCATCATACATACGGTGGTTTTCGAGGGAACTTGAAAAATTAAAACTTTGACAATTATTTTAACTATTAAAACTAACTCTAAAAATAAAAATAAAAATTAGTTATTTAAGTTAGAAGGTCATTATTCATTAAAAAAATTATAAAAATTGGACTGGAGTTCTCTATTATCCTGCATCAGTGAGTTTATGTTTCCTTTTCTCCCACCTTCCAGAAAACCACCTCAGGCCAAAATGCCGTCTTTGTTATTTTTTCTTTCAAATAAACTCTATCGCTGTTCAAAGTGTCTCGGGTACGTTCTGAAACACCCTGTGTGCGTATTTAGTAGGTACTCTAAGAACTCACGTCCGAACATTATTACATAGTCATGGAGATTCCTCCAGTTAAACACATTTGGTTTGCGCAGGTGCATTGCGCATTTCATTGCTCTTTTGTTTGATTCCAGACAATCATTTCTTATTACGGTCATTATTTGAGGCGCATTGTTAAGCATCTATAGTTGTTGTTGCATTCCGTTGCACTAGGTCGCAATGCAGAATACATCAAGGAGAACAAACTTTATCATCTACGTATTTGTATGATCTAAATTTCTTTATAATAATTCGATATATTATATGTATGATATGGAACTTGTGGGACTGCACCACCCTCCCCAAGATCTGGAATAAACAATAAATAAAAAAATAAATGCCTGAATTTACTCTTTTTAATTATTGAAGTGAAAACTTTTTCAGTACAGTTGTGATTTGAAAATCGATGAAATGAAAAAACGACACTAAAAAGAGACAAACACGTACATCTACAGGATCAAATCTGCGAGAGAATGAGATAGTATAATCGGTCTCCTCTTTGTGCGGTGCTTCGTAGCCTCCCCACTCTTGTCTACTTTAGTTTTCTGAAGGTTTCACTTCTACCGCATGTGAATTGCACACTCTTTTTTTAAGTGAATAGCACCGTTGTTATTTGAAACTAGATTAACAAGAGTCGAGATAATATAATCGGTCTCCTCTTGTGCGGTGCTTCCCACTTTAATTTTCTGAAGGTTTCACACACTGCACACTTCAACACCTTCTTTTAAAAAGTGTTGAAGTGTGCAGTACCTGACCTAACCTAACCTATTTAACAATAAATAGGTTAGGTTAGGTCAGGTCATGGGTTATTTAAAAAAAAGAGATATTAACATTTAATGACTTTTCAAAGTTGCGTGATTCTGTTGTCATGGAACCGAATTGCATACCCCCATTTTTCCAATCAGAGCCAATCAGTGGGACTACGGCATCCCCAATCGGAGTAAGAGATGGTGAAGAGTGGATGGAGATGGGTAAGAAGAACAGTCAGAAAGATCTGATAGTTAAAAGTTGAATCGAGTTTCGATCCTGAATTGTAGTAGTATTTCAACAGATCGGTACTGAGCATCACGGGCTTAGCTACAGCATCCACTTGGAGGGGGTTGGAAAGTTTTTAAGGTCGTTTACAAATTAATATACTTCAACTTATTATTTTTTTGTCATTAACAAATAAGATGGTGCAAATAATATTGCGAATTTTCCAGGAATTTACTCTACGAGTAGGTACTATTTTCTTTTTTCCTACGCAATACTGAGGCGGATGAGGGGAGTTTTAACCCCCTGACCCCCCTCCCCCGCCCTCCCTTTATAGGCCCTTGCTGATAGCATCCGTAGTCGAGGGGCAGAGCTCTCCACTAGTAATCCGGAAGTCGCGGTTTGAAATCCCGGCGTTCATTTTGACAATTTAATCATTTAAAATAATATAAGGTATATTTAAGGCAGCACTCTCCAGAGCGGATGGTACTCCCAGTATCGCCTTGGTGTAAGACCTCCCAGTATTGAAAAGTTGTTTGAAACGGCTTTAGCCATGCTTGGTGACCAGGTCTGAATATCCAGATATTTCTGCACCTTCCTCACCCCGATCACCTTCCCCTCCCCAGTTATCTTCAGCCTCACAACAAACCCCCAATCTCACTGGCTCCAGACGGGAGAGAAATTCAGTAACAATTTAAAAAAATAAAAGTGTGCAATTTACACGCGGTTGAAGTGAAACCTTCAGTAAAACTAAAGTAGACGAGAGTGAGGAGACTACGAAGCACCGCACAAAGAGGAGACCGATTATACTATGTTTGTAAATATTTCTGTACTTTTCCAAAATTCCTACCTACCTCCATCTACCTACACATGTGAAACTAGTGCAGTGACAAGTGACAACCTTCAACATGCAAGCAATGTTTCCGTGATTCAGTGTAGGTATATGTGTATTCTTGAATTCTAATGATAAATGACGAGTTACTAAAAGTCATCAAAAATTTTAACATTGGTGTAATATTACAATCTGTGCACGGTTGGAAAATTTTATGTGAAATTTATTAGTATGTCATCATTCCAGCCTTCAGTGAGTTTACGCTTCCTTATTTCCCTTCTTCCAGAGCCGTTCCTAACATACTATATCATTCTATAGATCCCATAAAGTCTATAGTATAGACGCATGTGTTTGCCTCTTTTTAGTGTCGCTTTTTCATTTCATCAGGTTTAAAATCACAACGGTACTAAAAAGGTTTTCACTTCAAAAAAATCTATTACTCTGTCGTATTATATATCCATGAAACGGACAAGCGACATCTGTTGACGTAAACATCGTTTTAAATATATTCAAAGCTCCCATCTGTTAACAATACAATATGTCTTACATCTTACATAGATCACAATTTAAAGACCTTACTACTTTCAAAACACTGTATTTCTCATATGTTCGTAGTATCCTTGAATACGCATCTCAAGTGTGGAACCCAGGCTATGCAGTGCACAAAAATTAAAAGCGTTCAAAATAGATTTTTAAGGTACCTCAATTTCCGCTCCTTTCGATGTCATGTTAGTAATAAAGACTCTGCAAAGTTCTTCCAAATACAGACGTTAACTTGGCGAAGAAATATAGCAGATTCGGTAACGTTATTTAAAATTACTCAATACTTAATCGATTGTCCTGATTTTCTTCAACGCCTATCATTCCATGTTCCAAATCGCAACAGCAGGCAGTCGCTTACCTTTAATCTCCCTCTTTGCAAGACCAACTCCAAACAAAACTCATTTATCTACAGATCCACACACTCATTTAACTTAAATTATTACTACATTAACATTTTTAACTCGACTTTATGTGACATAAAACGAAAACTCACCAAGCACCATGACTCAGACTAGAAAGTTCAATCCCTATATATATATTGCCGTCCTTTGCCTCTTAATCCTATTTTTATATTCCTCCTCCCTCCCCCCCCTCCCCCACCCCGATTTTTATATACTGTAACTAAAAAATAAAATTAAAAAAATACCCTTACAATGTCACACTTTATTCATTAACTATCATCAGTGAAAAGTTCATAATTGGAATAATAAACATCTTATTATTTTGTAATCTCTGATTTGCTGTCAACTACTTAATTAATTAGTCTTAAAATTAAAATGTGTCTTGGCTTAATTCTACGGTAAATGTCTTTATGTAATTGTTCAGAGTCTGATAGCTTCGGCGGTTAAAACAAATAAAATGTTCAGTCACTTCCCGTGTCTGGTGATGATGGAGTCCTGCGTACGCACTAATGGTCCCGGTTGATACACTGGCACAATTAACTTATTTATTATTTTCACTTTAGTTATTCGGCAATTGCACAAAGTTCACGAGTCGTCAATTTGCAAATTTATTGGTTGTTGAACAATTGTGCAGATTAAAATTGCGCAAATTCCAGTTTTGCGAACGTCTCGACTGTTCCTGGTTGAAATCCGCGAGCGTGTCTGTCAATTTCCCTGGTCGTACTTATTTGAACGAAAAAGAGCAGTTCGTGTCCTATGGTGGGTTTATCTCTCACACGTATCCTACAAACTCTGGTGTGCCACAGGGATCCAATTTAGGGCCCTTATTGTTTCTAATTTTTATTAGCAATTAACAATATTCAGGAAAAAATCAAATTCGTCCGTTTTTTAGTTTTTACAGATGACATTAAACTCTTTCTGAGAATAAGATCTTTAGAAGACTGCAGAAAACACCAGGAAAATATAAACGCAATTATTGACTGGAGTATCGATAATAAACTCGACTTCAACTTCCAAAAGTGTTCAGGCATGTGCTTTACGAGGTAAAAAAAATGCATTTTAATTATAAAATGAAAGACACGTCATTGATACACATGGTGACTTGCAAGGACTTGGGAATTGTGTATGACGCTCGCTTAACATTTCATGCTCACATTGAAAAGATCTGTAAATCAGCCACAAAGATGTTGGATTTTGTCATACACAATTCGAAGGAATTGACCAACCTTACAGTTATAAGGCTGCTTTATTTTAGCTTGGTGCGTAGCATACTCGAGACTGGATCTCAGACATGGGGGCCAGAGGACATCGTCTATAAACTAATTAATGGTCGAGAAAATAAAAATTTTAAGTTTTACGATACCTCTACATGAGAGAGTTTGGTTTTTACCCATGGCTGTTTCCAACAGCATTTATCTCGTGAATGCTGGGTATCTGCAGCCTAGTTCCAGAAGAGATGTCGCGTTACTACTGATGGCTTATAAGCTTCTAAATGGTTTTATATCGGTACCAGATATTCTGGCTGAAATAGAATTCTATGTCCCGGAAAATTTCACGCGAAGTCGCCAACACGGGCTTTTGATTCTTCCCAGATGCAAAACTAACTTACCGATGGTGATGCCCCTGGGAAGACTCACTAGGTTAATTAACTGCCTCGCAGGAAATGTGGATATTTTCCACATTTCCTACAACGATTTTAAGTGTGAAATAGCACTTATGTTTTAACTAAATGTATTAATTTAACTGTATTTATTATGTATATTTTCTAACTGATTTTGCAATGTATTGGTTTTATGCTGTTTTTGCAAATAAATAAAGAATTTGTACCTACGTAAATGCTCTTCAATCTGATGAAACAGCCATTTATTGGCATTAATGGGTGTCCGCCGCCAACCTACACCAGTCTATTATTTCGCTTTACTTCTGCTATAATCTATTAGGTAAATATAGTCATGCAAATAAAACACCTCCACTGTGGTGGTCACCTCGCTGCGGGATGAATAAACAAAGAAATATTGTCAGATAAATCGGTCCAGTGTCAATATATCTAAATCTTAATGGTGTACTTCTGTTCGACACTGCCCGAGTCGGAGAATAGATAATGCAAACATACATTCAAATACCTTCCATGTAGATTTGGATGGAAACCAATGTCGCCAGTTATCTATCCAGTACCTTTTGAGTGTTTTTTTTTTAAATTTCGTTTCATGTTTTCTTTACAAGAGAATTGTATATTGTCCTCCACTCTAGGAGTTCACCTGAATTGGAAAGATAAGTTCAGTTATAACATAGAGATTTAAGAATTAAATAGACAACTTATCAAAAGCATAACAACAATTTAAAGGTTAAAAATTATTTTTTTAAATAAAATAATTTCCAAAAATATATAAAAGGTGTGAAGGGACGTACTTTTTTTACATTAACTCCATATAGGAGGTCCTGAGGAAAAAAAATTCATTCCAGTCACCAAATGTACCGAACCATTTGGTGTGACCTATGGCAGAGGTTTTGTTAATCCAATAAACGGTTCCCGGAGCGGCGGTCCCCATACCCGCCTCCCAAAATTAAAGTTCACTTACTTTTATTTATTTGTCCTGGATTTAATTGATGTGAAAAATGTTTATCAAATTTTGGTCTCCGGTGACATTTTGGTGTTATTTTGTTACAGTTTATTTTTCATGCATTTTATTTTTTAGCTTAAAAATCAATAGGTATTGAACAGTTGGGATCAGGGTGAGGGATTGAGCGGTTACTCGGCAAAGCGACGGTAGAGTTTTTTTGTTTGTTTGGTAAAATAATTATCACCGGAGACCATAATTTCACTGACATTTACTAAGTACCATAAAATTGTAAAAAATGCCAATGAAAAAGTCCAAATAAATATTATGTCTTGGCAACCTGGTCAAAATAAGACTTGCTTGAATAATAAAGTGGTTGCAGCAAATTTTCTAAAAAGGTAACGGAACACACAAACAAACTTAGGGACAGATGAAATACGAAAATTGCGAAACCGGGTAATAAACAGGACTTACAATCAGTCAATTAATAGGTAATAGTTATACAGGTGGACAGGTTCAAATAACTTGGGGTCGAATTCTCCAGCGATGGTTTGCAAGACGGAGAAATTGATAGAAGAATAAGTGCGGCAAGCAGTGTATTGCGTCCCCTTTACAGCTCAGTGATAAGAAAAGCCGAGCTCAGCATCAAGACAAAGATGGCAGTGTTTAAAACGGTATACCGCTCGATGCTCACTAACGCCACCAGACATGGACGCTAAATGAACGAACACGCTCTAGAGTCCAAGCTGCCGAAATGAGGTACTTGAGAGGAGTGGCAGGAGTTACGAAATGGGATCATATAGAAACTCGTCGATCCGAGATGATCTAAACATTGAACCTGCTACTCTTTGCTACTCTTCATAGAAAAATCGCAACTGAAGTGGCTTGGGCATGTACTAAGAATATCTGAAGACCGAATTCCGAGGAAGATACTGAGTGCGATTCCAGAGGGTAGACGTCCAGTGGGCCGCTCCAGACACAGTTGGGCGAGGCAACTCCAGAAACTGTGTGAGGAGAGGATGGGTCTACCATGGACAGAGGCCGCAGCACAAGACAGGTACGTATGGAGGAGCATTATTGCTGCGATGGGTCCGCGACCCGAATAGGATAAGGGGTAGAAGATGATGATGATGATGAGTTATATGTACAGGCTGTCTTGTGAACCGAATTTTTGTGAGAGTTCTAACTGTCTGGAGCCAGTTTTTCTGATGTCCAATCTATAAATAACGTTCTCCTCAGTAGAGAGCAGTGCAGCTGTGGTACAGTCGTGTTTTCACACTCCACCAGCTGATACACATCTACCTATCACAAACAAACTTAAAAACAGATGAAATGCAAAAATTGCGAAACAGCCGGGTAAAAAACTGAACTTTATAGTCAGTCAATTAGGGCGTACTGTACAGTGCCCGCAGATACGTTAATAGTACACAACTGCTAACCCTGTACAAATCACAAGTGCGCCCCATGGTTGAATTTGGCAGCCACCTCTGGTCTGGAGCTCCAAAATACCTGAAAAATACCCTCGACTCTGTGCAGAAACGGGCGGTCCGTTTGATAGATTCTCTCATCTTAACAGACTGATTGCAATCTTTAGAGTACAGGCGTCGGGTGGGAATGCTATCCTTGTTCTACCGGTATTACAATGGAAGATGCTCCGAGGAACTAGCGTCATTGATCCCTTCGGCACCGGTGCATAGTCGGGAAATACGCCAAACGCGTTCCCAACATTTGTACACGGTTGACATTTGTCACATGAGAACGGGTCGTTTCTTCGACTCGTTCTTGTGTTCAACAGCTCGGCTGTGGAATGATTTGCCGGTCTCTGTGTTTCCTCCTTCCTACAACATGGGTCTCTTCAAGACCAATGTTCATTCCTTCCTCTCCTCAAAAAAACCCTCCACACAGCATCCCAGATGACATAGGCCCTGAGGGAAATTATTTTCCTCAGGGCCTCCTGTGTGGAGTTAATGTAAAAGGTATAGTTTTACAGGCTGTATTGTGGACCGAATTTTTGTGAGAGTTCTAACTGTCTGGAGCCAGTTTTTCTGATGTCCAATCTATAAATAACGTTCTCCTCAGTAGAGAGCAGTGCAGCTGTGGTATAGTCGTGTGTTCACACTCCACCAGCCGATACACATCTATCAGTGTTCAATGTCCAGAGTTCCCCTCTCGCTACCTTTGCCAGGCCACCACTACAGGGAGATGTTCAGATAAACATTATGGGCATTCCAGCCAAGTATAATTCATTAGTCGAATCAGCCTCCACTACATCCTGATGTGTTGGAGATATTCGCAATAACAGTTGAAATTCTAATAATAATTAAATTTTGCTTTTGTAATTTATTATATTTTTGCATTTACTTGATTGTGTTATCTTCTGCTATTTTCTTCAATCTATATTTTTCTTTTTTTTGTATAGCGAGTGCCCGGCAAGCGTTGGAATGCCACATAAGGAAAGAAATTGTTTCTCCCTGCGTGTCCTTTCCCATGCGTCCTCCCGTCCCGTGAATCCTCCCTCGTCACGAATTTCCCTCCCGCGTTCCTGTTCCCCCTCCCTCTTTCCCTCCCTGCCGCTAAACAATATGAAATACACGCATTTTTCAAACAACTCGCGCGCCACCTATTGTAATTTTTATTTAAATTTCGTAACGCCAGAGCTCACCAGAATATATAGAAACCTTAATTGGCGTGCGCACAACAACTCACCAAGTATTGTCAGGTTATTCGTAGCCCGGGAACGTTTACCTTTCTTTAAAAAAAAAATATGCATACGCATACACCTCTACACATATATATGCATACATGTACATACACACGCACACACATATACATATTTGTAAATACACATATTATTGAATGGGCGTTTTGATATGCCACCGAAGTAAGCAAACTTATGAGAAATAATTATGAGTGAAATAATCCATCCAATAGATATAATTTTTTTTTAAATAATAGATTTTCTTTTTTGTTAAAAAAAATATCATTCTACTAGAAATAAATATCATTCTAGTAGAACAGACAGTCATTTAACCTGTGTTATTTTCATACTTCTTCCTTTTTTTAATAATAATATCTTTATTCAATTAAATTGGCAACATTACAACTAAAAAAGTACATTTTCAATGTACAATCTACATTGAATATGTACTTTTTTACTTACAGTACAAAAAAAATTAACAAATAGAAAGTAATGTAAGAACGGTTATACAGAAGTAGCATAATTATACAATATTTTTAGTTGTGCATAGCCTGCCTCACTAGGTTGAACCTGTATTGAAGCAGAATTTTTTGTTAAATGTTTCTTACAATTTTATCTATGATTTTTTTATAAAAGTATAATGTAGGTTTCTATACAGCAAAAACTTTATTTGAGTTTACATCATCCTTTCCACAAAGACCTTCTTCCGTCTGTCCTCGGAATTAATCCATGAATCACGATTAGGTCCTCGCCTTGAGATACAGATCGTCAACTTGAAGCCAGTGTATTGTTACATGATGTAACTCACATGACCCCAAATATCTCAAAATCTGTCACAATAATTGTAATAAATATTAATCGTGAACAAACATTGTTATCTCTTTCACAAGATAAATAATATTAATGTATCAGTTTCAAGGGTGTGTACTTATTCAAAATCACGAACTTTGCAGAAATTCTAACGATTTTTCATTTACAATAAAAATACATAAATTGGTTACAGACAACTTTTGTTTCATTCACACTCTACCGGTTTCGGAAGAACCCTTCGGAGAATATTAGAACTAATCATATGATATAGAATATTGACAGACATACATACAAATTTTTGTTGTTTGAGCGGGAGGCGAGCAAAGGGGAATAGCGATGTGTAGGTTCAGCTGGAGTGGGCTCTTAAACCCGGGTTCTTCAAGCGAAGCGGGTCATACTCCTACTCCCTTTTCAAATCGACTACTCCCAAAGAACCCGGTACAGTACTTGTAGCCAGAACTCGGCGGGACGAGCCACAGTCGGGTGGTGGCGGGGCGTGGCGCAGTTCGCACTCGTCAAACCCGTGCGTCACGGTCCGAGCCACATGTGCGAGTCGGGAGTGGGTGGCGCGTTCGAGTTCTTTTGCGAGCGGGGTCCGGCTCCGAGGTGGAACCCGAGCGTCTCGATTCGAGCCATTGGCGAGTCGGGAGCAGGTTGCGCGTTCGAAATCTTTTGCACGCTCGGGCCATTGGCGAGTCGGGAGCAGGTTGCGCGTTCGAAATCTTTTGCGCGCTCGGGCCATTCGCGAGTCGGGAGGGGCTCCCGGGACCTGCTCCAAGAACTCAAGTACTTTTAAAAGAAAGCACGTATCGGAGGCCTCACGAAAAATGCAGAACTTACCCATCTCTAAAGGGAATTGATAATTGCGGGATTTTCGGGAAGAACAGAGCAGTATAAGGATAAAATAAAAGTGGTCTGTGTAAAATTTATGAGATTTTTTTTGTAAATTACAGCGAACCACAAAGTTAACGATTTTTACAAAGAGGTTTTTAATTTATTTTTACATTAGCGCCGCAATTAACATAATTATTAACTTAATTTTTAACTATTACACTAGCTAGGCCCTGATGAAAACAATTTCCCTCGGGGCCTATGTCGTCTATGAGGATGCTGTGTGGAAGTTCATTTTAGGGAAAGGAAGGAGAGGATGTTCTGTAAAGGAAAAAGGTGTCAGGGCGTAGGAATCTGAGTGTCAGTATGACCAGGAGTGACGGAAGTATGAATCCTTTTCTCCCACCGCGGTGCAAGGCAGTGCGTTAAGGAAGCTCGGCTGGAGAGATCAAAAGATCTCCCTCAACCAGTCTCTCCTGAACCGGTTCGCCAGGCGGTAGAAACATATAGTACAAAAGCATCCGCCGCAAGACCTAGAAAAGCCTCACCTTATGAACCTGAACATGCCTATTAATCGTAGCAAACCACTTGGGGTGACCTATGGCAGGAGTGTTGGTTATCCAATAAATTGTTCCTGGGGCGGCAGTACCCATACCTGCCTCCCAAATCGTAACGATAAAACATGGCAATAAATCTCACACTATTTATCGATTTCTGGACCACTAGCGTAAGAGCGATGAAGTATTTTATCTTCAATGTCGGTTATTTGTCACCGTTTCCGAATACTTCTGCAGATCGTTAACGAACGAACAAACAGTTCATGTTTATTAAATTTAGAATTATTTCGGTACGACCCTTCCTAATTCCTCTTTTTCACCGAGGAAAATTTTTTTTCGCCTCAAATTACTTATTATACAAAAGTAAAAAATTTAAAACAGGCTGTAAATACGCTGATTTACGATCCCTGGATTGTGAAACCCTGGTACGGTAGCACCAGAGGCCACTTGACCCCCGATGCCCACTGTAGATGAGTTCTGATTCATTGCGATCTTCAGGGGTAAATAACTTTCAGAATAATTTCGAAAAGTTTGTATTGAAATAATAATCAACAAGTATTTTTACGAACGTATTTTTTTCTTTCAACCATTTCTTTTTAAGGTTAGGAAACGGTCCAAACCATGAAATCTTAAATGTCAAAAACCAGTGGAACTATGGCACCCCAATATTCTGATTTTATTTTTGCGGCGGAACGAATAAAGGGTGGAATGGAGATGGCAGAACGTGCCGGTCGATCTGATAATTTTCATATAAATTTTCATAAATTACAATTTTTTTTTGAAGAAAGCTTTTAATATGCTAATTTCATTAAATATGTTTCATTCCGATACTGAAAAATTCAAACACCCGAGTGCTGGGAGTTTCCGTTTCCGACTTATGGCCAACTTTCTTCATAGAGATACTCGTCTGTGCGATGGTTGCTCACTAGGGCGATGTTTCTACTTGAAAATTATAATGGCTTTCTAAAATCTTCTCAGAATTATCTTATCTCTAACGTTTCACGTTTCCTTTAACTGTTAGGGCATACTTAACTAACAATGTAAATTACCTCAAATCTTCGTTTTGCCAGGCGTCCTAAACGACTGGCCCGAAGGATAGCGCGCAGGCCCCACTGCGCACGTTCGAGGCCCGGTGTGCACACGCGCGCACGTGGTGATCCATATCGAATGCGCGCAGCTATCGCGGGTCACATCTCAAGGTCACGTGGTTAGACCTACGCGGGCAAAGAAAAGCGCCAATCGATAAGGCGCATGCGCAAAACATCAGAAACTAAACTAAATTCGTGCTAATTTTGAACCGGCATAAAAAGCTCAAAACACTTTTATGCAACTGGCGACCAAAAGCTTAAAATTCAATATAATATGTGTGCAGCTCTGCCACCGTAACATTAATACATTTTCCCATCAATTTTCATGTTTTATTTAACGTCTTAATTCTGCTTAAGGGGTGGAAAAAGATAATTGGGGTGATTTTACGAAATCTCAAATAAACGATGACCTTTGAGGGTCAAGTATGCAAAATTTCTCCAATCTCGGAATAAAACTATAGATTCGTTGAAAAAACCCACAGATAAACTACTCTTTTTTTATAATATATGGATTTTAGCAAAGTACCTTAGAATGAATATTTTGCTTTTGTTGGATCTCCGAGGTAGCTATAAATATTAAAATATTCATCAAAATGTATACGGAAGGTATTTTGAGAAAATAAATTAGTTTTTTAAAAATTGATAAAATTTTATTGTAACTTCAATTATATCCTTATTTAATTTCTTGAAACCATAAAAAAATCTAAAGTCTTTTATGTTTCACTTTTTCACTAGATATTTCTTAACCTTTACTTCATGATTCACATTTTTTACTTGTACTTATTGACGTAATGCACTTTTGTTGATATTACCCACGCACAGGCAGTGCCTTAGTGGATTCCCGTTACCTACTTTCATCTTATATACAAGGTGTCCGGAAACTCGTGGTACAAGCGGGAAACTGGAGAATCCACATCACATTTGGAGTCGATTTTGTGGTTTAACTTTTGTTGATTTGAGCTTTCGTTTTCGAGTAAATCGGGTCCGAAGTTGGAATTTTTTTGGTTAAATTTGAAAAAATTTTTCACTAGGAGGTTGATTTCAGCTGTGTAATGTCTTATAAAATGCAACGAAGGGTAAACCGGGCTCAATTTTTTTTAACCCTTTAGTTGCCGAAAAAATGGAAAAATAGAAAAAAAATAATATTAAAATCGAAATGCTTAGATCGAAAAAATTCAGTTTTTTGGGTTCTCTACGTGATGTAGATTCACCAGTTTCCCGCTTGTACTACGAGTTTCCGGACACGTTGTATATATATTTACTTTGTGCTAACTTTTACATTACTTATATTTTATTTTTGCATCTTACTGTTTTATAAATTATGTAAAAATTATTTTTGAAATGTATGTGTATGTACGGGGTGTTATGGGACGTACTTCACTTACTTTAACATTATTTGGAGTAAAACATAAAAATGAAATTTTGGTCTCCGGTGACATTTATTATGTTTTTTTTTCTACAAAAACATAAAAAATGGTAGCTGTTGGACAGTTGGAGGTGGGGGAAGGGGTTGTTCAGCTAGTCGGCCGAGTGACCAGTGACGATATGCGGAAGATTTTTTTTTGTTTGATTTTGAAGAGAAAATTTTGAAAAAAAGGCATCAAAAAAGTCACCGGAGAACAAAATTTCATTTACGTTTTTTACTCCAAATAATGTCAAGAATCACCGGTAAAAGTAAGTCAAGTACGTCCCTTAATACCCTGTTTATATAGATTTTAAAAAAATATATTTATTTTAGCTTATTATTTTTTTTTCATAGGTTAGAATTTCTATTGAATCTTCGAAATTGGGTTCGAAGTTGACAGAATTTGGTTGCTTGTTTGGATGGCAAAAAATGGTGAAAATATTTAGGACTCTTTGACTAAGTTTCTCTTTCTTTTCGCGACATTATGCTTGTTGGGGACGGTTCTATATCCTTTTGAAAATGGAAATTCATATTGAGAATAATTCGTAAAACATTGTAGGACGAGGATATGATGTAATTTGCCTAATGCACGTGTAATGCGGATCCCACTTATCTCAATATTAATGCAGTATGTAGGGATATTATGCGTTTTATAATGGGGATATGTTCTGTTTATAAGCAGCCAAGCAGAATTCATGAAACTATTTTCGTAGGCAAAAATTTAAAGGAATTAAAGTTTTTTGACGTCAACCATTTTTAACATTTTATTTTTCGGTATTTTTAAAAAAATATGCAGACGTTATGAGATGTACCTAACTCAATTTAACCAGTGATTATGATCATTGTGGAATTTAGATCTCCGGTGACATTTTTTTGATGTTATTTTTTTTCAAAAATAAAACCAAAAATATTTTACATTCCATCACCGGTTGGGTAAGTACTCGGCTAAGTAATCCCCCACCCCGACCCTAACCGTTCAAAACCCACAGATTTTTTAATGTTTTTATTTGAAAAAAAAACACTGAAAATTATGTTACCAGAGACCAAAAGCTCATCTAAACTTTTTTCTAATCAGTTCACTTGTTCAGTCAAATCAGGTGCATGTCTTTACATTCTGTATAAAACCCATATTAATTATAATGAGTTATAACCGAAAAGTAGTTATAATAGAATACAGGATATAACACTAGAAGTGCTTTTCATACTGATTTGGATGGAGACAAAAGTGCCGATCACTTTTTGGATGTAGACCATTTAGCAAGCGGCCTATCTTTCTTACATAAAATTACATATGTCCATCCTATTTGAATTCCGTAATCATCAATCGAAACACAGTTTTGCATAGAAATATTGACCGAAATTAGGCTTATAATTGAATCACGAAACACGTTCACAAGACATTTCTTGTGTTATTCTTTATTCTATGGTTATATAACTTACCTGGCAGAATTATTAAGAGCCCTGCATCTGAACTCAAAGGTCATAGGATGAAAACTCGACAAAGTACAAATAAAAATACAGTGTTTTATAGTTATTCGTTTTTTGTCTGTAGGTACCTTTTAAAAATAATACCAATATCGTTCTTTTGATTTGTTGCGGAAACAGTGGACAGTGCACATTAATGGGACAGGTGATAGATAGGTGTGTTTACTGAATAGATCTGAATGAGCAGGCAAATCGCAACCTTGGTTCTCTCTCTTGTCCTTTAGTTTTCCCTCACTAATTCTCCTGTCTCATAATGACGTGATTTGCAACTAATGCTAGTTGAGTTAAATAAACCTTGTGTTAGGCTAACGATAATTCCAAATGCCTAATATGGAGGACGAACGTCATTGGTGCTAATAAAAAACTGTCAAAAGAAGCGAAGCTAGCAGTCGACAATGGAGTCTCGGTAACCTACCCTGATGTATGGCAGTGAGACATGGAACTGGCAGAGGAAGGATGATTGTAAACTGAACGTGTTGAAATGAGATCCCTGAGGCGGATGTGTGGTAAAACCATGTATGATCGTTTGAGAAATGTGGATATCCGTAAAGAATGTAAGGCTGATGTAAGCGTAGCAGATGGTTTGGGCATGTAGAGCGAATGAACGAAGAAAACAGTGTGAAAAGAATATACGACGCAAATGTGAGAGGAAGAAGAAGTCGGGGACGTCCAAGGAAGACATGGCACGATCAAGTGAATCAGAAACTTGAGTCAGACCATACCAAAAGTCAGAATAATAGAAGAGTATGTATGAGGCGATGTATGAATGTGAGTGAGGCAAAGAGTGTGTGCCAAAATTGAATTGTTTGGTGGTCTGTCCTCTTTGCCTACCCCTGCGGAGAAACGGCGTGGTGGTTAGTTTTATTTTTTTATTTAATATAATGGTATTAATTACATGTTTTTATGCAATAAATAAAGCTTTTTTATAAAAATACATTAAGTAATATCTACGTTTTACATCCTTTTTAAGAGCAAAGCTAGAGTGAAAAAGGTGGATAGACGCAGGTAAACCACAATTTAGAAAATATATATATATATATATTTTTTTTAATATATACTTAAAACACAAAATATACATAAAAACAGTAAACAAGATGTAAACAGCAGAAAAGATCATATATATATATATATAAATATTATATTATAATAAAACGAATATAAAACTTTATTCCACTTAATTTTATTCGACCGTAACCGGTTTCAGCTCGTTAAAGCCATCTTCAGACTGGTATAAATAATTCTTAGTCTACGGTTTATATACACAACATATTGGGGAGGGGGAGATATAAACCGGTATAGTGTGTATATAAACCGTAGACTAAGAATTATTTGTACCAGTCTGAAGATGACTTTAACGAGCTGAAACCGGTTACGGTCGAATAAAATTAAGTGGAATAAAGTTTTATATTCGTTTTATTATAATATATTATAATGGAATTCCACCATGAATTATCACTCACAAAAATAGAAATATTATGTAAATATTTTTATATAAATGTGTATAAAACAAATAATACATAAGAATTATAACAGAATAAAGAAGAGGAGATAAAAAAGAAAGGAAAAAATAAAAAAGGAAAAAGGATATCTAATATTATAATTGAGTTCTTATGTTGATAAGTTATACCTACATAAAGTGTTTTTATTGAATGTTTGAAGTTAGTTAGTCAGTTAGATAATTCCATATGAGAAATTGAAAACAAGACAGGAGAAACCTCTTCGTTACTATCCAAAAGAAAAAGAGTTTAGTGAAAAGAGAAAAATTACCCTTAATTTTAATGAAGCAAATGACACGTGATACCTATATTTGAAAAGTTTATTGCAACGGGGTCTCTTTTGACTTATCCCTTTCGTCTTCAAGTGCACAGATTTATTCCATAAAATCTTAAGTTCACGTCTATCCTTTATTTGGTCTGTAGATTCAGCATAAGGAACTTCAGTGAAAAATATTATGGCTTTAAAAAAATATGTTCATATAGACCAATAAACGCTGATTCTGAATATATAAGTTTTATTTAATAATATTAAACGCAGAGTTTTTAAAAAATTAATAAAAAGTCCATTTTTAATCGGTTCGTAGAAACACGCCGTCAAGTTGGCATTATTGAAATTTCAGTGGTTACGTCACTGTTCGACGTGTCGTGACGTCGCCGTAAAGTGTATGGGAATGTATGATATGACACAAGCCATCGAATTAATTTATTCGTTTATTTACATACTGTTTATAGAGATTTAGTTGTTGTGTTATTGAAACAATATTTAGGCCTAAGTAATGTTTCAAAAATAAAGGTATGTCTTATTAGTTTATCTCCATTAATGAAAATATTCAAAAACTACTGCACAAAAAAAATAGTAATGCTATTTCTAGGGAGAATACTTCGAACAACGGAATTCAAAATGGCGGCAGTTGATCAGCTGATTGCCCGATCCTATAGTCATTTTTCAGGAGTGATGACGTCGTTTTAACTATTAAAACTAACTCTAAAAATTAAAAATAAAATGCAGTTATTTAAGTTAGAAGGTCACTATTCATTAAAAAATATATAAATTGGACTGGAGTTCTCTATTACTTACCACAAATCTGCACTACTTAGTAAATGGCCTGCTCACCTGGTTACTAAAACACTTTCGGCATAAAAATGATAATTTGAAACGAATGTTAACCCAACCTTTCGCTATCGCAGCGAGATCATTCCAAGACAAATATGGTAGAATATTCCTACCTCTAGCCTTTGAAATTAATTAATTTAAAGTAATTGAAATGGCGAGTAGGTAAAACAAAGGTTCATAAACTAGACCTTATCTTAATAACAGCACACATTTTACACTTGAAGAAAACGCCCCTGGAATTCTAAACAAAGACACCAATAAACATTCGCTTTATCAGTTTTTGCCCCCGAGTCACTACTGCTTTCTAGTTATTCAATTGAAGTTTACAAAGAAAATCTTATTATTGAATTTTACTTTTATCCACTGGAGCGGCAGCGTAATACAAAACTTTTTTCTCCGATTGCTCGAGATTTTATGGTGTTCATATAAAAAAAAACATACCTTCGAATTTTAATATGGAGACATACAAACTCATTATACTTCTATATTGCCAATGAATTCACTTATCTTTTGTCGATTGTCACATATTCTTACGATTTATTGGATAGCCAACCACCTTAGTAGGAGGGATGGATTCGTACGTCCATCCGTCACTCCTGGACACACTGACCCTCAGATTCCTACCCACCCTTAATACCCTTTTCTTTCCCAGAACTTCCTCTCCTTCCTTTCCTAAAAAAAGACTTTCCACACCGCATCCTCAAAGATGATATAGGCCCTAAGGAGAATTATTTTTCTCAGGGCCTCCTGTGTAGAGAGAGCTAACTTATAAAAAAAAATTTAAAAACCTACTGACTTTGGAAAATCCATTTTGAAAATTGACAAGTAGCTATTTATTACCACATCGAAGAACAATTTTGTGTGTCGAACATGGTAAATTTTCTGATTTCAATAGTGAATGTATTTCAGGGTAATCTCGATGAGTGACAAAACTCATTTTAGGACGGAGGAATTTACAATTCAACGGTGGAATTTTACGGTTCCGTGACTTCTCAACAAAGTGGCATTTCAACACCCCTTTTGAAAAGTAATTAAAAATTATGATTTTTTTTAAATAGCCCTTATCCTAACCGAACGTAATCTTTTTAACCAAGTTTTTTTTCATCACCTTTAATGACCATTCAAATGAGTGGTGAAGTTGCACATTGGTTATCCGGTCACCCAGTTTTACATGGCATTTGAAAGCAAAATGTAAGTTTCACATACAATACAAGTTAAGTAGTACAAACAACAAGAGAAAACAATTAAAGAAACAAATAAGGATATGGTATATAAATACAGGGAAAAGAAAAGAAATGAAAAAAAAGAAGCACGACAACAAGGTGACAAGAAAATTACATGTTTTCATTTTTAATACGTACTTAAAAAAATATTCTTATAAAGCGTTATATTGAAGTTTTGTATGACGCTGGATGTTTTTGTAGATATCGGAAGTCAATTATAGTGTGTAGGAGATTTTATCCCATATTTGTAGCGGGTTTAAGATACTTTGGACACGTTGCTCGCCAAACTGAGGACCCCAAATTGGAGAAACTAATAGTCACTAGCACAGTGGAAGGCAGAAGAAGCAGAGGAAGGTCACTAATGCACTGGAGTGACCAAGTATCACTAACGTCCGGTACGTCGCTGTTCGCAGCTCTCCACGCAGCGCAGGACTGCGAGGAGTGAAGGAGCCTTGCCCCCCATGGAAATTGGAGTAGGGGTCACGATCCTCAGCAATGAGGAACCGACTTGAGAAGAAGAAATTAGAGGAACGCAGATTTTATTGTTATTTCAATTTAATGTTAATGCCAGATAACTATAAATTGTTTTTAAAAGTGTAACTACATATATAGAGTCTTTCCTTAAGCGCTTCCTATCTTTAAATTTAAATAAAACGAAGTGTGTGTGAGATATCATCGAATTTTTTTATACGTTTAAAAGGCCTATCGATGTCATTATGTATGGAATATCACATCGTTAAAATGTCCGCCGCGGTTTCTCTGGGTGGCGCGTATCCTAAATATCCAATTTTCCATGACTCTGGCGCACAAATCAGGCTCAATTTTACCGATGGCATGGGTTATATTGGCTTTGACGGCCGCTGTGGTTTGTGGCTTATTTGCATAGAACTGCGACTGAAGAAAACCCCACAATAAATAGTCTAACGGTGTCAAATCGCACGATCTCGGTTACCAGTTCACATCACCTCCACGTGAGATTTTATCATTAAACAATTTTTAAAAATTAATCATATTTTAAACAATTTTATCATTTGCACGTTGAACACTATATCCGTCCATGGCGATTTGGCAAAACAGACTGACAGCCAATTTGACATATGTCGCTTCAACAATATGGCCGCTATCAATAGTCAAAGTTCGGAATTTTGGAAGACCCTACATATGGGGGAGGGTGAAAGGGGTGGTCTACAAGGATTTTATTTAATTACATGGGACTGTCTCTAGTGAGCGAGTTCAGCAGATTCAATATATGTTTATTAATAAGCTGTTTTCTATAAACTAGGCCCAGTTCACAATGAAATTATACTGCATTTCTGACTTTCGAGTAACTGAAAGGTTTTGTTTTGTAAAATAAAATAAAATAAAAAAATTAAAATAAAAATAAAATAATTATTTTGCCCCTTTACGGAAATATTTAATATTAATATTGTAATTCCACATAACATCCAGTTAACTGAAAGATGTATATATTATATTCGGGGTTTCAGCACGGGTAAGCCACCCAGTGAGGCCAACATTATTGGATGGTACGGATGGTAGTTACATACTATAATATGTAAAATATTGTATAAAAAAAAAATTATACCTAAAGATTAGCCCGTCGGCATGTTTTATTCTCCACTTTATGAATTTCTTTTCATCTTTTCTTTCTATATGTATTTACCGTGTAAGAGTAAACTAGCTGTGGATCTATGGCAAACCGAATTGTGTGAAGCTAATGAAAGTAGGGAAGGGGAAATGACAAAATGATGAATAGTTTAAAATTAAATCAAAATACATCATGGTACATTTAGAAAAGTTTACAGTAGGTACAAAATAACATAAAGCGCTGAAAAAATTATACAGTTCAGGATAGAGAACGGCCGGCGTAGTGCAGCGATAAGGCGCTTGACTCGCATTCCGAAGGTCGCGGGATCGAATCCCGGCGTGGCAAATAAATTTTATTTGATTAATTTGTGTATTTCACAATTTATTAATTTAAAATAATATATAGTATATTTGCGGCACGTTCCAGAGTGCAAGATACTCTCAGTATCGCCCTGGTGTAAGGCCACCATTCAGAATTGAAACGTTGCTTGAAAAGGCTTTCGCCGTGTTTGGTGACCAGATCTGAATAGCCGGGTACTTCCCCACCTTCCTCTTCCCTATCTCCTTTCCTCCCCACTACCTTCAGCCTCACAACATATCCCGATTGGGGATGCCATAGTCTCACTGGCCCTTGTGCGGTATTCATGTAAAAATAAAAATAAAAAACGCAGGAAAGTACTTGACTATTCAAATCAGGTCAGCAAACACGGTTAAAACCATTCCAGGCAACGCTCCGATTTTTAATGGAGGTATTTTAACAGGGCGATACTGAGAGCATCTGCGTACAACACAATAAAATGATCAGTCTAAAAAAATTGAAGATGACCTCCGTGATCGAGGGAAACGCTCTCGACCTCGACCAGCGATCCGGAGGTCGCGGGTTCAAATCATTCAAATCACAATGGGGAAGGAGCCCAACACGTTTACCTCAATGCAGCACTAACACCTTATTATAAAAATCTACACTGGAATGTCAGAAAAAGGGCACAAGAAAAAGAATTTAAGTATGTATGGGTAAAATCGGGAAAAATTTTGGTAAGGAAAACAAATGACTCAAAGGTGGTTGAAATAAGACACCTAAACGATTTACATACTAAGATGATTTAAAAAAGAAAAAAAAAAAAAAAAAAAACTTAGTACACTATTTCTCAATATGTTTATTATGGCTTCTACAAAAATAAAAACCAATTTTTTAACGGTAATTAACCGTAATATACCAATACTTGATATACCAAAAAAACTAGCATCTATGAGAAATGCAACTCCAAAACTGATTATAATCAAATTTAAAAATACAAATGATCGAGATGAGTTTTTGGAAACAGATAAAAATTCCAATAAAAAAACAGAGAAAAATAAAGTGAGACGGAACATTAACAAAACAGGACACGAAAGACGACATGAACCTATACACATAAATGGATATCTAGCCACGCACACAACAATAAGACTATATCTCTACAAACTATTTGCAAGAAACTACCTTTTCTCCTACTTATGGAGTACAACAAGGCGAGTATATATTCGCCTTCGATCAATCGACTCGCAAGCAATTCAATTAAACTTAGAAAATACCACCAACCTCATTGAAAAACAACTAGAGGAAAACCAACCAGAAATTGTTCCTGAAACAGGCGCCAAACTGTATCCTTATATTACTTCGTACTTAATAATAACTCTAAACATTCCCAAATCTTATGTACGTTATCATGTATGGCTTTCCATCCAAAACTTCTATTTTTCATCCTTGTAACAAATGGTTTCTGCACTGAATTTTGACTTGGAAACAATAAATAACACAGAATACACTTTTAACCAAGCAAAAGAATACAAAATCCTTGTCTCAGGAAAACACAGTTTAAGCATAATATGTCAAAACATAAGAAGTATTCAAAAGAACTTTGATAGTTTCTGTGTCCTTCTAAATGAAATAGATATAAGTTTCGATATCATTATCCTAAGTGAATGCTGGTTAGGTGATTCTCACACCAACTTAAACTTAAATGACTATACCACATTCCAGACCACAAGACACTTAAATCAAAATGATGGTATAGTAATCTTTGTCAAAGATTCAATAAAATCTTCCATATCAGAAATTAACATAACTGAAGCAAACTGCATTCAAATATCACTTGGCCCATGTATTTCTATATTTGCTATATACAGACCACCATGCTACAACAATCTCGCCCCTTTCTTAAATTCCTTAAATAAACTTCTTGAACAACATAAAAAAACTCAACAAATAATTATTGCTGGTGACATGAATATTAACATATTAAACTGCCAACCAAAAACTACGGAATTCTTAAATGTTTTTACTCACTACGGACTTAAATCTACAATAAACTCGCCAACAAGAACTACATCACACTCCGAATCCTGCATCGATCATATATTTGCTAAAAGCAGAAAAAAAAACTTTTTCATCCATTATTCGCTCAACTGTCACTGACCATTTCACAACTACATTAAACATACTTCTTAACAAAGAACAAAGTAAAAACAAAAATGGCAACATGAAAGACAAAATAAACTTTAAGTCCCTAAAATCGGATATTCACGATGAACCTTGGACTAATGTACTAAATGAAATAGACCCAAACACAGCGCTGAACACATTTATAAATACGGTTGAAACCTACATAACCAAACACACCACAAAAAATCCGCAAAAGAACTACACACATAAAGAAAAAAAAATAACACCATGGATCACGAAAGGAATAGTCAACAGTATTCATAAAAGAGATGCAATGCATATGCGAGTCCACAAAAACCCGAATGATAACAAACTAAAGCAAGATTACTTACTGTATAGAAACCTGTGTAATAAGTTAATTAAACAAGCCAAATACAAATATTACAAAAAAGAAATAAAAATCGCCAAAAATGATACTAAAAAAATTTGGGAAATTGTAAGAAATATTACTTATTCCACTCCGAAGAAAGATTCACATATCAAAGAACTATTAATAAACGGAGACAAAGTCTTAACAAACAATGAACCTAATAAAATAGCTAATTTTATTAACACTGAATTCGCAAAAGTTGGCTCTACCCTAGCGGAAAAAATTCTTCAAAAAAACTGTACATCAGAAGACTCTTTATACAAACTTTGCTCTTCCATACGACCAAATCACTCGTTCAATGCTTATCAAGTAAATACAAAGGAAATATCGGATCTTATTAAATCTCTCAAACCAAATTGCGCGATGGGACCGGATAACATTTCCAATCAAATACTGATAAATCTACGTGAATACATACTTATACCGCTTCAACACATTTTCAACCAAAGTTTTAGGCTCGGAATTGTCCCTGATCATTTAAAAATAGGATGTATCACTCCAATACATAAATCGGGAGACAAAACTCTGATATTAAACTACAGACCAATCACTCTGCTAAACTCACTATCTAAACTTCTAGAAAAAGCCATGAAAAAAAGATTACTTGCGTACCTTGAAAAACACAACCTGCTCTCAAGCCGCCAATTTGGATTTCGTGCCAAAATGGGTACAGAAGATGCTTTATCAGAATTAACCAACTACATAGTGAAAAGCATAGATGGCGGATCAAAGGTGATTGGGGTATTCTTAGACCTAGCAAAAGCTTTCGACACTATTTCGCATAACTTACTACAACAAAAACTCAAAAATATCGGTATAACTGGTCAACCGCTAAAATGGTTTGTCAGCTACATTGAAAAGAGACAACAAATAGTAAAAATAAATAAATACAGCAGTGACAAAGCAGATATCAGGTATGGAGTACCGCAAGGCAGCGTCTTGGGTCCCATACTATTCCTCATTTATATAAATAGTCTAACTGAGATAAACCTAGGAAAAATTGAGTACAAAGTAATCAGTTATGCAGACGACACTGCAATTTTGTTCAAGGCACAATCATGGGAAAAGGTATTCAAAAACACAGAAACAGGGATGACTGTAGTAAATAAATGGCTACAAAATAATCTACTAACACTGAACATTTCAATAACAAAATATTTAACTTTTAGCAAAACAAAGGCTGGTCAACCACATAGCCAACCACAACTACATCTTAACCCCTGCACCAATATTTCGTCAAATAACACATGCTGTACTTGTGACAAAATTGTTTATGCAGACAATATTAAATATCTAGGTTTAACTGTTGACCATAAACTAAAATGGGATCTCCATATTAATATATTATCAAAAAAAATACGAAAATTATCATACATCTTCAAAACAATACGAAACATCATGTCATTAAATCAACTAAAAAATATATATTTCGCACTCTGTCAAAGTATTTTAACGTATGGAATTTCAGTTTGGGGAGGAGCAGCAGATACTTACCTCAATTCTCTTAAAATAAATCACAAAACAATAATTAGAATTATGTTTTATAAACCTTACCAACATCCGACGGAACAGCTAATGATCAGAAACAAATTACTAGACGTAAATAAACTATTCATAAGGAAGATCATTTACAAAAACTGTATCAAAACTTCACATCTCCACATACCTCACTCACAAAACACAAGAGCAAAAATTAATAAGCACTTTCAAGTTCCCCATATCAAATCAACTTTTGCAAAAAAACACGAATCTTACCTAGCACCACACATTTTCAATACCTTCCTAACACAAACAAAAACTTACGTCACCCCAAATAATTTGAATTGGCTTTTCAAAAGATTTGTAATATGGTTGAATGAAAAGGAAAGAACAGACATTCAAAATATTCTAAATAAATAACATTTCATACAAGTTCTCACGAAATTATATAATATACAAATAAAACAAATACGAGAAACTGCAATTTTTGCAACATTAATTATTATGAGTAATTATTAATTATTACTTCTATTATGTAACCGCTATATTCAACTGTCACAAAATGTTAATTTAATTTTATCTAAAAAACAAAGTATGTATGTAAATATTTAATATACCAACATATAATTTATCTTTTTTATCTTTTTACATACATATATATATTTGTTTAAATACACACATTTCTTTTGGAACAAACATAATATGTGATTTACTCGCCTCGGAACAGACTTTGTCTAGTGAGGCGGGTAAAAGAAAAGAAAACAATGTAAATAACCATGAAACTAAATAAACGCCCGGGTTGCCGGCACTGAAACTGAAACTGAAACAATATAATCATTTTAAAATATTATGAGGTATATTTGACCGGTCGGTAGCTGAGTTGGCATCGCGTTTGGATCCTATCCAGGCGACCCGAGTTCGATTCCTCGGCTGGCTAAGTCCTCCATCACAACAACACATCACAAGCAACATTTTCCGCTTTGTGTGATGGTAGTAGGAGATTTTCAATTATTGGCAGGTTATTTGTAACCCAGGAATGTTTTTATTTCTTTAAAAAAAAATGCGGAACGTTACGATACATCTTAAACCAGGCCGATACTAAGAGACTCTTGGAAAGGTTGCTTGAAATGGCTTTAGCCGTGTTTGGTGACTAGATCTGATTAGACAGGAACTTCCCAATCTGTCTCTTTCCCATCTCCTTCCCCTCCCCATTACCTGTGGCCTAACAACATACCCCAATTGGGGATGCTATAGCCTCACTGGCTCCGGGCGGTTGGGAACAGTTGGGACTAATGTGAGGTTTTCACATAAAAAGATAAAAATAAAAAGATGGAAAACGAAAGGTTCCGAAGCAAATAGCTCTTCAAAACTAAACACGGATAAAAACATCATAAGTTTAGATTCTTAACGGTGGTCTTCCACAAGGGCGATACTGAGAGTACCTACTACTAGTATGGTAATGTAATGTTGGGTAGGAGGGACACGATGTGATTGCGGTTTATTAAACGCTTTATACGTAACGGAATTTTAATCCCCCATTAAATAGGCGTTCTAAGGTTTTATTGCTGCCTTTAACAACGCTCCGGTCATTAATTCCTACAAGGATTGTAACAATTAATAAATACCATATTTGGATATTGAACGCCCGGGTTTAATCAAGTTCAAATCTCGGCATTATCTTAAAATTGTTACACTCAAATAGGCTTATCGGTTGGAAAGTAAGTTATTATTTGTCGGCTAAAATATCGATTTTATTTATTCTTTCTCTAAGAAAATGGTTATTGTTTGCTTTTTGTGTTTCACCGCTCCGGTCTGGAGCCAGTGAGACTGTGGCATCCCCAATTGGGGTAAGTTGAGGCTGAGGGTGGTGGGGAGGGTAAGGAGAGAGAAAGGTGGGAAGTACCTGTCTATTCAGATCTGGTCACCAAACACGGCAAAAGCCGCTTCAAGCAACGTTTCAATTCTGAATGGTAGGTAGTCTTACACCAGAGAGTATCTTCCACTCTGGAACGTACCACAAAGATATTATTTGTTATTTTAAAAGAATTAACTGTGAAATAACACAAATCAATCAAATGAAATTTATTTGCGCACGCCAGGATTCGATACCGCGTCCTTTGGATTACCAGTCAAGAGCCTTATTCCTAGACTACGGAGGAAGTCGAACCTTGCTAAAAAAATATAGTTTATTTTTAATGATAATATCTATTATCTTCAAAAAGTTGTAGTTTTTGAGTGTTCTGATATCCATTTGGAGATCTCCAAAAGGATATCAGAACACTTTCGAGCGTGTAAACTTGGCCACCCGGACAAATCGGCAATCGCCGAGCATTTACTTGTAACCGGCCATTACTTTGGATTTGTTCCTGAAGTCCTGGGAAGACCCAAAACTTATAGAGCACGCCTAATTGCAGAGGCAATTGAAATCCATAAAAATCCTATTAACATTAATAGAGACGACGGAGATAAGCTCAATAGTTCTTGATAACCGGAAATTGACGGCTACACCAAAGAATGCAGAAAACCATCTTGAAGTATACAGTAATGCCAGCTCGCAGTGGAATGGAGCTGGCAACACGGTATTGCTTCTAAGTACTTAAACACACATTTCACCACTAACATTTACACATCTGCCCTGATGATGGACACTGTAACGCTGTCCGAAACGTTGGCTAAAGGAGGAGGTAGCGCAACACGGCACAACACCCCAAAAACAAATATCAAAAATACTTTTGGCCGTGAAAATCTAAAATCATATCAGTTGTGTTTTATTTTCACAATTTTATCGTTATTAATATTAGCGCGCTCCCTCCAATATTCGTATATACATATCTCCCCTTCCTCTTCTTTTGAGCGCTTACTACCGGACCTTAAAAAGTAAGCATCATTATTGTTATTTTTATTATTACATTTGTTTGCAGACTATTATCCAGTCAAGGCACACAATACGAACCGAAAAACAATACAAAGGAACGAATATAATGGAAGGTATGAGTATGTAGCAAAAAATTAGATGCACCTGATTAACTCAATGACAAATTGCACAAAACATACATCACTAATGTTATGATTTCTGAGCATGGTTTTCATGAAATACATTATTCATACAATATCATAGGTTTTTCTAGTTTCAGTAAAGTGAGGTTATATACAGAAAATGTGGCTTCACCGGAGAATGCTCAAGGTCCCATGGATCAACATGATCACCAACACAGAAATTCTCGGGCGGGCTAGAGCAGATAGAGAACTGCTTACATTAATAAAAATCAGGAAAATTTCATATCTGGGTCATATACTTCGAGGGGAGAAGTATCACTTGCTCCATTAAATATTGAAAGGCAAGATAGAGGGTCGCCGAGGGCCTGGTAGGAGACAAATGTCTTGGCTGCGCAATACACGAGAGTGGACCGGCGTTAGAAGTGTGGAGGAGCTATTCCGGGCAGCGCAAGACAGAGAGACATTTTCAAGAGTGATCGCCAACGTCGGGGGGGCCTGATACGGCACACAAAGAAGAAAGAAGAATATAAAGAAATATAAAATATATGATGTATATTATATATTAATATTATTTTATATTACATACATATTATATGATCACTTATGTATATTAATCTTTCTAATTAATTTAAAGGTATGTCTTGTTAGGTCGATATTAGTTCCAAACAAGATAGACTTTTTATTTACATTAGTGTGTCCAGGAGTGACCGACGTATGAATCCATCCGATCCCTTCAACTGCGATGCAAGGCGATGGGTCATGAGGGACCAGTTGGAAAGGTCAAAAGTCCTCCCTCGCCCAGGCTCTTTCGATCCGGTCTGCCACGCAGCAGGTTGTCAGATGCATCCGCCGCCAAGACCTGAACAAACCTCACCCCATGAACCCGGGCACCCCTGCTAAGTCACCAAACGTAGCGAACCACCTTTCGCCTGTTTTAAGGAATCAAATGCTCGTGAAAATGCCAAAATGTAAAAAAAAATAACTGTTTTTATTATTAAAGCTATTTACCAGGTTATTATTAATTGAGTCATTAATACTACGAGTATATACTTTTATATGAGTTATTTAACAATTTTATAGACTACCCTATAACCGAACAAACCAACCATTTAGATATTATTAATTTTAACGTTTAATTCTAAGAGGATTTTATTACATGATTCCGGTCCAGGATACTTCTTTTGATACCTTTCCGTATTGCTCCTTTGGACCATAAGATCATTTCTGGAATGACATCTTGTAAAATATTCATTTTATTTATTAAACTTAAAATAACTTAAAATAATTGTTATTTTTAATTGTAAAACTAACGTTTTTAAGACAAGATTTTTTATGCATAGCACAAAGGGTAACAATTATTATAAGCAATAATTATCAGCCTGAAACACTCATCCACATTGAAAAATCTTCCGAGAAAAAAAATAAATATATAAATATAATAATAAATAAAAAAAAAATATATAATAAGCAGTAATTGTTGAATGAAACACTAGCATATATTGAATCATTTGGCGGGTAAGAGATAAGCCGCCATAGCTCAGTGGTCAGAGCATTCGACCGGCAATCGAGAGGACACGGGTTCAAGTCCCGTTGGCGTCATGTATCTTTTCTCGGAAGATTTTTCAATGTGGATGAGTGTTTCAGGCTGATAATTATTGCTTATAATAATTGTTAAAATAATTGTAGTCATTTGGTAAATTATCGTATAATCGCATAATCCATTTAGATGCAAAATATATTTATTGAGTGTACGTAGACATTTTGCAATTGCAGATGCTATGTTGCTAAATAAAAGCGTAAACAACGTTACTGACTGTCCTGTATTGGTAAATAAAATTAAATTGAAAGTATCAGAACGGCACAGCGTTCTTATAATCTTTTTTTAATAAACTAACTAACTAACCTAGTCACTTTTTATGTATTTTATTACTATAAATATTTTGGAGTTAAATGGTTTAACCAATTACCAGTAAAATTAAAATTTGAAACTAATTTTATTAAATTCAATAAAAACACTTTATGTATAACTTCTAACAATCATTATATCTAATAATACCTACGTACGTACTATATTTTACAACTAAAATCATAATATCACTAATATCCTTTTTCTCTTTTCATTTTTCTCCTTTCTTTTTTATCTCATCTGATTCTTTCTGTTACATTCCTTATCTCTTATTTGTTTTATTTACGTAAAAATATATATATTCAATATGCATATATGATTTTTTGTTAACTTTTATTTATCTTTTTTTGTTTTATATATAAACAAATATTATTTTTCCTTCGTTAAATTATGGTAATACATGCGTTTTCTCCGCCAATGCGTAATTGAATTACCATTTTTATTTCCATGCCTCACAAGGGATGCGAGTTATTTATATTTTAGATTAATAAAAACAGTCGTTGCCATCATTTTTTTTAATGTACAACGCCTTAAAAAAATTGTAATACGTTGTAACTAAAGTTAGCGGTGACGATGAATTAATAACTACGGGAGGTATTCATTTAGAAACATCTTAAATATTAGTAACACGTTCTTCAGAATTAATTAAAATGAACCCGGTGGAAGTCGAATCTCCAGACCTGTTAGAGTGAATTCGACCGTACGTCCATCCAATACGCCGTGCCTCGGGCGCATATTTGTTTACACGCTTTCTTCACTTACGTCGTTAAGATTCCCACATTATTTTTCTCCTTCTTCTTTTCTTTGACAGGGCAAATTCGACAGTAGGTCCGTGCATTACACAGGTCGCGAGTCGCAATTTGTATACACGGCTTCTTTACTTACCTACGTCGTTAAAATTTTGAATATATTTTAGGATGTAATCTTAAATAATAAAATAAAAAATCCATTCAATTTTTGATTCTTTAAAATCAAACAAAAAAATTCTTTCGCATTGCGTCACTGTTGACTCAGCTGAGTAACCGCCCAACCCCTCACCCGCGTTTAACTGTCCAATACGTAGTGATTTTGTTTTTAATTATAATATTTATCAAACATATAACCGGAGACCAATATTTCATTTAGGTACATTTTTTACTCCAAATAATGACAGAAACCACCAGTTAAAGTAAGTCAACTGCGACCCTTAACACGCTGTACACACCCTATTAAAGGCGGAAACACACTTGTGTGGTGTGGTGTGTCGTGGCGCGCCAGAAGCACATCGGTTTCATACATTTATTATGGTTAGAGACATATTTGTAGGTTGTGGCGTGTCGACAAGCGACGACGATGATTGGTTAATTTGTAGTCACGACACACCACACCACACAAGTGTGTACGACGCTTAATTCTTCTACTAACTGTATATAGATATGTTTTTTTATTATTTTCTCATTAATTTACATTTAATGAATAAAAAATCACTTTGTTTAAACCACTATTTTTAAAACAATATCAACATGTTTCGACAACAATGTTGTCTTCATCAGGATATGTTACTATAATAAATGACAAACAAGTATAAACAAATTAGAATAAAACAAAGTAATAAAATAAAATAAATAAAACAAATAAAAAATAAAATAAAACTGGTTTAAACAAAGTGATTTTTTATTCATTATATGAAAAATGATACCACAAAGTTTATTTGCAAAGTTTGAAGAAGTAATTTACATTTGTTCAATGTTTGTATAGTAGGTATAGATTGTTATATTGGTGTACAACTGTTTTATGGAGACCATGAAAAATAAATAAATATCAATTTCTCAACGTTCTAACACCAATAATGTAATAAATATGACTATTGACCTACGAATATACTTACTTTCTAAACAATATCTATAAAATATATTCTAGTTCCTGCTAAAGTCTGATAAATAAGGTTCCAAGGCCCGCCCCGCCTTGCGCGTTACAAGGCGTTAGCTAATGCGCGGTGGATAAATCACAAAACTGCAAGGAAGCACGAGTACCCGCAGGAGCCAGGACCAAGAGGAAGTCAATAACACAGCCTTTTGCCGGCGGATTCCACAATCTCCCCGCGATTTACTGATCTCACTATTCAGCGTACCTAATTGGTCCATATAAGGACCTTCGGGAACTAAAATCACGCAGACTAAGAGAGCTTTTTATCTGCGCTTTATCCGACAGGCTGAACGTGAAACAGATTTTTTGTCGTTAGTTTACCTCTGAGCCAAGAAAGCTTTCGATTAGAAATGCTTTTACAGAGAAAAGTACTTGGATATTTACAGTGATTTATTTTTGGGCTAAATATACCGTGTTGTGCTAACTCCTTCTTTAATCAACGTTCCGGACAGCATTACAGTGTCCATCATCGTGATCCAAGATTTTTTTTCTTCTTTTTATTGAGGAAACAAACAGTCAGTAAAATAATATTAAATAATATAATATAACATATTAATATTTAATAATATAAAATAATAATAACAATAAAATTCATATGTTGTAGACCAATTAAGTTCCATTATATATAACATTGGTTTAGTATTTTCACCTACTCAATTTATTAAATGACAAAAAGAAAAAAAATAAACATAATAAAGAAAAACATAAAAAAAGAAGAACATAAAACGTAATAAATAAAAACGTAAAATTATTAACAAACATGGTTATACTGTTTACTATGGTTGATAATAATATAATTTTCACAAAAAAGAGAACAAATATATATTTTAAGTTATTAATTTATTAAGAAGCATTTTAAATGATTTCAAGTCATGGTTGAAAATGTCCACATCTCGTAAGGTATTGTAAGTTTCACACATACGTACTATTACAGAGTTTTGCGCGTATTTAGATTTACTGTATGATTATGATGAAGTGTGTGCTAATTTTGCATTTCATTATTAATGGGATTTTTGAGAATTTCAATTGCCTCCGTAATTAAGCGTGCTTTATGCATTTTGGGTCTTTACAGTACTTAAGCAACAAATCCAAAGTAATGGCCAGTTTTAACGGTATAATTCCCCAAAAATCATGCATTTGGTCGTGAAAATCTCAAATCATTACTTACTAAGTTTTGTTCGAGATTCCCAAAAATTCTATTTCATTAGACATACCTACTTGTTACATTTTACTAAATTATGTTGTGAATGAAAGAAACTTCAAAATCGAAATGAGAAACACTTTATAACTTTATCGCAATGAGCTACCACCTTTCTCAACTTTCGTACATCTTACTTGTATTGTAATTAAATTTGGAGTTAACATGTTATTTAATTTATATTGCAAACAAATTAAATACAACAAAATATCAGTAATTGTCTCCGTGTGATTTTTTGTGTTACGAGTATTAGCAGAAAAAATGCAACGTAGTGTGAATGCATCTTGAATTCGCGACCTGTTTTTTTCTCTATAGATAGTTATAATTCCATAAATGATTTCTAATTATAAAATCATATCATGAAATGCTTTAACCCCTCAAGCTAATTTGTTCGCTTTTCGGAACAACTCATATAGGTTTCATAGAAATCATTGGGTCACAGAATAATTTTTCACCTTTTTGAAATCAAACGACCGCATTTTGAAAAAAAAATGAAATTTTGGGAATTCATTATTTTTACATGGAACGACAAAAAAGTGGTGTGACAATAACGTTTTTAATATATTTGTTTAATAAAATATGTTTGTGTTGCTGGTTAGTTAGTTAGTGGTGCTGGCGACACGGTATCGCTTCGAAGTAAATAAGCACACACTTCACGACTATAAATTACACATCTACCGGATCTGCCCTGATGATGGACACTGTAACGATGTCCGAAACGTTGGCTAAAGAAGGAGGTAGCGCAACACGGCATAACACCCCAAAAACAAATAACGAAAATGTTTGTATTTTTTTTTTTCATTATCACTAATTTTAGTGATAAAAACTTAAGGTGAGTCATAGTTTAAAACTTTCTTATGTTTGCTTGCAAAATTTTTATACTTAAAAATTAAATTTTTATTTCGATATATGAAATTTGAAAGCACGTTTTATCACTTTTCAAAAACGTTTTATTGCAAAGTGGAAATATTTTTACCCTCTGACAAAATATGATAAACTACATCTAGTGTCGATAAAGTTTGTTTATTTTATAGAAATGCACTTTAAGTACCGTGCACGTGCGTATAAATTACTTTAACAAACTGTTTTTGGGTCTTTCCAGTAAACAATTCATGCTCTGTACTTGCAAACAGCCCTTATAAGTATGGGCACGATTTCATCTTTAATGTAATCAATAATCTCAACCACTATCGAACAATGGTTTCCTAACTAACTATGGAGCATTGGCTACCTAGGAAGGTACTATCGAGACAATAAAAGCTATTAAGCTTGAATAATGCTCCCTTATTAATATTTTACAATAGGCATGCTTATACTATAAGAAAATTAAAATGCATTTAAAAGTCTGTATTTACCTGAGAAAATCACTGTTGGATTTGTAATAATATGTGATATGCCTATAAAAATATGTTTATTTAGTTTTACATTTGGCGAATTATTTTACCATGCATTCTTCATTATTGTAACGTAACTCTCACTTTTCACAAAAAACTATAGTTAGCAGTCCACCAAATTTTCTTTAAAAAAAGTATGTGTGCAGTTCAAATGCGTGTTACATAAAAGTTTCTGTAACAAGGTGTGTGCACCCTCTTACACACACTTTATTTATAGTTTCGGTGTGTGGCACCTCTAGTGCTTGATTATTGACATTTGGGCATTGGTAATATTGCGAGCCCTGCAATATTTTTTTAATGCAACAGTTGCTGATCCTGGACAAATTCAAATCAGGAGATTTGAAAAGAGAGCTCCTCATTCTTTGAGCAGCCACAGGTGACCTCGGCCACCGTCCCTGTGGCGGCTCGACGTAATCAAAGAGTCATATTCGCCATTATTTTATCAACATGTGAAGATTGATATATATCCGCGCCCATCAGCGGCATCCATCATTGAGGACCATCAGGACAATGATTAAAATCCTGGATCAGCAGCGGAGTACCGTGGGAGCCCATTATTTCTGCTGGTTTAAAAACACATCCAGCATCTGCGGACGCAGACATGACAAGACCTTCCGACTACACCTGGAGCCAGAGGTGCTCGCATAGATGCGGCCGAAGATCGCCCACCTTGGCCGTCATCAACATAGTCGGCTGGCTGGCAACCGCCCTGGGACGGGACGTCGCTGGGAAACCGCGGGACTGGAGGCCTGATTCGTCGCTCCAGCCTGCCGTTCAGCACATGTCAGCAGCGGAGGGAGCTGACCGCACATCTCCGAAGGCAGCAAGCAGCATCATGGAACGCCTACGTATGGCATCACCCATTCATCAACTTTAAACGGTGCAGCAGTTTGGGCAAGTACTGGCCTGATTTAGACGGAGTTTCTAGCCACGCGGGTACCGGATGAATTTGACAGCCGTAAATGTACAGGCGCTGGTAGAGGGCGAATCGAGATGAAGTTTCGATACGTTCGTCAGTTGGTTCTGGGGAGTTTCATGGTGTGGACAGCTGAACTTCAAGCCGCCAAAGGTCATGGCCAATACACGCGTGAGCGAATTAATATTTAATAATGAATCATCACGAGATATTTAGCTTAACTTTGGTATTTTATTATCCTTAGCATTTAATTTAAATCCTTATAAATATGTTCGGTTATCCGTACAGGCGCCCTTCAGGATTTACAAATATTATTCTTCCTTTTATTGAGACCCACATGTTCCGAGGTAATAGTTTCACATTAATTTGACTTACCTATGGTAATCAACCAACCCTGGTAGATTTAAATCAATTTAATCATGCTCTACCCTTAATTGTTTGAAAGTATTTAAATAAATGTTGCATCTTTGTTACTGGTATAATCCGTCTTTTCTTACACTAATCTACCCACATGTCTGCACTTGTTTTATTTTGAATACAGAGAAATATTGAGAGTATTTGGATGGCGGTGATAAGTAAAGATAGATATGAGGTAAAGATTACGTTACAATCTGGGCCCAACGTTATAAAAGAACTTAATGTGGCGTCTCGGACATGTGCTCGTCTATTTTATTGTTCTTTCACTTGTATTATCTCGTGATGATTTGTTGTTCGTCATGTGTGTTGTGGTCAATGGCGGCTTGTTGAACACCTGCATAGACACGTGTCTCCCGGTAGTTTTTAAGTTTACAATTTTGCTTTGCTAAGGAACCAACTCACCGGCGTTTTTTTGCGCTTTTCAAACGTCTCCAGTCATCTGGCGACATTTTATTTATAATTTTATCTTGAGATGCATGGGAAATATTTCCGAGTATTGGTGTAACATCTTGTGTTGTCGCATGTTCTAATAACTTTTTGTTTTATAATCCCTTTGTAGTTAGGTTATGGAATATACAATTGTCACAAGGAGTAAAGCAGATACAATCAACATGGCGAAACCTGGTGATAACTTAGCTGCATCGATTCCCGTTTCGTCCCCTTTGTCGGTTCCTGTTCACAAGTGGAACATTACTTTTGACGGCTCAGCTGGCGTACACGATTTTATAGAGAGGATCGAAGAGCTCGCACTAGCTCGAAATGTGAGTAAAGTTTCACTTTTTACATCTGCTGTTGAATTGTTTTCTGGTGATGCACTCTTATGGTACAGAGTAAATCGCTCCTCATTTGCATCATGGTCTGACATCGTCGTGGCTCTGAAAGAGGAATATGAGTTTCTGGATCACGAGAGGCGACTGTTGGCTCAACTGAGAGCTACCGTTCAAATGCAGAAGGAGAATTTAAACTCTTTTATTACTCGCATTCTCATTTTAAATAATCGGTTGTCATCGAAATTACCTGATGATGAATTATTGGAGATTTTACAATGTAATATGTTGCCTAGATATATTCAAAAGTTATCGCTATCGGTAATTCCGGATATCAGTACTCTGAAAAAACTTGGGAAAATGATTGAGTTAGCGGACAGCCGCTCCAGTGACAGGGTTCCTTCTACTACTGTTTCATCTAATAATCAAAATTTTGTCAGGAATAACAATTCACATAACAGGAACAATGGTAGGAATAATAATAATTCAGGAAATGTCAATCCCAATTTTAGAAATAACCGTCGTTTTATGAACCATGATAATCTTAGCCCGTCTAATAACGTTTCCAGGGGCGTGCATTGTTTCCGCTGCGGAAGACCAGGACTGAAGTCTCCAGATTGTGGCTGCCGCCGTTCAAAAAACTGAATACCCCGGAGTTCCAGACAGCGGGCGTTAAGACGTCGACGCTCGCCGAGGAGACGTCCGGGGAATGGGCTTCCTGGCTGGCTGTAGTAAGAGATTTTTATAAAAACTTAAATACTTCAAAGGAGATGGGAGCGGTAAACAGGGACAACCGTCCTCACATTTCTTTTCAAGTTTTAGGGTTAAATTTTTCTGGTCTTTTAGATTCGGGCTCTCACATTTCCATTTTAGGTAACAATTTTCATAGGAAATTCTTAGATTTGGGTTTCAAGCTTTCCAAGCTTGACACTAAGTTTTCTTTAGTTTCGGCTACAGGTCATTCTGTTGTTTGTTCGTATAAAATTACGGTACCGATTCGTTTTGATAACACAGAGAGGGTTTTCAGTTTTGTGGTTATGCCTCAGATAAATGCTAACATTATTCTAGGCTGTGATTTTTGGAAAATCTTCAATATTTGTCCAAGAATATCAAAATTGATGGCTTCTAAGGAGTCGGTCAAAACACAGTGTAGAGCTGATGTAATAGGTTTAGAAAATGCAGAAAACTTATCCATTTCGCAACGCTCAGTCTTAAATAAAGTCATTCGGGAGTATGTTTCCTATTCGGGTAATCGGTTAGGTAGAACATCCTTAGAGAAGCATGTCATTGACACAGGTAATTGCTCTCCGATTAAGCAACGCATTTATCCGATTTCACCGCACCTACTTCCGCAGGTACACAAGGAATTAGACAGACTGTTAGCTTTGGGAGTGGTTGAACCCAGCAATAGCGCGTGGAATAATCCAATTGTTTTAGTACCAAAAAAGAATGGCACGTACCGGTTATGTCTTGATAGTAGACTTTTGAACGCAAACTCTAAACGCGACGCCTACGCGACACCGTTCATTTCTGACATCTTGAATAGCTTGGGGGGTGCTCGGTATTTAACAACGCTAGACTTGAATGACGCTTTTTTTCAAATTCCTTTAGAAGAGAATTCAAAAGAAAAAACCGCATTTACAATCCCTAAAAGAGGCTTGTTTCACTTTGTGACCATGCCTTTTGGCCTCCACGGGGCGAGTTCCCGCATGATGAGGTTAATGGACAAGGTGCTAGGGCCACAATTTGATGGCAAAGTGTTCTGTTATCTGGATGACATTATTATAATAAGTTCTTCATTTGAAGAACATATAGAACTTCTAAGACAGGTGAAACAGAAATTACAAGCCGCAGGCCTTACTATAAATGTGGAAAAGTCTGTTTTCTGCAGGGACTCTTTAAAATATTTAGGTTTCATTGTAGACAGTAAAGGGCTTCGCACTGATCCCGAGAAAGTAAAAGCAATTGTGGATTTTCCCACCCCTACGTCTCAAAAGAGTCTACGTAGATTCATTGGGGTGCTATCGTGGTACAAAAGGTTTATCCATAACTTTTCAATTATTGCGTCTCCTTTACACAACTTAACAAAGAAGGAATTCGCGGGGAAAAAGTTTGCGTGGAATCAACAGGCGCAATCGGCTTTTGTTAAATTAAAGAATATCCTAGTTAACGCTCCGGTTCTCGCATGCCCTGACTTTAGTAAGCCTTTCACTATTAGTTGTGACGCATCGAGCGTAGGCCTCGGGGCAGTTTTAAGCCAATTTGATGAAAATCAAATAGAGCACCCGATTTCATTCATTTCAAGGTCGTTATCTGCACAAGAGAGGAATCACTCCACAACGGAGAGGGAGTTAAACGCTATGATTTTTGCTCTGGAAAAGTTTAGAGGTTACATTGAGGGTTCACCTATTCCGGTTAGAATAATTACAGATCACTATAGTCTCAAGTGGTTAACACAATTAAAGTCGCCCAGTGGACGACTCGCACGCTGGGCAGTAAGACTGCAGCAATTTAATTTTGAAATTATTCACCGAAAGGGTAAAGACAATGTCATTCCGGATGCGTTATCGCGTGATCCCCTACAAGTAAATGCATTAGCGCAAAAGTTTAGTACTTCCGACTCGTGGTACATCAGGCTTAGAGAGAAAATTTTAGCTAATCCGGACAAATATTCAGCTTGGAAAGTGGAAAATGATAGGATTTTTAAACACATCCAAAGCATGGACGCTCTTCACAGGTCATATGACTGGAAGGAAGTTATGCCAAAGGAGGTTAGAAAGAACATTATTGTAGAACACCACGTTCCTCCAGTGTGTGCTCACTTCGGGATTATGAAAACCTTGAATAGGATTAAACTTAAATATTATTGGCCTAAAATGTCAGCTGATGTCAAACGGTTCATTAGTAAATGTCAGATTTGCTTAGGGTATAAAAGCACCAATTTGTTACCGCCAGGGCTAATGGGAAATCCCAAGTTGGTGCAGCGTCCTTGGCAGATGATTGCCACAGATCTGCTGGGTCCGTATCCGAATTCTTACAAAAAAGGCTATACATACTTGTTAGTAGTTTCTGATTTTTTCTCCAAATTTACTAGGCTATTCCCTCTAAGGAAGGCAACGGGTAGCAATATCGCTAGTATTTTAGAAAATGAAATTTTCTACAAGTTTGGAGTGCCAGATACTATTGTGTTAGATAATGGTCCGCAGTACATATCTCGGGACATGAAGGCTTTGGTTAGCAAATTTCACATTCGGCACCTTTTCTACAACTGTAGATATCACCCTCAAAACAATCCTGTTGAGCGAGTTAATAAGGTTTTAGTCTCTGCCCTCGCTTCATATGTAGGCACTGACCACAGAATGTGGGCAAATTATTTACCTGAGATAGAATTAGCGATCAACACTGCTGTGCACGAAGTCACTGGTTACACTCCTTTCTTCCTCAATTTTGGCAGGGAAATTATCATTTCAGGGAAGGACTACATAGGAGCTGACTTCAACGCGGAGGAAATTAGATTTGCTGAACGGGATTCCTGGGCTGCAGGTTTGCAAGAGTTAAATGATATTTTTTCACAGGTGCGCACATCTTTGCGACAATCATATGAACGCAACAAACGTCAATATGATCTTCGTCGGAGGGAGGTTCAGTACGCGGAAGGCGACGTAGTGTGGCGGAGGTCTTTCGTTCTTTCAGATGCTTCTAAACACTTTTCAGCTAAACTGGCTCCAAAATTTATTAGAAGTAAAGTTGTGCGGAAAATTTCCCCTGTGGCATACCAGTTGGCTGACATGGATGGGAAGCTTTTAGGTATTTTCCACGCGAAGGACATTTTAAAGTCTGAGCATGCTGAGGAGTCAGCGGTTTAATTTATTTCCTTTCAGTAAGGAAATAGAATCTTTCCGTAATGGGATTTATTTCGGTCTAAAGTACCGATAGTTAGTACAAATTTGCATGCATTTTGACCTTATGTTTGCAAAATACATTCAATGTGATGACATGACTTTGACATGAAACTTGTGTCCACACATTGAGTGCTATATGTTAATTGTTTTGTGGTTGTTTGTCCTTGTATTTGTGATAGTTAGTGTAGTATATGAATATTATAATTTGTATGAAAATTTTCCTTCAGAGCATGGGGGTAATTGGCCATTACGCTCATGCTTTGAACTGATAAAATTAGTGGGTTCCTTTCCCTGTAGGTAAACCTTGCTATTTGTATAATATGAATTGTGTTTATAATGATACTACATGGTTTTGTACATGGTTGATAATTTATGGTTACATGTAGTAATTATTGACTTGAATGGTGTCGTGCATACGGTTTCTACCTTGGAAAATTCCACATGTATTTTCATGGTGATAATTATACATAATCAATAGCCTCAGAAGCTGACAATAATCTATTTGGGAGCTTTAGGAAGTTTCGCAGCATGGGAATTTTCCAAGTCAAGGAAATGGGTTTACTTTACTTAGATATGTTATAATAATGTTAGCTCGGGTGATGCATTCTTCAAAGAAATACAGATAAAACAGTATTCTTATTTTATAAGATTTAAATTTATTGATTATTTTACACAAATTATTAAAATAATTCTCCATAGAGATACTTTACGGATAATTTGTGTTTATAGTCATACAATCTTACTTTGATACTTGCGCATAATCTCAGAAGTTCTCAGAAACTATCTATTTTGAGTTTTAGGAAGCTCCGTTGCATGTTTATTTCTAATAGTCAGGAACGAGTTCTGGAGACATACGATAATGTATAAATTTACTTCGGGTAACATAATTATTACCAATTAATAAATTAAAATAATAATAACAATTCATTTTTCATAAGTTTAATTATAAATGCATTTTAAATGGAAATTTAATTAGTATCTCTATAGAGTGAGTACATAATATTAGATGTTTAGTTTCACAGTTAATTTTTAACATTTCTTGCACAGTTCCTTTTTGACACGGCATGTGACTTTAAGTCGGTTCTAGAGCTCGGAACTCATTTGAAGGCACATGTTGGTTTTTTTAAAATGGAACTGTATGACTGATTTTAATTCTTAAATTTTCTTACATAATCTTGGAGTTTTATTCCGGGATCTCAATCATTTAATATTGACAGGATTATTCATCCTTCTCCGCTGTTCAACAGATGTCAGTGGTTGTTTCATTACCTTAACTTTATGTTATTTTCTTTTGAGGGGTTGGTTTTCTACAATTTGAAATTTTTATTGATAGGTGTCAAGATTTTAGATGTTATTAAATTTTCAATGGTATTATAACAGTATTGTGGATAAATATTTCCATAAGTTTTGAGTGGAATGTGGGTTTAGAGTCAAGTTTCTTTTGTTTAAATCTTTTCAAGTTTAGGTCAAATTATTTTAGCTCAATCTAAATATTTGCTTTATATAAGTTTTTATTTCACCTTAATACGTAGTAATTGCTTCTTCTTAACGATAGCTCAGTAATTATTTTTCGCTCACGTGGTTTTCTACATTCTTCGAGGAAGTTTTAACACAAGCATTTGGACTGCGTCAAATGGAAATTCTACATCAACATGGCACATCATTTATTTATGTCAACCTACCTTCAGTTGCTCTTGAATAGGCAGAAGTTTTAACACAAGCATTTGGACTGCGTCAAATGGAAATTCTACATCAACATGGCACATCATTTATTTATGTCAACCTACCTTCAGTTGCTCTTGAATAGGCAGAAGTTTTAACACAAGCATTTGGACTGCGTCAAATGGAAATTCTACATCAACATGGCACATCATTTATTTGTGTTAACCTACCTTCAGTTGCTCTTGAATAGGCAGAAGTTTTAACACAAGCATTTGGACTGCGTCAAATGGAAATTCTACATCAACATGGCACATCATTTATTTATGTCAACCTACCTTCAGTTGCTCTTGAATAGGCAGAAGTTGTAACACAAGCATTTGGACTGCGTCAAATGGAAATTCTACATCAACATGGCACATCATTTATTTATGTCAACCTACCTTCAGTTGCTCTTGAATAAGCAGAAGTTTTAACACAAGCATTTGGTCTGCATCAAATGGATTTCTTCAACTACAGGGATCAGTACTTATTTGCATCAACCTACAGATTGTGGCTCTGACATAAGCAGAGGATTGAGCCCTTATTATTTGGGCAGTTTGAAGTTTCATTCACTGCTTCACTGAATCATTATCGAGGGAGGCTTACTGGTTTACAACATCATCTTGAGGATAATTCATCTCTACATATTTGGGAAGAACATTACGAGAAGTGACACAGCTGGGAAGGCACTAGAAGCTCAAACTCATTCACCACAAATCTCGTTAAGCACTTTGGAATTCTTGGTGGCAGCGGTACCTTCGCTCTTCAGGGCTTCTGACGCCAGGTGGCGTAGTGGAATTTTTTGCAAAAATTCTCTTGGCCATGGGGGTAATGCAGCAGTTTGGGCAAGTACTGGCCTGATTTAGACGGAGTTTCTAGCCACGCGGGTACCGGATGAATTTGACAGCCGTAAATGTACAGGCGCTGGTAGAGGGCGAATCGAGATGAAGTTTCGATACGTTCGTCAGTTGGTTCTGGGGAGTTTCATGGTGTGGACAGCTGAACTTCAAGCCGCCAAAGGTCATGGCCAATACACGCGTGAGCGAATTAATATTTAATAATGAATCATCACGAGATATTTAGCTTAACTTTGGTATTTTATTATCCTTAGCATTTAATTTAAATCCTTATAAATATGTTCGGTTATCCGTACAGGCGCCCTTCAGGATTTACAAATATTATTCTTCCTTTTATTGAGACCCACATGTTCCGAGGTAATAGTTTCACATTAATTTGACTTACCTATGGTAATCAACCAACCCTGGTAGATTTAAATCAATTTAATCATGCTCTACCCTTAATTGTTTGAAAGTATTTAAATAAATGTTGCATCTTTGTTACTGGTATAATCCGTCTTTTCTTACACTAATCTACCCACATGTCTGCACTTGTTTTATTTTGAATACAGAGAAATATTGAGAGTATTTGGATGGCGGTGATAAGTAAAGATAGATATGAGGTAAAGATTACGTTACAACGGTACTAACGCTCCATAACATTGCCCATTCAGATTTACCTGCCAGATTTACCATTCAGATTTGCCCATTTAGTCTAGCCCTGATTTTTATTTGTAATTGTTAATAAAGTAATTTAACTGTCTCAAAGCAATAATCTCTTTTATTAAATGACCTATCCTCATACAAAGTATTTTATAGCGGTCCACGCCTGAGATACAAATTCTCCAGAAATAATCTCACTTGTCTCTTGCTCTCCATCTTACATTGGAAGCTTATATATATCCATAACATTTTGGCGCCAACGTGGATTCCCATAACATGCGGTAGAAGTGAAACCTTCAGAAAACCAAACTTCGAGAGAATAAGACGAATGCAGAGTAACAGGAGTAGGATAATTGCAGGGTTTCCTGTCTTCTATATTATCGAGTATTATTATATACTTGCAGACCCGGCCACACATTGCTGTGGGTAACGAAACACAACGCCATTACCCAACATTTATAAAATCCACACCACCCGTTTGCCAGCTGTCCGCTGCCCGCTGCCTGAATTGAGTATTTGAATTTCTCGACTTTTCTCTACTATAATAAGCATGTTTTTATACATGTAAACCTTCCTCTTAAATCACTCTATCTATTGGTGAAAACCGCATGAATATCCGTTGCGTAGTTTAAAAGATCTATGCGCACATACATTTTGAGCGACTTCATCAAATTAATAAAATAATTCAAATCAAATACCTACTTACTCTAGGACAGTGTTTTTCAATCTTTTTGAATACGCGACCCCTTTACAGGTTGAAAAATTCTGGCGACCCTCTTTGACCTTTGGAAATTAGCATTTCTGGCAGATCTTTTTAGCCACCTTAATAATTTAAACAAGTACCTCCAAGGTAGTGAAGAAAATATTTTAACAGCTAAAGATAAAATCAAAGCATTTCATGCGAAACTTCAAAATCTCTCTGCAAAACAATATATTTGAGTCATTTCCATATGTTCAGAAGACTGTTGAAGATAATGCAACAGTGATTTAGCAAGGGTGCCCGGGTTCATGCGGGGTGAGGTTTGTCTGGGTCTTGGAGACGAATGACCGGGACACACCGAACCCCAGATTCCTATCCACCCCTTAAACCTATTTCCTTCCCAGAACTCTCCTCTCATTCCTTTCCTTAAAAAACCCTCAAACAGCATCCCCAAAGATGACATAGGCCCCGAGGGAAATTTTTTCCTCGGGGTCTCCTGTGTGGAGCTCATGTAAAAAAAAAATTAAGGACATTCAAACTAAAAAGAAAAACAGACCAAACTTAGAAAATGATTTGATTATTAACAAATCAAAAATAGCACCACGATTTGAAATATTTTTGTTAAATAAACAACCCCATCCTTCTCATTGAAATAGTATTGTAGTTAGAACTCGCCTTTTTTTTCCCGGCGACCCCCCGAGTAAGGCTTCGCGACCCCCCTAGGGGTCGCGACCCACAGATTGAAAAACACTGCTCTAGGACATCTATTTTCCAATTTCTTCCGTAGAACGAATTTCAAAAGTGACTATAGTACGGCCCGCCAGCCGTTTTAAATCGCACAAAAATATGTTTTCTTTGAATTTCTCGGCTTTTCTCTAATATAATTTACATGTATTATACATATAAACATTCCTCTTCAATCACTCTATCTATTGGTGAAAACCGAATGAAAATCCGTTGCGTAGTTTAAAAGATTAACGCGCGCATACATTTTGAGCGACTTCATTTTATACTATGTAATGATGATGATACGGAAATAAAAATGAATCGCCGAAATGTATGTACGCGCATAACTTCAGAACGACTGCACCAACTTGGATAATTCTTTTTTTTGTCCGTTATTGTCAGGACAGAGATTCTATAAATCTACTGATGGGCTCTGGTATTATGAAACATGTATAAAAAAAATGCATAGGTGGCACGCGAGCTGTTTGAAAACTGAATGTATGGAATGCGGGAGGGGGGAGAGGGGAGGAGTTGTTCGCGGGAGGTTTGGGGAGGGGAACCTGGGAGGGGGGAGGGGAACTCAAGAGGGGTGTTCACGGGACATGGGAATGGGGGAGTGAAGTGGGGAGAGGGAGGGTGGAGGACGCGGATTGGGAACGCGAGAGGGGAAGGGAACGCGGGGGGCGGCGGAAGAGGAACGGGATGAATGGGAAAGGACATGCAGGAAAAAACAATTTCTTTACTAAACGGCATGCCGGGAACCAACTAGTTTATTATAATATTGTTACCAAGTTCAAACATAATTTTACATTTTATTCTACGAAGCACCGCATAGAGAGGCGGCCGATAAATAAGAAACACAGTACAAAGAGGACACCGATTAGCCTATCTCATTCTCTCGCAGGCTAAATCCTATAGATGTATGGTTTGTCTCTTTTTAGTGACGCTCGTTTCCGTTTCATCGAGTTTAAAAATCGTAATGGTGTTAAAGAAGTTTTCACTTCAAAACCCCATATTAAATAAAGAAGAGACACCAAATGAATTTATTATTTAAAAATCCTTATAAATTACTAGCAAAATTTTGAATTCTTCAAATAAATTATAAAAAAAATATGTATTGTAAACCTTGCCACAATGTGATATAAATGTGACAAAAATAATACAGTTTATTATTATTTATTTTTTTTATTTGTTTATTTAGCACAGTAATATACATTTATATACATAATTTATTAAATTTTGACTGCCCAACTAGGAGTATTATCCCGTTTTAGGACAGTCAATCATTGCATTATTTCGAATTGCAGTAGATATTCAAGCAATTTCTTTGCATAATTCTCACGTGGACGATTGCACATGTGCCAATTACGCGAAATTTTATTTTGGTTTTGCAATTATTTGCTCCCTAATAAGAGAATTGACGGTTGCAATATTCTGTTTTTTTTATATTCTGTTTCGTTCATAATGATGGTCCATTCTTCCCAATTGGGGTTCCAAGTGTAATATTTGTACTCCCTGCAAGGTTTTTATAATTGAATAATAAGATACAAAAATGGTGCGGGACTTTTTGGATTTGGTTTCTGAATCTGAAACCTGAATTTATGTAAAAAAAATGGTTTTTCGACAGTTTCAACTTAAAATGTAGCATCGAACAAACAAAAATTAAATTCATTTTTGGCAACTGGGAATCGAACCTAGGATCTCTTGTCTTACCTGGACCTACTCGACCTACCTAGGCCATGGCCTACTCGGCCATTGGAACCTATTGATTTTAATTCGTTTTTGTTGATCTCATATTTCCGATTCAGAATAAACAAATTATCATCAACTACTTTTTCCCATTCCTTTTGGCTGCTATCTTTATAAATATCATAATATTTATTATGCCTCTGGGGAGAATGACCTCACTATTAAACCTTTCTTCTGAAATTGACATTTTTCGATCGAACTACAATCATTTCAAGAGCGAAATAAAGGTATTCTTTAGCACCTGTCATTATTAATGTACCTATATAATTAATGTATTACACTATTAACTAAAAATTGTGAAATGTAATTGGATATATATGTTAACTGTTTTTCACAATAAATAAATAAATATTCTAACAAATTTATATGTTTGAAGGAAAATTTATGAGGTTGGAAGGAGTGGAGAAGAAAAGGAAATGAGAAAGAGAAAGAGAGATCTGGTCCAAAAACATGGCTAAAGCCATTTCAAGCAGCTTTTCGTTTCCGGGAATCAGTTTTTCACCAGGGCGATAATGAGAGGATTTACCACTCTAAACTATGCACTCTTAACTACGCAGACGGGGGCGTCGCACGTCGTCACTCGAATTGGACATTCTGGTTACCCGACAATTGATACCCCGACAGGTGGCCTCCCGAAATTAAATTTATTACTAAATTATAGTTTGTTGTACATTATTTCCCAATTTCGAGCCTAAAATCAATTCCAAAAATACCTACCTAATAATAAGTTGGCATGGATATCAAACGAATTTATTTACAGTGTCATACATCATCTCCAAAGATGAAACAGGCCCTGAGGGAAATTATTTTTCTTTTGTGTGGAGCTCAAAGATATTCAAATACAAAAGAGATATGCTATGGTGTCCGCGCAACTGTCGGCGGACTACGCCCTAATTAGAGTAGTTTGCATATAAAAACAATTTGTTCATTTCGTTGATTTTTTGAAGATGTGCATTAGTATTGGTTAACAATATAGTTCGAATACGGAAAGAATTCGATCATTTAGTTTAACGTTCGTTTGGTTTATTCGTTCTTTTAGTTTATTTGGTAATTGGTAAATAATATCGGCGACACCCGGAAGCGCAGTCCCATATAGTAAAAACTGCAGATAGCACATCTACTTATATTTCAATATCTTTGGTGGAGCTAATGTAAAAAAAAATAAACTTCATAGAAAACTTCGTTGAACTGTGCTATCGATTATATACAGTAACTTCGGATACTGTCTCGCGTCGCTGTAATCTCGAGTTCGGTGCTTGCGCATTTTCATCAAAATAATTGTTCAGCAATTACAAAATAAGTAATTACGATAATCTTTATCGCCTTTTGCCACTACAGACGCAGTGGTCGCTTCTCTGCTTTCCTGAAGCAGGGCTGAGAAACTAAAAAAATGTTTACAAGTTGTATTTTTTATCAAAATAATAATTGAAATGCAACAATAATATTTTCGTAGCTTGACGTTATACAGAATGAAACAATTTTATTATTTATTTTGATTTATATTTGTCGACCGGTTTCGGTTGACCTTAACCTTCCTCAGGACAATAAACATATAAACTAAATTACAGTACAGAGTTAAGATTACTACGTAAACAAAATAGAAAGAGAGAGCATATAATCTTAACTAATTCTAAAGACAAAGAGGATAAATTAAGCCACTCTGGCGTCTATAAACTTAATTGCAACCATTTCCCAGCCATATATATAGGTAAAACAGCGCGTAACGTAAATATTAGAGTTAAAGAACACGTCAGGTGTCTTACATGCACAGGTTTCTCGGAATTCGCCGACCATTTAGTTGATACTGACCATAAGTTTAATATAAATACAGGAGTCCAAATAGTACATGTAAATAAAATAGGATTACGCTTTAATAATTTAGAAGCATTAGAAATATCAATATAGAAGAAAAATAATTGCCAAATTTTAAACAAACGGGTAGAATTAACCAACAGTCCGATTTTAAAGTTATTCCCTTTCTCCCTATGTAACCCCCACCCTCCCTTGACTCATCCTCCTACCCCTCCATCAACCAATCTCTGATGTTCTCCCCTAGATCTTATATGTAATTTAGATCCTGAGGTAGGTTGACGTCAACCGAAACCGATCGACAAATATAAATCAAAATAAAGTGGTTTTAAACAAAGAACTTATTTCATTCTCTAAAAATAATATTTACTATGTAAAGATACAATAATTATCCCACAACTTTGTCCAAAACTAAACACACAAGGTGTCACTTCAATAATAAATTACAAGTGTGCAGTTCGCAGACAGAAGTGAAACCATCAGTAAACTGTAGAAAAAAGTGTAAATAAAGAGAAGACTGACTTTTCTATCTCATTCTGTCGCAGGTTAAATCCTACAGATGTATGTGTTTGTCTCATTTTAATCGCTTTTTTGTTTCATCGAGTTTGAAATCACAAGGGTGCTAAAGAAGTTTTCACTTCAATAATAAATTACGTTAATGAAAACTGGCAATTCAATAGAATGTAAACTCATAAATGTTTAGATCAGACAGGTCACATTTTATTCAAAAACTTTCTCATCTTTTTCAAAATTATTTAAAACTTCACATTAATTCAAAGGATGCTTTCAAAGAAAGGTTTGTTTTTAATGGTTCCATGACAGTTGATCCGGCGACATTTGGTCCGGCGACAGTTGGTCCGGTGACATTTGATCCGGCCGACATTTGATCCGGTGACAATTGATCCGGCCTGATCCTTTAGAAGATTTTTTTTCAAGTAAGTATGTAAAGAGGATAAACGGCCGTACAACCAAAGTCGATGTACTTATATCTGAAGGCATCTTGAGTGAAAATCCGCTGTAAAAATATTTTTACTAACAATAATTTCGACTCTCCGAAGAAGCATGCGGCAATACAAAATACGACATACTTGTTCGGCCGTATATCCTCTTTACAAACTTACTTGAAGAAAAAATCTTCTAAAGGATCAGGCCGGATCAATTGTCGCCGGATCAAATGTCCGCCGGATCAACTGTCCGCCGGATCAAGTGTCGGCCGGATCAAATGTCGGCCGGATCAAATGTCGCCGGACCAACTGTCGCCGGACCAAATGTCGCCGGATCAAATGTCGGGTCACCGTTTTTAATATGTAGGTGCTTATACGAGTAAATCTTTGGTTTTCATTATGTTAGTTAGAATATATATATTTACTAGCGGTGAACTTCGTACCGCCTCAAAGTTAATAAATGTTGTTAAAAATAACACAATGAAGCAATTATCGATGCGCGACTGTCCGTGTTTTGTTTTTGTCAGTATTAGAGATAGCGTTGTGTACGGATTTATATTTTTTGTGATTCTTACTTTTCCACTTACTTACGGGAATTGAGTTTCATTTTCTTTATACGTGAGAGAGAGAGATTTATTATAATTATTGTATTTTTCCTTTGGGGAGGTGCAGACATACGTTCACCGTTTGTCAAATTTTCGACTGTTGACATTTAGTGTATAAGAAAAAGAGGCAGCATTATATGTTTAAGAACGAAAGCAAAACAATCAGCGCATTGACATTTGATGTTTATTGAATTTTTGGAATTCACTCACTTTTCAATTGATACTTACCACAATCTTGATGCAGCTCTTTCAAAAGATGAGAATTCGTTCCATACAAAATATATGAAAAATTGGATTTTCTTCATGATTTTTTTTCGTGAATCTTTTTGGTATTAATAGTCATTCTGCTATCGGTGCGAATTCAAATTCAACAAAGTCAACAAATGTTTTAAGATTATAAAACATTTTTATTTATTCTAAAACAATTAGGTGTATATTTTTTTTATTTTTGACTAGCGAGTTCCCGACACGTGTTGCAATGCCACCTAAATAAATAATTGTTTTTCCCTGCGTGGTCTTTCCCGTTCGTCCCCGTTCCCTTTCCGCCTCCCTTTCCACTCACACGTTTTCTTCCTTTCCTACGTGCCCTCCATCTTCCCCGCCTCCCCATCCTCACTCGTCCCCCTTCCCGCGACCCCCCCCCCCTCCATCGTTCCCTTCCCGGATTTCCCTCCCCCTCCCGCCTCTCCTCCCTGCTGCTAAACTATATGAAACACACACATTTTTCAATCCACACCTCCAATTTAATTTTAGTACAAATTTCATAACGCCAGAGCTCACCTTTATAAATAGAAACTTTCGCGGGCATGCGCACAACTCACCGAAGTTTCATCGCAATCGGATATTAAATAATTTGGTGGTTTAAAAAAATATGAGTTAATAATGTAATTAGCGCTATCTTGTGAAAAATCACGGGATATTATAATTCTGTAATTTGTGTAGCTGAGAGTATTTGTAACAAAATATTGGCTTCAGGATCATTGCCTTACAAAAAAATAAATTAACGAAATGTTAGAAATCTTGAAGAAATCACCAATCTGACATTGTCAAACATTTAATCAAAAGAAGCACACATTACAAATAAATTATTATTAACTTATAAAATACTTTTTGTGTCTACTTTAACGCTTGTTTGATACGATTTATAATTATAAAATTGAAAAATTGAAGTTCATTGAAATTGAATAATTTAACGTATTACGCAGGAATACAATTTCCAATCACGCACTCATGCACCGACAACCGAAATGAGTACGTTTAATAATATTACTACAAACCACAAAGTACAAGCTTTTTAAATTCGTAAAAAAGCTTTTCCGTAACTAAAATAAACTTGAAATTTGGTGTTGTCACGACCGATGCCGCGACATGAGATGATGTGAATTATAAATCTTATTTTGACAAGTAAAAGACAATTGACTGCGTTTTAAAATATCGATCACAGGAATTGGGCGATGAAAGGAATAGTCCCTTACCTTTGATGGCTTCCTCCACTGTCTCAGGATCGATCCTAGTACTGGCAGCTTCCCAATAATAACGGCACAACACCAGCCTAGCGATTCCGTATTTTCTGTGAGATCGTTATTGGATAACGGACGTTATCTTCTGTCAGATTTGTGTGATTTTTATGTCACATAATATCGTAGCTTAGATCGATTTAAACATGAATTCTTGCAAGTACGCATGATTATTTACTCATTTAATGTACGTTGTACAAATAAAAAGCAAATAGCAGCCATAACATCACACAAATCTGACCGGAGATTACGTCCGTTATCCAATAACGATCTCACAAAAAATACGGAATCGCAAGGCAGGTCTCAAATACCGACACCGGTTCATAAAATAGGAATTTATGCGATTAATTGCGATATTTCAAATGCGAGCTGTGACCAATGTCACTTCGATTTTTCAACGACTCCAGATACTAATATCTACAGCCTGTATGTCTGACGAATATCTACAGCTCATATGTTGAACTAATATCTACGAACTTCAGAGTGTTGATTAATATCTACAGAGCTTAGGTTGAACTAATATCTACAGAGCATAGGTTGGACTAATCAGCTAAATGTGTCCAATAGTCCGATATTAGGGATTTTTACATACATACTTACATAAATTAAGTTTTTAAACTGCATACGCAATATTACGTTATTCCAACATGCTATACACAATTGCAAATCCAACCTCTGCCAGTACTGTAGATATTCGTCAACACTTTGGTTCTCATAGATATTAATCAACAGTTTGAGTTGTAGATATTCGTCAACACTTTGATTCTCATAGATATTAGTTCGATTTTTCCAGTTTTTGGAATTCCTGTAGATATTAGTAGACGCCTCCTTTTTCAACTGCCCAAGTAGGTAATTTAAAAACTTTGGTGGCAATATTGTTTATTTTTTCCATGCATATAGGAAAACATCTTCTTCTTTTCCTTGCAGGGACTTTTGAGGAAAGGAGGAAGATAAAGGAATAAATGACTGATGATGGACTTGAGAATATGGATTTAGTTTTAAAAACTGTTTCAGAACCAAACAGGAGTAGATGGAACGGTAAGGCATGTTATGTACAAAGAAAGATAGATCATTCCAACATTTCTTTTACAAGTTTTCTTCTCTTTTCCATTCATTATGTCTCAATTTAGTTAATCCTCCAAAGCATTCTGATCATCTTTAATTTATAACGTTTTTACTCTATCTAAAAACTTTTTATTTAATTTTAAATTTTCTTATTTAATTAGTTAATTATTTCTCTATTACTATTTGCCTTTACGATGTGTTTTTAATGTCATTTTAATTTCTTCAATGCCATTACGGTTCGTGTTTGTTTTTCACTGATTCATCATCATACTTAACATTTACCTCACTTCTAACCATTACATTATAACAGTCTCTCATATTCCTAGAAACAATCATTATTTTAAGCTTAAATATATAAAGACTGCTTGTTAATAACAGCGAATGTCTCTTTCGAAAAAATGATGTCGACGTCTGATGTTAGTGGCTCTTCGGTGATAAATATGTGAACACCGCAGAAGTTATTCCTTATTAGATATCTATATTATATATACTGATACTCATTGTGAACAGCAGTGGCGTGCCGTAGTGGATTGTGACGAATTCCTAGGTGTAAAAGATCAAAGCAACAGATTGCCTCACTATCAACATAATAACATCGTAAACAAATCACTTAAACTACTCGGCTTCATTCATAGAATTACCTCTGACTTTAAACATATAAATACACTTAAAACTCTTTACTGTTCGCTGGTCCGCCCTCACCTTGAATATGCTAGTGTCATTTGGTCTCCTTTTTATGCTGTCCACATTTGTTACATCGAATCTGTACAACATCGCTTCCTACGAGGAATTGCTTGAAGTTTAGGACTTGAAAGAGGAGAATACAAACAAACTTTAAATATTTCCTCTTTAGAAAAACGTAAAAAGGACTCTGATCTAATATGCATTTTCAAAATTATCAACAGTATTACTGACACACCTGCTTTGTTACAACTCATCCAGTTCAACATTCCTTCCCGTAGACTCCGAAATAATGAATTGCTGTTCCTCAATCAACATTCTACTAATTATGGATATCATTCTCCTTTATCCAGAATGTCGAGACTTGTCAACGCAAATCAAAGCATTGAATTTTTTGGTGTAAGCCTAAATGACTTTTGGCAGTCGTTACGCAATGTGGTTTTTTAAAGTCTTTTTAAATCCATCTTCAAGCTACTTGTAGTTATCTTCTCTATGTACTTTTATATTATATGTATTTTATCAATGCTCTTCATCTATATGTAATCTCCTTTCATTGTATCTCTTTTTTTCAATTCGTGTTATTGTTATATTGTTAATTGGACTATTTGTCCGTAAATAAATAAATAAATAAACATCCACATCTGTTTTAGAATATTATTAATTTTCTTCGTGTGCCTAGCTTGGTGGTCGAAAAATACTCAACTTATGTTATTAACAATGAAATGAATAAAGAAAAAAATAATTATAATATAATCATAATATGTAAAAGCCTAGTTTTGTGTTATTTCAGGTCAAGTGCGCTTTACTACAATAAACTTTAAAATAACGATTTTTAACCTCATTCAGCGGTCATGTTCTTAAAAATTACGCCTACAGTGCTCCTTACACGCTATACCTAAATAACTTACAATTTCCTAAATTATTTACATATTTATTTTATTTCTCGCTGTTTTTTTATTACATTTCATTTTATTTTGTGGTTCTTACAATCTATTAGTATTTTGAATTTATGGTTGATTGTAAAGTTTTATATAATTTATGTATTTTACTTTGGATGAAAGTGTGATCCTATGAGAAATGTGAAGATTCGAATAAAATTCAAGGCAATGGTGTAAGCGTAATGAGCATGATTAAGATTATGAGTTGATCGTTTGGACACTTACTTCTGAGAGAATTGACGAAGAAAGGAATTTACGGAGAATGTAGAAAATATGGAAGTGGTGGCGCCCGAGGAAGACAGCACGACCAAATTCTTGAATCGGGTCATGTCAAGAGTCAGAATAACAGAAGTTTATTATGAGACGATGTATTCATGTGAATGAATTAAAGGATACATGTGCTGAGACCGATTTTTTGGCAGTCCATCCTCTCTGCCTGAAATGGCGAGGTGGTTAGTTAGTTAAAATAATGACAATATAATAAAACAATTATGAAATTTATTTCTACTTTAATTTATTTGACAGTAACCGGATTCAGCTTGTTAAAGCCATCTTCAGACTGGTACAAATTATTCTTAACTCGCGGTTTATATATTTATAAGGCTCCGTTTCTTGCACTCTCCATTGAACCACAATTCCACCATGAATTGTCAGTTTCAAAAATAGAAATATTAAAAAGTGCAAACACAGCGACAATGAAGAAAAAACTCATTCTTAAACGACGGATGGCTCACAACATTTGTGGTTCAATCGGAAGTGCAAGAAACGGGGCCTTATAATATATAAACCATAGGTTAAGAATAATTTGTATCAGTCGGAAGATGGCTTTAACAAGCTGAAACCGGTTACGGTCAAATAAATTTAAGTGAAAGTAGGTTTCATATTTGTTTGATTATATTATTGTAATGGAATTCCACTAAGAATTGTCAGTTTTGAAAATAGAAATAGTGAAAATGGTTATAAAAAGATACGCCAAACTAAAAATTGTTGTGACGCACGCCAATGAGAACCAGCAGCATTGCCACTACTAATTATATATGATTACAGTGTCCCCTTCAGGAGGAGCAGTTGTTCAGACATTCTTCTTAAACGCAGTGCATTCCCTTGTTATTTATCGCTCCAAAACTCCGCTAATATGCAAGTCACTAATTAAGCCATCATTTCTGACAATTCAATGTGGAAACGTGTTATACCTGACAGAATCAGAATAGGTTGTGCCACTCTAGAGCAGCTAGCATTGTATTTGTTGTTTTGGTTTTGTTTATAATTGTTATTTGAGGAGTGAAAGAGTTCTACAGAATGAGATTATAATGTAACGAAAAAAAATCAGATTAATATTTTGTTCTGCTGACAAGCAACTTTATATAGCACGTGCAAATTGTGTTGCGATTCAATATTACTTAAATAAATTTCATTCAATCTCATTTCAATGTTATGTTTTTTTAAATGAATGTTTATTAAATTGTGAATATAATGAAAGTTAGTCAGTAAGATTGTTTTTTTTTTCCTTTGTTATGCATTTAATAGCACAAAAATGTGCCATTTACAATCTGCAGAATCCTGTAAGAGACGCTCAGATAGTTTAATTCTATGGAGCAGATAGGCGTAGTTGGGAGAGTTAAGAGAATCGGTAGATGGATGGAAGAGGAAGTTGTATATATAAGCAATGCAGTAGTGTAAATAAAGCAAACAATGTCCTCATCTGTTGACCGACCACTCGTCATCATCGAAATATTCCACAAATGCTTCATTTTGAAACTGTGGCTCCGATGAATTTTCTATTTTTACCTCATTTTCATGACCAAAATCTGGATCAGTGAGTTCAAAATTGATATTTAATGGTGGTTGTGTGCAAATTTTGCTTATTTGGTCGCAATCAGCATCAACTTCTTCCACAAAAGACAGTATTTGGTGCACTGACAAGCTACTGAAATTTTTAAAGGAAACACGTTGGACGCCCATAACCCTACCGTATTAAAATTACAAAACTAAATTTTAGTACACAAAAGTATTGTCAACTTACGTTACCTATGATTTTGTTACAATTTAAAGAAACGCAGTTTACATGTTGATATAAAAAAATATTTTTTTCATAAGCTACCGCCTTACTCATAATCGCACTATTAGATAATACCACGGTAATGCGAACAGGTTAGGTGAAATTTGTATAACAATTTCACCTAACCCGTTCGTATTACCGCGGTATTATCTTATTCTGCGAAAAGTATTATAATACACATATACTTACGTTCTAAAAGACATGTTGTGACGTGCAAAATTCGATTACTTTTTTAATCAAATAAGGACAACAAGTATGCAGTTTTATGTTAAAATCGTAAAGACTGGTATATCTAAAGTAACAAAAGCCATAGACAAAGTTATTTTTTTTAACTTTATGCCGACTATAATTATTTTTTATTCGTTGTGTACGGTAGAGCTATATGGGTTAAATAATATTATAGAATCCAAATCGAAAAAAAAACTTATTTCCATATATAATGCACTTAAATTATTGTTCCAAAATAAATCAATAAATAAAATCTGACACTTTTATTTTTAAACGCAAGTCGCTTTTAAATTGTAAAATTTACCTAAATGCTTTCATTAAACATGGTTCCAGGTTTTACCAGCAAGAAATCAAATATATTTAAGAAATTTGATTAAATTTCACTATTGTCTTCATTTTTTTTATTTGTGTTGCATGACTTCATTTTGTTTAACGCCTTTCAAATTTGATAGCAGGTTGAAATCAAAAGAAACCATTAATTAACAAGTTCTGTAACGTGTTTAATATACAATTAAAACCTGACTTTATTTGGTAGCAGAGACGTCATTTGGGCCCCTATACAAATCATTTCATTCCTTCGGGCTAACAAATATTTCGGAAGGAAACTCCTACGACCTAATACGGGTTATTAGTGCTTCGTATTCATGTATTTATTTATTATATTTTGGATGTAAATAGTAATTAAAACTTGGTGGCTCATGCAACTCTTTTGCTTAAAATAAAAAATAATAATTTTACTAGTGTGGCTTTGTGTCTGTGTGTAACTACAGTTAAAGGGGTATTACCTGAGAAAACCAGAAATATGTCAAATTTTATATCAGATTTTAGACGTATTGACTCTTTTCCACAAAAAATTATAAATGGATTTCGAAAGATTGTTCTTTTATCTAGCATTCGCATGTTTTAAATTTTGAGAAAAAATATTTATTTTTAGTGTAATAAGGTTATACCATAGGTCGTTGGCAGATTTGTTAAATTTTCAAAAAAGATTTTGTATTATAACACACCCATTTCAAATCATATAATCATGCAGTAAAATAAATCAATATATTATCTGGGTATCGCATGTTTTAGAATTTTAATTTTAGTTAAAATAAAATCATTAAAAATATATATACGTACATTAAGGTGGTCCAAAATTTTTTTTAAATAATTTTTCATTTGGCCACCCCGCGAATTTGTTACACGTATTCATAGAAATAACATAGTAAAATTTCAGCGAGATAGCTCAAGTAGAAAGGGGTGCTCAATCGAGTGTTGTTTTTGAATTTTTTGTGTATAATGTGAGGGAGCGGGCCGGATCGGTAGAGAGAAATGAAAGGCGTCATGTCGAAGTGGTGAGTCAGTCGTTTATTGGGCTACGTAGCAGATGGTCGGTGGTCGGTAACAAGATGTAATGCGGAGTGCCGTGATGAGATGCTGCAGGCGTGCGGTGTGATGGAGATGGTGTGGTGAAGGTCAGCGGGTTGCTCGACACCATGGCGGTGGAGATGACCTATCTTCCAGGCCGTTGCTCGACGCTGTAAGTCGCGGAGATGAACGGTGTGTGGCTCGGTGAGCTGAGCCACCAGCAGGTAGTCCTGGCGAGGCGGAGCGTGTTTCCATGGCAGCGAAGCACGGTGGGCTTCGGGGTGCCATGAAGTGGTGAGCTGATCCCCGGACTGAAGGTGCGTCAAGCCTTGTAAGTCGCGGGATGGAGTTGATCTCAGGAGCTGAAGACACGATGGGCCTTGTAGCTGAGACGTGGTGATGGACCTCGAGGAAGCTGCCCTGGAGCGTAGCGATGCCATGCAGGAACACTTATTACATGTTGAGATGTTGGCCGACTGTAAGTGTGAGACTGAACTGGACTGAACTGCAGCGGGCGAGCGATCGGCTGCTTATATAGCCGCGGTAGAGTAACTACCTCGCGGTAGGTAATACGAGCCACTTCGAGAATATTCGGCGCCGTACAGATATTGTACGGTGCTGTCTCGAGACCTTTCTAGGCGGGGCGATATTATTATCGTCGGGCTGGCACGGGAGGCGAGAAAGTACATCGCGGCCAGTATAGGTACGAAGGTACCTAGGCAAGTAGGTTTGCCGATGGGCGCGAATATTAGAAGATGTTTCTGGTATGTTCTTTTGATGGCGATGATAATAATGATGTGTCGCCACAAATGCTTAATTTTTACTTTTTGCTACAGGCCAGTTTCGTGTGTTAAACTATTAAATAAATATTGAAATAAACTACTGAAGAGTTTTATAAACAAATTTGAACAGTATTTGATACTTATTTAGCAGACTGTGAGGTGAATCAGTGTAGTAAAATGTGTTCATCTACTCGAAAAAAAGACGAAATTTTTCTAATTGGGGTACGAGATATTGAGCCATTGATGAGGCTTAACCAACATCCTACTCTTCGGCAAGTTATACTCCGTTATCACTACATATTAAATGATTCCAAAAATATGAAAGATTCGGCGCATGTACTTATTCAAGAACTTATAAAGTATGGAGTAAATCTAGTATTCCGACCAGACAACAAAATCACTGCATTGAAAAACTGATTAAGTTTCTTGAAAACTGGCTACTATTGAATAAAAATAGAGGAAGAAATTCTGAAGCACAAAAAAAAGGAGAGTATTTGTTTAAAAAAGAACTAGACAAACTTTTCGATATTGCCCATGCAAGGGCTTTGAATTTGATAAAAATTGCGGAAGACAGAGCGTTTCTCATCGATCAAAGATGAGAACGTAAGATGATTATGACCTCAATCGACAAGAAACTAGAAAAGGTCAAAGAAAGTTCTCTAAAACGGAAACAAAAATCTGAAGAATTGAAAGAAATGGCTGCTGAAAGTAATGCTTCATCTTCGGTGGTGTCGAGACAAGAGTTAGAACTTGAGTGCAGCTTCAGTAGCATTTCTAGTAATGCTAGCATGTTAGAGGATAAGTCCAAAGATGAGTTTGTAGTGCGTTGAGCTGTCTACAAGTGACGTATTTACATAATACGTTACCAGTGCGCTTGATCGTAATAAGATTTAAACTAATCAAGAGAGAAGAAAAACAAATTGTTCGATTTGTTACACCAGTAAATGACTTAATAATTTGGAATAGCTTAAAATTGTACGAAGCCATTGATTCCAAAATCAGTATAGCAGCTAGGGGTGTCTTAGAGCGTCACTTATGGTATTTATCAGATGAACTAGTCTCATTTACCTTGTCTTGTTGTTGTTGTTGTCTGAGAAGCTGTCTGATGCTGAGAAACAGGCCATTGTTCAAAAAATAAATTCTGATGGCGGTCATCGTTCAGTACGAGGTGATTCTGCTAAGCTTGCCTCAGAGGTTACATTAGAAGCTTTTGCAATACAAAGAACGTTGAAAACGCTCTTAGTTCTTGATATCAAGGACTATTTCTTGTAATTACCTCCTGAGACTTGGAATAACAATGTTGATTACCTTCAAGGCAAAAGCTGAGTCAAAAATTTGCGTGTTGATAATGATACAGCGGAGAGAGGTGTTAAACTATTTGAAGATTACAACACGATACTCACTAAGAAAAGCAATTTTTACTTCACATCGTTGAACAGAACAGAAAAATCGTTTCTATTGAAACATTCAAAATGTAGTTAACAAACACAGTTTTTAAAGATTGTGACTAATATTATGTTAATTATTGCTTTGTTACCAAATTTTGTTCAAATTTAAATACGTTTTATGCTTATTTGACTAAAATACTTGTAATATTAATAAACCTTAAATTACGTGTTTTACTTAAAATCCAGAACTTTTGTCAGAAACTTCTAATTCGATGAGCACCCCCTTGTATTTAAGATAGGGAGCTGAAATTTTTTACACATAATAGGAATGATAGGTGTAACAAATAAAATGGGTGGCTACATCCATATTTGAATAAAAAAAAATTACCATATAGGCCTGGACCACCTTAACGTACATGTGTTTCTTGGCGAAAATTGGTCCGTTTGTGTATTTATTTACGCACTTACAAACTAATATATTTCGGATTTTTTTAACATTCTTATTTAACTTATGCATTACTGAAAAATGATAAATACTTATAATCAAAAAATAATTACAAAAAGTACGTTTTTTTAATAGTTTTATCAGCACGCCTATCAGCATTTTTGGATGTAGGCATAAATTAAAGCAAATTTGGAATGAACTAAAATCGATATTGAGTTATAATTTTAAAAAGCTGGTACGGAGAATAATTAATCTTTTTCATTGTAACTGCCCTGCACGATCGTGAGAACAACTTTCGACGGAATGTGAATTTTCGTTCACTGGCTGGTTAAACGCTCTTAAATGACCTCTATGACTGATTGATTGTTATATTCGGAACTGATTGAGGTAACGATTCAGACAGGCGATAAACTAGGTACCAAAATTAATTAGTATCAAAACTAATATTTTCACATTTATTTAAGTACTAGCAGACCCAGCCACACGTTACTTTGGCTAATGAAACCTTTATAACCAACGCCATCTGTTAAATCAAATCCACACCACGCTGCCCGCTGCCACATTTACACAAAACCCTGACAAATTATTTATATAAAAATCTTCCTCATGAATCAATCCATCTATTGGTGAAAACCGCATGAAAATCCGTTGCGTAGTTTAAAAGATCTAAGCGCACATACAGCATGAGCGACTTCATTTTATACTTAGTAAAGATAAAGATGTCTTTTGTTTGCATTTTTGACAGATCTAATATTTTTTAAAGTGATGGACAAACATGTTTTTTATAAAACCATTCATCTTCACAAATACCTACTACAATTTGGGGGGCAGGTATGGGCATCGCCGCCCCGGGAACGAAAAAAAGAAAATGGCGCTGAATGGCCATTTGATGACAATGACACTTCACTCGTCTTTTCAGGAGATCACTCCTTCACAAAACAAGGCGCTCGTAAACGACTATTAAAGGGGATGTTAATTATATGTATATCTGATGATAATGCGCGCATTACATTTTGAAACCAAGTAATTTGAAATGATTGCGCGTACTTAATATGATATTTAACTTTCTTGCGCGTACGTTTGCGCAGGATGGAAACAGCGGACAGCCAATCAGTGCGCGCACCGGATATGATTCTTATTTTGAAAACTTCTCACAAACCTGTCGGCAGGTATCGACACCTCTTGATAAGTATTACAAGCCGTTGAAACTAAGTACGGTAAAAGGTGTTACTTGGCCCCTCAAGGTGTAACATTGAAATGCTTGACGAAAAAAATTTAAATAATCTGAGCGAGCGGTCCTGATCGGTAGAGAGAAATGAAAGTCGTGCAGTCGATGTATGAGTCAGTCTTTATTGATGCTACGTAGCGGAGGTCGATGCGGAGCGGAGTGACAGTGGTGCTGCTGCGTGATGACGAGTGAAGAAGGTCAGGAGACTACGGCGGTGAAGATCACAGGTCTTCAGGAAGCCGGCGTGTTGCCCTACACCGTGGCGGTGTAGACGTGACCTTGGTCCAGGCGGTCGATCGACGTCGTGTTGACGGGATATGGCGGCTGTGTGTCCAGTGGGTCGGAGCACACACGTGACGCAGGAAGGAACCTGAGAGGCGATGAGGATGCTGGCGCGTTGCCTGTTGTTGTTGCTGCTCGTTGCAGGATGTGGATGCTGGCGCGTTGCCGGTTGTTGTTGCTGCTCGTTGCAGGATGTGGATGCTGGCGCGTTGCCGGTTGTTGTTGTTGCTCGTTGCAGGATGTTGATTGCCATCTCATGTCGAGATGGTAGTTGGAGAAGTGCCTCGAAGGTGCTGGAATGTTCCTGGGTCACGCTGGATAAATTGATGTTCACTGTTGACTGCGCGAGGCCCGTGCCCCGCGCGGGCAGGTACTTAGTCGCGACACTGCTCGTTCTGTGTTGCTTGCCCGGCCGATGAATGAATACTGAGGTACTGACTGACTCCGAGCAAGCGAGCGCGGCTTATATACCCGTGGCAAGTAATTAGTCTCGCAGTAGGTAATGCGGTGAATTCACGCAAAGGTGAGAAATCGCTCGAACTTTCTGCGGGCACTTGTTTGGTACAGCCAGACGTTCTAGCTCTTTCGCGTAGGTGGCGGATTATCATTTCTACTACGTTACTGTACTCGCGGGTAGGTAGATGTATCGCTGTAGGTATGTTCTTCCAGCGAATTCTGTGGAGGTCAGTGGCGCTGCGGTAAATTTCGCAGAGCGGGTTAAGTAGCCGCTACAAATCCATTATTTATTTTGTGATTTCGGTCAGATCAGAGCTATCCAATGTCCATGGCACAGGCCAATCGTAAATTCAGGCCAATCATGATGCGCCTGAGGCACTTCGCGATCTACTTCACGAAGTAGATAGGCTCATAATGATCTGCCTGATTTTACGATCGGACCACGACATCCATACAAAGAAATATCGTATTAATCTTTTTTTTACATTAGCTCCATACAGGAGAGAAAAATAATTTCCCTATGTCTTCTTTGGGGATGCTGTGTGGAAAATATTTTTAAGGAAAGGAAGGAGAGGAAGTTCTGGGAAGGAAAAGGGTAAGCGGGTAGGAATCTAGAGTTCAGTGCGTCCAGGTCATCCGCCACCAGATCCAGACAAACCTTATCCTATGAACCCGGGCACCCCTGCTAAGTCGTAGCGAACCACTTGGGAACCACTTGAACCACCTATGTCAGAGGTGTTGGTTATTCAATAAATGGTTCCCGGGGCGGCGGTACCCATTACCGTCTCCTGAATTAAATCTTTGAAGAAGAAAATAATACTAATAAATCACAATGAAACACGAAAGAGAACAAGGCACAAAAAATAAAAAAAAGGTAACGGTTGCAACTAAAAATTGAACCCAGGATCTCTGACTTAACTTAACTCCTATAATACTAGGAGTATATATATATTTATATACTCGTGGGAGATCCCACGCACTTCTTTATACTCCGAAAGCGAGAAGTTTTTCCTTTCTGAATGCGCCATTAAACAGAGCAATTCAACTGCTTAACGATTCTGCATTGAACATCGACATCTTCAATGTTACCTATAGAGAGTTCAGTAATTATCTTTTGACATACGAGACAACATAGTGAAAATGCCCCCCCATGGACTTTTTCTTTTTTTTCTTTTAAATTTTGTACTCTTCTCCGTAATAATTTGGTGTATAACTGTTTTTTGGAGAACCTGAAAAAAAAATATTTAAAAATCATATTTTTATATAATAATTTCCACAAATTCAAAAACCGTTCACATTCCGCAAAATTTGCAAAAATTGTAAATAACTATTAATAATTTCGTATTGTAAACCTAAGTAGAATTTTTATCTCTAAAATCAAACAATTTCATTTTCGTTATTTGTTTTTGCAGTGTTATGCCGTGTTGCGCCTCCTCCTTGTTGTACCTCCTTCTTTAGCCAACGTTTCGGACAGCATTGCAGTGTCCATCATCAGTGCAGTTCCGGCAGATGTGAAACAAATAACGGAAATACTTTTGGCCGTGTAAATCAAAAAACGTATCATACAATTTCATTTTTGAATAAAAATTTTAATGTACAGTCCTCTGCTTGCAAATTCTACAAGCTTAAACTATCTAACAAAAGTGTGTTCATCTGAAGTTACCTACCAGGTAATTATGTTTTCTGTATCTGTTGTAAATAATTAAATAGAGCCTTGGAATTCATACTTGTATAGCGCCTTAAGGTAGTTTTTCACGGAAACGACATTATAAAAATTATCCAATTATTATTATTATGGAATTTCTCACATGCAAAACTTGTGATATCTTCCCTGAAAACAGATTATTCCCGTATAAAAACTACTCGTATCCAACTCAACTGACGATGTCAGCTTGGTGAATGCTCTGTAATTCGCATCATTGGTAAGTAGGTACTAGAAAATAGGTTGGTATCGCTTGAGATATTTAAAAAATATCAACAATAAAACATCAGATCCCGCGATGTATCCCCTATTGGATCAAAGTATCACATTTTTTCTTTGCTCAACGAATCACGGCGATGTATAAAAAAAAATGATATTGTATTATTTTCGAACAATTTATTTTCTACGTATTTTTGACAACGTTACCCCTTCAGGAGAAAACTAGGTCACTTTTACGGTGCTCGACGAATAACGGCGCTGGATAATCTGGAATTAATTAAAACTATGTAATTTTATTTAACAATTCGATCGAGCGTGCTTATCTCGTGAAATGAATTGTAAATCACGCATTATTTTTTACGCTCAACGAAATTTTGTTCTGCGCCTGCGCTTAATTATAATTCAAAACGGTCTTTTAATTATGTGATGAGATTATCTTTTAATTTTTCATAATATATCCTACTTATAAAGAAATAAAACTGTTTTCAATTTAAAAAATAATTACACCAGGCCTATCGTGTACCTACTTACGAAAAGGTTTTACGATACACGTGGAGTACCTGCTTCGTTTAAATCATTAAAAATGCTTTTGTATTACGTCACTATGTTTGAACTAGGTTCTAACTTCGCTATACCTTGTTCTGAGATATGAGGTGTCATATTATGCAGAGACGATTTCTCATTATTATCTATTTACCTATTTCAGATTTTGAGGTTGAATCTTGTCTGAAGTATTTTAGTTTATATTTTAAAGAATGTATAGGATGTATGTATAGGATGTATAGTTACCATTTTAGAACATACCTACCATGCGCGGTCCCTCCATACATACTGTGGATGCGGCGCTTCCCTTCCCTTATTTTCTAAATCCAGTAGAAAGTTGTCTTCAGAATTATTTTGTTTTCGTGGAAAATATGATAGATTCCATATTCATGTTAAATGACTTGAAAATTTCCATACCTTTGGAGCTAATGGAATGAAGTAGAATTGCTATGTTTCTTTTTTTCTGTGGCTTCTTCCAAATCTAATGCAACCAAGTATATTTCTTAACTTTGCCACCAATTTTTCCATATTCCATCGTTATTTGTGTTATTTGATGATACTTGCAGATTGACAAGGCATTAAAATCAAGTTGTACGTACTTTGGCGAATCCTTCCACATCTTGTTTTTTCACATATAATTTTTAACATATTATATTATTACTATTAACATCCGACTTCTGACATCATGTTTTGTTATATATTTAATATTGAAAACACTGTTATTTTATAATTAAGACTTTTTATTGAATAGGTATTTACACCATTGACTGCCATTGACATTACTTCCAATAGACCACAGATGACAATTATTATAAGAAGTAGTTCATCAGTCTAGTGATGTGCAATATACAACAATAGTGATGTGACAGTGTGTAATTAAATATAATAATAATTGTTATCTATTTATTCAGCATTAAAAAAAGCTTCGAGCTTATTTTTTTCTATCCGTAAACAGCTATAAATACTGCAATTTAACGAAACCTCAGCGTTCAAAAACAACAAAACGCGACGCGTGGACCGAGCATACCTAATAACAACAGCACTCTCGATGCTAGTATGTCGAATGTCGCGTACACCCACCAATAGCAGCAACAGTGGATTCTCTGCTCCATTCCGCATCTACGATGTTATAAAAAGTTTGATATTTGCGCATGCGCGTTTACTTCTGCTTGCCTGAAGCAGTATACGCATTCGATAGGAGCATCCAACGCGCAGAAAACGACTTTAACAAAGCGCGTGAATTAATCCGGTATGTTTTAGAGAATTTGTTCGCGCGACCATTCTGACAATTTGGCTTGAATAACGGATGCCGATTGATACGTTAAATATCTTTCGAGCATCTATTTAATTAATTTAATTTTAGAACTGTTATAATTGATGTGAAGCATAAAGGATTTATGGAGCTAATTTGACATAATATTTTTGTCAGTAATCGCATCTTGTCGTGGGCTAGTCTGTAGATATTTATATTTGATATTAGGTAGGTATATACTTCAGCATCCCTTATACAAAAAGTCATCGACCGCCATTGATACCTACCTAAATGTGCCAAACCACACGCAATCAATAATAATTCATTGCGTAAGTATTAACTAACTAATTACATCCCTATGTCCATTCCATGATAGGGCCACGTTATAATTAAATATTTTCCTTCAAAATATGTTAAACTCAAATTCTTAAGGTATACAAGATTGAACCTCAAAATTAGAAACTGATAAATCGATTATACGAATTCACATTTGCAAGTTTTGACATCTCAGAAAATGGTAAAGAGAAGTTAGAACCCTACCCAAATAAAGAGAAGAACTATACTCCATCTCGTAAAAACGATCAACTGTCAGATACAAACAAAACGCCAATTGCAAAAGTTTAAAAGTGTTGTTAGACCTCGTAAAATAAATGAAAACTTAATGAATTTGTTGTTAGAACTGTTAGAATTTGTTGTTAGAATTTGTTGTCAAACAAGTATCTACGGAAATACCACACAGATGGTTCTGAAAATTATTTTGGTTATAGAAATGACCAAAAGGAATGTTTTTGCAATCAAAGTTCATGAAAAAAATGTCAGTTGTCCAACAGAAGTAACTATTAGTTTTGTTTTTGATCGTAAATCAATTCTCATAAAGTAATTTCAAAAGAAAACCATTATTCTTGTAAGGAATTATGTTTTTTGCTTATTAATTGATTACATTGAACTTAGCAGAATGTTGACTATGTAAATGTCAGTAATACCTGTATTTTATAAATCTGATTTAAATGTTGATCCTGAAATTAATTAATGAAACAAAATTGCTAAAAATAATTATTGAAACAAGTTGTAGATAAAATTGAATTTATATTCAGATATGCAGAATTGTTAATACGCTTTCTCTTCTTATCTAGTCAACCCAATTAATCGATATAAAACAATATTTTTTCTTCGCGGTTCGACTGATAGCAATGAATGTTGTGGCACGTAATTGTATTAAACAATTAAAACAAATTAAAAGCACATCCCACATTTTTTCAGACGTTTTTATTCGTTTAGCATATGTATATGGAGTGTTAAGAGACCTACTTGACTTACTTTTTCCAGCAATTCCTGACGTTATTTGTGAAGTAAATGAACAAAAAATTTAACAAAACAAAAAAAACGACTTAAAAAAAAATGCACTAAAAAGTAAAAAAATAATTTCGTATTCTTCTACAACTTAATAATCAACTTACTTTTTCAACTCATCAATATGTAGGTACGATTGTTATTTTTGTAGTCGGTGTCAGCCAAGGTAGGTTTGTAACTACATACATAGTTTAGGTGAGATGTGCTTGTGTCGCACGAGCGACTTGACGAGGCGAGAGAAGGGAGGGGAGCTGTCAAGTGAACACGCCGCCGGGCCGGGTCGCGTATTTACAATCCCTAACGCGTTTGAGTCACTTTAAATTTTCAATATCAAAATTTAAATATTTAGAAATAAAATTATTAATTTCTAATATACACATTGGAAAGATTATTTTATCTAGATTTTAGAATATTTTTTTGTTTTTGCAAAGTGATAAAAATTATCAATAAGGAGGTGTATTTACAATATATGGGAATAATATTAAAATAAATTTAAATATTTAGAAATAAAATTATTAATTTCTAATACACACATCAGAAAGATTATTTTATCTAGATTTTAGAACATTTTTTGTTTTTGCAATGTGATAAAAAATAACCAATATAGAGGTATATTTAAAATGTAAATTGTCGTTACCGCGACTGAATCGGTATAGGTTTTGTAAATACGCGGCCGGGTATCTTTGCTGACACCGACTCCAAAAATAACAATCGTACCTACATATTGATGAGTAGAAAAAGTAAGTTGATTATTAAGTCTGAATATGGGTAGACCCACTAAATGTGCTGCTCGTATGAGGCAGACATAATTTGACAATAACGATGTTACGGTCAAATTAAGAGATTCGGCCGAGTATCGTTAATTTGCTCCTAAGAATTGAAGATTTCCGTTACTTTGTCATGGATCCCATAATCAGAATCAAACCAAATTCTCATCAAACTACCCTTGAAGTACATCCTTTCCAATAAAAAAAGAATCATCGAAATCGGTTGGTGTCATATTAAGTTATTCGCCCATTTGTCGCGCACATATTAATGCAAATTTAAGACTTATAAGATTTTCTCATGGATGCCATTGTCAGAACTAAAACAAATTAAAATGGGACTACACGGGAAGCACCAACTTTCAAATAAAAAAAGAATCTTCAATATTGGTTCACCCAGTCGAAAGTTCTGAGGTAACAAACATAAAAAAAAAAATAAAAAAAGATTAAAAAAATACAGTCGAATTGAAAACCTCCTCCTTTTTGAAGTCGTTTAAAAAGTAGATGAAGTTTTGGTCTCCGGTGACTTATTTGATGTTTTTGAAGTTAAAACTTCTGTAGCACCGTTGCGATTAGAAACTCGATAAAACCAAAAAGCGACACTAAAAAGAGACAATCACATACACCTATGGGATTTAATCTGCGTGAGAATGAGATAGAATAATCGGTCTCCTCTTTGTGTAGTGCTTCGTAGCCTCCCCATTCTTAACTACTTTGTTTTCTGAAGGTTTCACTTCTACCGCGTGTGATTTTTTTTGTATTTTTTTCTTTCTTTTTCTTTAAAATCATACAAAAATAACTTCCTCCACATGTCGTCACTGGTCACTCAGCCAAGTGACCTCCCAACCCCTCACCCCGCTCCTTTCAATACCTACTGATTTTTTTAATGTCGATAAAAAAAACAACCAAAATGTCACCGGAAACCAAAATTTAATTTACATTTTTTTCTTCAAATAATGTAAACAATCACTGAAAGTCAATTTCGTCCCTTAGCGCCCTGTGCAATTAAGACTAAAATAAAAAGGACGCAAAAAATTCCTATTTATTAAAAATTGCAATATTTTTTATATAAAATGAACCGATTTATTATGATTTCAAAGAAATATTCAAAAATTGTACCATGCAGTTTAAAATTGAAGTTCGTGAAAAATATGCATTGATTATTTTTTGGGTTATGATGCCGCGTTGCGCTTCCTCCTTCTTTTGTACTACTGTTTTACATTTTGCATCCAGATTTGACATTTGCCTTGATGATGTACACTGTACCCCAATACTGCTCTCAGAGACTACTAATAATCAGAGCTGTTGAGACGATGGTATTCCCAATTGATGTATGTGGTGACGCTAAGGCCATTGCAAGCAATTTTTCGGTTCTGAACGGTGGTCTTTCATCAAGGAGATACTGAGAGTATCTAACAGTCTCCCACTCTGACAAACAAAATAACATTCAGTTGGTAAATGACATCATTATATCCAGACCCAAATCCCAAAAGGTGACTTCTTTCTTTAATGGGATTGGAGCACGCAAGCCATGAGTTCAAGGTCAGTGATAGGGCAAATTAGGTCATTACCCAACGACTTAGTGCCCTCCATTGTTATGCTTGGTGTAATTCTAAGTGACCAGCTCCGGTACGGGGGCTCCATCGAAGCCAGAGTTAAGTTATCAAACTGGAATCCTGTGCAGGACCCGCAGATATCGTAATAGTATGCAACTACTGATCCTATACAAATAGCAAGTTCACCCCACTCTTGAATTTGACAGCCACCCCTGATCTGGAGCCCCAAAGTACCAATATGGCTGTGGAACGAATTGTGGGGCTCTCTTCCATTTCTTCTTCACTCATTTCTCTCCTCTAAAAGATCCTCTACACAGCATCTCCAAAGATGACATGGACCATTAGGTAAATTATTCTCCTCAAGACCTCCTGTGTGGGGTTAACGATAAAAAAAATATTATAGGATGACTAACCCAATTTTTTCCATGTTTCTTACAAAATAGATTGACGCCCCCCGTAGTCGATGGGTAAGGCTCCCCGACTAGCAATCTGGAGGTTACAGGTTCAAATTTATTTGATTTTTGTATTATTTGTATTTTTTCACGATTTAATGATTTAAAAATAATATAAGGTATATTTGCGACACGTTCCAGAGTGGAAGATAGTCACAGTAGCGCCCCGGTGTAAGACCACCAGAATTTGTAAAACTTGTAAAATTGTTAAATTGTTAAAGCACCAAGACATTCAGAATCGAGACGTTGCTTGAAACGTTTGTAGCCGTGTTTCGTGACTAGGTCTGAATATTCAGGAACTTTCCCGTCATCCTCTTCCCCATCACCTACCACTCCCCACTACCTTCAGCCTCACAACATACCTCAATTGTGGATGCCATATTCTCACTGGCTCCAGGCGTTGGGAGCAGTTGGGACTCTTGTGCAATATTCACGTCAAAAAACTGCTAATCTCTATAAAAATGAATCGCCGAAATGTATGTACGCGCATAACTTCTAAACGACTGCACCAAATTGAAAAATTCTTTTTTGTTGTGTTCGTTATTGTCAGGACAAGGTTTGTATAAAACTACTGGTGAGCTCTGGCATTATAAAATTTGAATAAAAAAATTGGAATAGCCGCGAGCTGTTTGAAAATTGAATGTATGGAATGCGGTAGGGGGGAGGGGTACCCGGGGGAAGGAGAGAAACCTGGGAGGGTAACTCGGGAGAGGGGTTCACGGAACGGGGGAAGAGGGGGAGTGGAGTGGGGAGAGGGAAGGTGGAGGAGGCGGAATTGGAACACGAGAGGAGAAGAGAGCGCATGAGAGGAAGGGGAGGCGGAAGGGGACGGGCCAAATGGGAAAGGACACGCAGGGAGAAACAATTTCTTTATTAAATGGCATTAAATGCAACGCATGCCGGGAACCAGCTAGTTTTAAGATAAAATAAAATAAATCATTCAATCTGAAATAAATGTATTTGGTCTGCACTCTATAAAGCTACCGACTTAACTAACTTTAAAAAGAAATTTCTTTGATATGGTATTTTCCGTTGTTTTAATTTAGCGTTGTCATTTATCCAGTTCCCACCTCGCCCTAACCACATCACCTTGCTGGAAAAGCAATTTAAATTTGGAACAATAGTAAGAAAAATAGCAAAAACGAGTGCGTTTGTTTTTGAAAAACAGAAGAAGAATTGGAACTTCCTTGGAAGCAAGTTGGGGGGTTTTTTCGTGTACATAAACTCGTTTTTAAATAAGGTACTTGCCAATCTTGAAAGCAAACAATATCGTTTCGTTATGGTGATAATTACCTCGAGGATTTTCGGTGGAACTATATTGTGATTGTTTTGTGTGCTCCTTCACAGGGGTACAGTGGTAAAGCCTCGATGACACACGGCGAGTTACAAGCTACTATCTACTAAGTTTTAAAAGCGGGTAAATCGGCGAGTGAGATTGTCATGACGACACACAAAACTGTCCACTCGCTCAGAAGCGTAGGAAACTGAGGCCGCTGCTAGCGCCAGTAACAAGAATAACGACGCCTGCGTGAACTAATTCTTCAGATATTTGGCAGTCGAAATCAGCTGTTTATCGGAAGCCATGTTGGAAACATAAATAAACCAATCACGAGCAAGCGGAGCAAGCGTGTAGGCGAGTAAAGTTGACGACCTTTCAACTTTTTTTCGTAGATTGTCAACAATCTGCTAGCAGCTGCTAGTTAGTAAGTAACACGATGACACTGGGCGAGTTTACTAACAGATAGTGAATTTCCCAGATAGAAGCTTGTAAACTCGCCGTGTGTCATCGAGGCTTTAGTGATTGGTTATGCTTTTTCCTTGCATCCCTAGTTTTTCCTATACATTATCACCCAATTCCAGGAAACACCATTTCGTCTAGTTTCATTGTTAGTATTTATAATTCGTAACCAGTTTCGAATGTAACACATCAATCAATTTCAATAATATATTATTGAAATTGATTTTATAAAAATGACAATCATTCCCGTATTTGGCAATCTTACTCGTATCTTTTGGTTTAAGCCTGCCGATGTATAAAATCCAGTTCTCTATGGAAGCCGACAAAATTCAAGCATTATTTTTGTTGAAATAATAATCAATGCAACACATTCAGCATAGTTTTCTCGCCATTAAATTGACTCCTTCTGCATATCCACTCCAATGTAATTTAAAAGCAGTGGCGGTTTTCTTTAAAGTGAGTTTGTGCAGAGAACATCCATTTAAAAAAATATAAGATAATAAGACAACTTTGTTGTATAATTTTTATCCCATTTTAAACAGCGCCCTATTTAAATTCCATGCTAAAAAAAACTTTGTGTTTATACTGCCCGAGAGCGTGTCTGAAATGAATCCCAGCATGTGTTATGAATTCAGCGACTATGGGACTTTCATAAGACTATTTATAAGAAATAGTTATACAAAACACATCAGTGATACTTCAGCGATAAATCGTGCAAGAGTCTTAGGAATCTGTTAGCTACCCGAGTGCTCAGCGACTATAATAAATGTTCTAATACCCAAATTTGTACGGAATATTATTGTGCAAGAAACAACAGAATTTTTCTTGTGATTATCATATTTTAAGCATTGAGGTTATTATAAATTCCTTAATTATTTTGTGTTGTTGTTGCAATTTTGTATAACCTACGACACTGCATTTGTTGAAGTAACCATGTACATCTCCCTTCCTCCATCCAACCTACTACGCATGTACCTACATATACTGAGACAAGGTACAAGGTTACCTACGTACACTGTGGCTAATATTACCCACATGTGACATTTGGAGCAATTACTCAAGGAACAAGCAGTCTATAAAAGTAGCACGTGCAATAATCAAATTCAATATTCAAATATAATATTTTCAAACAGAGACATGATACACCGTTGCTGTTTCAGAATGCCAAAATTTTACCAGTGAAAGCAATACTATGGCACAAAATTATAATTCAGCATATATTTACCCCGCAGCATAAAGAGAAATTAGAACATAAATACAGCACTAGATTCACGCGCAACGACGGGTTAATAGTTCCGAAATTTAACAATAAGTACGGACAGAGAACGTTTGAATACATCATACCGAAGATATTTAATTTATTACCTGACACTATAAAGCAATGTAATTCTATGAATAAGGTTGAATATATGGTGAAAAATTGGCTATCGGAAAAAAAATATTTGTATTGATAATTGATATGTATGTTGAATCTGTAGATATAAGATGTAAATTTTAAATGTAAATAATCTATATGTAACTAAAATATAAGCACCTGTTGACAAGCCAATTGAATTGGCTTAGCAGGACTTGTTTGTTGATTTTAATATGTATATCTGTTCTTTCAATAAAAAAAAAAAAAAATAAAAAAAAAAATTCTCTCAGTGCTTTAATACAGAATACGTTAAGGAAGCCTCTGTATGATAATCTCTCCGCAGTGAGCTCTCAGTTTGTTTAGTTGGAATCTATTGAAGCAACCCATGTAACTATCAACCCATATGGTGACATCTCGGTGATTTTAATATCAATTGTTACGGAAACTTGTGCAGTGATTAATCCGGTGATCTCTCAGTGATATAACATCGATTCTGAAACTTGTGCAGTGATCTCTCGGTGCCAAAATATCGAATCTTCGATGAGAATCGATGAAATTCTTTTAGGTCTAGGGAACAAAATACACAATGTTAGGGAAAAGACCAATGAGCGATTTTTTAAATCTCTGATTGAACTCCCCTATAAAATAGGATACGAATCGCCACTGTTCAAGAGTAATCAAATCCGATATTAGGAACCCACGAGTCACTGGCCGGGTAATAAAATACAGTTGTTTTATCTGAGCAGTCAGCGGAGCACAGAAAACTCTATTTCAGAGCAACTTTTGTCTTAATTTATTCCTCGCGTATGATCTTCGTGGTACACAAGCTGATAATTTTATATCAAAGCCACCGGTATAATTATTCTGTTTCTAAATAGGGATTCTATTCAATATTACTCAAATCTCTTTTGGATCAAGGACAAATTGTTTGCAGTTACTTATATTAGTCTGAAGATAGCCGTGATTGGCTGAAATCTGCAAAAAAAAATAAAAATCCTGGAAGTGTGAAGATTGTCCAATTAATATCCTCATCGCATAATACTATTGCGGAAATAGTTACTGATTTAGACGAAGAAAAATCGAGGATTTTCGAAGCTTTTCCCATTGCATGCGAGTCGTATGACGAGAGGGAGGCTTTGAGGAAGTAGCTGTGTTTTTTCGTGTTTGCGACCAATGTAATTATAATACAAATAGACACGTTTGTTTCAAATTTAACTCAACATGTGGCAAGTAACAAAAACGTATACTTCCAGTATTTCCAAATTCTTAATTCAAACGTTTGTTCATGTATGACAAAGATAGACATTCAAAGAATATTAATAATTAAAATTAAATGTGTTTGAAAGTATTAGACCGGGCGGCAGCGTTTATGTACTTAATAGTCGCGGCGAATGTTTAATTCCATTTACATAACAGGTGACTAAGATGACAATATACGCTAACTCGCTTACACGACGAACACGGAAAGCTGTAACTTCCGTTACACATTTGCTATCATTTTTTTTTAATTTTATTTCGACGGTTGCCGTTTAAGGGTAGATAAAAGCCTGGTGAATAATTATATTTATTGAAACATTAAGAGATTTTTGTGTATATACGATGCTAAGTACACCTACCTGAGGTGCCTACCTTCTGCCGACTACCTAGCTCAGAAAGGTCAGCAGAGCGGGGGAGACCATCATCAGGGTGGTAGAATCTCTGAGGCGTTTGTGGCGCATCCCTGAAATAAGCTCAAATCCTACGGGCAGGGGGAGACAGTGAAACAAGTGGCTACGGTAAATAACAGTTGTATTGGGTAGAATTCTTTCATAAACAACAATGGTACATAATGCAGGCAAGGTTAGAACAGGGTAGCATCAACAATCCTCTCTAATTCGGGTGCATTTGGCCCTAAAATCTCTCTGGGGGGCGGTCATTTATCGTCGCGTTGAATTTACAAGGAACACACGCAATAAAGTAGGATAAATAGCTCATGGTACTCACTGCAACCGGCGGCTTGGAGATCGGTGTGGTGAAAGGGAATTTAACCGGGCTTGGCATTCCCGCCCGTCACTATGCGAAATAACAATCGCCATGCGGCTTCGTGGAATGTTCTGGAACAGTGCAGAACGGTTCACGGTACACGTGCGCTTGAGGCGAGCTCGGGGACAGAATGCCGGGGCGGCGGCTGACTACAACCGCCGTTGGCGCGCGGCAAGCTAGCGGAGAGGAAGCCGAGTAATTTGCAGGGGCGTAGGTGAGTAATTTGCAGGGGCGTATGTGAGTAATTTGCAGGGGTTTATTCGTGCATCGTAACAACGATTGAAAAGAACTACATAATATCTTTTTTTTTGCTCGCGAATAATTCTTGTACTTCTTCATAACAGGAAGGTATTTTTTCCGAAAAAAGAGCCTAGAGCGATGTTTTTGTGGCAGCTGGTAATAGTTTGGCAAATAACATTCTTAATATAACTTAAATAAAGTATAAAAATAAAAACTGTCATATAAGCTTTATCATACCTGTTAAGATAATCTTAATAAAAAAAATAAACTAAAATGAAAAAGCGATCAAAGCCAAAAGCTTGATCAAAATGCATTAAATTGCTCAGTTGATTTTCTCTTTAAGTCTGATTTCCCCGATGAAGTCTTTTTACTTATCTGTGTGTTTACAGATCGCTAAATTTATTATACATTAATTGAAATACAGGGTGTCCGGGGGGCGTATTTACAATCCCTACCGCGTTTCAGTCGCTTTAAATTTTCAAAATCAAAATTTAAATATTTAGAAATAAAATTATTAATTTCTAATATACACATTGGAAAGATTATTTTATCTAGATTTTAGAATAATTTTTGTTTTTGCAAAGTGATAAAAAATTATCAATATAGAGGTGTATTTACAATATATGGGAATAATATTAAAATTTAAATATTTAGAAATAAAATTATTAATTTGTAATATACCCATCAGAAAGATTATTTTATCTAGATTTTAGAACAATTTTTGTTTTTGCAATGTGATAAAAAATAACCAATATAGAGGTATATTTAAAATGTAAATTGTCGTTACAGCGACTGAATCTATATAGGTTTTGTCAATACGCGTCCGGGGGTAAAGTGCATTAACTTCGGGAGGAGGAATTCTACATGATGGTAGGAGCAAAAAAGATTAACAACTTTTTCCGAAATTCCAACTTTTTTTTTCCCATACAAAAAGACGTAACTACTAAAAATCCTTAGTGTGAGGTACGATCTTACTTGCTGAGAGCCTGCCGGGCGCCCGACTCGATTGTGATTGGCCCGTATCGTAACAGCGGAAAATAATAAATTTGGCCGCACACGCCGGACTAATTTTATCTTTTTACCTCAAAAATGCCCCGAAAAGTTGGAATTTTGAAAAAAGTTATTTATCTTTTTTACTTGTACTATCATGTTGAATGACCTCCCGAAGTTAATGCACTTTACCCCCGGACACCCTGTATATTACCATTTACACGGGTTTAGACCCCAGATCTACTATTGCAGAAGGGAAACCAGTGAACAACCACAAACACAGCTACATGCATTGAGTTGTAAAGATTCTCAAATCAAGAATTTAAGTGCCGTATTAATTAAATGCAGAACTAGGAATTAAGGCTCAAGCCAAATAAGTATTCTCATAACAATTATTCAACATGCTGAATCGGGTTGCGCGACTGCTCCGGCGTTAAAGTATTTAATATTGTGAGGACATCGTCAATATTGCAGAGCAACGTGTCGAACTCAAAATCTCTCAAGGGCCAAATGAACAAGGTCTAAATTGATGTGAGCCGCATAAAAACATATACTTTAGTATTTACCTATAAGAACATGGGTTTATTTTTTAACTAGCTGACCCGGCCACGCGTTGCTGTGGCTGATAAAACACAACGTCATCTACTGGATGGTTATCCAACCTTTATAACCACCGCCGTCTTTGAGTTTTTTTTTTTTTTTACAGTGAATACCGCACAAGAATCTCAACTGCTCCCGTCTGGAGCCAGTGAGACTATGGCATCCCCAATTGGAGTATGTTGTGAAGCTGAAGGTAGCGGGGAGGGGAAGGAGGTGGGGAAGAGGAAGGTTGGGAAGTACCTGGCTATTCAGATCTGGTCACTAAACACGGCTAAAGCCATTTTCAAGCAACGTTTCAATTCTGAATGGTGGTCTTACACCAGGGTGATACTGATAGTATCTTCCACTCTGGAACATGCCGCAAATATGCTATATATTATTTTTAATGAATTAATTGTGAAATAACACAAATTAATCAAATAAAATTTATTTGCGCATGCCGGGTTCGAACCCGCGACCTCCGGAATGTGAGTCAAGAGTCTTAGCCACTGGACTACGGAGGCCGTCAGTTTATCGCGAAGAGACAGACAGATGCCGCGGAGGACTTTAATTTATAATACGTAGAGATGGTGTGAAAGATTATATGGATAACTAACGTATTTAAGTTAATAAGGATTAATACTGTATCCGTCTAAATAACTTTTGCAATTACCTCAATGTACGTGACCATTTTTTTAGAAGATAGAATGGGTATATTAAGCTATCCGTAAAAGAAAGATATACGCCTTCGCGGACTTTTTTGTAGATCTATAAAAGAGGAATATCCCACCATGCATTGTTTTGTTATATCCCAAAAGGATTAGGCACTTAGGCAGCGTTTTCGATGAAAGCTACCGGGCGGCTTTACTTTTTCCGACACTTCTAACAATTATAGTTATGTTTCAACCAATTTACACAAATCCTTGACAAATCACATACCTAAACTTTCCTCACGAAACACTCTATCTATTGGTGAAAACCGCATGAAAATCTGTTCAGTAGTTTTCGAGTTTATCGCGAACAGACAGACAGACGACGCGGGGGACTTTAATTTATAATAATATGTAGGTAGAGATAGAGATAGAGATTTCAACCAATTTACACAAATCCTTGACAAATTACATACTTAAACCTTCCTCACGAAACACTCTATGTAATCCGTTCAGTAGTTTTCGAGTTTATCGCGAACAGACAGACAGACACACGACGCGGGGGACTTTAATTTATAATATATAGAGATGTAGAGAAGTATAATGTAAGAACAGTAAAATTAATTCCTAATTCGGGGGAAATCTCGTTAGCAGTCATTAGTTTTAAAACTGTCCCAAGGTCAATATCAGTAATTCTGGCAGGAGACTTCATCCATTAGAAGACAAAATGATTGCTCGAACCGATGAATAGATACTTCCAAACACGGAAATAATCACACTTTCGAGTCTTCCAGTATTTTCAAACCTGGCCGGCAAATATTGTATTATAGCCCAATCATGGATATGTCCCCTACCCACCCACTCTTCATTAATACCTAGCAACGGCTCCACATGATCCTACCATGATAATACATTGTTCCCATCCATATTTCAAAACTGTCAAATCAGTATACATTTGCCCTAAAGAAGGAACGGTCGATCTGAAACCGGTCGGATTTACTCAAATATAAAAGTGGTTAACGAAGTTAAATTATTTCATTTATCTAAATAGTTATTTATTTATTTTACTTAAATAGTTTTAATTACATCTACAACTGTGCTAAAAAAGTTTGCAACCCAAAATGCAACAGATAGATAGATTCGGCCTATTCGATTTTATATGTTTTCATGGTACAGTTGAAAATATCTACATCACGTAAGGGAACGTACCCATACTACGTGAATCGTTCAGGGGGGGGGTCTTCAAAATACCATGCTTGGTACAAATGAGCGGCGGGGGCTTAGGTTTTTTGTCACCGGGGGGGGGGGGGGGGGTTAAAAATTTCAAAAAGTTGGTCACGTAGTATGGGTACGTTCCCTAAGGTATTGAATGCTTTGCAGACACGTCCCATTAATTCTTAGATTTACAATCAATCAATTGAAAATTCCTGCAACAAGTTCGAAGTCTATATTTCTTAAAATGCTTTCAACGTTTATTTAAAAAGTGCCAGGTGTGTATATTCACGACTTTTTTTATATGAATACCGCACAAGAGTCCCAACTGCTCGTCTGAAGCCAGTGAGACTATGGCATCCCCAATTAGGGTATGTTGTGAGGCTGAAGGTAGTGGGGAAGGGAAGGAGATAGGGAAGAGGAAGGTGGGAAAGTACCTGGCTATTCAGATCTGGTCACCAAACACGGCTAATGCCTTTTCAAGCAACGTTTCAATTCTGAATGGTTGTCTTACAACAGGGCGATACTGAGAGTATCTTCCACACTGGAACGTGCCGTAAATATACTATATATATTATTTTAAATGAATAAATTGTGAAATAACACAAATTAAACAAATAAAATGTATTTGCCACGCCGGGATTCGATCCCGCGACCTTCGGTGTTCGAGTCAAGAGCCTTACCGCTGGACTACGCCGGCCGTTAACGGCCGGCCTACGACTGCTTATTCAAACAGGTAAGTTGCTTAGTATTGTATTTCATTCAGAAATTTATTCAAATAAAGTATTATTTCGTATTTGTAAAAAGCATTAACTTTGTGGCTCGCCATAATTTACAATATAAAACACATATAAATTTGTTGTAGACCACTTTTATTTTATACACACTCTACCGGTTTCGGAAGCACCCTTCCTTCGTCAGGAGAATATTATAACTAAACTATGATACAGAATGTTGACAGATATACAAATCAGGTGTTTGAGTGAGAGGTAGGCAAAGGGGTGGGGGTAATTAGGGGATTTCCGGAAAGAACAGAGCGGTTAATTGGAAAAATATTTAGAATGGGACTGAAAGATAAGTTAATTTGGTTATTCAAAATACTAGCATTATTATTTAGGGATTTTCTGATTTCTAGTGCTTCTAAATTATCTAATTTTTTGCTTTTATTATTACGGTGAAGAATTTTAACCCCTGTGTCCTTATTAAAAGTGTGATCTGTGGAAATTAGGTGATTAGCAAACTCTGAAAAATTATTATTATTTAAGCATCTTAAATGTTCTGTGATTCTTATATTTATATTTCTAGTTGTCTTACCTATGTAGAACGAAGGACAATCATTGCAACATAGTTGGTAAATGCCTGAGTGGCTTAATTTATGATCTCTATCTTTAGTGTTTTTTAGTAATTTACCTAAGTTGTTATCAGTATAGAACGCGGGCTTAATGTGGGCAGGCAAGTTTTTTGTACTAAGTGAGGAAAAGTTGGATATATATAAGATTCTGCGCCATTGAGCGGGATTTATTACTTTATTATTATTTTCAGGCGTACCAAATAAAAATGTTTTAGTTGAGATGAGTTTAAGTTTCTTATTTAGGATTTTATCAATTAAATCTGCGGAATAACCATTATTTAGAGCAATTTGTTTAATTTTTGAAAGTTCCATCGCGAAATTAACAGATGAAAGAGGGATTTTTACTAGCCGGTGCACCATTGAATGATAAGCAGAATGTTTATGTGAAACCGGGTGATTTGATAGGTTATGTATTGTTATATCTGTGTACGTCGGTTTACGAAAAATGTTGAATTCAATTCTGTTATTTACTGAAGTTAATGTTAAGTCTAAAAAATTAATGGATGCATTACTGCCTACCTCTAAAGTGAATTGGATGCTTTTGTGGAAAGAATTTATAAGATGAAGGAATTTACTCAGTTGCCGCTCTGTTCCTGTCCAGATACAAAAGATATCGTCCACGTATCTTTTCCATGTAAGAATATTATTTAGAAGTGATGAATTACAATTAAAAATCTTATTCTCTAGGTTATTCATAAAAATGTCTGCTAACAGGGGACTCGTTGGGGCACCTATCGGAAGTCCTTGGTTCTGTTGGTAGACACAGTTGTTATATTGGAAATAATTTTGGTTGAGGCACAAATTGAATAAGCGAGACAGGTCATTTATCATATCATTATCTAGATTAGAGGAGTTTAAAATATCTACAATAATTTCTTTGCAATCAGTAGTTGGGACGCTTGGGAACAAATTAACGACATCAAAGGAAATAAGTTTGGCATTATTGGGAATGACCAAGTCCTTAACTGCACTTATCAGTTCAAAAGAGTTCTTGATTGTATAATTAGGGGAAAACACATTAAGATTATTAAATACATTAGTTATGTGAGACGCTATTAAGAAGTTCGGGGAAGCACAACATGATACGACGGGTCTGATGGGCTTATTGTTTTTATGTATCTTCAAAAACCCGTATAATTTGGGAATTTTAGGATTAGACTGAATATATTTATTTTGGTTAGGATAATCATCTTTGAAGATTCGAGATTTACAAGCTATTATTGAATTTTTAACATCTGTTTGATATTTATTAGTGGGGTCTTTCGTTAAGGTAACGAAATCGTCACTTTTCACAAAGTCTTCCATTTTACACTGGTAGTCCGTTTTATTCATTATTATCACTGTGTTTCCTTTGTCCGCCCTTGTGAGCACTAAATCTTTTTCAGCCAATGTTTTGCGAATATTATTAATACATGATATCTCAGGATGGATGAATTTTTTAATTTTATTTTTATTTTTTTCTATTTGATTTTTAATAGTTTCGGCACTTTTGTACAGGAACGTTTTAGGTTGGTAGGATAGAGCCGTTTCAATGTCCACTGCCACATTTTCAATAGCACTTTTTATGTTATTTTTACCGTAATTTAAATTATATTTTAGTCCTTTAGATAATAGATTCATCTCTTCTGGGAGGAACACGTGAGAAGAGAGATTCTGCACACGATCGAAGAATGTATGTTCCGGTTTATCTGGACCCTGATTATTTATTTTAGATTTACACAGATTTTGTAGTTTTTTATTTAATTTCCCTTGTTTTTTGAACGCCTTTTCCGAGGTATACGTCCTGACTTTATCATCGAATAAAGTCCACTCAATTGAATGTAATTCGTGCACTAGTTCCGTGTGAAGAAGCATGATTTTAAGTTTAAACTCGTTTCTTTGTTTAAAAGCGTTTTTTAAGTCTTCTTTTAACCAAGCAACCTTGGCTCGGTAAATGGAACTATTAGAAGACAAGCACATTTTATTAAATTTTACGGTAATATAATTTGGAAACACTTTACACTTTATACACCGCTGGTAGAAATATATATCTAAACTCAGCATTCTATATTTAATAGAAAAGTTTTTATATAATTTTGCTTTGTTGGCCGTACTCGCCGATATTACGTATTTGTAAAAAGCATTAACTTTGTGGCTCGCCATAATTTACAATATAAAACACATATAAATTTGTTGTAGACCACTTTTATTTTATACACACTCTACCGGTTTCGGAAGCACCCTTCCTTCGTCAGGAGAATATTATAACTAAACTATGATACAGAATGTTGACAGATATACAAATCAGGTGTTTGAGTGAGAGGTAGGCAAAGGGGTGGGGGTAATTAGGGGATTTCCGGAAAGAACAGAGCGGTTAATTGGAAAAATATTTAGAATGGGACTGAAAGATAAGTTAATTTGGTTATTCAAAATACTAGCATTATTATTTAAATCAGAAAATCCCTAAATAATAATGCTAGTATTTTGAATAACCAAATTAACTTATCTTTCAGTCCCATTCTAAATATTTTTCCAATTAACCGCTCTGTTCTTTCCGGAAATCCCCTAATTACCCCCACCCCTTTGCCTACCTCCCACTCAAACACCTGATTTGTATATCTGTCAACATTCTGTATCATAGTTTAGTTATAATATTCTCCTGACGAAGGAAGGGTGCTTCCGAAACCGGTAGAGTGTGTATAAAATAAAAGTGGTCTACAACAAATTTATATGTGTTTTATATTGTAAATTATGGCGAGCCACAAAGTTAATGCTTTTTACAAATACGTAATATCGGCGAGTACGGCCAACAAAGCAAAATTATATAAAAACTTTTCTATTAAATATAGAATGCTGAGTTTAGATATATATTTCTACCAGCGGTGTATAAAGTGTAAAGTGTTTCCAAATTATATTACCGTAAAATTTAATAAAATGTGCTTGTCTTCTAATAGTTCCATTTACCGAGCCAAGGTTGCTTGGTTAAAAGAAGACTTAAAAAACGCTTTTAAACAAAGAAACGAGTTTAAACTTAAAATCATGCTTCTTCACACGGAACTAGTGCACGAATTACATCCAATTGAGTGGACTTTATTCGATGATAAAGTCAGGACGTATACCTCGGAAAAGGCGTTCAAAAAACAAGGGAAATTAAATAAAAAACTACAAAATCTGTGTAAATCTAAAATAAATAATCAGGGTCCAGATAAACCGGAACATACATTCTTCGATCGTGTGCAGAATCTCTCTTCTCACGTGTTCCTCCCAGAAGAGATGAATCTATTATCTAAAGGACTAAAATATAATTTAAATTACGGTAAAAATAACATAAAAAGTGCTATTGAAAATGTGGCAGTGGACATTGAAACGGCTCTATCCTACCAACCTAAAACGTTCCTGTACAAAAGTGCCGAAACTATTAAAAATCAAATAGAAAAAAATAAAAATAAAATTAAAAAATTCATCCATCCTGAGATATCATGTATTAATAATATTCGCAAAACATTGGCTGAAAAAGATTTAGTGCTCACAAGGGCGGACAAAGGAAACACAGTGATAATAATGAATAAAACGGACTACCAGTGTAAAATGGAAGACTTTGTGAAAAGTGACGATTTCGTTACCTTAACGAAAGACCCCACTAATAAATATCAAACAGATGTTAAAAATTCAATAATAGCTTGTAAATCTCGAATCTTCAAAGATGATTATCCTAACCAAAATAAATATATTCAGTCTAATCCTAAAATTCCCAAATTATACGGGTTTTTGAAGATACATAAAAACAATAAGCCCATCAGACCCGTCGTATCATGTTGTGCTTCCCCGAACTTCTTAATAGCGTCTCACATAACTAATGTATTTAATAATCTTAATGTGTTTTCCCCTAATTATACAATCAAGAACTCTTTTGAACTGATAAGTGCAGTTAAGGACTTGGTCATTCCCAATAATGCCAAACTTATTTCCTTTGATGTCGTTAATTTGTTCCCAAGCGTCCCAACTACTGATTGCAAAGAAATTATTGTAGATATTTTAAACTCCTCTAATCTAGATAATGATATGATAAATGACCTGTCTCGCTTATTCAATTTGTGCCTCAACCAAAATTATTTCCAATATAACAACTGTGTCTACCAACAGAACCAAGGACTTCCGATAGGTGCCCCAACGAGTCCCCTGTTAGCAGACATTTTTATGAATAACCTAGAGAATAAGATTTTTAATTGTAATTCATCACTTCTAAATAATATTCTTACATGGAAAAGATACGTGGACGATATCTTTTGTATCTGGACAGGAACAGAGCGGCAACTGAGTAAATTCCTTCATCTTATAAATTCTTTCCACAAAAGCATCCAATTCACTTTAGAGGTAGGCAGTAATGCATCCATTAATTTTTTAGACTTAACATTAACTTCAGTAAATAACAGAATTGAATTCAACATTTTTCGTAAACCGACGTACACAGATATAACAATACATAACCTATCAAATCACCCGGTTTCACATAAACATTCTGCTTATCATTCAATGGTGCACCGGCTAGTAAAAATCCCTCTTTCATCTGTTAATTTCGCGATGGAACTTTCAAAAATTAAACAAATTGCTCTAAATAATGGTTATTCCGCAGATTTAATTGATAAAATCCTAAATAAGAAACTTAAACTCATCTCAACTAAAACATTTTTATTTGGTACGCCTGAAAATAATAATAAAGTAATAAATCCCGCTCAATGGCGCAGAATCTTATATATATCCAACTTTTCCTCACTTAGTACAAAAAACTTGCCTGCCCACATTAAGCCCGCGTTCTATACTGATAACAACTTAGGTAAATTACTAAAAAACACTAAAGATAGAGATCATAAATTAAGCCACTCAGGCATTTACCAACTATGTTGCAATGATTGTCCTTCGTTCTACATAGGTAAGACAACTAGAAATATAAATATCAGAATCACAGAACATTTAAGATGCTTAAATAATAATAATTTTTCAGAGTTTGCTAATCACCTAATTTCCACAGATCACACTTTTAATAAGGACACAGGGGTTAAAATTCTTCACCGTAATAATAAAAGCAAAAAATTAGATAATTTAGAAGCACTAGAAATCAGAAAATCCCTAAATAATAATGCTAGTATTTTGAATAACCAAATTAACTTATCTTTCAGTCCCATTCTAAATATTTTTCCAATTAACCGCTCTGTTCTTTCCGGAAATCCCCTAATTACCCCCACCCCTTTGCCTACCTCTCACTCAAACACCTGATTTGTATATCTGTCAACATTCTGTATCATAGTTTAGTTATAATATTCTCCTGACGAAGGAAGGGTGCTTCCGAAACCGGTAGAGTGTGTATAAAATAAAAGTGGTCTACAACAAATTTATATGTGTTTTATATTGTAAAGTATTATTTCTTCTTCTAACACAACAAACTTATTTTGTGGCACCATTTTGATTTAAATTAATAAAATACTTCGTTTTTACCACTTGTATTGTTTACAAAACCAACATGTTTCGTGAGCAACGCTCACTTCTAAGTGTTTTATTAATTTAAATAAAAATAAAAAATTTAAGAAAATTAAAAAATAAAATTTTAAAAAAGTATTATTTACTTAAAATTAAATTATGGTAACAGCGCCCTTGAGGTGATTTTTCACAAAAACGGCGCTCTATAAATTGTCCAATTATTATTATTATTATTAGTCCGCCACTCTCTCGATTCTAGGGGTTTATAGTTTATATACTTACGTTGGCTGAAACTGCCAATAAGTTTTTTAATCAGACTTACCTATTCATCGAGGTGTTTGTATTTCAATCAATACTTAAACAAAGGAAACCAAAAGCGTGTTTATAGCAGCTTGTCAGGAGATACAGAGCATGGCATACAATAGATTAAACTTATTATCGCCCCTCGTAAATTGCATCAGATTGAAGAAAATGTCTTATTGAATTTATGTGAGTGTAAAACGCATTTTGATTTTATTATCATTTCTAGCACTGACACGAACAGACCAGGGCAGATCAGGGTGGAGTTCTGATTCCGGAGAAGAACTTTTTTAAAATCTATATTTATACCTACCTAATAAATTACATACTGACCTCCCAGATCGGATATCTTTTTCGAAAATAAATACCCGAAGCGAATGAAAAGCTTTTGCCAATTTATTTATTTGTAAGAAATAAAGAGCTTGTAATAGAATACGGAGATAAATAAGTATTAAGAGCGTTTAACCAGCCAGCGGACGAAAATCCACATTTCGTCGAAAGTTGTTCTTCCGATCGTGCAGGGCGGTTACAATGAGAAAGATTAATTATTCTCCGTACCAGCTTTTTTAAATTATAACTCAATATCGAATTTATTTCAATCCAAATTAGCTTTAATTTATACCTTCATCCAAAAATGCTGAAAGGGGTGATGATAAAACTATTAAAATAGTGTACTTTTTGTAGTTATTTTTTGATTATAAGTATTTATCATTTTTCAATAATGTCTAAATTTAATAAGAATGTTAAAAAAATCTGAAATATATTAGTTTGTAAGTGCGCAAATAAATACACAAATGGACCAATTTTCGTCAAGAAACACATGTACGTACATATTTTTTAATGATTTTATTGAAACTAAAATTAAAATTCTAATACATAACTCTGCTAGATAATGTATTGATTTATTTTACTGCATACATTTGAAATGGGTGTGGTATAATACAAAAACTTTTTTGAAAATTTAACAAATCTGCTAACGACCTATGGAATAACCTTATTATACTAAAAATTTAAAAAAAATCTAAAAATTTATTACATACGAATGCTAGATAAAAGAACAATCTTTCGAAATCCATTTATAATTTTTTGTGGAAAAGAGTCAAGACGTCTAAAAACTTTTTTGAAAATGACGTATTTCCGGCTTTCTCTGGTAATGCCCTCTTAAGTCACCAAAAACTTATCCTAATACTGCTAGGAGATGGAGTATTATTGCGTTTTAAAATTAATTTCAGAAAAGGGAGAGAAGAAGAGGAATATTGGATAAGGATAACAGATGCTCCCGATACATTCCCACTCTCGTAATAATTTTCGACCTTACGCGTTACGTCTATTCGATATTTCTGAAGGGTATTGTTAAAAATTTCTTTTGAAATTTTGAAATTTTGAGTTATATTTTAGCAAAATGTTAAATACACTAAAATGTTCACAATCATATGAAATTTCACCATCAATAATCTAAAAGTTTCAAAAAGAGTAATATTAACATTTACTTAATTTGTCTTTTATTACTTTTTAATCATGTTAGCGACTCTCAAACTTGAAACAAAAAGGAAAATCAGAAAAGGATTCCGATTATAACAATACTCTTGAGACATTAACACAAATTAATGAATAATGAAATAATTTTACTTTGTATAAACCACTTATTTGATGTGCAAATCCGACCGGTTTCGGAACAAACGTTCCTTCGTCAGGGAAAGCTTATACTAATTTGACAGTTTCGAACAATGTTTTATTATGGTAGGGGTGGAGCTGTTTCTAGATAATAATGTAGATTGGGTAGGTAGGTATTAGTGTAGAGTGGGTGGGTAGGGGAACAAACAAATTAATGACTTAGACTTAGGCATCACTTTTCAATCAAATCTTTCATTTGTTAACCACATAACAGAAATCTCCAACAAGGGCTTAAAAATGTTGGGATTTATAACTAGGCTAACTAGAAATTTTAAAAATATAAAGTGTATTAAACTGTTATATTTTGCATACGTTAGAAGTCAACTTGAGTATAATTCTCCCGTCTCGAACCCATATCATAATATACATGTATAAGGTGTTGAAAGAATACAAAAAAAATTCTTAAGTTTTCTAAATTTTAAAATGTGTATTCCAGCAATTATGTTAAACTACACCACTATTATAAATGATATGAATATGCTCAAATTGTCAGACAGAAGAATTTTCACTGATTTGGTATTTCTGTATAACATTCTAAATAATTTAGTTGATTGTCCGGTATTGCTTGAATTGATAAGCTTCCGGATTTCACTACGTAATACCAGAAGTCAGGATTTATTTCAGTGCACAAATTCTGGAACTAACTACCGTATGTATTCCTCTGTGCCCAGAATACTAATGGAGGGAAATAATTATACCAAGTCAGTGGACATCTTCAATTTATCTTTCAACAAATACAAAATACTGTTAGTGAGACAGTTAAGTTATGTATAATAAATACTATATATTTCGTTGCAAAGTACCTATTATATTTCTTTGTTAAAGAAGTAGATATATAGTATTTATATATTATTTAATCATAGTGTAATTTGTAAATTTCATACTTATGTAAAAGCCCCGTAGAAGAGCGTAAATAAATAAATCAATTTGATTTTGATAAATGCTAAGCCTATGTTAATTTTAAAAAGGTATAATAAATATATTTCTTGTTAAAAACATTAAGTTTATTGATTTGCATTATAATATGTATTATCATTTTCAAATTAATAAATAATTACACTTGGTCTAATTCTACATTATATTCTGTTGAATTTGAATGAATGAGATGAACCTAATCTGCTTGATATAGGTATGTATTATATGATCTCTTTGTAATGCTGTGCACTACGCTCACAAGCAGTGGCGGCTCGTGACTTTTGGGTGTGCTAGAGTGCTGAAATTAAAAAAAAATGGCATTATGAAGTTGTTGTAGCCGAAAAAAAAATTTTTTTTTTTTTTGAAAATCAGTTTTTTGTATGAAAAATTTCAGAAAGTTTCAGTTTGGCGGTGTGCCGCACCGATTTCCTGAAAAATCTTCATACAAAACACCGATTTAAAAAAAATATATTTATATATTTTTCGCATACGACAACATCCGTGATGCCATTTTTTAAATATTAACACCCTAGCATACAAAAAGTCACGAGCCGCAACTGCTCACAAGTGTCTTGCATTATTTTCGGTCCTTTGACAGAATCATATAATTTCAACACCCCTTTAAAAATGTATTAAAAGTTATGAAAAAAAAATTAAAAATAGCCCACAACCTAACCTAACATAACCTATTTATCTTCTTTTTTTATCACTTTTAATGACTTTTCAAAGGAGGTGATGAAGTTGCATGATTCTGAGTTGTCTGGTCAACTTAGTTTCATATCTCCACATTAGTAAATCGGTCGTGCGTTGTTTTATTACACACTGCTTCCGTGGCCGAGGGGTAAGGCTTTCGACTAGCAATCCGGAGATCGCCGGTTCAAATCCCGGCGTGCGTAAGTAAATTTTATTAGATTTATTTGTATAATTTCACAATTCGTTCATTTAAAGTAATATACAATAAACGAGTATAGCGTATTTGCGACACGTTCCAGAGCGGTAGACACTCTCAGTATCGCTGCAGCGCGTCGTGGCGTGGGACCACCATTCAGAATTCAAATGTTGCATGAAATGATTTAAGCCGTATTTGATGACTAGATCTGAATAGTCACGCACTTCCCCACCTTCTACCCCCGCATATCTTATCCCTCCCCACTACCTTCAGTCTCTCAACATACACTATGCAGTATGCACTATTCTCACTGGCTCCAGGCGGTTGGGAGAAGTTGGAATTCTTGTACGGTATTCACATAAAAACATTAAATATGACGTAGGAAATTGAAAATAACAAAAAAATTCAACATTGAATACTACATCAAAGTAAAAAATACCTATAGATATGGTTTGCATTATGTCTAGTGCCAATATACGGAAAACAATAAATCCGTCACCAAGTCGCAGATAAAAGAGAAGAGATAGAATAGTAGGAGAGGATATGGGATAAGTCGGTGTCGGGGACTGAAGAAGGAATGAGAAGACATCTGTAGAACTAAGATAAGAATAAATCGAAGCCTGAAAGCCAACCTAAGTGATTCTGCATGTTGTGTTAGACAAGCTGTTATTCGAAGCGGCGATTAGAACTTCCTTACACTCGTCGATCGGCAATGACACATTCCTATTTACAATGCCATCAAACTGTTGTATTTCAGAATAAAATGAATGATGTTCTCGGGTTTAACACAACTCAAGTAGGTAAATATTCAAAATCATTGGTAAAAACACGTGAAAATGAAAATTACGATATTCCATTTTTGAACGAAAACAATTTACGTCTGTACGTGCGTGATAAGATAACTTTTTTATCGTTTGAGATGGGCATCATTGAAAAGAAGCAAAATTATTTAATTAACTCCAATAAATTCTTTGACTTAAGAGGAAATACTAGCGGCGTTTTTCCATACAAACGTATTCCCCGTTTATCTCTCTGGATTTTGACCCTAGAGCAAAATTTTTTTTACATAATATAGATATCGACCACTAGCGTGTCGGTACGTTTTGATTTTTTTGATAATTTACTTCTTATAGAAGTTAGGACCTTCCAAAAATGAATAAAATTGCCTAATTTAAACGCCGTCAAAAAACGTTCAGTAAACAAACTAAACAATATATTTTGAAAAAAAGCAAAACGCACCGACATAGAATATTTTCTTTTAATACAGTTAGAGAAAAAAAAAATTTAAATCCGTCAAGTTTTGGAGAAGAAAAATGGGGAATACAAAACATCGATTTCGAAGATTTTATTTAGGTATTTTCGGCCCGACGTGCAGGTGTCCCTTTCGCTCATTTCTCCTGAGGGGGGCCGGGAACGAGGGTTTTGACAAATACATACATATAAAGCGAAGTACTGATGTAACGAATTTTATCGGTAGACTAGTGTTGTCCTTGCCCGTGTAATCGATATTTTTTATTCGTTTTTTTTCTGTTTAGTGACTCATCGCGGTATACCAATACTGACCGAGCTTTCATGCTAAAATTGTGCAAAATTAAAATTGTTTATGTCAAGTACTATAATAAATTTTCAATTTGGGAGGCGTTTTAGGTACCATCGCCCCGGAAACCATTTATTGGATAACCAACACCCCCGCCACTTGGTCACCCCAAGTGGTCCGCTATGTTTGGTGACTGAGCATGGGTTCCCGGGTTCACGGGTGAGGTCTGCATGGGTTTTGGTGGCGGATGATTTTGTTCACTTACTGCGTGGCGGGCTGGATTGGGAGAAACTGGAAGAGGGAGATCTTTTGATCTCTACAGCCGGACTCTCTCCACCATCATTTCATACTTTTACCTACCCAGAAATTCCTCTCCTTCCTTTCATTAAAAATAACCTCCACACAGCTTCTCCAATGACTTTGCATACTATAAGGGTATTTAACTTAAAAATAATTTTTATATTTCATTTTATATAATTGCATTTTGTGATATTTTTAAGTAATCAATCACCTCTACCTTTAATATTTTGTCTATAATTCTCATATGCCTATACTTGTTTGTCTTTTAATATTAATCTTATCCTGACGAAGAACACTCTGTTTTCGAAACATGTTGATAATATTGATTACTTAAAGCTGTTTTTTACAAAGTTATTTGTTCTCGTTTAATTAAAAATGACGCCACAAAGATTGGACCCATTTGCAGCATTTCAAGCTGGGTCGCCATAACCAATTCGTTTGTGCAATTTCAATCAATGCATTTCTTTGTTTCTCGAGAACCCTTCTATGGGCTTACACATCATTAGGTAGTACTTTTACGCCAGTTTTTTAAACATTTGTGGTCAGAAACATCCAAGTAGTGTAGTTTTGTAGCTCTAGCACGTATGAAGCTGTATGACTTTTGCACTCCCAGAAATAAAACCTTTTTAGTATAATTATCATTATGCATATATCCAATTGTATATCCGCATGTACATTATTTGGCTTAATATAGTAAATATGTTATTTTCCACATCAAGTATACAATAAAATAGATGCAAGAATGTTTTTTTGATAAATTAATACCGTAAAAAAAAATATTTATTTATTCTCAAAACTCTTGAGAACATATCGTCGTTGCATTCACAAAATATCCCATGTAAGGTTTTCGACCAATTTTTTTTTTGTTTACACCATTTGATTCACCACGGTTTCCTAAATAATCTGACATAAATATATCCCATTTTTCAAACTCATCTTTTTAATCATTTTAGAGGCAACTCTGACCATTACTTGTAATTAATGGTAATTATTTAAAAAATATATACGACATATACTACAGAAATATAAAAAAAATATATAATTATATAATTAAATCCCTATATACTACAAAAATATATAAAAAAAAATAAAATTATAAAATTAAAATGAGAAAAAAAGTTTTTTGTGTGCAAGAATTCGTATTATTTTTTTAACTCAAATTTGTCGCACATAAATTAATGTCAGAATATTTCTCATTTCTGAACGCAAACTGCCTTTCTGTTAGTATTTTATATTTTAGTTTTAAAGTTCTTGTTGTGTCCTGTGATACAATAGCACTGCTATTGTCTATTATTATTATTGTCCCGTGTGTGCTATAACAGCACTATCTTTGTTAATTTTGTTCTTCTGTCATTGTTTTGTAAATACTCTATACTCTTTTATTATTTTCTCAATATTATAAGGAGCACTGTAGGATTATTTTTTAAATTTATTATAGTTAAGCGCACTTGAAGTGAAATGTCACAAAACAGCGCTATATAAATATAATGCTATTATTATTATTATTACAAAGTGCTTCGCGTATTTACCAGGATTATGGCGTTGGATGTTCTTTGTATTCATGGAGGCGGATATGGATTCCGCCGCCCCGTGAATTGGATAACCAAGATCCCTGCCATAGGTCTCCCCATGTAATTCGCTACGTCTCTGCATTTGCCCACCTTCTGCGTGGCGGGCCGGATCGGGAGAGACTGGTCGAAGGAGACCTTTTGACCTCTCCACCCGGACTCTCTCGATCCATTGCCTTGCACCTTAATGGGAGGGTTGGATTCATACTTCTGTCACCCTTGGACCCATTGACAGATACCTCCCTTCCCAGAACTTCCTCTCCTTCCTTTCCCTGTAAGGACCCCTACACAGCGTCCCCAAAGATGACATAGGCCCTGAGGTTTTTTTTTCCTAAGGATCCCATATGTGGAGCTAATGAAAAAAAAACGTGGAAAGGTGTGTGTATCTCCTTCGGTCGCTGGCTATAATGCTTGAAATGGTTATAATAGCGCCAAACTACATTCAATAAATATAATGTTAAATTTGAATTCGAAGCAAGATTTTAAGTAATCGCTGCCTTTAAACTACGTTAACATTCAGTTTTGCCCAACCGTTATATTTTATTTGTTATATTTTGTTAAAAAATGTTGTTTTTTATGTGAATACCGCACAAGAGCCAGTGAGACTATGGCATCCACAATTAGGATATGTTGTGAGGCTGAAGATAATGGGGAGCGGAAGGAAGTGAGGAAGAGGAAAGTAGGGAAGTGCCTGGATATTCAGTACAGTTGGTGTACATTATTGTTTAGTATCTTAGTTTTATCCAGAAAACGTGTTATTTTTCCCTTTTACATTTTTAATAGTCTCTCGTGTCTAGGATGATCGAAGTATGTATGAAGAATGAGTTAATGATGAATGTAAGTAAATCTAAAGTCATGGTATTTGAAAGAGATAGTATGAAAACAGTGTGCAACATAGTTGTGAATGATGAGTATTTGGAGCAGGTGGGTGAGTTTGTGTACTTGGGAAGTATGTTTACGAGAGATGGTAGTTTTGACAGAGATATCGAAAGAAGGGTAAATGCAGGCAACTCTATTAATGGAGGACGAACGCCTTTGGCGCCAACAAAAAACTGTCAAAAGAAGCGAAGGTAGCCGTCTATAATTGAGTGCTGGTACCTACCCTGATGTATGGCAGTGAGGCATGGAACTGACAGAGGAAGGATGAAAGTAGACTGAATGCTGTAGAAATGAGATCCCTGAGGCGTATGTGTGGTAAAACCATGTACGATCGTGTGAAAAATGTGGAGATCCGCGAAGAATGCAAGGCTGATGTAAGCGTAATGAGTAAGATTAAGAAAGGGACGCTCAGATGGTTTGGGTATGTAGAGCGAATGAACGAGTAAAGGAGTGTAAGGAGAATATATGACGTAAATGTGAATGAAAGAAGAAGTCGGGGACGCCCGAGGAAGACATGGCACGACCAAGTGAATCAGTTACTTATATGTGAACGAGGCAAGGAGTGTGTGCCAAGATCGAGTTGTTTGGCGGTCCATGCTCTCTGCCTACCCCTGCGGGGAAACGGCGTGATGGTTAGTTAGTTAGTTTTAGTTGGTTTACATTTTTAACAACTAGATTACGTATATTGGACAAAATATGTTTTGTGTTCTTTGTACAGCCGTTATTGAATAAAAAGTAAGTTTGCTACAAAACAAAAGACCATTATTTTATTTTTTCCAAATCACGAAATATAGTTTTTTCTAAACTTCGGGTCGTTTAGACTAATTTTATTTATTTTTACGTTTCGAATAGCTACAAATCATATGCAACTTTAGAGACCTCATGCGTTTAAAAATAATGCGCCCTTTTTTCTGTCTATGGAGAGCGATACACCCTAAAGCCGAGTCAAAAACTTCATTAGCGACGAAATAAGTCGAAACATGCCATCCAAACAGAATATTGGAATACCTAGTAACAAGCATGCGATGAGATTCGCGGAAGACGGTAGGCAGGAGGCGCAGAGGGGGAGAGAGAACACTCACGTGGTCTCACCCACACATCTATAGCTAGTTCTTTTGTGAGCGCGGTGCGACAACGATAATTTTTGAAAATACCTACCGTCGAGATTTCTCACCGATGGTATTACCCAAAGATATTCAAATACAGAGAGATATGCTATGGTGTCCGCGCAACTGTCGCCGGACTACGCGATAATTAGCGTAGTTTTCATACAAAAAGAATTTGTTCATTTCGTTGATTTTTTGAAAATGTGCATTAATATTGGTTAACAATATATTTTGAATAAGGAAAGAATTCGTTCATTTAGTTTAATGTTCGTTTGGTTTATTCGTTAATTATTTGTTCTTTTAGTTTATTTGTTAATTGGTAAACAATATCGGCGACACCCGGAAGCGCACACCCACATAGTAAAAACAGCAGATAGCACATCTACTTATATTTCAATATCTTTGGTATTACCTCTTAACACCCAAATGTTTTGGGCAAACAATTTTACTGGACAATTCTGAAATTGTATTAACGTCAATATTAACTTTATTCTGGACAATCAAAAATTAAATAATGTAATACATTAACTCACATCACCGATAAGTAAAAAAATGGGTTGAATGAGAGCAATAAACAAAAATAAGTCAAGCACGTCATGTATAACAAAGTCATGACTGACTAGAGTAAAGACCTGAATCGCCACCGACAAATTACCAATTCTGTACTGTAACTAAATAAACTTTGATGCATAAAATAGTATAATCCCTCTGTTTATTTAATGTGCTAAAATAACTCACAAATCAGCAGTAACAACGAGTATCAACAACAATCAACACCAATTGCTAACTATCGATGCAACTATGTTATGTTTACTCTTACACACGCCAAGAGATAGTCATTAAACTGATGTACCTTTATCTAAAGATGTCTAAGGTAGGTGTAGTTTCATTACTTAGTTCCATAGCCTTAAATGGGTATATTTGGATACGAGGATGTCCGGGTTTTGAAAGCATAAAACAACATGTGCCTTAGACAATTAAAAGTATTAGGAACCCCGGAATGACAGATTTTTTAATTTACTAACTTTGCCCATTTTCTTTAATTGTTAGTATCAACGAGTGGAATACAAATGTTTATTCGAGATCTTAAAAAATACATAAAAATTTTTTGCGATTCAAATTATACACAGCAAAGATCTCTTATTTAGAAAGTTATGATTACATTTACCGGTCATTACTTCTGATATTAAGTTTTCTATCATTGTGTAAGTTTAATAATAACTGCTGAAGAAAGATAGGATCGATGACACTCGAACGTTTTGGGCTTGGTTATGAAGAAATCATTATTTTTCTTGATGTTATCTTCTTTACAAAGCTCATTAAGTTGTCTAACGGAGATGAGAGACCGAATCAAAATGGTCATTTATATTAGAGCTCATAAATACTATCGATTAGTTCCATTAAAGCCAGGGCTTCTTAGTAGGTTGAAACTGAAACCTGCCAACCGGTTATTCGGTAAAATGAAATTAACCGAAGAAGTAAAATAGTGTCAGAAACCACAAAACAAATTACAAAATTCGTGCCGTCATGAAACTTTGATTGTTAGTATTTTTTGCAGTACAGATAAAATACTTCCGAAGTGCACAAATTAAATGATAAAATTTACGTACTGGTGAAAATTTGCTCATACATTGTGGCATGTGTGGAAAAATAATCATTCTTATTTAGGTTCGAACTTCGAAAGCCATTTTCTCAGTGAATGAACCTCCGAACCCCGAATGAAATTTTACTTCTTACTAAATAAATTTGGTCTGAGGAGGAAACAATGTAAAAATTTGCAAAAAAATGTTATTTATGAAAAAAAACTTCATTCTTACAGGGCGAAATGCAAGGCTGGGGTCGAATTTTGAAAACCGTTCTCTCAGGCTGTGTTGCATTGACCATACTAAAATTTTGGGTTCTTACTAAAAATTACGACAAAATCTGCTAATAAATACCAAAGTAATTTTAATGGGGGTTTGGTTAATTCTGTAAACGCGTGCTAAAATGCGTGCTTTTATGAAACGTTGGTCATACATTCATCTTGGCAGTTAAAATGTGGATCTGCAAAATAAAGTGATGAACGGCCCTCTAGGGGGTTCATTCTTTTTTTTCAATTTTCTTTACTTAAAACCTGTCGTATCTCACCAAATATTGATTCTATCAACTTGGGAGTGGTCTCATACGCTTCAGCAAAAATGAAGGTAGACGATACCTCACTTGACCTAGTAGGTAAACGTGATTTTTTCAGAAATCCCTCCCCACTCGTCTTCACTTCAATTTTGAATACTGCCAAGATTAATGTATGACCAAAGTTTCGTAAATGTTCGAGTTTTGTCATTTACCATCCCTATTTTAACCATACTATCTTTTAACAGGATTAACAAAACCCCTAATAAAATTACATTTGTATTTAATGAAAAGGTTTTGTGTAGTTAAGGAGTATTTTAATATTTTTTTTATATATGAACACCGCACAACTCCCAACCGGCTGGAACCAGTGAAACTATAGCATCCCCAATTGGGGTATGTTGTGAGGCTGAAGAAAAGTGGGCAGGGAAAGGAAATAGGGATAAAGGAAGGTGGGGAAGTACCTGGCTATTCAAATCTACCCACCAAACACGACAAAAGCCATTTTAAGAAACGTTTCAATTCTGAATTGTGGTCTGAGAATGTCTTCCACTCTGGAACGTGTCGCAAATATACTTACCTTATATTATTTTTTGCAAAATATTATATTATTCTTTTTTGCATTTATTTGCAAAGGAACGGAAACAGAAAAGAAATTTGAAGGGAAGCGAGCCAGCAGTCCATAAATGAGTTCTGGTGGCAATCCTGATATATGGTGGAAGAAGTAGCAGGGAAGATTCGGAAAGTTACGATAACTAAAGTGAATGGAATGCAGATGAAATGAAATACCTACAAATTATGAAATATAAACAACCAGCACGCAAAAATCAAGTTTTTTATTATAATACATCTATTTTTATTATGTAGTGAAACAATTTCGACTTTCCGCCACGTTCTTACGCATCGGACGGCACGACCTAATTGCCCCATCCATTTCCCCATCCCGGCTAGTAGCCAAATTTCAGAAAAAGGTGTGTGCCTGAGTACCATCAAAAATTGATAGCATGTATTGTCATTGAAAACTAGTCTATCTGCGGAGTTTCAGCTGGATCGGAAGTCGGGGAGTGGATTAATTTCCACTTCCAGGATTTGCATTCATTAATTTTTTCAAAAAAGCAAAATCGAAATGTCAAAGAATGTAAGTAAAATGAACAAGGGTGCATTATAATATGCGAGCCTGAGGTGTGTAAATAACCCCAGACCCTCTGGGCTTAATACCCAAGAAATTATGATTATGAAAAAACTCTACTTGCGCGAACAAATATATCACAAGTGGCACAAAGAGAAACTCCAGGGAAAATAACAAATCCACCAACCTTGTTTTTGTAGATCTTGAAGTGTGGAGGCCTCCTTAATGTCATCCAATCAACAATTAAATGCAGTCAATGCAATTCTTGGGTGACTCATAAGTTTTTACAAGAGATGAAATTTGTCAATCAATACACAAACTCAACGTTTTTCACAATGCATGAAAATTTTCCAAAACAAACAGTTGTCAGTAATTTTCTTGTTTTAGAATCTATTTTTGAAAAACAATCCATTTCGGTGTCTCTGTTAATTCCAAGGAGTGGGTAAATACCATGCTTGTGATATATATTTATTTAAAATTTCGAACAAACAAAAAACATATTGCAATGTGTAACCAAAGGGTAAAACATGAATTAATGAAATCGTTTGAGAGTAGATTTACGATGAAAGTAGTGTCTCGCAAGTCGATGGAACAATTAATTCAATTCAAATTATTCATTTTAAAAACATTACAAAATTAACATTTTTAAAAGAGAGAAAATATTTAAGATAAGTTAAGCAAGTGTTTAAACTAACAGCAAAAAAGCTTGCCGCTAAATTGCGCTTCATTTATGTTAAACATGTCGATATCCGAAGTGATTCTATTTAACAACAGGGCAACTCTCCCGACTGACATGACCATTGGCAAAAAAATATTGCATTGCATGAAAAATTAGTCGCGGTGTCCCAGGAAGATATGGCACGATCAAATAAAACAAGTACTTATACAAGTATTGCGATTCGGGCCACATCAAAACTACTATTGATTAAAACCGGTTAACCGGTTTCCTAGATCTTAAAATAACCGACAACCGGTTAGTCTAATTAGGGATTGGAAACCCTATTTCAAAGTATAGTTATGGCAAGCCGGAGAGCCGTATAAAGTATCACTAAAGTTTATGACCGTGAAATCGTAATATTTTATTGATATATCTTAATTAAGCATTTTACACTTAAGTGTGTTAACACACCTGTGTAATAAAATCTTACTGTTAAACTTACTTATAAACGGAAATATTTTGACAATCACCGGCCCTGCACCAACTGGCACTTGGACCAGCTCGAACTTTGGCGCCTTTTTAAATGCAGTGTGGGAATAATAACAAAATTCCTCGTAAATAATTAGGGTCACTTTTTTCATAGAATTTTAACAATTAAATTAAATTTTCAAGTTCTGTGAAGGTTCTATTTGAAGTTCTGTTTTTATATTATTTACTGCTAGTTGTTTCACATAACTGAAATTTGATGAATTGTTCAAATTCTGTGAAACAATCCGTCCTTAATAATAATAATAATAATAGTAATAATAAGAGCGCCGTTTTTGTGAAAAATCACCTCAAGGGCATCCTTAGCTACTACCATGTGTATCCACGGGGTAAAGCTTTGATTCAAGGACTACAAAATGTATTTAGGTGGTAGTTAATGTTAGTAGAAGGTTAGTAGAAGGTTAGTAGAAGATTAGTAGAAGGTTACTAGAAGGTTACAAAAAGGTTAGTAGAAGGTTAGTGGAAGGTTAGAAAAAGGTTAGTAGAAGGTTAGTAGAAGGTTAGAAAAAGGTTAGTAGAAGGTTAGTAGAAGGTAAGAAAAAGGTTAGTTGAAGGTTAGAAACAGGTTAGTAGAAGGTTAGTAGAAGGTTAGAAAAAGGTTAGTAGAAGGTTAGTAGAAGGTTAGTAGAAGGTTAGAAAAGGTTCGCAGTAGGTTAGTAGAAGGTTAGAAAAAGGTTAGTAGAAGGTTAGTAGGTTAGTAGAAGATTAGTAGAAGGTTAGAAAAAGGTTAGTAGAAGGTTAGTAGAAGGTTAGAAAAAGGTTAGTAGAATGTTAGTAGAAGGTTAGAAAAAGGTTGGTAGAAGGTTAGTAGAAGGTTAGTAGAATGTTAGTAGAAGTTTATTAGAAGGTTATTGTTAGTAGAAGGTTAATATAAAGTTATTAGAAGGTTAGTATAGGGTTAGTAGAAGGTTAGTTTAGGGTTAGTAGAAGGTTAGTAGAGGGTTTGTAGAAGGTTAGTAGAAGATTAGAAGAAAATTTATTTAGCATACAATTTATACGAACTTTGGCTTTGACATGCGGTGGAATATTTTAACTGTGTGATAAAAGCCCTGCATTATATTGTACGAAATATTATATGAAATTTAAAGCAAACCCTTGTAGATTGAGCCACATGTCGAAAGCTTTTATCATCTTAATAAATATGTGCATGTGGAGTGTCGATAGATAAACATCGGTTCTGGATATATGCATAGGTAGGTACATAATATTACAGCGAATACGTTTTATTCACAGTTGTTCTAGGAATTAATAAATCTTTATTGAAAAATGATTACTTAACCAACAAAATTTTATCAAAACGTATCTGGAATTTGTAGCATTCTAATTTGTAAGACTAGTAGTCCGACTGTGCAATTTTTCGCCGGACTTATTTGTAAAAAAAACTACCGTTAAAACAAATGTAGTAAATACGGATTAGAATAATAATCTAAACGAAAATACGAAAGACAACAAGACATAGAAAAACAGAAAAAAGACAATGGTCGCAACTGGGACTCGAACCCAGACCTCTCGTCTAACCGGGACGTTCGCTATTGTCACCTTCTGTCAATCCGTCATATTTGTCAATCTCATATTTCAAATTTTAGAATTATCTTCAATTAATTACTTACAACTTCAATTAATAATACGGGCAACTACCCTTTTTATTGGAAACAATCATTGAAGGATAGCGTCTCGGATTATTATCGTTAACTTCTTCTTCAATGATTTATTAAATTGATGGGAATAAGATATGATTTTATGTTATTTGTTTTTGGGGTGTTTTGCCGTGTTGCGCTACCTTCTCCTTTAGCCAACGTTTCGGACAGCGTTACAGTGTCCATCATCAGGTCAGATGTGAATGCTGATGGGAATACCTTTCAAAAGAAGGAATAATTTTCATCATCAGGACAGATGTGAATGCTGATGGGAATACCTTTCAAAAGAAGGAATAATTTTCATCATCAGGACAGATGTGAATGCTGATGGGAATACCTTTCAAAAGAAGGAATAATTTTCATCATCAGGACAGATGTGAATGCTGATGGGAATACCTTTCAAAAGAAGGAATAATTTTCATCATCAGGACAGATGTGAATGCTGATGGGAATACCTTTCAAAAGAAGGAATAATTTTCATCATCAGGACAGATGTGAATGCTGATGGGAATACCTTTCAAAAGAAGGAATAATTTTCATCATCAGGACAGATGTGAATGCTGATGGGAATACCTTTCAAAAGAAGGAATAATTTTCATCATCAGGACAGATGTGAATGCTGATGGGAATACCTTTCAAAAGAAGGAATAATTTTCATCATCAGGACAGATGTGAATGCTGATGGGAATACCTTTCAAAAGAAGGAATAATTTTCATCATCAGGACAGATGTGAATGCTGATGGGAATACCTTTCAAAAGAAGGAATAATTTTCATCATCAGGACAGATGTGAATGCTGATGGGAATACCTTTCAAAAGAAGGAATAATTTTCATCATCAGGACAGATGTGAATGCTGATGGGAATACCTTTCAAAAGAAGGAATAATTTTCATCATCAGGACAGATGTGAATGCTGATGGGAATACCTTTCAAAAGAAGGAATAATTTTCATCATCAGGACAGATGTGAATGCTGATGGGAATACCTTTCAAAAGAAGGAATAATTTTCATCATCAGGACAGATGTGAATGCTGATGGGAATACCTTTCAAAAGAAGGAATAATTTTCATCATCAGGACAGATGTGAATGCTGATGGGAATACCTTTCAAAAGAAGGAATAATTTTCATCATCAGGACAGATGTGAATGCTGATGGGAATACCTTTCAAAAGAAGGAATAATTTTCATCATCAGGACAGATGTGAATGCTGATGGGAATACCTTTCAAAAGAAGGAATAATTTTCATCATCAGGACAGATGTGAATGCTCATGGGAATACCTTTCAAAAGAAGGAATAATTTTCATCATCAGGACAGATGTGAATGCTCATGGGAATACCTTTCAAAAGAAGGAATAATTTTCATCATCAGGGCAGATGTGAATGCTCATGGGAATACCTTTCAAAAGAAGGAATAATTTTCATCATCAGGACAGATGTGAATGCTCATGGGAATACCTTTCAAAAGAAGGAATAATTTTCATCATCAGGGCAGATGTGAATGCTCATGGGAATACCTTTCAAAAGAAGGAATAATTTTCATCATCAGGACAGATGTGAATGCTCATGGGAATACCTTTCAAAAGAAGGAATAATTTTCATCATCAGGACAGATGTGAATGCTCATGGGAATACCTTTCAAAAGAAGGAATAATTTTCATCATCAGGGCAGATGTGAATGCTCATGGGAATACCTTTCAAAAGAAGGAATAATTTTCATCATCAGGACAGATGTGAATGCTCATGGGAATACCTTTCAAAAGAAGGAATAATTTTCATCATCAGGGCAGATGTGAATGCTCATGGGAATACCTTTCAAAAGAAGGAATAATTTTCATCATCAGGACAGATGTGAATGCTCATGGGAATACCTTTCAAAAGAAGGAATAATTTTCATCATCAGGACAGATGTGAATGCTCATGGGAATACCTTTCAAAAGAAGGAATAATTTTCATCATCAGGGCAGATGTGAATGCTCATGGGAATACCTTTCAAAAGAAGGAATAATTTTCATCATCAGGACAGATGTGAATGCTCATGGGAATACCTTTCAAAAGAAGGAATAATTTTCATCATCAGGGCAGATGTGAATGCTCATGGGAATACCTTTCAAAAGAAGGAATAATTTTCATCATCAGGACAGATGTGAATGCTCATGGGAATACCTTTCAAAAGAAGGAATAATTTTCATCATCAGGGCAGATGTGAATGCTCATGGGAATACCTTTCAAAAGAAGGAATAATTTTCATCATCAGGACAGATGTGAATGCTCATGGGAATACCTTTCAAAAGAAGGAATAATTTTCATCATCAGGACAGATGTGAATGCTGATGGGAATACCTTTCAAAAGAAGGAATAATTTTCATCATCAGGACAGATGTGAATGCTCATGGGAATACCTTTCAAAAGAAGGAATAATTTTCATCATCAGGACAGATGTGAATGCTGATGGGAATACCTTTCAAAAGAAGGAATAATTTTCATCATCAGGACAGATGTGAATGCTCATGGGAATACCTTTCAAAAGAAGGAATAATTTTCATCATCAGGACAGATGTGAATGCTGATGGGAATACCTTTCAAAAGAAGGAATAATTTTCATCATCAGGACAGATGTGAATGCTGATGGGAATACCTTTCAAAAGAAGGAATAATTTTCATCATCAGGACAGATGTGAATGCTGATGGGAATACCTTTCAAAAGAAGGAATAATTTTCATCATCAGGACAGATGTGAATGCTGATGGGAATACCTTTCAAAAGAAGGAATAATTTTCATCATCAGGACAGATGTGAATGCTGATGGGAATACCTTTCAAAAGAAGGAATAATTTTCATCATCAGGACAGATGTGAATGCTGATGGGAATACCTTTCAAAAGAAGGAATAATTTTCATCATCAGGACAGATGTGAATGCTGATGGGAATACCTTTCAAAAGAAGGAATAATTTTCATCATCAGGACAGATGTGAATGCTGATGGGAATACCTTTCAAAAGAAGGAATAATTTTCATCATCAGGACAGATGTGAATGCTCATGGGAATACCTTTCAAAAGAAGGAATAATTTTCATCATCAGGACAGATGTGAATGCTCATGGGAATACCTTTCAAAAGAAGGAATAATTTTCATCATCAGGGCAGATGTGAATGCTCATGGGAATACCTTTCAAAAGAAGGAATAATTTTCATCATCAGGACAGATGTGAATGCTCATGGGAATACCTTTCAAAAGAAGGAATAATTTTCATCATCAGGACAGATGTGAATGCTCATGGGAATACCTTTCAAAAGAAGGAATAATTTTCATCATCAGGGCAGATGTGAATGCTCATGGGAATACCTTTCAAAAGAAGGAATAATTTTCATCATCAGGACAGATGTGAATGCTCATGGGAATACCTTTCAAAAGAAGGAATAATTTTCATCATCAGGACAGATGTGAATGCTCATGGGAATACCTTTCAAAAGAAGGAATAATTTTCATCATCAGGACAGATGTGAATGCTCATGGGAATACCTTTCAAAAGAAGGAATAATTTTCATCATCAGGACAGATGTGAATGCTCATGGGAATAACTTTCAAAAGTTATAAAAAGAGAGTTTTTCTTATTAAAAATTGAATACTGGTTAGAATTAGAAATGTTTTTCTTTTAATTACTAGATACTAGATACCTACACAATTTTCACAAGATATTTGAAATTCATATATGAAAAGGGATTAGAATGTCTTCTTGGGTTATTTACCTCACTATGAGATCCTATGCTGAGGCGTTCTAAGTTTTTGATAGAGGGCTTTCATTGATAGTTCAACTTTTTTTTTTTATTTATTTAGGAACTATATAATATTTTTTACATTTTATGTGAAACATGTTAGATGTATATATAAAATAGAAAATATATTCGTAGTCCTCCTCACTAGGAGATCCTGTGCTGAGGGGGACTATGCTTTGGATAAGTTTTTCAGCGACTTCTATGGTTTAACTTCAATGTTTAGATAAGGTTTTCCAGAAACTTCTATGACGATGTTTTAAGTATAGTAGTAAGGTCATTTTCCGACAGTTCCTTCAGCCAACATTTAATGTCCTTAATGTAGCTATTTTTAACTAAGTACATGGTTTAGGTATTACCTCTACTAAGTATTTCACAGTCAGTACACAGAGTAAGTAAAAGACAGAGCTGCCTATAAGGGCGAGTAGCCCAGTCAATCTAGACAAAAAATAGGCCCTAACTGGAACAAATTAAGGGAAAGCTGAATTTTTGCAAATAAGTAGTACGTACCCTAGGGAGTATTTTCACAAAAGTCCCCACTCCTCCCCCGCATTAAAAACATTAAAATATGGGCTTCTTCTAAAGCGATTATATCTCATAAACCAAAACATATATCATTAAAAAAATTTCATCACCTAGCTTCTTACAAAATTGCCTAAAAATTATGTTTAGTAATTTTTTTATTATCTTTGTTAGTTTGGCCAATAATAATGAGATTGTTGTTAAAAAAATATTTTTTTTTGTAAAATATTTTTTTGAAGTTGAATATTTTTTTTGTCCGAGAGAATATGAAAAAATATTACAAACAAATCATTTACCAAATTTAATAAGCTTTAAAAGTGTGTATAACGGTGTTTACTTACATACTTAATTTCTATCGAAAATATGTGGATAAGCGCTTAATTTAGTACGCGCGCTGGTCGTAACACGGAGCGGCGTGTTATGTTTGACGATCTTGTCGCGTCGCTACTTGTCATTTTATTAAGTTGAAACAAATGAAAAAAATGAATAAAAATAATCGGTTTCATCTCCTTTGTCTTGAGATTAAGGTGTGTGGGTTTTGTGCGTTATATTTTGATGTTATTGTGCCAAGCTTTCAAGTTTTTTGTGCGTTTTACCACCTACATCGGGTAAAAACATTGAGAAACAATTGATTAACAAGAAATTAACAAACTGCAGAGAACCTATTGTGTATTTTATGTAAACTGACCTTACAGGAAATTTTGTTATAGTAACGAAATGGTTATAAATGCAAATTAACGCTAGTAGGTATTGAAAACAATGACAATAATCACGTTAAATTAACCAGTTTGGATAGCGTAACCATGCACATACATAGATTGTAGAAAAAGTATTCTAGGGCTAGCAGTGTTAAGGCTTTTACAAATATTAATTGTAGCTCATCGACCAGTACACCTCAGCGATTCCTAAGGCATTTAGAAAATATATTTATTTTGACGGAGAACTGTATTATTTGAGACAAAAAAAGTTTTTATTCTTACACTACCTCATAAATATCGCGAGCAAATGCGTTTGGTGTTAACAATGGAAATAAGAGAAGCATTGATGAATGCTTGCAATACAAAAGATGATAAATGGGGTGCAAAGGTAAAATCTAAACTGTTAAGTGTGTTTAATTTGGTCGCCGCAGAAGCTCGCTATCATAACAGTTATTTCAAGAAGTTCTGTAAAAGTAAACTAACTCAAAAAGTAAGTTTGTAGGAAGATCTAAAGAAGAGTATTTAGCCAAAAAAGCTTAAACTCTGTAATTTCTTAGAAAGTACTGATGAATTTCAGTTTACTTTAGAGAAATTAAGGGAAATAGTAATAGATATTTGTGGCACTGATCTTCCGTACTCAGATACATTTCTGAAAAAAACAAATAATTGACAATTTTCAAGATCGGATGTATACATATATTTTTGGCAGAAAAACTGCCATATGAATGTCTCACTCAAGTTTTAAGATTCTAGATGACTGGTGCAGAAACAAAGAAATGAAAGCAAATCTGGAACGTTTAACGTTTGATGCCGCAGAAATAATCAGGGAAGATATTCAAAAAATGCCATGTGATTGTGAAAGCTATCCTGATATTCCGGAAATCACTGGTGGGGGTTATGATTTAGTTCCTGAAACTCTGAATCTGTTCACGTCAACTGTAAGAAAGAAGAGGTTGTATGCTAATGGACCTGATATTACGAGGAGACGTTTAATAATTAACCACGCCATAATAGCATCTGCAAGGCCTAGGTCTTTTTTGTCATCAACACAGACAAGTTTGTGTATTATTATTTTTAATTGTAAAACTAACGTTTTTAAGACAAGATTTTTTATGCATAGCACAAAGGGTAACAATTATTATAAGCAATAATTATCAGCCTGAAACACTCATCCACATTGAAAAATCTTCCGAGAAAAGATACATGACGCCAACGGGACTTGAACCCGTGTCCTCTCGATTGCCGGTCGATTGCTCTTGACCACTGAGCTATGGCGGCTTATCTCGTACCCGCCAAATGATTCAATATATGCTAGTGTTTCATTCAATTTTCAGGTGGAAAAAAAAATATAATAAGCAGTAATTGTTGAATGAAACACTAGCATATATTGAATCATTTGGCGGGTACGAGATAAGCCGCCATAGCTCAGTGGTCAAGAGCAATCGACCGGCAATCGAGAGGACACGGGTTCAAGTCCCGTTGGCGTCATGTATCTTTTCTCGGAAGATTTTTCAATGTGGATGAGTGTTTCAGGCTGATAATTATTGCTTATAATAATTGTTACCCTTTGTGCCATGCATAAAAAATCTTGTCTTAAAAACGTTAGTTTTACAATTAAAAATAATAATTAATATTTGACAAGTTTAAGTATTTCCCCAATAAAAATGAAGACATAATTTGTCTCGACGCCACCTAGCGAGGGACTTAACACTTACAATGTTTCTCTCGCAAAAATAAAGTTGGTTGTTTTCAGGTGGAAAAAAAAAATATAATAAGCAGTAATTGTTGAATGAAACACTAGCATATATTGAATCATTTGGCGGGTACGAGATAAGCCGCCATAGCTCAGTGGTCAAGAGCAATCGACCGGCAATCGAGAGGACACGGGTTCAAGTCCCGTTGGCGTCATGTATCTTTTCTCGGAAGATTTTTCAATGTGGATGAGTGTTTCAGGCTGATAATTATTGCTTATAATAATTGTTAAGTTTGTGTATATACAATGAATGTACGGATCTAAACATTTTATAGAAATGTTGTCGTCGTTGTTCGTCTTATGAAGGTGACATACCAGATATCTCTAATAAGCTGGGCCTCCTATAATCGAAGATGACACATCGTTTGACAATTCCGACGTTAATATAAAAAGATTTGATGGCCTAAATACATTTCATGCATGGGAGGAATCAAGTGTATCACTCTGGCCTCTAATATGACAACAACTCTAGATGTACCTCGTCTTCAGTGTGGAAATTTTGGGAAAAAGAGAAGAGAAAAAAGAGCAGCTTGAAATATGTAACCATAAAAAATATCAGTGAATGTACATCTTCTAGAAAAGAGCATGCCGATTTTTTATATTTTGTATCTCTAACCAATTAATAATGTTTGGCTGATTTATAAAGCACCATTTTCGTGAAAAATCACCTCAAGGGCGCTGAAGGGCACGCAAGGGTGGTTAAGTGGCACGCATTCAAAAGTTGACTGGAACGGGTTTATAAATGTCGCTATGAACGATTGTGTGGATTATGGAACCAGTTAAGTAATGGCTGTTCCATTTATTGATATTGATACCAATAATCCATCCTCAGTGTACACTGTACTATGTCTCCCAACAGAACAGTGTAAAAACAACAATTAAACATGCATTGTAACTTTCGACCAACCTGCTTTTTCTCAGAGCTATTGAAATGGTACCCGGGGCTGACGGATCATCGGAAATTTCAAAAATTATTTTACGACTAGAAGGTTTTCATTTGTTAATGTAATATTTAGAATTTATTGGCCGCATCATGGAAGGAAGTGGGCTAGAAGATTTATGGAAAACTGTGTAACTGTAAAGAAAGCGGGCCGCCAATATCTCCTGAGGACATATCTCCTAGTTCAAACATAGCAAGAAAATGAATTACCATCTAATGAATGGGGATGGCAAAGAAGAGAATATAAGTTAACACATACAAATGACATGTCCCGCGAATCCAAATGAACTTCTAATTGATTCTTGTAACTGTAAAACCTCGTGGGGAAAGTCGTGCAGTGTCGGAGGGCAGGACTAGAGTGTTCTGATATGTGTGGCCACTGAGATGGACTATCCTTTAGTAATACATCTGAAAATACCGATGAAATATTTGAAGACGACTGTGATGCCCAGTTAATAATAATATTCTGTAATCCCTTAATACCTACGAAAAGTTATATAATTTAGTACTTACGTATTGGAATTTTTTTCGTACTTTTATTGCAAATACTATTAAGTGTTAAAAGTATTTTTATATGGTAAATAAATTAAAAAGTACTCGATGTTTCAATTTAAAACTATAAATAGTGCTATCTAAGCACAAATCGGTCAACTGCAATCAAGCTGACAAGGTTGCCCGCACGCCGCGGCGCCGTGCCGCCCTGCAATTGAGTCGGATTTTGACCAGTATTAAGGATAAAAGTAAGCAGTGTTATATACCGTTTTAAAGTTTATTAAATTTGGCAAATAGTTTGTTTGAAACATTTTTGCGTGTTTCCTCAGACAAAAAAAAATATTCACCTTTAAATCAAAATTTTACGAAAAAAAAAATTTTTTTGGCGACAATGTCATTATTATTTGCCAAACCGTAGTACAAAACAAAAAAATATATTCAATCTTTTTTGTAGACAACTTTTTAAGAAATATAATGGTGTTATTTTTTTTCAGATATATTGTATAGTTTAGGAGATATGATGGATTTTGTGGAACTCTACAATTTCAAAGTTTGGAGGGGGGCAGGGGGGAAAGCAAGCGGGGGAGGGGTGGGGACTTTTGTGAAAATACTCTCTGTAAGAAGTACTATCCACCTGCAAAAAATCAGCTTTCCCTTAATTTGTTCCAGTTCAATGCGTTTATTGACTGGGCTAGAGGGGAACATAATATCAACTTGCGCGGAGCAGGGGGAGTGACATGAGAGTGTCCCTTTTAGTGATTTGTCAATAAATGAATCTGACATTCATTTATTGACAAATCTCAATATTGACTCGCATTCTAATTTCACCCTTTACTTCGCGAAAATATAATCTGCTTATGAATTACTAGTCCTTTTTTTAAAATGACGTGCAAATTGCTGACTGTGTAAAAATCCTAAATCGGGTGAAAAAAAGCTTGGGTTTTTTCCAAAACTGTTTTTGCTTTGTTACACTATTTAGTTAGATACTTTTACAAATGTGTTATAATTTACCAAACTCACTCATTTTTAGCGTTGCTACGCAACCCGATTTGCAGGTTTTTTTAACCGTTTTTAGGAATTATCGGATCCTGCGCAGAAAAGTTACACAATGGACTGCACTGCAAACCGTTGCCTTACTTTAGCGATTTTTTTCTTTCTGGGCAGAGACTGGACATTTGAATGTACGCTTTTAGACGTTCAACGTACGATTTATACAGTAGATTCAAAAGCATTCTCGAACCCTCCTGGTGCCAAAAATATGGTCACGTGGTTTACCTCCAGCTGGTCGAAATGTTACCCGGATTTCATGTTAGGGCAAGTCTATCAAATTGGATTAGAAACCAAGCTTCCTGTTTCTGAGCTGGTGATTATATATTTTTTTATTTACTAAGAATTTTGTAAGCAATGGTTCGCAACGTCAACAATATATTACCACCTTCCTTGTAAATAGCCCAGCCTTCCACGGTATAATAAATGGTTCTAAGCTTCCGCGCAATCGTTTAATCATTCTTTAAAGTGCATATTCCAGGAGTCAAAAGATGCAGGCTATTTATTAAAGAAATACAATCAGCAGAGATATTTAACATGTGCAATACGAACATAATGGCCTGTAGATGTAGCTTTGTTTAAGATTGGTTATCTTTTAATAGCTCATTGTAGAAAGCGGGCCTTGTCCGTAATGGGATCATCTGTATTGCTGACCCATCGTCGGTTTTATACCTCGTTTAGTTACCGACTGTGTGTTCAATATTTACTCAACATTTATACCGGAGGATCAATAAATTATTCTTTATTTATTTGCTCACTTTTCCATTTAAAAAATAATTGAAGAAACGGTTGAAAAAATATGATATCCTGTGTTATGTGGGATCGGTATTGATTAATAGGTGTACTTTGACATAAATAAAGATGAAATATGTTTTGAAAAATAATTGAAGAAAATGTAGTGAACTGCGTTCTGTAGGCTCCAGAAAGGCGTACCACGATAAATTGAGTAGGACTGTTTCATTCATTTTTTAACCGTTCGAAAAAATAATTCAAGAAACTTCAAAAAATATTATTTCTATTAATTTTTTAAACTTTATGAGTAAAATCTCAAATTATAATATTTAATTAAATGAAGACAATATTAGCGAAACTCAATCGAAATCTGGAGACAGAAAAATCAGAAAAGATATTGGCTCCAGTTGAATCTTGTAATCATACATAAAAAAGATAGCAGCCAATAATATGTGCGTTAAGTAAGTGAAGATAATGTTGGTAGTTCTTAGTCGAAGTATGATACAGTTAAAAGTGACCGAATTAATATGGGTTCCGTAGCTTAATCGGTAGAGCTGTTTCCATGTAAGAAAAGGGTTCTGGGTTCGTGTCCCAGCGGAGCCAATACCTTTTCTGATTTTTCTGTCTCCAGATTTCGATTGAGTTTCGCTAATATTGTCTTCATTTAATTAAATATTATGATTTGAGATTTTACTCATAAAGTTTAAAAAATTAATAATAAATATTCATCCTAGACTTGCAGAAAAAAGTCAATAGATGTCGCGTATTACAAATAAAATGGATAAAAAATTTATCCAGACACTATCTAGATTGCATATATTTCGAGTTGAATCTTGTAATCATATATAAAAAAGATAGCAGCCAATAATATGTGCGTTAAGTAAGTGAAGATAATGTTGGTAGTTCTTAGTCGAAGTATGATACAGTTAAAAGTGACCGAATTAATATGGGTTCCGTAGCTTAATCGGTAGAGCTGTTTCCATGTAAGAAAAGGGTTCTGGGTTCGTGTCCCAGCGGAGCCAATACCTTTTCTGATTTTTCTGTCTCCAGATTTCGATTGAGTTTCGCTAATATTGTCTTCATTTAATTAAATATTATAATTTGAGATTTTACTCATAAAGTTTAAAAAATTAATAATAAATATTCATCCTAGACTTGCAGAAAAAAGTCAATAGATGTCGCGTATTACAAATAAAATGGATAAAAAATTTATCCAGACACTATCTAGATTGCATTTAGTTCGAGTTGAATCTTGTAATCATATATAAAAAAGATAGCAGCCAATAATATGTGCGTTAAGTAAGTGAAGATAATGTTGGTAGTTCTTAGTCGAAGTATGATACAGTTAAAAGTGACCGAATTAATATGGGTTCCGTAGCTTAATCGGTAGAGCTGTTTCCATGTAAGAAAAGGGTTCTGGGTTCATGTCCCAGCGGAGCCAATATCTTTTCTGATTTTTCTGTCTCCAGATTTCGATTGAGTTTCGCTAATATTGTCTTCATTTAATTAAATATTATTTCCTTCATTTTTATGAATTATCAATTTAATTTGATTATTTAATTGAAAATATTTGTAGAAACAGTTAAAAAATAATAAATAGACCTGATTACGAAATACCTTCACTTATAAAAATACCTAAGATTAGGTGTACTTTAGCATCTTTAATTATTAGTCACTTATTTGCTAATATTAGGTCCTTACTTATGAAATTGGCGTTTTGTATGGGAGGAACATAAAGTCGATTTTTTTTTATATAAAATATTTATTTAATCAAAGTATGCACTTTTGCCATCCCATGGGTAGTTCATCGATCCCTTTACTAAAAAAAACCATTCGGACGGGAATCTATAAAATCTTTGAAGGCGGTTTGGACTGCCCCATCGGAGTTGAAGTTTTTCCCTTGCAAGAAGTTATCCAAATTTCGAAAAAAATGGTAATCTGTTGGGGCAAGGTCCGGGGAGTACAGTGGATGTCTTAGACATTCCTATTAAAGCTCCTCTAATTTGGTAGCCGTCTGTTGTGCAGTGTGTGGTCTAGCGTTCTAACGCGCGTTTGTTGATTTGCTTCACTCAATTCGTGATTGAGTGAAGCAAATCATCACCAAAGCAGAGCAAAGGCTCACCGCAGCCTGGAACTAACTCGGACGTGGTTTGCGATGGATCCGCTTCCACAATGGCCTTCAATTCTTCATTATCAACTTTGGTCTCCGGCCGTCCACGGGGCTTGTTCTGCGGGTCGAAATTTCCAGAACGAAAACGTTGGAACCAAAAACGCACTGTGTTTTCTTTTGTGGCACCGTCGCCATACACATCATTAATCCTTCGAGCCATTTCTGTAGCACTGGTGCCGCGGTGGAACTCGTACTCGTAAATAACGCGATATTTCAAGTTTTCCATTTTGTAAACTAAGTGACGCAAAGAAAAAAAACAAATAAGGAAAAACAAATGAATTTTAATTTTCGAAACACAAAAACATGAGTAAATAACTGTATAAATTTTAATTTGGAATTCCTAACCAAAGAGAAGATATTTGAGATCAAAGTTGCCAGTACGGCAAAACGCCAATATCATATGTAAGGACCTAATATAAAAAATATAATTGAAAAAATTGATGGTAGGTGTTCAATGATAAATTTAATATGATAATAAATATATCAATGATTACAGAATTATGTTTCGATCAATAATTCTTTATTTAATAATTGTTTGTAAAGAAAAAAACGATTGAAGTAAAAGTTTTAAAAAATGACGCTTTATTTAAAAAAAGATTTGTCGATTATTTAAATCTCTTCAATAGTAATGTATTATCATCAGTTATGTTCATATAAGGATCAATAAATAATTCACAATATCTTTTTATTTCGGGTAAAACTTAAATTTTTTCATTCTGTAAGAGAAATCAAACAAAAATACATTTGTATTTCATTCGTGAATTTAAATAAACTGAACTAATCTACATTTTTTTTTAAATATTTATTTTATGTAAGTTTGGTTTTATTACACTTTTTTAGACATTATAAATTCGTTGATTTTTTCGTATTGCAACGAAAATATTCTCTCTGAGAATTAATCGACAAGTTATCATGCACCATCATTCGGGAAAGCATTTATTTAATCACATTTTTTTATGTTAGATATAAAACCATAAACTTTATGAAGGTTGGGATATCATTACCTTGAAGCATTATATAGATCGGCCTCCGTGGTCGAGGGGTAAGGCTCTTTACTCGCAGTCCGAATGTCGCGGAATCGAATTACGGCGTGCGCAAATAAAATGTATTTTTAATTGTAAAATTGTTAAATAGTAATTATAAAATAAAAAAAATCATTTCGGGGTTGGTTCCACAACTAATGAAGTTCAGTTGTGTTAAGATTGTACTGAAAAAAAAAATTCAATAAGTGATGATAAATCTAAAAATATTTATCTTTTTCACATGAAAATTTTTCATAATTACAAATAAATTATTTATGCGTATGAGATCACGCTGTATATACGAGATTATTTCAACAATCTACGAGATACAGTATGTTGGTCCGGATACAAATTAATGTAAACGATAGTAAAGCATCACGCGGAGCTTGATGTTCGGCAAAGACAGAGGTAGAAGATACGAGTAGAAGGCAGAAGGCAGAAGACAGAAGACAGAATGACGAGGAAGAGGCACAGCACAGGGCAGAGGCAAAACGGTTATCGATCCAGATAGGCCGGTCGTGACTTATCGGGCCGTGGCTTAGCCAACTATTTGAATAAAAGAAATATCTATTTCTGGCTATCAGCCAGGCTGACAACCGTTCAAACGGCAGTTGACTGCCATCTTATCTGATCAGGGATGACCCACAACTGTTTTCTCATTATTCTATTCTATTCTTATTCTTCTTGTGTAGTTTTTTTTTTTTTTAAAGAAAGACAAACATTCCCGGGTTACAATGTTTGAAAATCTCCTATTATTTTGATATTGATTGTGTAGTATTTAGAATTACAATGTAATTCAGAAGCAACCCAATTTAAAACAACTATTTTCTAATCAGTGCCGCAGAGTCGTTCGACTTTTCTCACCAATGTTCACAGAGTCCTTCGATTTTCTCACCTATATTCAGAGTCGTTCAGCTTTCTCACCAGTGTTCACAAAGTCGTTCGGCAATCTCATTAGTGTTCACAAATTCGTTAACTTTCTCACCAGTGTTCCCAGAGTCGTTCAACTTTCTCACAAGTGTTCACAGAGTCGTTAAACTTTCTCACCAGTGTTCACAGAGTCGTTCGGCAGTCTCATCAGTGCTCACAAAGTCGTTCATCTATCTCACCTAGTAGTTAAACTAATTTATTTTATTTTACAAAATATGCTACGGATAACGGCTTTATTAAAAGAAATACTTTACAGGATGAATCGTTCAGGTTAAAATACAAGTTTTATAAAAAATGTGCAATCTATACCGATAAGGTATTTTGCTAATGAGGTAGCAAAATACCTTATCGTAATTCTAGAAAAATTATCTATAAAAGTATTCGTTAACCCGACAGCAAAGTTTCTTCCAATTTTTTCTTAGGTACTATGGCATTTTTAAACAAAGTAATAATTGAAATCATTGCGATTTACCGTATTATAATAAATAAGAACACAAGAAATGCGACGTGGGCGGGTTTCTTGATTAAAAACACAGACCTACCGGAATTTCAAATACAGTATTTCTATAAATTTCAAATGCAGTATTTCTTCAGCATTCCGAAATGTTCATTTCGATCAAATTGGACGTTGAAAAAAATTACCTCAGGGCCTATTCCCCCCCCCCCCCCCCCCCCCCTCGGCATCTTTTGGGATGCTGTGTGGGTCTTTTTAGGAAAAGGAAAGAGATGAAGTTACGGTGCAAGGCGACGGGTCAAGGGGTCAAGACGGCTGAAGTTGTCTCCCTCAACTAGTCTCTCCCGATCCAGCCCGTCACGCAGTAGGTGGGCAAACGCAATCGCCGCTTAGACAAACATAACCACAGGCACCCCTGCTAAGTCACCAAACATAGCGAACTATTTGGGGTGACCTATGGCAGGGGTATTGGTTATCTAATAAATGGTACCCATACCTGCCCCCAAATTGAGGCTAGACCTGGAAAATGAACCAACAAAATCAAAAGTGGCGACTTCGATTTTCATATAAATCTACAAAGAAGGCATTTCTAGGTGCGCTTTCTATTCAGTACGAAAATAAAACATTTGAGTTGCTCTCATGAGACATCGGCAAAATTTAAAGCATCCATTTTTAAAATTCCTAGAATATCTCGAAAAACGATGGTTAGATTAAAAGAAAAACAAAAAAAAAGAGATTTAAAAAATAATATGATAATACTTTGTTTACTACACGTTGAATTAATTAAAATTAACTTGCCAAATTGCATTATAGTATTAACTTATTTGGTGCCAACCCTGTACAGAATTCATTACAAATGGATCGATTGAAGTCTAGGTACGTCCATTACTTTTGCTTCGGATTATCAGTTGGAAGTTCGTGAATTCCTTGTAATTATTCTGGCCCAAGATGGGAAGGTAGAGATTACTCGGATCACTGCCTACTTTTTGTGTTATTTGTCACTTTTATATGATGGACATTTCAAATTTATCTCATTTCACACTCCGTTCCTATTGTGTGATTTATTGCAATCGATATCTGAAGCCATAACTCACAAAATGACTAATAATAACGATTACTCTTGATATAATATATCTATTATATTATTCGAATGTACGAGTGGTTTTAATCAGATTTAGAACTGACTGGTTGTCGTAATGTTCTTCCCACGATGTATTTAATGAAAATTGGTTCAATTTCTGCTTTACCAATAACACCACCCTCCCACATGAATAATTTAAAACGTTTTATTTGTTCGCGTAATTCACGGTCAATGACTTTAATAAGAACACAGTTTATGTATATGTATATTTCAGTGAAAAAAATAGTTTTTTACAAAAAAATTCAGAAATTTAATATTTAAATTTAAATTTAAAATTTAATATTTGTACTTAGGTACAGTTTTAAAATAAATAAAAATCGGACAGGTCAAATTATTTCATTTACACCATTTTATTAAATACAAAATCTACATATTTCGAGAACAATGTTCTCTTCAGCAGGATGAGTCGTATACAAGCATACTAAAGTATCTATATTAATACTAGCTGGTCCCGGCATGCGTTGCTATGCCACTTAATAAAGAAATTGTTTCTCCCTGAGTGTCCTTTCCCGTTCGTCCTGTTCCCCTTCCGCCTACCCTTCTTCTCCTGCGTCCTCTCCCCACTCCACTCCCCCCCACCTACCCCCGTCCCGCGAACCCCCCTCCCGAGTTCCCCTCCCCCCTCACACGTCCCCATCCCCATCCCCTCCGGCGTTCACCTTCCACCTTCCCCGCTTTCCCTTTTCCCTTTCCCGCTCCCTCGTTCCGCCAACCCTCCTCCCGCATTCCATATATTCAATCCCAGTACAATCAGCTTTTAAACAGCCCGCATGCCACCTTTTACAATTTTTATTCAAATTTCAATTTTTCATGTATATTAAATTTGGTACCTAACATAGGTACTTATTTAAAATATCAAGATTCTTGATTCGATTCAAACTATTAGGGAAGTACCTACTTTAAATAAATTTATCAACTTAAAGATTTTCAAAAATAGAATTGTTTTGCAAAATGTCATTCTCAAACACGCGAACTGTCAAACGTGCGATAGTCGTTAGGTTTTCTGAAATTATCCAATTTTCTGCGCAATTTTCTTAATTTTTCTCTCCGTAAGAACCATCCTCGTACTTCAAGGAATATTCTAAAAAAAGAATTAGCGAAATCGGTTCAGCTGCTCTCAAGATTTGCGCTTAGCAACACATTTAGCGATTCATTTTTATATATAAGATTGGGAGAGTGGTTAAAGAGCGGGGAGGGAAAAGGCAAACCCAAATCGGCAGAAGAATAATACTTAACTAGCAGTAAAGAACCCGCTCCGCAGCGGGCGGGTTTTTGTTTCGATTCACCCAGTTAGTGTTGGTAACCATTTCATAAATCCAATAGTATCCTTTCTTTCCAATAGTAATCTTTCCGTATCCGGAGAGACTAATTCGTAGTACTTATACCTAGGGGGGCACGTCTATTGACGAATTCTTGATATCGAAACCGAATTACAAAGGTAGCTTGGTTTGAAATTCCACTTACACAGATGTTATTTGTGGCGCGGCGCGTGTGGCGTGGCGTCAGACATGCACTTGAAGCCGTGTTCTGAAATTCACCCACGCAGACGCTACCCTATTAATGCTGTTCGAAAGGGGATTGGAAGGGGTTAATTAGAGAATTTCATGGTCGTTAGAAGGGGAAAATTGGAAAAAAATTCTAAATGGGATTGTTAACCATTTTTTCTGATTATTAATTATATTTGACTTAATGCGTAATTGATTCAATATGTCGTCACCCAAAAAAGGGTATTTAGTTTGGAATTTTGGCCACAAATACAAAATTAAGTGTTATATTAAAAAAGGCTGCGGCGCAGCCGTTTCTCTGAAAGCCGAATTTAAATTGCACAACTAGTAGCATGCATGTTCCAAATTATTGCATGACACCAAAAATTTGGTGTAAATTGCTCAAATGTGGTGTCTTGCAATCTTCAGAATTACAGCAACCATGACACTATCAACATCATTTTTTTCCAACCGTGACACCATCAACATCAATTTTTTTCAACCATGACACCATCAACATCAGCTTTTTTCTGCAATGTACAATGTTGCTGTACAATCTCTCACACAGTTTCAAGGAACACACATGTTAATGGTTTCGCGACACTAGTGGCATCTCTTTTCTACACTATTCAATTAGTTGCATACCACTAGTGATGCCGTCATTTCTAATTCTAATTTTGTAGCATATAACTAACGGTTCCATACCAACTCAGAATGAAACCAACTCAGAACCATCTCAGAAAGATCATTAAAAGCAATTAAAAAATTATTTTAAAATAGCCGGTAACCCTAATCAAACTTAACCTATTTAACCATTTTTTTATCATCACTCTTAATGACCTTTCTGATGTGGTTTCATTCTGAGTTAGCCGGTCACCACAACTAACATATTATGCATGATGAAACTCTATGTTTACACGTGAAACTAGCAGCGCAACTAACTTCCTGAAATAACTTGTGCGCAACTAGTTGCGTTTTGCGCAACGGTTTTGGTTTAAAAGATCGTTCTATTTTTTATTCAAATAGTTTAAATACTTCTTTATTCGCCGGTACTACAAGAACTACATCTTCAAAATTATTATCGCAACTACATATTATAGAACAAACGGTACAAGCGTTGTAATTTTTAATTAATCCGTACCTACTTAACGGTGCAGCTCTCCTATATGATTTTTTACCATTGAAGACAGCCTGGTTAGTAAAACGTCACTTTATTAGCGTCCAGTGACAAAGTAATCGGGTGATCGGCATCAGATTAAAATGTGAAACATCTCTCATAAGTTTTTGTTCTTCTGGCATTCGTGTCGTGGTCTGAGCGGACGTCATGTTTGAGAACACATTGACAGACTTTTAGAGATTTGATCAATGATTTCCATGTGGGGACTTGGATGTATGCATAACTCTCTGGCAGCGGGTTCTCTTTGTGGAAAGGCGATTGAAATCATTAATTATTATCAACCATTTCGCCTACCGAGATACTGCAGCGCTCTGTAATTGTTCCAGGAGGGACGAGTGCGATATTTCACTAGTGGGACTGTTGGAAAATGTTGCGAGACAAAATAAATGAGAAGGGGAGAAGGAAAAACCTGACCATTCAAATTACAACAGCAGACATTTGTTATTGTATATTTTATTTAATTTATTAATGTGCAAAATAGACATAGAGTTTACATTAAACACTACTATGAAATAACAAAGAATATATTTTTACGTTAGCTCCACACAGGAGGCCCTGAGGAAAATAATTTCTATCAAGACCTATGTCATCATGGGGATTACTGTGTGGAGTGTCTTTTTAAGGAGGGGAAGTTCTGGGAAGTAAAAAGGTACGAAAGGTGGGAAGAAATCTGGGGGTCAGTGTGTCCAGGAGTGACGGGCGTGTTCATCATTCCCTCCAACCGTGGTGCAAGACGATGGGTCGAAAGAGCCCGGTTGGAGTCAAAAGGCCTCTCTCAACCGGTCTCTTTTCATCCGGCAGATGCATCCGACGCCAAGATCCAGACAAACCTTACCCCCATGAACCAGAGCACCTCTGTTAAGACACCAACTAACCAACCAACCAACTAAGCGAACCACTTGGCTTGGGATGACCTGTTATAGAGGTGTTGGTTATACAAAAAACGGTTCATGGGGCGCCGGTACGGTAAAATAATAAGTAGTATATAAAACTACAACAACCAAAAAACAAAAAGTGAAGTCAAGTGAAGTGAAGAGATTAAAGAAATTTTATAAAGTTCTGGAAATAATCGCAAAATATTTCCGGAGTTTTGCCACTAACGCGATGTTATGCTTAAGAGGGCATTACCAGAGAAAACCAGAAATATGTCATTTTCAAATCAGATTTTAGACGTATTGACTCTTTTCCACAAAAAATTATAAATGGATTTCGAAAGATTGTTCTTTTATCTAGCATTCGCATGTAATAAATTTTGAGGAAATTTTTAATTTTTAGTATAATAAGGTTATTCCATAGGTCGTCGGCAGATTTGTTAAATTTTCAAAAAAGATTTTGTATTATACCACACCCATTTCAAATAATATAATCATTCAGTAAAATAAATCAATTCATTATCTAGCAAACGCATTTTTTAGAATTTTAATTTTAGTTTCAATAAAATCATTAAAAAATATGTACATACATGTGTTCCTTGACGAAAATTGGTCCATTTGTGTATTTATTTGCGCACTTACAAACTAATATATTTCAGATTTTTTTAACATTCTTATTAAATTTAGACATAATTGAAAAATGATAAATACTTATAATCAAAAAATAATTACAAAAAGTACATTATTTTAATAGTTTTATCATCACGCCTTTCAGCATTTTTGGATGAAGGTATAAATTAAAGCTAATTTGGATTGAAATAAATTCGATATTGAGTTATAATTTAAAAAAGCTGGTACGGAGAATAATTAATCTTTCTCATTGTAACCGCCCTGCACGATCGGAAGAACACCTTTCGACGAAATGTGGATTTTCGTCCGCTGGCTGGTTAAACGCTCTTAAGGTGAATCAAAAGGTTTTTTTCTAATAAATACTCCAGGAATCCCGAAAATTTTGCAGAAAAAACTCCTTTGACCAAAATTCCTCACTCCGGCTCTTGAATTTATCTAAAATTGTAAAGAAATAAATACACTTTTGTCTCTAATACAAAGCCTTGTGTATAAACGTAGTCTATATAAATAGATATCTCAAGTCTCCTTATTTAATCCCTGAACCACATTACGCCTCTTTTTAGAGTCGTGATGTTCTAATACACGTTAATAATTGGTAGTCACTCATATCAAATTGATCTTGACCTCGGAGGAACTGTAAATAAAGAATACCGCTCCGGCATTAACCGGGAGATTCACAGTGGGAGATTAACTCTAATATTTAATCTGTACTTAACATTAGTTATTACAATATAACGCGTTTAAACCAGGAGTTTAATTAATCTGGGCCTCAGCCACCCTCGTGATTACCACGCTGATTCAAGGGCCAATTATTTCCCACTTGAGTGTTTGCACATCGCCGTCTCTCTGTGGGGTGATTATTAGGTACCTTCGGCCTTTTTGCTAGAGCTGATCTTTGCTGTAATTAAAGGATCAAATTACCGGCTCTGTAATCAGTCAAAAGCTAATTATTAGAGTTGCGCTTTTAAAGAACAGAATTTTCAAAGAATTTTCAAATTTCAAAGTTGAGTCGTGATTTATTACTAAAGTTCAGGTGTTTCAAGGAATTCAAATGTACTGCTTTTATATTTACCGTGACGGCAGATAAAAGTTAATAAACATACGTTCCTTGTCACAATATTGCTGCAGCTCAAAAGATGAGATACGAAATGTAGGTATGTTTCCTCCAAAGAAAAATGATCATTTTCTTGCATCTCTCTCTCACACACCACACTGTGACGTCTCCGTAAGCCCCTACCAATACTACTTGCCGTGACGATAATTTTGAAAGTATAGAATATACATATAAGTAGTTATATGGATAATGAAGTGTGAGTGTATTCCAAAAATTCAAAAATGTCAAATGTCAATGCTCTAATGGTTTTGTTTTTGTTCTTAAACATATAATGCTGCAACTCTTTCTTACGCACTAAATAACAACAGTCGAAAATGAGACAAACGGTGAACGTATGTCTGCACCCCTCCAAAGGAAACATACAATCATTATCATACATCTCCCTCACACATTAATGAGGAATATAAGTATAAAGAAAATGAAATGCAATTCTCGTCGCAAAAAAGTACTACTTTGGAGGAAACAGTCACACGTATGTTGTATGTCTCACCATTATTTAATGTGTAAGAAAGAGCTGAACGTATTTTTATAGCCTTTTTTGCCGTCACGATACCGTTACCGTGAATCGTCACGGTAAATATAAAAACGTCCGGTGGCTACCGCATTCACTCAATATGTATTATTTATTGTATTTGTTTGAATAAGGAATTCCGGTGAAAAAAATTACGGCTTTTAAAAAATATGTTCATATGGACCAGAGGTTCCCAAACTTATTTTTCTCGTAGACCCCTTTCAAAAATTTACTATTTTCGGTGGAACCCCTGCTGCTACAATTCTACCGCATTCCCAAAACTCGTAAAAAAATGTGAAGATTAGATCTAACGATGGAAAATTGCATCGCGGCTAGTTTTAACCCTAAATTCGGAGTGGTATAAATAAAAATAAAATTAGTGTTTTTTCTTGTGTTCTATTTATTTAAATAATATGACAACAGACTTAAGGGGGAAATACATGTAGATGACTCAAAAAAATGTTTTTATTTTTTTATTTCATAAATTGTTGGTATAACTATTGAATATGTTCCCAAAGTTTTTTAAAAAAATTCAATTCGTTCCGGTGTTATGGGGGGTGTTTGTGCCGAACGGCGTGGTAAACTTGAAACACATTTTTCTCGAAACGACTTTTTTTGAATTTATGTGCACTCTAGCTCAGAAAGTTTTTAACCAAACATTTTAAAAATTTTGCAAATACCTTATTTATATAATTATGCTCTATCCACGTGAACCGAAATTCGAAGTAATATCATTGTCAAGAGTATTTTTAATAGCAAAAAAAATGTAAAAAATTGGCAAAAAATCAAGGTTTCCTATTTACATACCTGTAAAAAATTTAATTTCCATTTTTTTGGGAAAAGTAAGGTTTACATAGAAGAGACACTTCATTTTCTTAAATTAAATTAGAACCATTTGGTTTGATAGGAACACTATGGCCTCCAAAATGCACACAAAAGCTACGTCTGTTGGTGACGTTCGATGTATAGCTGCTGATAATTTTTTTCCGATGAAATGCTTCGAAAAATTCACAATATTTTCTTAGGTAGAGTATAAAATGACCTCAAAATCTCAATAAATTATACACATTTCTTCCATGCCAAAAAATTTATGAAAATCATTAAATAAAAAACCTAGTCCTGTGTTCTGCATTTCCCACCTAAATATAATTAAATATCGAATATCAAGTTTTTACAAGAAACAATCGCTGACCTTCTAAATACACTAAGGGAACAAAAAAATTAAGGGAGGTTTTAGAAAAAGAAAATTATTGCCAAATATTAAGGCTATCTGATCCATAAGCCGGCCTAATTGAAAAAAAATTCCAAGCCCGTGGACCAAAAAATTTGCAAAATTTTTTTTCGCACTATCTATTAGGATTGCATGAGAACCATTGCTAAAAATGTAGTTAAAGCTTCAAAATGCTTTTTTTAAAGTCTCAATACGACCATTTTTCACCGAAATAGAGCCTGTCAAAAATCACCGCAAAATATAGATTTATTTTTCTCCCTTAAAGTTTTTTTTAGTAGTGTATTATCTGCCTACATTGATAGGTAAAGCCAAGCCAACATTTTTGTTCTTTACTATCGAAACCAGATAAATTTCCGTGGACCACGTGAACGTGAAAAATAAAGGTATCTCTTATTAGTTTATCTCTATTATTGAAAATATTCAAAACTACTGCACAAAAAAAATAGTAATGCTAGTTCTAGGGAGAATACTTCGAATAACGAAATTCAAAATGGCGGCAGTTGATCAGCTGATTTCCCGATCCTATAGAAACTTTTCAGGAGTGACGATGTCACACGATTCACCATACATACGGTGGTTTTCGGGGATCTTGAAAAATTAAAATTTTGACAATTATTTTAACTATTAAAACTAACTCTAAAAATAAAAATAAAAATGCAGTTATTTAAGTTAGAAGCATTATTCATTAAAAAAATATGAAAATTAGACTGGAGTTCTCTATTCTAAAATTGTAATGAATCATATTAGTCTATGATTTGGTTTCTACATTACTTTAGTAGTCTTTGGGCTCTCCGGGGCACATGGTCTCCGAATATACCGAATGGAGATATGCGGGGTCATTATAATTCAGAAGCTCCGCAGACAAAACCTGGCTTTCTGCCTGGAAGGACGTTTGTCCTCATGTCCTCTAAAGTATAATTACAAATTACGTATAATTACGAATTATAATACGTAATTTCTATAATTATAATTACAAATTATTAATCAATAAACAGTCACTGTGATTCAGAGAACCTAAGTCTTTCAATGAGCATCCTGTAGTAGGTACTGGAGAATACTAGTCCTAGTAATTACAAACAACTAATGTCTCTGGAGAGAACAAAGGAGTTTTTTTTTTTTTTACAGTGAATACCGCACAAGAATCTCAACTGCTCCCGTCTGGAGCCAGTGAGACTATGGCATCCCCAATTGGGGTATGTTGTCAGGCTGAAGGTAGTGGGGAGGGGAAGGAGATAGGGAAGAGGAAGGTGGGGAAGTACCTGGCTATTCAGATCTGGTCACTAAACACGGCTAAAGCCATTTTCAAGCAACGTTTCAATTTTGAATGGTGGTCTTACACCAGGGCGATACTGATAGTATCTTCCACTCTGGAACATGCCGCAAATATACTATATATTATTTTAAATGAATTAATTGTGAAAACACAAATTAATCAAATAAAATTTATTTGCGCATGCCGGGTTCGAACCCGCGACCTCCGGATTGTGAGTCAAGAGTCTTACCCACTGGACTACGGAGGTCGTTATTACACATAAGAATGGATAAAATTTTGACGTTTGAAAGATTCCCTATAAACGTCGGTAAGGTCTGTTACAGCTTTTGAACAAATTATGATCAGCAGAAAGCACAATTGTCATTTTGTTGTATCTCTCAGCTGATCACAATATGACAGAAAGCTGTAACGGACAGAAATCGTCTATGAGGTCTTTTCAAATATCAATAAAACAAAATGGCGCTGATTGGTCATTTGATGACAGTGTTACATTTGAATTTATTAATCATATTAATCTACATAAGTGCGTGGTGTTGTGTGGAATTCGCGAGTTTTTTTCAAGTGAATAAACCGATTAAAATTTGTAAGAATTGGAGAATATATCAATTTCATTGATCGTACCGTTTTATGTTGTTGAATGTTACCAATTTAAGTCTCATACTTTCTTTGATTTTGGTCTGGTTTTTACGTTAAGATTTATTATAGAAATTAGTCCTAATTCAATTATACTGTTTATTTTTTTTATGTGTAAGCAAGATAAATCTGTTATTTTACGCATGTCAGACTTTAAAGATTGAAGTAACAATCTTTCGAATTGTTTTTTTTTATAATATGCATAATAAGCGTTATAAAATAATAGTTGTTCTTAGGGAACGTACCCATAATACGTGACACTTTTAGGGGGGGGGTCTTCAAAATGTCACGCTCCATACAAATGAGCGGCGGGTATCCCGGTTAAAAGTATGATCTTTATTAATTAGATGCTCTGCGAATTCTGAAAACCCTTAACTGGTTAGGCACCTTATGTGTTCCTTTACTCTAGTTTCCATATTGCGTGACATTTGTCCAATATAGAACGCTGGACAATCGTTACAACTAATTTTATAAACGCCCGACTGGCTTAGTATGTCCTCATTGTCTTTAGCATTAATTAAAAATTTTCCTGATGATGGTACGGAGGTACCGAAACCGGTAGACGGAAGAAATATCAATAAAGTGACGTAAAACAAAGTGTTTTCTTTTTATTTATTTAAAAGCTAGTTATTCAGTTCTGTAAAGGTTCTATTCAAGTTCTATTATTAGGGCAAGGTTGCTATCAATGGACCGGCTCAATAAATGGACCACGTTTCAGAAACTAACTGTTAAAAAATAAGCAAGACCCTGCCCCGTCTTACTTCTTTACTCTCAGTATATTTGCGACTTCCATCGGAAAGTTCTGAGGCAATATGTATTCAAAAATGTTATATGTATTCGAAGTCATTTAATTTTTTTTATAACAAACATTTTTTGAAAGAATTGCAGTGAATCGATCATCATATTGGCTCCACTATTGAACCGGACCAACGGTGACAACCTTTTTTTGCGTATCCAATATTTCGAATTTTTTAGGAAAGCAAAATCTTTTTAGACGAACTTTTGGTGTGAATTTTGCTAAACCGCCACAGTATGCAGTTATGTAGAGCTCAAAACATTGGGCAATTCAAATGCATACTATTACGTTGTAATAGAAACGTAAAACTTTCAATCTTGTGTCGAACTCTAAACATCGGCTAATTCCGATTCATATTATGACATTATAATATGTACGGGACGTGGCACTATAATCGCCAGCCGCACAAACGATGTAGTGGGAGGGGGACCGCCTGGCCGTTTCGACTCCTACAGGAGGAAGGGAGAGAAAGGGTAGGGAGAGGGAAAAGTGGGAGAAATTTCAGGGAGAAAGGGAGAAACGGATCGAAGGCAAGGGGTAGAAGGGGGGTAGAGTGGAGTAGAGGGATAACCTGCACCTTGACAAAGGCGTTTCGAAAAATTGTATAGGTTCTTCAGGGTGGGCAGGCCAGAGGAGAGAAAAAGTCCAACTTGCAGTAGGTAAAGGGAGAAACGGATCGAAGGTGAGGGGAAGAAGGGAGGTGGAGCGGAGTAGAAGGGTAACCTGCCCCTTGAAAAAGGCGTTCGAGCAATTGTATTATTCTTCAAGGGTGAACAAGTCGGCCAGGGCAAGAAGAGAAAGTCCAAGTTGCAGTTCGATCGGGGAGCGCAGGGCATGTGTAGGAGATGACAGATGCTGAAACTCTACCGGTCGTCCAGCGTTTTTAGGGCACTATTTAAAGGGAAACAGTGGGTCTTAGCCTTTTGTCTCCCCTAAATTCCACAAACTGAGATCCTGGAATCGGACCGGCAAATGTTTTGAACGCGCCGGCGGTCACCGGGCGTCTTATAATCTCGTAACATCTTCCCGACACGCCACGCTCCCTTGATATTTATTTTGTAGTAGTGAGTTTGCACTACAGTGAGATGATTTTATGAAAGTAACAAAGTGTGTAGGTATGTACACAAATAATTACTTTGCAAAAAATAGAAGAAAAGATTACATAGAGCCAATTTGTGCAGGATACATGACAATACATGGTTTTGCACAAATTGGGTGCGTAAAGAGATATGGATGGTTTTTTTATTTTATTTTAACTTTATGAGTAAAACCTCAAATTGTAATATTTTAAATAAATGAAGACAATATAAGCGAAACTCAATCGAAAACCTGGACCCAGGACCTCTTGCTTTCCGGGCAAACGCGCTAACCACTGCGCCGCGGTGTCGATATGAAATTCGGTCATGTTTAACTGTACCATACTTCGACTAAGGTGGTTCTTAGTCGAAGTATGGTACAGTTAAACATGACCGAATTTCATATCGACACCGTGGCGCAGTGGTTAGCGCGTTTGCCCGGAAAGCAAGAGGTCCTGGGTTCGAGTCCCAGAGGTGTTAATATGTTTTTCTGATTTTTCTGTTTCCAGATTTTCGATTGAGTTTCGCTTATATTGTCTTCATTTATTTGAGATATGGATGGCTTTGAATAAATTTGAATTTGCAAAGGTCGAAGGGTTGTAGGTATGTACAACAGACCAAGAAGGCTTTGCACAAATCACAATTTTATGCAAAGTAACAAAATAAGTGTGTAGGTACGTACACAGAGGGGGGAAAAGGGGATGAAGGGGTCAAGTTTTGTTTTTTATCCGTTTGGAATTACTTGACCCCGGCAGTTGATTTATTCAGTAATTATTATTTTAAAGATTATATTAAATGGTCAAATCACGTCGGGTATATAATAGATATGTAGAAATTCATGTGTGGATTGTGTGTTTAAGAGTGATATAATTCAGCAGGTTTTCCAAAAGTTTTGGAAGCTCGTTTCTGAAAATAAAAATAAAATGAAACACTTAGAAGCCTTTTGTTAAACTTTGATTTAAAGAAAACTCCCCTTTTTGTCTTCAATGTGGATAGCATTAAATTTTAGTCTATGTAAATAATTAATCATTTACTTTATTATTAAAAATTATTTACCTACCTATCTAAATATTTATTAAATGGGATCTCGTTAAGGAAATTAACTATCGCTAATGGATGTGTTGCTCTTGCATTCAGTTGCGCATTCTTTTCACGGAGGCGTCTACTAATATCTACAGGAATTCCAAAAACTGAAAAAATCGGACTAATATCTATGAGAACCAAAGTGCGTACGAATATCTACAACTCAAACTGCTGACTAATATCTATGAGAACCAAAGTGCGTACAAATATCTACAGCTCAAACTGCTGACTAATATCTATGAGAACCAAAGTGTTGACGAATATCTACAGCACTGGCGGCATTGACTGGCAGAGGTTGGATTTGCAATTATGTATAGCATATTGGAATAATTTAATATTGCGTATGCAGTTTAAAAAACTTAATTTATGTATGTATGTATGTAAAAATCCCTAATTGGACACATTTAGCTGAATATTAAGGATTTTGGTTTTTATTTTAACAGCTTTCTTTATTTCGAGTGCTTCTAAATTATTTAGTCTGTTACCATGACCATTTCTATGTCAGTTCGGTTAGGTTAGGTTAGGTTAGGATAGGTTAGGTTATGGTGCCGTGTATTTCGAAATAAATAAGTAACTTTGTATTATGAACTCCATTTCTGTTCAATAAATTATTGTCCTCGTAAACAGCAAAATACGTAATATTATGCAAAAACTTCATGTACGTACTTTAAACGTTTAAGCCTTTACGTAATTAGTAATTTATTTATTTATTTTATTTTTTATTTATTTATTAATTTTCAACGCCCTGATGGGCTTTTACATTATAAGTTTATAATACAGAGACATTTTTTTTTTTAAATAAAAAAGATAAACTATAAAAATATAACTAGTAAACATCATATGAACGGTAGGTATACAGATAAATTTAGGAAAGATAGTGCATTATAATAAAAGAGAATGTTTCTAAGTTGTAAATGGCATAGAAATAAACTAGTAGGTATGTTAGTAATTTAAATAAATTACAGGTGATTGATTAAATGTCATGAATACATGACAAAATGCAAGATACATAAAAAGAAAACGTTAACAAGTTTGTACATTGTGGATTAATATAGAAATACACAAATATATGCAATAGACCCTAGTTGATGCTGCTTAGATATCAAAATATTCTACATAAAAATATTGTTCAGATATTTCTTGAATATAGGTAAACTTGTATTGAATACATCGATATTTGAGGTGTATTTGTTCGCTAGTGTGTGTAGTCGAGAAATTGATGCATGTGTGTGATAGTTAGTTAGAGAATTATTGTTACAGAATAATGTTTTGCCTTGTCGCTCGGGTTGGTACCTTAAAGTCAATGAGATGCAGAAGTTCGCAACAGTCTGTGAATAATTTTAAACAAAGTTTTCGGAGTGAATAATTTTAAACAAAAAAGTTAGGTCGTTTATTTTTCTTCTGTTTTCTAAGGAATGCAATTTAAGTGTATTTAGTAAAGATGTGTAGTTAATGTGTTGAATAGGTATGTGTAACTTGAAGTTAATAAATCTTAAAAATTTGTGCTGCACTCTTTCGATATTTCTTATATGAACTTGATAATATGGGGACCAAACTATGGAATTGTATTCCAGCAAGCTGCGTACGAGTGACAAATATACGATTTTTATAACTTCCAACGAATCGAAGTCTTTGATTGTTCTGATTATAAATCCTAGTGTTTTCATGCCTTTGTTAGTTATTTGTTGTATGTGATTTATAAAATTTAATTGCGAATCAAACACAACTCCAAGATCCCTAATTTCTTTGAATTTTTCTAAAATTTTATTATCTATTGTGTATTTGAAAGATAGTGGGGTCTTTGTTCGACAAAATGTTAGTGTCTTACATTTATCGATATTGAGAAATAAGTTGTTTGCGACACACCAATTTTGTAATTTGACGATGTTTGACTGTAGGATTTGGCAGTCACCTATATTAGATATTTCTTTGTATAATTTGATGTCATCGGCAAAAAGCAGAACTTCTACATCGTCGAAACAACTTATGATATCATTTATGAATATTAAGAAAAGGATGGGGCCGAGATGACTCCCTTGCGGTAGACCACTGGTTGCATATAATAACTTAGATTTAGAATTTTTAATTTTAACAAATAAGATTCTGTTAGACAAATAACTTGAGAACCAATCCAACAACTTGCCTCTCAGTCCTAAGGCAAACAGTTTACTAAGTAATAATTTATGTGATACTTTGTCAAAAGCTTTTGAAAAATCTGTGTAGATACTGTCAACTTGTTTTTTTTTGTAAAAGATTCTGTAATATAGTTATGGTAAAGTAACAGGTTAGTAGCAGTTGACCTACCAGAAACGAATCCGTGTTGGTTTTTATCAATTACTTTTAATATTGATGGATAAATTAAATCGAGAACAAGGAATTCAAAGATTTTCGGGAGTGCTGATTGTATGCATATAGGACGGTAGTTTTTAATGTCTGTGTCGTCACCTTTTTTGAGAATCGGGGTAATATAACTAGATTTCCAACGGGTTGGAAAATGTCCAGAAGAAAGTAGGTGGTTAAATAGTGCGGTGAATGGACCTGATATTGCAGATGCGCATTGTTTGAAAAATATTGGTGGGATGTTATCTGGGCCTGCAGATTTATTAGGGTCAAATGAAATGATTTTATTTAAGCATGATTCCTGCGTTATGAGGCAATGATGTAGATGTATTGTGTTTTGATATGTGTATGATGGTAGGTTGTTATCTGATATTTCGCCTTCGTATACACTTTGGAAATGATCCGCAAACAAATTAACAATATCAAAGGTGCTATTGGCTATTTTGCCATCATAATGCATTGTGGGGGGGGTAGTCTTTACTTTCATTGTTTAATTTTTTAACAAAATTCCAAAGATTCTTTGTTCCTAGCGCAGTTTTCTCAACGGAGGTGATGTGTGCTTTATAGCACAGTTTCGATATTGTTTTACATTTCTTTCTTGTTTCTGAGAAGTTTGAGTAGTCGTTGATTTGGTGAGTCAGTTTAAAAATTTTGTGTAGCTGTTTTTTTTGTTTCAGTAAGAGTATAAGATCTGTGGAGAACCAAATTGGATATGTTCTGTGTTTTGGTGTATACGAGGGGACATGAGATTTTATATTTTCAGAAAATGTTTCATAGAGTTTCTCTAGTATTTGTTCTATATCACTGTTAGTGGTCAAGAAAGTCCAATCTGTATTAGTGAGTTGGTAGTTAATAGAATCGTAATCAGCGTTTTTGAAGTTGAGTGTTGTTTGTTTCAGTGGTGGATTGTTCGTGTACATATTTACTGTAATGTGTAAGAGTGGATGATAATTATCCGCCGGAACGAGCTGATCGTCTGACATTTCAACACACAATTTAGAGCTGTTTGAAAGGGCAAGATCTAGAAGGCGATCACATATATTAGGTACAAAATTATGCTGATGCAAATTTAAATAGTTTATCATATCTATCACTTCACGTGCTAGGTCGTTAGAACTTTCGTTAGTAATGTAACCATTGTCACTAGAGTTCCATTTCAAAATGGGAAGATTATAATCGCCGACAATAATTATTTTTGATGTAGGATTTTTTGACATAAGAAATTCGATGTCTTCGCAATGTTTCTTGTAGGTTTGGATGTCGGAGTTTGGTGGTATGTATACAGTTCCAATGATGATTTTTTCCATGGGAGTGACAATTTGTACAAATAATTGCTCCAATGAGGTATTTTGCGTTTTTAGTTTTTTCACTGTTATATATTCCCTAATTGCAATCAAAACTCCGTAATTGAAGTAATTTATGCTTTTCCGTACAACCTCTTGCTCAGCTGCCCTCTGAAGATATTAGTCCAACCTACGCTCTGTAGATATTAGTCAACACTGGGACCGTCATAGATATTCGCCCGACCTTAGCTCTGTAGATATTAGTCAACACTCTGAAGTTCGTAGATATTAGTCCAACATATGAGCTGTAGATATTTGTCCGGCATACAGGCTGTAGATATTAGTATCTGGAGTCCTTTTCACCGGGTTATGAGAATTCCGAAGCAACTGTCTGTATTGTACATCCTAGTGTTCAGAATTTCACCAGAAACTTTGACAGATCATTTAATATTAAATCAATGCATTTATAAAGCAAGTTATTTCAGCGTGGAAGCATTCTGAGAAATGATAGAACAATCGGTTCGGCATCTCGCCAGCTGGGCACTGGGTACTGAGCACTGGGCACTGGGCAGAGGAATCTTTCCAGTTAGATAGAGCAGGGATCATTAATATTTAGCAAGGTGGCTACGGTGGCCGTGGTGGTTACATATCTAACAGGGCCGCATTTAATGACCTAGGCCCAGACATGAAAGACTACCATTTACTTACTTTTTTTTATTTACGTACGTTTTACTAAAACAACTTTTGCCCTTTCACCAAATTTGCCTCGTTTGAGGACAGCTAATAATTTGCGTACTTCAAACTACCCTCGATAGATGGCACCCCACTACTGAATTTGGAAGCCACCTCTGGTCTGGAGACCCAAAATACCAAAATAAACACTTCTTGACGCTGTGCAGAAACAGGCGGTCCGTTTGATAGATACCTCTGCCTTAACAAACAGATTGCAATCTTTTTGGGAATGATGTTCTTCGTCTACAGGTATTTTATTGGAAGATGCTCCGAGGAAGTAGCGTCATTGATGCCTTCGGCACCGGTTCATTTGAACAAGGTTGATGTTTGCCACTTGAGAACGGGTCGTTTCTCCGACTCGTTAATACGACATGTTCATTTTTAAACCGTCCTCTCCTCAAAATGACCCCCCACACTGCATCCCCAAAGATGATATAGTCCCTGAGGGAAGTATTTTCCCTATTTTCTCTTTCTAAGGGAAGTTTTATTGAATCCTAAATAACATTCAGTATTTGGTGTGTGTTCGGGAGTTTGAAATAAAGTTTGATTAATTTGTGTTATTTCACAATTTATTCATTTAAAATAATATGTAGTATATTTGCGGCACGTTCCAGAGTGGAAGATACTCTCAGTATCGCCCTGGTGTAAGACCACCATTCAGAATTGAAACGTTGCTTGAAATGGCATCTGCCGTGTTTGGTGACCAGATCTGAATAGCCAGGTACTTCCCCACCTTCAACTTCCCTATCTCCTTCCCCTCCCCACTACCTTCAGCCTCACAACATAGCCCAATTGGGGATGCCATAGTCCCACTGGCTCCAGAAGGGAGCAGTTGGGACTCTTGTGCGGTATTCATGTAAAAAAAAAAAAAAAAAAACGACAATAATCTCAACGATTGCTAAAATGTCGAAATCAGTCAAAGAAAAAACGTTTGCTACAGATGCAACGATGGTTACTAAAAATGAACAGTCAAAGAAAAGAAGTCTATCTCTTTGTCGGAATTAGATGTTTGAGATCATTAGAGTAATTTGAAGTTCGAGAACGTGAAGAGTAAATCGATTGTAATCTGTCGGTAAAAGAGCTATTGATTATGGACTTAATATCAAAATCCCTCAAAAAATAAGAACAGGCAGATGAAGTTGTACGATCTATGAAGTAAAATGTAAATGAAGTAAAGGTAGAAAAATGCCATCGGGTTTTTTCGGGATGTGGGAAAATAGACCTCAAACCTTATTTAGGTAGAATTTTATGTTTCAAAATACAAAATTGTTTTATTTATTATGTTGATGTTGTAGTTCCCCTATTTTTGGTTAGTAGTACGGAAGACACGATTTTAATCTGTCGGTAAAAGAGCTATTGATTAGACTTAATATCAAAATCTCTCAAAAAATAAGAACAGGCAGATGAAGTTGTACGATCTACGAAGTAAAATGTAAATGAGGTAAACGTAGAAAAATGCTATCGGGTTTTTTCGGGATGTGGGAAAATAGACCTCAAACCTTATTTAGGTAGAATTTTATGTCTTAAAACACAAAATTGTTTTTTTTTTATTGTATTATGTTTTTTCCTACTTTCGTTTTTTTCTTCTTTTGTGCAGTTATTTTTATGTTTTTGGTATATAAGGATACACCTAATCTACATATAATACCTAAAAATAAAAATTTGAAAATTTATTACCCCCAATTTTTTTAAATTTTAATATCCCGATGCCAGTACCAAGATTGCGGGATTTGAAAAATACTACCACAGTAATCTCGATTCTGAAAAAAAAAACCCGAGATCGAAAGCCCTCCACTCTGCATTGGTCAGCCATATTTGAAAATCTTCATGGTGTCAATGCTTGCATTAGTCTTCAGGTTTGAATACACTACGCCAATGGAAAAAGTGAACAATCTGACACTTGGGAATTATATGCATGTGTGTGCAGAAAAAGTTTGAAAATACTAGGGCCGAAGTGTTGGATCTGTGGTCCGGCCCTGGCAGGTTTGAAGTTTGAAGCTAGAAGCTATCGGGCTCGGGCCGCCACGCGCGGGGCGCTGCGCTGGTCTGCGCTACTCCCGCCGGAGAAGCGCGTGTCTTCTGTACTACTAACCCAAAATAGGGGAACCACAACATCAAAATAGATAATAAATAAAACTTTTTTTTGTTTAGTATCGTACCTATCTGGAGATCTAGCACGGTCAATCGATTAAAACCCATATCAATGAATATTGACTAAATCCATCATCCGTAGTTAGTTGGTGATATTTTCCAGCACGATCTACACATGATTCCGACAATTGGTTGACAAAGCTCGTGACAACTTTTTAAATAATGTCACTTGTTTTGCAAAATAACTGTATTAATAATGAATGGAGGTGAACTAACGAAGCTCTTAGAATTGAAAGAAATCGTATATGTGAGCCATATACTAATTTTTTTTTTTTTGTTTTTACAGTGAATACCGCACAAGAATCTCAACTGCTCCCGTCTGGAGCCAGTGAGACTATGGCATCCCCAATTGGGGTATGTTGTGAGGCTGAAGGTAGCGGGGAGGGAAAGGAGGTGGGGAAGAGGAAGGTTGGGAAGTACCTGGCTATTCAGATCTGGTCACTAAACACGGCTAAAGCTATTTTCAAGCAACGTTTCAATTCTGAATGGTGGTCTTACACCAGGGCGATACTGATAGTATCTTCCACTCTGGAACATGCCGCAAATATACTATATATTATTTTAAATGAATTAATTGTGAAATAACACAAATTAATCAAATAAAAATTATTTGCGCATGCCGGGTTCGAACCCGCGACCTCCGGAATGTGAGTCAAGAGTCTTAGCCACTGGACTACGGAGGTCGTCATGTCAAATTAAAGCATCTAAGACGAGTTCAATTGATTCCGTTCCAGCTTGGAGAAACGAAAGTTGTTCAAATGTGACTTAAGACCTTATTCACTAATTAACTCCCATTCAATGTCAAAAAGTACATGCGAAGTGCCAATGTGTACTAAAATTAGTATTTCAATTATAAATTGTCAATTTATTAGTATTTTTAATTTGTACGTAGCCATTTGACGTTTTGTAACGTAAATCCATGGACAGATCCGCCAGTGTTGCCATCGTATAACGATTTCTTATTTATTCTCTGTCGATATCTGTTTGGTTGCCAATAGCGCAACCGCGCTGGGAATGCTGGGATATCGGTATACAACCGTCGGAAGTTGAGCCTATCGTACCGATATTGCTAAGTCATCAGGGATCTTTGCTTTTGTAGTGGTGCACTGAATGGATTACAAAATATTTAATTTAATAAACATTATAGTTCATACCAGAATGCACGCAGGAGAAGAACAATGCAATACATTCCATATTTCGAAATTAGGTACATAACTAAAAACAGAAAAGAAAAAAAAAGCGGAAAATAAGTTAAAAATGTACGCAATGTGTGATGCATGTAAAGCATTTGTAATAATTTTGTTTTTGTTAGGAAGCTGAAGAATGAACAAAAAAAACATTTAGAACATTGTTGAAATGAATCGCGAGTCTAAATGCAACGGAATTGATAAACATTGCTAGGCAGTATACGCACTCAGTATCATTGAGCATTTGTAGAGGGTAAAAGAGAACTGTGGGCGGGTGTTCCAAACAAATTCGAAAAACCTTTTTGAAACTATCGAAATTATCGTCGTGCATATGTGCATAATTACGTTCACACGTGTTCTCTTGAAAATGATTTGCATGTGGTTACGTAAATTAAGTATATGCTTGACCTATGGTGATGTGAAGTCACGTGATTTTGTTTTAAATTTAGAACGGTTTGAAATATTGTTAGCGACCGATACCGAATTTTATACGACGCCGACGTGGTGCGTCGCCTATGATGAAATTTATTTGATGTGTGCTGCGCTTTTAATCCGATTGAAAAATAAGAATCAAAAAAAGCATGGCGCGTCGTCTAATATTTTTATGAGACTGTTCTTCAAACTCGGGGTAGAAATGACGCAACCCTCTTTAAACAATATTGCAATACCTCAATTACAGAATGAGCGCACCTAAACGGGGGGACATAAATATGCTCTCGAATTATAACGTCTCCACTCTAACTAACCGGCGAACATACCTTGACCTCATGACGCTTTATAAAATCTGCAATAACGTTATCGACTGTCCTGACCTACTGAAACTAATAAACTTCAAAATACCACCCAGAGCAACAAGGCTTAACGACTTATTCCACATTAGCCGGACGCGTACAAATGCTTGTGTCAGGGATCCAATCAGAAGAATGTGCGAATCGTTTAATCAAAATCAAAACCTCAAGGATTCCGACTTATTTTTTGATACACGCAGTACTTTTAGTAGAAAATTGAAGGCTGTTTTCCTACAAAGTACAATAACTTAGACGTTGGCTTGGTTTATAATTTTAACTACCTTTCTTTTTTAAATTTCTGTATGACATTATTTTTTATCTATATATATTTTTGGTTTTAACATCAAAATTTTTCCAAAAACAATTTGTAAACTTTTATAAGGATATTGCGCATTTTTTCATCTCTCTATTTGTAAAATAATATTTACTTATCTATATGCATACCTACGTCTTTTCTGTATTTAAAGGTAAAAATATTTGTATATGTTTTTATCTGCTGTTAATGTTAATTCGTGAGAAATAGTTTGGATGCAGGTGAATTCTCTATTAATTGTTTTGTATATTCTTGTTAATTAACATCTGTATCTGTATTTTCTCCTTAATTAAAAAAAAATAAAAAATAAAAAACAAACAAACAAAAACCGGCAGAAAAAGATGTGCAAACTTCAGGACGCCAGAGAAAATTAATAATAAATTTTATTAATAATTGCACATATATTACTGAATCATGGTATTCCTACTAGATATGAATGTACCATCCGTTGTTCTAGCATAGCGCATGAGAAAGAGCAACTATAACAAATAGAGCGGTCCGATACCTCCCTAGCGGAGGATGTAGCGATGAAGGTGGTTCTGGGGGGAGAGGTAGAGGGCGTGCGGGGCAGGTCACGATATTGACCCCACCTGCGCTGGACTCGAATAACAGAGGAAGCGTCCTATTCTTATTCTCATTCTTAATATAAGCCTAAACATTATTTAAATGTGATTTATTTTTGTGCGATTGGCGATCCTGCGTTCATACTAGTTCGCCTCATATCCGGTGGAAGTAGATACCTAATAATTATGCGCGATTTTCGCGAAGATATAGAAGTGGTTTATTATACTACTACCTACTGATTGTTTATAGTATTTTAGAAATTACAGTTATTATTATACCTCGCTTTTAGAACTATATTGCAGCATTTCGACCACCAAAGTAGATTTTATTCGTCCAGATAATTTAAACTATTTATATTATTATTATTTATGAGCCAATTCATAAAATTCAAAGATTTGTAAATAAAAATGCGAATAATGCTGACAATTTTGCTCGATCCTACTTGCTAAAAAGTCGCCTTTTTACATATTTTTATTCTAAATAAAATGTTCAATGTTATTATTATCTCTACATATTATAAATTAAAGTCCTCCGCCGTGTCTGTCTGTTCGCGATAAACTCAAAAACTACTGAACGGATTTTCATGCGGTTTTCACCAATAGATAGAGTGATTCATCTCTAGCTCTACCATAGACATCAGAATTCGATAGACCCGAAGATACAGACGAGGGGTAAAACCAAACTATGGGGGGCGAAGAGAGGAAGATGACTGTGATTCGTTAAACAATCAATCTGACAGTATATAGGCATCTCGCATTACAATATCACCATTTAGTTCTTAAAAGCAAAATCTGCTTTGAATGAATAGACCTTTTTACATGGGAGCGCGAATTGCTTGCCACGTTAATAACATATTTGCTAAGGCCAAATGCTCGACCCAAAAAGACTCGCCCCAATACACGTAGTAATAATTTGTTGCCGTGTTTAGTTAAAACACTTTTACAAATGTTTCATAATTTACTTACCCCTGTAACCAGCGACGAGCACACTGGAGAACCGCCCACATTCGCTATGCGCACATTGATATGTAGATATATTGTATAGCACAAGTTACCGTTTTGGCGTGTTATTTCGTTAAATGTATGGATGTTAGCTTCGCGCTGTTCACGGCAAGAATGATGACGTCACACATTTTAGATTCAAGCGAGGCTCTATCCCCTCCCCATGGAGCGAGCCGGTTCCAAGGAGGAGCTCCAGCCGGCGCCATGTGGAGGGGGAAATAACACGTTTTTATCACTTAGGGCAGGTCCAGATATATTCATATGTCCGTGAGCTCTACATATTATAAATTAAAGTCCACCGCCATGTCTGTCTGTTCGCGATAAACTCAAAAACTACTAAACGGATTTTCATGCGGATTTCACCAATAGATAGAGTGATTCATGAGGAAGGTTTAGGTATAAAATTGGTCAAGGTTTTGTATAAATTGGTTGAAATATATAATTAATAAAGGGGAATGTCTGTATGAGCGGGCTGGAAAGCGGGCGGTGGGGATTTGATTTGAAAGGAAATGGCGGTGATAACAGATGGCGGTGGTCATAAAGGTTTGGTAACTATCCAACAGATGGCGTTGTGTTTCGTTAGCTACAGCAACGCATGGCCGGGTCAGCTAGTATATTATAACTTTCTATACGAGCGATTAATATCTACGAGTATTTAATTTTTTTTTTGTTACAACGCAAATTCATCCATGTATCCCATACCTAACTACTAGCTTGTATCATACATACATAATACTTTGTTTTATGTCAGATCTTATACAGGGTGTTAAGGGACGTACTTGACTTACTTTAACCAGTGATTCCTGACATTATTTGGAGTAAAAAATGTAAATGAAATTTTGGTTTCCGGTGACTTTTTTTGACGACTTTTTTTTTCAATTTTTTTTTTCTTTAAAATCAAACAAAAAAAATTTCTTCTGCATGTCGTCACTGGTCACTCAGCCGGGTGTCCAACGAACCCCTTACTCTGCCTCCAACTGTTCAACAACTATAATTTTTTTATGTTTTGTAGAAAAAAAAAAAAACATCAAAAATTTCACCGGAGACCAAAATTTTATTTACATTTTTTACTCCAAATAATGTCAGGAATCACTGGTTAAAGTAAGTCAAGTACGTCCCTTAACATCCTATATAAACCTTGTTTGTTAATTAACTATTACACATATTTATTTTGTATTTCTTTTCAATATTATCTCATTGTACTTCTCACTTTATCACTTCAGCGATATTATTTGTTTGTACACATTCTTAATCTGTTCTTTTATTATACTGATATACTCCTGTGTATTACTGTATACCTATAATTTATAATCTCATGTATCACTTTAATGTAAAGGCCATTTTATGACGTTAAAATAAAAAAAATAGATATCATAAATATACATACTTTCGAACTTTATTTAAAACTAGCTGGTTCCCGGCATGCGTTGCTATGCCATTTAATAAAGAAGTTGTTTCTCTTGCGTGTCCTTTCCCATTCGACCCGTTCCCCTTCCGCCTCCCCTTCCTCTCCCTTGACTCCTTCCCCTCTCACGTTACCCACTCCGATTCCTCCACCTTCCATCTCCCTACTCCACTCCCTCCCCTTCCCCCGTCCCACGAACTTCCTCCCGAGTTCCCCTTCCTTATTCCCCCTCTCCCCATACCCTCCCCCCTGCCGCATTACATACATTCAGTCCCGGTTCATTCAGTCCCAGTACATTCAGTTTTCAAACAGCTCACGTGCCACCTACTGCATTTTTTTAAAACAAATTTCATAATGCCAGAGCTCATCAGTAGTTTTACACAAACATTGTCCTGACAATAACGAACACAGAACAATAAGAATTATCCAATTTGTTGTGCGCGTACATACATTTCGGCAATTCATTTTTATTTATATATAGAAGATAGATAGATAGATAGATAGATAGATAGATAGATAGATAGATAGATAGATAGATAGATAGATAGACAGATAGATATAAATATAAAAGTTACTTTGTAGCTCCAGAAGAACAAACGACCTTAGTTCATCCGTAACCGGATCCATCCATTTAGCTTGCTCTCTTAAACTGCTCAATATATTGGCCTATAATTATTTACTTACTAGAACTATCCCCGCCACAAGTAAAGTACTACCAGTACCTAAAGCATAAAGCAAATTAACGATGATGCGCTAGGCGGTATGTTAAAATATCTTAATTTGTTCGCTAACCTCTAGTGGTTTCATGTAACAGAAAAAATAAAAATAATATTTCCATGTTTTCCATCTGGCCGTTTTGATGTGTAATTTTTTTTTATTTTTTTACATTAGCTCCACACAGGAGGCATCTTTGAGGTTGCTGTGTGGAGGTAATTGCTTTTTGAGGATTAACTGCCTGATCACCGACACCCTCTCAACAGGACTGCCAGGCGATCTGAGTCGTGCCACCTCCGTTTCCAGATCTTCTTCCACCTTTTGTTGATATTTTTATTTAATTTATATTTTGTGCTATGTGCAGGTACATAAAAATTAGGCAGGGTAGGCATACTGCCTACTTTTCATTATTATTTTTTCCCTACCCAAAAGAGGTTTAGGTAAAGTCGGGTATAGATTGCTGTAACGTAACATGCAATGTAACATGAAAGGAACATTTCATAAGTGTGGACGCAGCGCGCGCACGAACCGAGCATGTACCTATTCGCATCTGTTTCCGGCATGCGCGCGGTGAACATAGCTCAGTCTAGAAATAATATCGGCCGAGAACAAGTCCTCCATTGTTCGCGCGCGTTCTGCAGTATAGACACGAACAAGCCGTCCACACTGACGCTCCGTGCACACTGCGCCCCTTTGTGTTCGGCAAAAAAACCGACACTTGTGGATTGCGGCGCGCACGAGTTGAAATGCTCTGTTCGTGCGCATAGTGTGCACGGTTCGTGCGCGCAAGGCGTCCACACTATGGGAATTTTGTTACATTACATGATACATTGCGACAATGTGGACGGCAAATTCTTTCATTGCGTGTTACATTGCATGTTACGTTACGGCAATCTGTACCCGCCTTTACAGCAATCTGTACCCGGCTTAAGATTTTTATACTTTTCTTATTTACTATCAAATGTTCATAGAAAGCACTTGCATACTGCTGCCTAACTACGTATGCGGGGACAATGGAGGTCTAGTTTTGTTTATTAAATGTAGGGTCGTTTTTATATAAAAAAAAATCCTTGTGAGAGCCCTGAAGGAGTAACCATCTATTACTTATAACCGGGCAGGTATGTGTTGGATAACCTCCAATGCTCTTTGAGGAAAGGAAGGAGACGAAGTTCTGGTAAAAAAATGTGTGAGAGGTGGGTATATGGGGGTCATCCCTCCCATATGCGGTGCAAGTCCTGCTGGAGAGATCAAAAGGTCTCCCTCAACCAGTCTCTCCCGATACGGCCTGCCACGCAGCTGGTGGGCAGATTCCACCACCAAAATCCAGACAAACCTCATTCCATGAACCCGGGCACTCCTGCTAAGTCACCTAACATAGCGAACCCACTTGGGATGACCCGGATGACCTATGCCAGAGGTGTTGGTTATCCAATAAATGGATTCCGGGACGGCGGTGTATTAAGGTATGTTAAGGTATTAAGTATGTTAAGGTATTAAGTATGTTCTATTCTAGCAAAGTGCAAACTAGATCAAAACTTACTGAGACACCACCACAAACTAATGCCGGTGAAGAGCATTATGAAAAATTTATGAAATATGTAGACAAAAAGATGGACGAAATTAAGCAACAATTATTCAAAAAAATAGAACAAGAGACAGTAAATATAAAGAAAAATCTAGAATCCGAAATGTTAGAATTAAAAAAAAGTGTCGACTTCATAAGCAGTCAATATGATGACATCTCAATTAAGGTTGACAATATACTTCAAATAAACAAAAAGGTAGAAATCTTAGAAGAAGCAAATATCAACAAAGAAAACAGAATTACTAATCTAGAAACTCGACTGGCCGAAATCGAACAGGCTAGTATGAGCCACAACTGGGCGGAGTTTGCTGGTATAGTTACACTGCCAAATGAAGAACCACTGGACACCATAAACAGAGTATTTAAGGAGATACAGGTAAACATCGAACCTCACAAAATAAAAAAAATAATCCGTTATCAAAATCGAACACAGAAAATGGAGGACAGAGCATACAGGTACAAAGTTCAACTCCAAGATGAGGAAGCACAGCAGACAGTTTTGAACTCCCGCAAGAACGCAAGAGAGAAGAACGTATTTGTAGGTGAACTATTAACCCCTTACTACAAAGAGCTACTATGGAAGACCAAGCAAAAAGCCAAAGATAATAATTATCTATATACATGGTTCAAAAACAATAAAATCCTTACTAAAAAAAATTCTGACCATAGTTCTAAAATAATAAACATTAAACATGTCGGTGATTTACAGCTTATTAACTGACTAGTACATTATTACTAACTATTTGTTCTACCCATATGTATATTAGCCCGATATTATGGATTTTTTATTGGATCAAGAACTAAGTGACAAGGAAATCAATATCAATATAGATGACCCATCAATATGCAATGAATTCTTGAACCATTCTGCTCTCTCTATATACTGTATGAATATAAGATGCCTAAAAAAAAATTTTGATGATACTGTAGCTGTTCTCGACTCTATTCAACACAGATTTAGTATTATTGTTTTTAGTGAAGCTTGGTTAAAAGATGCAATCAATATTCCAAGTATTACTGGGTATTCTTCACACAGCACCAAAAAAAACTATTTACAAAACGATGGTGTTGTTGTTTACACCCGGAATGATGTTATTGTTTCTGATGAAGAAATAGCTATTCCACATGCTAACTGTCTTAAATTACAACTATCTGATAATACATGTGTTATAGCGGTTTATAGATCTCCTTCTCAAACACATCTTGATAACTTTCTTGACCACCTGAACAATTTACTCCGTTCTGTATCAGCACTGAACCACGAAGTGATTTTATGTGGTGATATAAATATAAATATTTTGGAAATGAACTGCTCAAAAAGCGAACAATACCTTTCTCTGCTGATTTACCACGGTTTAAAACCATTTATTATTTCACCAACTAGAGTCACTTCAAAAACTGAGAGTTGTATTGACCACATTATGGTCAAGTCAAAAGATGATCCTCAGAGTGCTGTATTCAGGACCAGCATCACAGACCATTTCGCTACGATATTGAGATATCCTAAATCTATAATAACGAAATCAAAACAAATAGACGTAAAGCTTAAACTAACTGTGGATAATGACCTGCTAAATTCAAGACTGAAAGAAGAAACATGGAATACCGTTTTATTTGCAAATGATGTCAATACAGCAGCTGATAATTTCATAAAGTGCCTAAAATTACACATTGAAAATTGCTCATCTATAAAGAGAATCTATAGTAATAAAAATTACTTGAAACCATGGATAACTTCTGGAATTATTGACTGCCTCATAAGACGTGACAAATTACACAAGAGTTGTCGCAAAGAACCAAATAATATTGAACTGTTTGCATATTATAAAAGATATAGAAATTGGTGTTCTAAAATTGTTAAAACGATCAAACAGTCATATTATAAAAGGAAACTTCAAGAGGTTAAAGGAAACATAAAGCAAGAATGGAAAATAATAAAACAAGCATTGGATATGCAAAAGGAATCGGTGCCAATAAATAAACTGAAAATAAAAAATAACACTGTTTCTATAAATGATAATCCAATGCTCATCACTAACCATGTAAATGATTTTTTTAGTGATATAGGTCAAAATTTTGCTAATGTTTTGTGCAGTGCAAATAACACCAGTGAAGAATGTTTAATCAAAAATTGCAATCCAACACAATCTATAGAAAATGCCTGTTTTGAATTCAATCCAACGAATTGTAATGAAGTTTTAAAGGTGATTAATGAGCTAAAATCAGGTTTTTCGAGTGGAAATGACGGTATAAGTGCAATGGTCTACAAACAAAATGCTTCTGAACTAGTTATACCTATTACACACATTGTAAATGTTAGCTTTGAGAATGGCTTATTCCCTGATCACTGCAAAAATGCTAAAATTATTCCTTTGTTTAAAGGAGGGGATAATACAGACGTCAATAACTATCGACCTATATCCCTGCTAAACACCCTATCAAAAATTATAGAGAAGTTAGCTAAAATTAGGTTGATATCTTATGTAAAAAGATATGAAATTCTTTCAGATAATCAGTTTGGCTTTCGAGAGAACATGGGAACTAGTGATGCTGCATTAAAAATGATAACCACAGTCGTAGAAGCTCTGGATACTGGCAATAAAGCCATGGCTGTCTTCTTAGACTTGTCTAAGGCATTTGATACCGTATCCCATGGTTTACTATTAAAAAAACTCAGTTCAATGGGTATTGTTAATAAAGCTCTAGATTGGTTCAGAACTTATCTTGAAAATAGAACACAAAGAGTAATGATTAATGATCATATTAGTTCAAACAAATCAATTGTATATGGTGTTCCTCAGGGTAGTGTTCTGGGTCCAATTTTATTTTTGTTATATATTAATGACCTCTGTAAACTGCCATTTTCTGGTTCTTCAATTGTATTTGCAGATGACACTGTTTTATTGTTTGCTGGTGATACTTGGGATGATACGTATGCTAAGTGCGAGGCAGGATTAAGGGCAGTCAAAAATTGGCTTGATCAAAACTTGTTAACCTTAAACATGAGCAAAACTAAATATATTACTTTTAGTATTTCTTCTGTAAATCAACCATCTTTGGACGGCTCTTTAAAAATACATTGTTGTGTACAGGAGTGTAATTGTCAATCTTTGGAAAGAGTAGACAATATCAAATATCTTGGCTTAATTATTGATAAAAATTTAAAATGGAACAATCATATTACTATATTAACAAAAAAAATAAGAAAGCTAGCCTATATCTTCAAGACTCTAAGAAATATATTGGACAAAATTACACTAAGAACTGTAAGAACTGTAAGAACTGTATACTATGCTCTTGTTCAATCAATGCTTTCATATAACGTTATTTGTTGGGGTTCTTGCCATAAGACTACTCTAGAGCCTTTAAATATTGCACAAAAATTAATTTTAAAAATAATTTTCAAGAAAAGTTTTATGTATTCATCACAGATACTATATAGCGAAAGCAAAATTATGACAATAAGGCAGTTGTACATAATACAGGCTCTCTGTAAATTTTTCAACAACATTATCACTGCGAAAAGATCTCAACAAGTGCGCATCACTAGATTGGGCTCTTCTTTAATGTATCAGCCGGTACATACCAAAACATCCTTTGGACAAAGAAGTTTTTCATATAAAGCTCCGTTGCTTTATAATATGCTCAATGAAAAAATAAAAACTATTGGTACATTACATTTATTCAAGAAAATGGTCAAAATATGTATAATAACTGAGAGTGATGGTTTTGGATTACCCATGTTGTCGCTTGTATCATAAATCATTCTGGAATTCAGCTATATTTCATACAATCCAAATTTAATAACTTAACTTATATATTATTATGTACTTTTTAATTTGCTTATTGTTATAGTATCTAATTTGCTTATTGTTATGTTATCTTTAATTTGCTTATTGTTATATTTTTTTTATATGTTTATAATTATATTTTTATTTAGTTCATATGTATGTTTTTTGTTTAAATTACAATGTAAAACTGCATATCTCGATACAGGAATGCCCTAGTGAGATATGCAGCTTATGTTTCTCATGTACTTCTTATTTTTTTTTCAATAAATAAATAAATAAAATAAATGTTAAGGTATTAAGTATGTTAAAGTAATAAGTATGTTAAGGTATTAAGTATGTTAAGGTATTAAGTATGTTAAGATATTTAGTATGTTAAAGTAATAAAGATGTTAAGGTATTAAGTATGTTAAGGTATTAAGTATGATAAGGTATTAAGTATGTGTTACGATACACAAATACGCCCCTGCAAATTACTCGGCCCCCTCCTCCCAAGTTGTAGAGCACGCCACTGCGCAAACTACAGTTTCGCCCCCTCTCCGCTAGCTTCCCGGCGCGCTACCGGCGGCGGAACCCAAACAAGCCACCGTCGGCAGCGAGCCACCAACCGCCACTTACCCGTAGCTCCTGGTCTAGTAAGCACGCATGGCGTGGGGACCGTTCCGCGCTCATTCTAGAAGTTTCCACGCGGAAAACAATGGAACGTGTTTTGCTAAGTGTTACACTGCGACACCAAGAATGGCCGAACTCTTTCCCGACACGGAAGATACAGGAGTCCAAACGCTCACTGTAAGTACCCAAGCTGTTTTCCCCCTTATTTGCGTGTGTTCGCAGTAAATTCACCGCGGAGATAAATATCCCTTCCAGAGAGATTATAGAGACAGATTCCTCCTTTTTAGATATAACTGTTGTTGCTACCCTGAATTACTATGTATGCATTATTGTGATATTGTGTTTACGCAGGTGTTTTACCCAATATAACTGATGTTTACCCTGATTACTGGTTTCACTGCCTTCTCCCAGCCCGTAGAAATTTGAGCTTTATTTCAGGAAAGACCCACACACGCCTCACAGATCCTACCACCCTGGTGGTGAGGGCCTCTCCCGCTCTGCTGACTAAAACCTGAGCTAGTCTGTCGGCAGAATGTAGGACCCCCATTTAGGTCCGCTAACACTGGCGTTCCCAATGTGAGGCAATTTTTTTCCTCACCTCCGCCGCTAACACTGGCATTCCGTCTTAGAGGCAATTTTTTTCCTCATTTCCCCACGTGTTGACGCTAGAATGTGGGGCATTTTTTTTTCTCTCTTTTCCTCAACCTCCTGAGCTCAAATCTTTACAGGCCGGCGAAGGATAAATGTATTTTTTGTTCCTTTGTCTTCTCAGCTATACTAGTCCAGAATAATACCTAACTATCACTTATTGTAAACGATATTCGTATGTACCTTGTTCCCGCGCATAATAATTCTAGAAGGTTCGTCGATTACGTCATTTCAACGACGCGACAGTTTTGGCGCGGGAATGATCTATTATTACGTAAGCCGTAACTACGACATGCGCGCGAAAATTAACAACGCGGTTTGCCTCCAAATATACCTTCCAGTTATCAGGCGGGAATACTTCTTATAAATAACAATGTTGATTTACTATTCTTTCCCATGAATATATAGGTACATTGTGTCTTATTTACACAAGTGTTGTTATGTTTTCGCGCGTCAAGTGAAGCGAAATGCTCATAATGTAAAATACCTAAGCGGGAGCCGTCGGCAAATCTTTTTCATCAAAATAGGTTTGTGCCCCGTGTTTGTTTTCTTTCTCAGGAAGTGTGAAACTCTTAAATAGTGAACAGTGAAATCAAACAGTGTTTTTTTTCTAAAGGCCTCCTTTGGCAATTTTTTTCCAAATAAGTGAAATCTTTTAGAAGTGAAATTGTGAAGTTTGCAAAAGTGCTTTGTGAAAACCAAACTAGCTGACCCTACAGGGAAATCTATGGCCAATTTTTTCTTTTCTGCCTAGTGTTTTTGCGTCTCAAAAGTGTTGATGCTCCTACAAAAGTGCTACTTTTTCAAAAGTGTCTAAGTGAAACCAAGAATATACACCCTAGAAGGAGACCCCTGGCCAAATTCTGCAAGAATTGAAATACTTTGAAGAATTTTAACAAATTTTCAAAAAGTGCTTATTTTAAACACAAAAAAGCAACCTTGTAAGAATCCCCCTTGGCAAAAATTTTTCAAAATTTTGTACTTAGAAAATTCAGGAATTTTTTTTTTTTTTTTAAAAGTTCCCTCTTGTTTTTTATTTCTCTACTCATCGACCAGGGAAAGAATTTAAGCCGTCACGCCGTCCATCACCTGCACCAAAATGGAATCACAAAGAGTGATTATACTGATTATCAAGTTTTCGTACATAACCACGAACATCTTCAACCCACAAAGGCATCGACAAAATCATGCACGATGCACTGTCAACATAAAAACCATCAACAAGTACATTGGCCGCAAGCTATAGGAGCTGTCAAACCCGTAAACATGTACTCAAGAAATGGACACACCCCACAGGTCGTGCCATCCAGGAGGATAGAGGCCGATAATAATGCCTCTCCTAGCGAGATTATCCACTGCCGGATTTCACAAGTCGCGCATGGCAACAAAAATTTGCGCGCGACATTCTCGGTTGCACACGCTGGCCGCAAGCTTGTACCACGGCGCTGTTTGCAGCTGTTAACCCCTTGGAAGCACATACGATTATTATGTGTGAAATACATCGTGAACGAAACAATGGCGTCGTTCACACAAGGAACTACAATTCACAGAATTATTTCCGCAATACCTACCTCCCTCGCAGCGTGCATACCCTACAAGAGTACACCCCGAGAAATGGAGTTGTGGCATAAGTCCTCAAGCGTGAGGCAGGTCTCGAGTCAGCTTTCGAGCGATCTCTTGACAATGTTTTGTAAATAAATAAACATGCATATAACTGGCGTGTAAGGTGTCAATTACACGACCAGACCCCATAAATAAAGCAAGTCCTTTATTTATACTTGTTTGTAAATAAATGTACATTCACAATAGGTACATCCAAATGTCATGGTTGTACCAACTTCTCTTTTCCCCATCACGGCAAATTGCCGGCATTGTTTCCTTGTAAATTTTTTTTTCTCTCACCTGTTCTGAGGCTGATTACTTCGGAGCAGAGACACCTCGAGTCACGATATTTTGGGAAGTCATGATCCCAATTGTCGTTTCTCAACCCCACACTATGCAATGCTCATGTCATGTCACTTGTTTTGTTTCGTTTTTTTTGTTTTTTGTGTTTCGTTTTCTTGTTTTTGTTTTTGTTTTGTTTTGTCTATGGCCTCAGTTTCGGCCGCCCTTGTACATTTTTTTACCTCATTCTCACGTTCATCGCATTTTACCTACCAGGGTAAAACCTTTTTCTTACCTCTCGATTTTCAGCTCACCTTGAGTACGTAAAACCCAATAGTGGTCTCAAGCACGAAAGTCAAAAGAAATGGTTACTTCACCTTTTTTCTTGTACATATAAGTCTTTTTCAATTTTTTACTTAAATCAAAAATTGATGGCGTCCTTTTCACCCGTGCTCAATTTTTTTTTTCCTTCCTCCCCAAAATAGGATATTGGCACGTCCATTTTGGAAATTGTATTTAATATAGGTATATATTAAAAAAAAAACCTACAAGTTGGCTTTTTATAAGTCATACACAAATCCGTTGGCTCGTTCGACTAAAGTATAAAAACCGAATCACCAGGTCTTTGGTTGCTACAACGAAATCACTGATTTGTTTCTTCTCTACTGTTACGTCACGCATGTTTTGTATTACACGTTTTAACACGAGACAGGTTTTTTTTTTTTACCATGTTAAGGCTTTATTGGTTATACCAATTTGCGTTTTTTTTTTTTTTTTTTTATTCCAGTTAAAAGAAAATTACATTTTCACTCATTTAACTAGAAATAATTATACACATTAAGATAAATAAATATTTCAATACAGCGCTATTCTATTTCATTATTTTGTTTATCAAGAATAAATATAAATAATTTTTTTTAAATTTACCCAGCTTCTTTTCGTTTTTAATGTCATTTGGGAGACAATTATATAAGTTGCCCCCCTCGTAACCAATAGATTGTTTACCATAGTTAGTGTGGATGGTGTTTAAATGTATGTTATCGCATTGTCGTGTAAAGTGTTTATGTACTTTGGACGTTTTAATGAATTCGGTGTTTGTGTGTACGAGATTATTTTGTATTTTGTATATAAGGAGACATGTATTGTATTCATATAGTTTTCTTAATGTTAATAGTTTTGTTTCCATATATAATTTTTTTGTGGATGTTCTGGGCTTGTAATTAAATAGTTTTTTGATTACCTTGTTTTGTATTACCTGTAATTCATTTATGTGTGTTTCACACGCGTTTCCCCAGATTTCAATCAAATAATTTAAATGTGAGTGTACGAGACTATAATATAAACCTATTTTTAATTTATTTGGCAACAGATATGATAGCCGGCTAAATACGCTAATTAAGGGGATGATTTTATCTTTAATACCTTGTATGTGTTGTTTAAATGTCAAATGCTGATCAATGCACAGCCCAAGATATTTTTCCTGGATCAGGATTTGCAGATCGTTGTTTTCAATTTTTAAGGGTACATGAGGAGGAATTATTTTACGGGTTGAGCTTAAAATCATGTATCCTGTTTTTTTAACATTCATTGTTAAAACATTTGATTGGAGCCAACTGTTGATTTTTTCTAGGTCTCTTTGTGCATTTTCTAGTAAGATGTTTAAATCTTTACCCCAGTAGAAAATCGCTGTATCATCAGCATATAAAAAGATTTCACCATTTAAAATTAATTGCGAAATATCATTAATGTAAATTTGGAACAGTAGTGGACCTAGTATGGACCCCTGCGGAACTCCATAGTTTATTGGAACGTATTTGCTATTTTGATTGTTAATGCTAACGAATTGCTTTCTATTGCTAAGATATGATTTGAGTAGATTGAGAGCAGGACCAACTACACCAATTTTCTCGAGTTTCTTGAGAAGTATGTCATGACTAACTGTATCAAATGCTTTTTGAAGGTCAACTAATATAGATAAAATATAATTTCCACCATCAATGCCGCTTCTAAGTTTATTAATTAAGTCATTTATTGCTCCTAGTGTGTTCGATTTTTTCCTAAAGCCGTATTGTTTTTATATAAGATTTTTTTTTTAGCAGAAAATTGTTTAATCTTTCGTAAATTACGCGTTCAAAAATTTTAGATAAAATTGGTAAAATTGAGATGGGTCTATAGTTTGAGGTATTTGTTTTGGACCCACCTTTGTGAATTGGTATCACCTTAGCAATTTTACAACTATCGGGAAAAGTTCCCTCTTTTAAACATTGATTGATTAATTTTGTTAAAGTAGGTATCAATTCAGTGGAGAGACTTAGCACTGTCTTACATTTGAGTGAATCGTAACCAGCACTTGCATTTGGTTTTAGAGATTTTAATATTTGACTTATTTCTAACTCCGTAGTGGGCTGGAGATATAAAGATTCAATGCTGTCATGCTCTAACGTTATTTCATTGGCTGGATTGTGTTTGACTTTGCCATGTATATTAGCGGCTAGGGAGGAGCCAATGTTGCAAAAGAAATTGTTAAATTGGTCGCATATCTCTACATTGTTAGTGATTATTTTATCATTAACGATTAATTTATTACAAAAATTTCTTGAGGTGTAAGATTGGTTCTTAAGAATATTATTAATTAAGTTCCAAGTTTTTTTACTATTATTTTCGCATTTTTTAAAAAGATTACTGTAGTGAGTTTGTTTTAAGTTTCGTTTTTTTGTAGTGACATTATTTCTTATTTTTAAAAATTCTGCTTTTAATAAGGTATTATTTGGTTGTTTTTTTAGTTTCAGATGTAATTTATTCTTTTTATTGATTAATTTTATAAGGTCTTTGGTTATCCAGTCTGGGTTATTTATGTTTTTGGTTTTAATTTTAGTGGTACTATTAGAATTAATTTTGTTTTTCAAGTAGTTTACAAGATTGTCATAATTTAATACCGAGTTGTCATTCATATTTAGATGAAAGGGATTTTGCATGATATCATTCTTTAGATTATCAAGATTAATGTGTGTATATTTTTCGGACGATTTTAAAGATGTGCTTTTAACATATGTGTGAATTACGTCAAGGAGTAGTATATTGTGATCAGATATGGAATTATCACAGTTCGTTAGTGAGTATGATAGTTTTGTATCTGTGAGTACATGATCTATGATTGTGTTTGTATTTTCTGTGATGCGTGTGGCGTGTTTTTTGTTTATTTTGTTCAAAATAGCGTAATTATTAAATCTAATTGTATTCGTATATTTACAAGTATGTATATTGGTTGAGTCAAGCAGATTTATATTGAAGTCTCCAAATACAATACCTCTTTTATACGATTCTAGATGAGAGGATAGTGTTTCCAGGAAGTCTTTGAAAATAGTATTTGGTTTTTTATACACTAAACCTATTTTTAGATTGAGCTTGTTTACATGAAGCCATAGAAAGTTGTTGTCGGGGTCACTAGTGTTATTAATCATATTATATTCCAAAGAATCTTTTATAAATATAGAGACTCCGCCTCCAGCTCCCTGCGGCCGGCAAGATGCTTCATGTTTGTATCCTTCAAGGTTGACGTACTTTAGGTCCGCTTCTTTGAGCCAGGTCTCACACAGTAGGATAATGTTGAAGTTCGATTTTGTAGATTTAAGTAGACATTTGATGTCATCTAGTTTACCTTTCAGGCTTCTCACATTTAGGTACATAAAGGACATTGAGGTTTTTCCTTTTGACGTGCTCGGATGTTTGTGGCATGATATATTTTTAATTCTTATGTGGTTTTTTAGTTTTTCTGCAGTATTATTATGATCAGAAAGATTCTGGGTATGATTAAAGAATCCCAATTCTGAAGTGTCAGTTAGGGCGTTAGAGTCGTGGTTTGAAGTAGGTAAGTTTGATTTCAGGTCCTGTAATTTTGTTTGTAGTCCTCGTACATTTTGATGATGTATTAATATTTTTGTGTTTAGTTTTTTGGGTGCATTTTAACGATAGTGGGATTGTTATTTAGGTATTTAATTGTAATGTCCGTTTCACCAGAAGACTTCCTTTTTTCTAGTTCTTCTCTCAAATCTGTTAATTGTTTCCGTTGTAGAAAGGACTGGTCTTGGTAAATTCTGATATTATTTTTCAGAGTGTTTTTCTTTTTAAGAAGAATTTTCGGCCATTTGGCTTCCGGAAATTCAACTTTTATACTTCTGGGTTTGTCAGTTTTCGGAATACCCAATCTGTAGATTTTTAAGTCAAGGTTTTTTGTTGAGGCATCCATATCGGAGATAATTTTCTTAACTGATGCGATGTCACTATTTATTGACTCAGTCTGAGATAATGATGTATTCTCCGGAATATTGTGAATAATAATATTTTTATCTCGGTAACTTTGCTCTTTCATTTCCGCTAGGATTTCGCACACAGTTTGGGTTTGGGCTTGTGGGGAGCACACATTTGGAGTTGCACTTTTTAAAGCCGTTAACTCGCCTTCGAGGTTTGCCATTTTTACCGCCATTTGGGCGATGGTTCCTAATATGTCGTTAGTTCGAGGTATTATTTTCGCAATCTGTTCTTTTGTAAATTTATTATTAGGCTCCATTATCATGTTGGTCAGCAAGTTGACTGCGTCCTTTGCTAAGGAAATATACGCCTGGGCATCCATATTTATTAAAAAGTTGTAAAAATTTTACTTGCAGTTGATGTGGCTGGTGGGACTGCCTTGTTTCCGCTGCGCTTGTAGTAACCGCTATGAATGGTAGCGAGTAGGTACTCGTACCTCTGGCCAATACACTGCACTGTTTTTGCGGAGAGCGAGTGGTACCCACACCGTAGCGTATAACAATGTCACAAAAATTTGCTTATAGCGCTTGACGTTTTTGATTATTCGTTTTGGATTATTATGTGATTGTTAATCTTGAACTAAACAATGCGCTATGCTGACTTTAATATTTTAATACTTCAAGGAACGGAATTTACACTATAACTTTCGGTAAAAACTCTTTAAATTTTGTTTTTTTTGCAGGACAGAATATTATACGTGTGAACAGTACTGTAATTGTAGTTAGTTTAGTTAGGTTAGTAAAACCAAACGGTCATCCTGATTCTCGAATCCAAATAATTGTAATTTTTAACGTAAATCAACATTGATTTGTTCGATCATCGTTTTGCAATTATCACCTTTTTTTTCATTTCTAAAATATGGTTACTCGGACAGTATGTAAAACCACTCCAGGTCTGTCTCTTTTATTGCTCGGTGTAAGCAGAATATACCCTGCCATCACTTTATGTCATTCTATCGTACGCCCCCGGGCTACGGGGTTAGTTAAATCTAACGAATCTTTATAAACAACATTAAAACGAATGTTGTTATCATTTATTTTGCTGTACTTATGCATAACCTGTACGCGATAGGAGAGATCCTTAAAACATCCACCATCATAGGAGAGATCCTTAAAACATCCGCCACGATACGAGAAGTTCGTTATAATTACTTTATACTCTTAACTAAACGTTATTGAGTTGGTCGTGTGTCTTTTGGCATGAGAACCGCCCCTTTTGGTCATGTGTCATTAAATTTGGCATGAGAACTGCCCCTTTTGGTCGTGTGTCATTAAATTTGGCATGAGAACCGCCTCTTTTTGGTCGTGTGTCATAAAATTGTCATGAGAACCACCTTGTTTATAATTATGTGCTTGTATAATCTGTACACGAGACGTGAAGACGTAATAATACTTACCGTGATTCGTGTGAACGACATAATATTGGCCTTGCTATCTTCTTTAAGATGCATTGTATAACACTCTTTGACTTCTGTCTGTAATTGAGCTGTACCTTGTTTATAATTGTGTACTTATATAATTTGTGCACCAAACGTGAAGACGTTACAATACTCACCATGAATCGTGCGAACGAAATAATATCAACCCTTTTTGTGCGCACTACACAAAGTAGTCCACAACCTTTTTGCAAATTGTTCAACGACAATGCCCGTGGACTACCTGTTTTGCCACTTCTTTCTCTAAAGGAAAGAAGCCCAGGAATATCTACTATCTCAAAAGGACTAGCTTGTCAGCTTCACTGTCAGCTATGGGGCATAGTGCCGTGGGAGTTAATCGAATGGGCACAAAATCCACCAAACTCGTCGTCTGGGAAGCGAATAAAAGAAATCCCAGGATTGTGAAATTGGAGCGAGGGTCTATCTTTTCTCACAATCAAGGAGAAGTTTTAAGTGACCCCTAATCTTTCGTCAAATACACGCGAAGGACTAGTCTCCTTGGCGTAATGTGTATTCTTTTTCATATCATTTTTTTTCTTATGTAAAGAGTCAGGAAGCATGCTGGTGGATTACGTTTCATACTCACATAGAGTTTGAATTGGAAAATAGTCCAGTCCCTAGCAAGTTTCGTCACTCAATTCCCCTCCATCCATTTTCCCCTTCCCTCCCTCATGTTCTCATCATGCATGAAGTGGAAGATCCGTTGTTGTCCATATTTCGCCCTCACTTGGAGTTCGAATCGGTACCTAACCAGGCATAACGGGCCTTCTATTTCACTCTTGTCATATGTTTCATCTGTTCTTCATCCTGGTTTCAATGAGGCAGATTCATGAATATTGGACACGTATGTTATGCACTTGGCGTATCATCTGTCTCTTATCGACAACCTTTATCCATGAATCAGTTTCGCTGCCTTGCCGTGACTCGTTCACGACTTTGTGTCTTGTTGTTTGAAATTCTTCAAAAATGTTACCATTTTATGTTAACATAGGCCATGGAAGGCCGGTTGCTTTTCAACCAAGGTATTTTGTCACCCGGCAAAGCCAGGTTATCCTAACAAAGGATACCTTTGTATTCATTTTCAAAAATGTAATTGTACACTAGCTAGGAATCTCTCTCTCTCTCTCAATCTCTCTGGGTCACCGGGTTAAAACCTCGTTTGCTATTCTCTGAACACACTTTGTTTCTCTCCAAACTTTTCTTCATTGGTCTCTAGGCAGGTAAACTTCAAGAATTTTGCTTTAATAATAATTCCTCCCGGATTTAAAAAGAAGCCCAGAAGGATGTCTCCATCGGCAGCCAAGCTGAGCTTCACTTCCTAGCAGCCTTCGCTGTGGTTACAAGGTCCCCCGCCGCCATTTTCCACATATTTGTTCCTGAAAGCACAGACCATACCGCCCCTATGTATGTTGTCTTGTTGCGCCATTGCGAGCCGAGTTGTCCCGCTATATACAATGACACTCTGGACTACCTTTGGGCACGCTAGCCCCTGGGTTTTGTTCCTGCTCTCGCTACCAAGCCAGTTTTGCCGTCTCTTGCTCTGTCATACAGTGACGCACACCATGTCATGTGTAAACCATTATTACCTTGACTCTCCAGTATTCGCTGAATGCGCACCCTCACAAGTTATTCCGAGCTACATTATGCTTCGATAACCATTATACACGATCCGTGCCCACCATAATGGCACATTAGGATTCGTACTGGCATGTCTGCAGATCCTGGATTCTTCTCCTCAACGACCTTTGTAACCATAGCCCTCCGCACTGCAACCACAGTCTCCACTTCGTAACCTTCGACGTCTACGACAAAACAAAGTGTTTTTCTCCAAGGCCCTAGTGTACTCTTGAGTGTTATCTCAAATGGGTCAGATTACAGTGATAATGTAATCCCTTTAGAGTCTGTGAAATCACATCTCTTCACAATTCTTCGAAACTCTTCGAACCCCGTCAAAAACACGAACAAATCTACGCACCGCAAATTTAGCTTCCAGACCAATGAAACCCTAGAGTCACATTTTTTGTTCATAATTTTGTCTTTGTTTTCACATTTTCATAATTTTGTCCTTGTTTTCACATTTTCATAATTTTGTCCTTGTTTTCACATTTTCATAATTTTGTCTTTGTTTTCACATTTTCATAACCTTGTTTTTGTTCCTTCAATTGCATAAATATGTATGTTGTTTCACCCCTCATGTGATAACTGCCTGTTCCTCATATTTTATGTACCCCCTCCCTACCCTGACAAACATTGTACCTAGTTTTAAGATGTTAGTCAGCTCTCTCTCTGGTCAACAAATCTCTCTTTCAACTCCCGTGAGTAACGTAGAGGGTTCTTGCCCTATTGCTCCATTGCCACGTCGCTTTTTTTCCGAGCGCGGGGGGAGGTGTTACGATACACAAATACGCCCCTGCAAATTACTCGGCCCCCTCCTCCCAAGTTGTAGAGCACGCCACTGCGCAAACTACAGTTTCGCCCCCTCTCCGCTAGCTTCCCGGCGCGCTACCGGCGGCGGAACCCAAACAAGCCACCGTCGGCAGCGAGCCACCAACCGCCACTTACCCGTAGCTCCTGGTCTAGTAAGCACGCATGGCGTGGGGACCGTTCCGCGCTCATTCTAGAAGTTTCCACGCGGAAAACAATGGAACGTGTTTTGCTAAGTGTTACACTGCGACACCAAGAATGGCCGAACTCTTTTCCGACACGGAAGATTCAGGAGTCCAAACGCTCACTGTAAGTACCCAAGCTGTTTTCCCCCTTATTTGCGTGTGTTCGCAGTAAATTCACCGCGGAGATAAATAGCCCTTCCAGAGAGATTATAGAGACAGATTCCTCCTTTTTAGATATAACTGTTGTTGCTACCCTGAATTACTATGTATGCATTATTGTGATATTGTGTTTACGCAGGTGTTTTACCCAATATAACTGATGTTTACCCTGATTACTGGTTTCACTGCCTTCTCCCAGCCCGTAGAAATTTGAGCTTTATTTCAGGAAAGACCCACACACGCCTCACAGATCCTACCACCCTGGTGGTGAGGGCCTCTCCCGCTCTGCTGACTAAAACCTGAGCTAGTCTGTCGGCAGAATGTAGGGACCCCCATTTAGGTCCGCTAACATATGTTAAGGTATTAAGTATGTTAAAGTAATAAGTATGTTAAGGATTAAGTATGTTAAGGTATTAAGTATGATAAGGTATTAAGTATGTTAAGGTATTAAGTATGTTAATGTATTAAGTATGTTAAGGTATTAAGTACGTTAAAGTAATAAGTATGTTAAGGAATTAAGTATGTTAAGGTATTAAGTATGTTAAGGTATTAAGTATGTTAAGGTATTAAAGACACAAGTGATACATAAAAAAATGGTACATATTTTTCAGCAATCGCAGAGCATTTTTTTTGAATCCATATAAATTATCGGCAAAAATATCCACTTCAGCACACTCTATCTTATTATATAATCGACACATTTGGGTCAGAGGGCTAAAATAGGCAATATTATTTTTAAATGTGTTCAGGTAAAACATATTATGGCGTCTTAAACAATGGGAATTGGGAACATTTATATCACAATTGCTAAGACGCTAAGTGAAGTATCAAGATGGCCGTGAATTATTTTATGTAAACGTATTAGATCAGTCAATTGCCTTCTGATTTTAAGTGTATTAATTTTGAAGTATTCAAGTCACATGTCGTATGATCTAAGATGTTCTTGTAATCCACATTTAAAAGTTAGCATTTTTTTAACTGATTCTACAATATACCCTAAAATATATTCAGAATCTTAACGACGTAACGGTCGGATTCTCCCTAGCAGGCCTGGAGATTGGACCTTTCCGCCGCATTCATTATTAATTCTGAAGAACGTGTTACAAATATTTGAAATGTGTCTCCATGTTGTCCTCCCGAAGTTATTAATTCATCGTCTAGAAAAATAAAATCTGGTGCTTACCGCTAACTTTACACCAAGGTTCATAGAAAATTCGTTTAATAAAGTTAGCTTATCGAGGGGGTAGATCGGTGATTGGCTAAATATTCGTACAGGCCTTAAAGTCGCGCAACCGTCCCTCTTGCCAAATACATATTTTATGTTCCCAAATGTATCAAATAAAAAGTAAATTTAAATTTTGTCAAAGACCTTAACATACTTAATGCCTTAACAAACTTAATACCTTAACATACATAATACCTTATCACACTCAATACCTTAACATACTTAATACCTTAACATACTTAATACCTTATCACACTCAATACCTTAACATACTTATTACCTTAACATACCTACGTAATTATGTCTCTCGTCTTGCCTCTCTTTAATTGTCATTTGAGTAAACTTTGTATTTTTATAATTTTCTATTTCTAACTGTTTTTTGTTTTATTTTATCAAATTTTTATTTAAACTGTTTCAAAATTAGAAACATTCGTAATATCCTCAACATAAACGATATTAAAAAAGTATACTATGCTTTGTGTCAATCACAAATAGAGTACGGTATAACTGGATGGGGGTCTGCCTTGAGCACTCACACAGAGCGACTCAATATAGCCCAAAAAGGAGTACTAAAGACAATACTGAAAGTTCCGCTTAGAACTCCGACGGAAGAAATATTTAATAACTTTCAAGTCTTCAATGTAGAGAAACTTTATTCAAAAAATATTTTATTTAAACTGAAAAAAACCATATATGTATACTCCACTGCCCAACATAAATACTCAACCAGGTCAGTAAGCAATAACATCCTGGTTACTCCCAGTTTGAACACATCTTTTGGACAGAGAAATAATAAATTCCATGCTATAAAATTATACAATGCTCTACCAGATCAAATCAAAAATATAAAGGAAATGAATATATTTAAAACAAAAGTAAAAATATGGCTGAGAGATCAAAGTGATAATAAAATTACAAACATCATGAAGACGATATAAAGACAATCCATAACCAAATACAAATATTTTTAAAAACTACAGGCCACCTCAGAACAGGAAATCCTAGTGAGGAGGTCTGTGAAAAAAAAAAGAATCTATACTTATAATATACATCATACATACATGTACATACCTTGTTATTGAAATTAATAATAAATAAATAAATTAAATAAATTTAACCATTGTATAATTTGGCTGATTGATTTTACAAAAAATTTTACCTATTTTTCTTATTTGTATAATTAACCGAGTTTTTATAACTGGGTTGTTCTCACGTGTATGATAACAATCTTTAAAAACACAGTATAAATAAATAAATAAAAATAAAAAATATTGTCGTCTTAAGAAAAATATTCAATTGGTTGGTTGGCCTCAAAAAAAAGTTTTATGTGAAAAAGGTCGAGCAGCCTGTGCTCTTACAGCCAAGATATTTTATTTCCACAAACCACGCGTCTCTTGTCAGTTATGAACTAGACTCTACTGTAAGAACGAAAAATTATATGGGTTAAAGTATAGCATCTCCAACTTATGACGATATTTCTATTTTTTTTTTTTTACAGTGAATACCGCACAAGAATCTCAACTGCTCCCGTCTGGAGCCAGTGAGACTATGGCATCCCCAATTGGGGTATGTTGTGAGGCTGAAGGTATTGGAGAGGGGAAGTGGGTGGGGAAGAGGAAGGTTGGGAAGTACCTGGCTATTCAGATCTGGTCACTAAACACGGCTAAAGCCATTTTCAAGCAACGTTTCAATTCTGAATGGTGGTCTTACACCAGGGCGATACTGATAGTATCTTCCACTCTGGAACATGCCGCAAATATACTATATATTATTTTAAATGAATTAATTGTGAAATAACACAAATTAATCAAATAAAATGTATTTGCGCATGCCGGGTTCGAACCCGCGACCTCCGGATTGTGAGTCAAGAGTCTTACCCACTGGACTACGGAGGTCACATAGATAAATTTTCACATAGACGCATGGTTTATGGAAATGAAATATCTTGGCTGTAAGATGACCGGCTGCTCGATTTTTCTTTCACATAAAACTTATTTTTTCATTTGGGGACAAAATATCTAACTAAATAAATCGAAAGGCAAAAGCAAATATCTAGAGCGTGAGTGCGTTATTTTATTTGTTCATTCAAAAGAAGCCCGTTTAAAATATGATTTTTAAAGTAAAACTTCTTTACGCACGCTTGACTTGGGGAGTAAGCTGGTGAATGCGTGACGAGAGCGTTACGAAAAGTGTGATCGGGCGAGGCGAACGGTCGGGCCTTTACGCACGCTTGACTTGGGGAATAAGCTGATGAATGCGTGACGAGAGCCTTAGGGGCCATTCATTTATTACCAGGGCTGGGCAAAATACATGCATTGCTGTAATTGAAATACAAATTACAAAATACTTATACGCATGTATTTAAAATACGAAATACAAAATACTTTCAAGTCGTGTATTTGAAATACAAAATACAAAATACAGTATTTTAACCATTTTTTAATTTCAAATACAAAATACAAATTACAAAATACAAAATACATTTGGTTTTGGTAGAACCTTTGGTTGAAAAAAATTGTCGTAAGTGCCCTTATATAAGGGTGCGTTTCCATAGAAGCAAAGCTGAGCAGATTGAAACAGAGTCGTGCAAAAATTGATCAATCATTACTCAAAAGACACATCTCGTCTCCGCTCCACTTGTAAAATTTTGTGGTATAGGACTTAGGTGTTAGATAATAATAATTATTATTATAATAACACTAGCTGGTTCCCGGCATGCATTGCAATGCACATTCGAAGAAATAATTTTTTTATCCCTGCATGTCCTTTCCCGTGCGTCCACGTTCCCCTCCCACATCCCATTCCCCTCCCACATCCCATTCCCCTCCCGCGTTCCCCTGCCCCCTTCCCCACCTACCCATTCCCCTCTCCCACTCCCCGCCAACCCCCCTCCCGCGTTCCACATATTCAGTCCCAGTACATTCAGTTTCCGTACAACTCGGGTGCCAGCTATTACAATTTTTTATTTAAATTTTCATTTTTCACATATTACAAATATTAATTTTTGTATATTATAAGTACAAGCAATCAAATCTGGTGCCTAACGTAGGTACCTATTTAAAATATCTATAATAAAAAAACCATAGACAATTCTAAAAAAACAGCTGCCTGCTAAATTTAATTTCATAAAACGCGCGAACTGTGAAACGTGCGAAATTAAAATAGTCATCAAGTTTTCTGAAATTATCCAATTTTCTGCGTAATTTTCTTAATTTTTATTTCCGTAAGAACCTTCTACAAAGTATTAGAAAACTTTTAAAAAGATGAATGAAATAGGTAAAGTCGTTCTTAAGTTATGGCATGACCAAGGGAAACAATAACTCATTTTTATATACATAGATGACATTTGTATAGTGCAGTTTTGTGTTATTTCACTTCAAGTGCGCTCCACAGTAATTAACTTAAAAATAATCTAGTGTTCAGTCAAATTATTCTTATAGTGCTTGATCTATTACTATGATACAAAAATGGACAATACAAAGCATCGATAAGTTTAATATAATTTGATACAAAATGTACAATAACAGTGCTATTATAGCACAAGACAATAATAATAACTAGCATGACATAAAAAAAATGTACAGTACATTATAAAGCAATGATAAGAAAACTACAAATAATCATTAGAAAGAGTACTATACCACAGGACAATAGGACAATAGTACAGGATTCTAGCGTTTTTACTCTACCTATTATCTATGTTAATTTATTTTTCATTATCATTATTAAGATCGCTTAATGTATTTGAAAATATATTTTGAAGCCATGAGTAGGTATTTGAAATACAAATTACAAAATACCCCAGCAGCAGGTAATTGAAATACCAATTACAAAATACAATTTTAGGAAGTAATTGAAATACAAATACAAAATACGTATTTGTATTTCAAATACGTATTTCAAATACGTATTTCAAATACAAGTAATTCAAATACTGCCCAGCCCTGTTTATTACGTAAGACGATTTAGGAGGGGAGGGGGGTCAACCATGTCTTATTTTTTCGTACAAGGGGGTAGGAGGGAGTCTCGATAGTTCTTACGTAAGATCACAAAAATGTGCAATGTTAAAAATATACTTTGAAAAAGCGCGGGCAACCGCGCGACTGCCGAGGTTTGCTCGGATGCGTATAGGTAAATGATTTCCATTTCCATGGCAACGGACCCGCGCGAACAAACATTAAAACAAACCAAACGTGTATTAATTTTTTTCCTTTAGATTCATACGTAATAAATATTAAACAGGCGGGGAGGGGTCGGCCTATTCTTATTTTTTCTTATAATAGGGGGGAGGGTGTCGAAAACTAGCAAAATTCGCCTTACGTAATAAATTAATGGCCCCTTATGAAAATGTGATCGGGCGAGGCGAACGGAAGTTGAGAGGGAGATAAGTTAGTGAAGTTTTACTTCAGTCGTGTGATCTAAAGCACACTCGTTTTTTTTTAAATTAAATTGTTGGACCCAATCCGTCTACTAACGTCCAAACCGACGGAGATTCAAATTATGTTTAAATTGCTCTTAAAACATAATATTTTAAATTGCACCATAAAAGAGTAATTTCTTCTAAAATCAATTATTCTAATTTTAGTACGTACGTACGTAGGTCATCAATTTTTCGGTAGCGGTTGCCAGTTCTACCATAAACTTTCTTACCCGAGGCAAACAATTAAATATATAATAGGTAATTTTATTATTTTACAATCCCTAATGTTCACGATGTGCAGTAGAGGCATACTTTTTTCGTGAATACCGCATAAGAGTTCTAACGCGCCTGGAGCCAGTGAGACCCAATCAGGGTATAATGTAAGGCAGGGGAAGGAGATGGGGAAGAGAAAGGTGAGGTAGTACCTGGCAATTCAGATCTAGTCACCAACCACGGCTAAAACCATTTTAAGCAACGTTTCAATTCTGAATGGTTATCTTACACGAGGGCGGTACTGAGAATATCTTCCATTCTGGATCGTGCCACAAATTTACTATGTATTATTTTAAAATTATTTTGAAATAACACAAATCAATCACTTCTTCTAACACAGCAAACTTATTTTGTGGCACCATTTTGATTTAAATTAATAAATTATATTTAAATTAATAAATTTATTAATTTAAAACAAATCAATCAAATAAAATTTACTTTCATATGCTGGGACTTGAGCCTGCGACCTCCGAATCGCTAGTCGAAAGCCTTACCCCACGACCACGGAGGCCTACGAAAGGAAACAAAACATGTTAGTTATTTGTTGATGAAAGCCTTACCCCACGACCACGGAGGCCTACGAAAGGAAACAAAACATGTTTCCAACGTTTTCGTTCTGGAAATTTCGACCCGCAGAACAAGCCCCGTGGACGGCCGGAGACCAAAGTTGATAATGAAGAATTGAAGGCTACTGTGGAAGTGGATCCATCGCAAACCACGTCCGAGTTAGCTGCAGGCTGCGATGTTAGTGATAAAACTGTTTTAATCCACTTGAAGCAAATTGGGAAGGTGAAAAAGCTTGAAAGGTGGGTACTTCACGAATTGAGAGAAGCAGATCCCTGGGGCGTGTGTATGGTGAAACCATGAATGATTGTGTGAGAAGTGTGGAATCACAAGGAATCGCAAGGAATCCAAGGCTAATCTTAAACGTAATACTTAAAAAACATAAACTAACCGATACAGACAAAATATGTAAAAGTTGTGACGTACTAGACATATGCCAATTATATGCTAAAACACTACTAAACTACATTTTTGACCAAAAAAACACACTCCAACAAACACAAATTATCACTAATAGACCGGTTAGACAAGCGTACAAAGAAAACTTCGACGGTAAACACTACCTTTGGACAAAGACACCATAAATATCATGCTATAAAAGCATTCAACAGTCTTTCACTTGAAACAAAAATTGAGGAAAGCAAAAATAAGTTCAGACACAAAATAAAATAAAATGGATTAAAGAACAAAAAAGATAATATTATTAAAATTTTATAATATAAAATAATAAAACATATACACGCAACACACAAAACCAATATAAAACACGCAACACTCACAAACACATAAATCATAATACGAGTATATGCCGTTTTAATTTTTTTTTTTTTTTTGGTTTGTTAATTTATTGTTTGGCAATATTACTGGATTAAATGTACTATGAAATATTGTATGATGATGTACTATGAAATATTGAAATAATGTATCAACAATAAAAAATAAAAATGTTAGCGTAGCTTAGATGTTTTGGGCATTTAGAGCGAATGAACGTAGAAAGAAGTGCAAGGAGAACATATTACGTGAATGTGCAGATGAAATCGAGAACGATCGAACAGGACGGAGCACGATCGGATGAACCAAATTTCGGACTTTACGATCTTGAGTCGGGCCATGTCAAGAGTCAAAATAAGAGAAGGGTATGTAAGTAAGATAAAATGTGTGAATATAGGGATGAAACAAGGAGTATGTTCCAAGACCAACCTGTTTGGTGGTTCATCCTATCTGCCTGCCCCTGCGAGGAAATGGCGTGATAGGCCCGCAGATACTTTAATAGTACTAGTAGTTAGTTAGTTAACCATTCAAAAATCCTTTTGTTTTTCTAAAGAACGTCTAATTTTCTACAGCTGTATAAAAGTATCATGCCAAACTAAAGATTTTGACAATGCAGAAGCGAAGGGTTTCCAAAAAATAACCAATAAATCCATTTGGACGACCAAGAATTCCAACAAATTGCACATCAATATTAATTTATTCCTTACAGACAGCGTTACAGACCTTATAATGTTTCAGTTTTGGAGGCAAGCATAATGAATTGCCTACATACTGGACAACATTGTTTTACAAAATTCAAATAACTAATGAAAATCTAATTACCTCATTACTGCGTCGTTTTTTCATGACCCAATTTTATTTTTAGTCATTTATAGTCATTTAAAAAGTGATCAGTTTCATTAATTTTGCTCTTGCATTTAGGATCCTACAATGATCTGGTATTGTACGGTGGCTCGCGTGTAGGTTAGCTGCAACATTGTTGCTAATAACTTAGGTACTAATAGAATTCTAATTACATTCATTTGCTGCGTCGTGAGTCCAAGCCTTTTCAATAATTGCACTATTTCAAATCTCAGTTTACTATTAAATCGTATATTTACTAGTATAATTTCGTAAATATTGTTAAGTGTATATATGTATGTGAAAGCCTAAATGGGCGTAAATAAATAAATAAATAAATTAAATAAATAAAAACTTAGTATTTTCACTTTCAACGAGAGATGTCTAGCATCTCTTTTGAATTATTTGTTATTAACATTTCGCGAACCGAAATCATTGAAATATTTTTTGAAGTGAAAACTTCTTTAGCACCGTCGCGTCGTGATTTGAAACTCGATGAAACGAAAAAGCGACACTTAAAAGAGACAAGCACATACAGCTATAGGATTTAACCTGGGAGAGAATGAGATAGAATAATCGGTCTCCTCTTTGTGCGGTGCTTCATAGCCTGCCCACTCTTGTCTACTTTAGTTTTCTGAATGTTTCACTTCTACCGCGTGTGAACTACATACTTGTATTTTTTTATTACCAATCGTTGATCACGTGTTATTTATTTAAAAAATGTATGTTGAATTTACATTTGTTATTATTAAATAGGCTATAGACAATTTACAGAAGTCATAATATTTATTATTCTCGAAATAGGTACTAGGAGTATGTATGCCAATTTTAAAGTAAATAATACGCAGAATTCATGCGTTTATAAATTTAACTTAAATAATTTCTCCTGTAGATTTAACCACAAAAGAAATAGACAGACGTATTGGAAATGCTTGGAAACAATATTGGGGTTATAAAGAAATAATGAAAAACGGTGAAACTAGGATAACTATTAAACGGAAGCTTTTTGATACCTGCATACTTCCTGTACTTACTTATGGTTACCAAACTTGGGCACTCACAAAAAATCACAATAAGAAACTCGAAACTTGCCAAAACTCCATGGAAAGAAGTATGTTAGGGAAAAGATAGTTCGATAGAATAAAAATCGAAACCATTAAAAAACAAGCAAGAACAAAAGATGTCACAAAAACAATAAAAAGCTAAAGTGGAAGTGGTCAGGCCATACAATCAGAGGAAGTGAAAAATGGTCTAAATTAGTCATGAACTGGTTCACAAGTGACAAGAAGAGAAAACGAGGTAGACCATTTAGACGGTGGGTTGACGACATCAAAGCCATAGCAGGTGGTACATGGACAAGAGTGGCTATTGGTAGAGAGAAATGGCGACAGTTGGAGGAGGCCTTTGTCAACTAGTGACATACAGACAGGGAGTCGATGCTGGATAAGTGTTATAAATAATGTAACGTAATTTACTGTCTGAATAAAGGCTATTATTATTATTATTATTATATTTTTCATGATTTCTAAGAATATGGGATAGACGTTTAAGTGTAGGTGCATTCAATGGCCCTCTTAACAATATAAACAGTTTATACAACTCCATATTCAAATTCGGAGGAATGATTTTTTTGATGGGTCTAGGTTTTTTTTTTTAAAGAATAGATATACATATTAAAATCAACAAACAAGTCCTGCTAAGCCAATTGAATTGGCTTGTCAACAGGTGCTTATATTTTAGTTACATATAGATTTTTTTCATTTAAAATTTACATCTTATATATACAGATTCAACATTTTTTCATACATATCAATTATCAATATAAATATTTTTTTCCGACAGCCAATTTTTCACCATATATTTAACCTTATTCATAGAATTACATTGCTTTATAGTATCAGGTAATAAATTAAATATCTTCGGTATGATGTATTCAAACGTTCTCCGTCCGTACTTATTGTTAAATTTCGGAACTATTACCCCGTCGTTGCGCGTGAATCTAGTGCTGTATTTATGTTCTAATTTCTCTTTATGCTGCTGGATAAATATATGTTGAATTATAATATTGTGCCATAGTATTGCCTTAACCGGTAAAATTTTGGCACTCTGAAACAGCAATGGTGTATTATGTCTCTGTTTGTCTATCTTGGACTTGTTTCAGATTGGTTATAGTAGATAGTATTTCCCCATATTGTTAATCCATATCTTACGATAGATTCTGCCAGTGACATATAAATTATTTTAAGCGTTTCAATTGACAGGAAAAAATTTAAAGTGTATATTCTGCCAGCAATTGATCTGAGTCTTTTACAAGTTTTTTTTATATGTTTTTCCCATTTAAAAAAAACAATCTACTGTAACACCAAGATACACGTATTCCGTAACTAATTCTAAGCTTTCACATTTACAATTAGTTGGAATATTTTTATGGATGCAATTAAAATTATGAGAAATAATATTAGGATCTTATATGTATTACTTTGGTTTTTTTAGCATTAATTAATAGTATTGCATCATGTGACCATTTACAAAGTTGATTAAAGTCAATTTGCATGAGTTCAATTGCAATTTTTATATCTTTATGTGATATGACCAATGCCAAATCCAAATAGGGTGCTCAGAAATTCCGGACGCTGGACGCGAATTTCAATTATTATGGGTGCATATGAAATGTTCATATACTTAATTTAAAAAATAAATTTAATACAGCAAATAAATTTACTTTTTTGCAACATTCATGCTTAACCCCTTTCGCAAGATTATTATTTTTTATGCGGGTTTGTATGTATTCCTTATCAATTCTTTAAATTATTATATTATTAAATATAATTGACAATTACTTGTGCGGTGCGGTGGTTGGAAAGCCGGAGCGGTTTGAGGTTAATGGGAAGTTATATAAAATGGCTTATTTATTGATAAATATGATTTGATGTTATATGATATTTATTTATGATGCCTCTGAAAGGGACATTCCGCCACGGTGAATATTCTTTGAGTGCTTTCCCAGGCTGAATTTTAATACTTTATTATTCGCATTCCGGTCATCAAAATGAGTTATTTAATGTATCTCGGTACTTATTATTTTTTTTAGTATCGAGGTTTATTCACTGACTTATACCTATTTTTTTAATGCGTTTTACAGATTGTTGAAATCCTAATTACAATACACATGACATAATTTACATAACTTTAAATAAAAAGGATTGAAAAAATTACAATAATATATTTTAGAGTTCTTGCCTAAGATGACTCATGAAATCTTCAAGGACAATATTTAAAAATTGTCAAGAGATCTAGAGATATCATTTTTTTTACATGAATACCGCACAAGAGTCCTAACTGCTCCCATCTGGAGTCAGTGGGACTATGGCATCCCCAATTGGGGGATGTTGTGAGGCTGAAGGCAGTGGGGAGGGGAAGGAGATAGGGAAGAGGAAGGTGGGGAAGTACCTGGCTATTCAGATCTGGTCACCAAACACGGCAGAAGCCATTTCAAGCAACGTTTCAATTCTGAATGGTGGTCTTACACCAGGGCGATACTGAGAGTATCTTCCACTCTGGAACGTGCCACAAATATACTATATTTTATTTTTAATGAATAAATTGTGAAATACAGACAAATTAATCAAATAAAATTTATTTGCCACGCCGGGATGCGTATTTACAATCCCTACCGCGTTTCAGTCGCTTTAAATTTTCAATACCAAAATTTAAATATTTAGAAATAAAATTATTAATTTCTAATATACACATCAGAAAGATTATTTCATCTAGATTTTAGAACAATTTTTGTTTTTGCAATGTGATAAAAAATAATCAATATAGAGGTATATTTAAAATGTAAATTGTCTTTACCGCGACTGAATCGGTATAGGTTTTGTAAATACGCCGCCGGGATTCGATCCCGCGACTTTCGGAGTGCGAGTCAAGCCCTTACCGCTGCACCACGCCGGCGCCGTCAAAGCCGGCCGTCATTTAGCAGCACCTTACCTCAGGTCATGTTATGCTGGGCCAGAACGTCCGTTCTACCAATGTGCAATATATAGTAAGTCGTGGTGTCGGCAGTGGCGGTATTTGTTCAGTACGAACAGTTTTAGCATTCCAGAGAGTATGGGCTGTAAATATATATATATATATATTTTTATATTGTTACCGTAAGGATCTCATTCCTCCAAGATTGGAGACTTTACTCCTTATAGCGCAGTGAAAAATCATGGGATTTTTTTTAATATGAATACTTCACAAGAGTCCCAGCTGCTCCCGTCTGTAGCATGGCGTCCCCAATTGGGGTATGTTATGAGCAGTGGCGGCTCACGACTTTTGGGTATGCTAGAGAGCTGAAATAAAAAATGGCATTATTGATGTTGTTGTAGCCGAAAAAAAAAAGAAAAGTTTTTGTATGAAAAATTTCAGGAAATTGCGGTTTGGCCGTGTACCACACGGATTTCCTGAAAAATTTTCATACAAAAAAACGATTTAAAAAAAGAAATTTTTTGCCTACGACAACATCTACAATGCCATATTTTTAATATTAGCATCCTAGCACACCCAATGCAATATCGTCAGCAAACCTTATCATATCCACCTTTTGCCCGTGTATCTTTACACCTTTTCTGTGACTCATTCTCTCTCTCAAGTCGTCAATCGCACTTTGTATATAAGCGTTAAAAAGAACAGGTGACAGAGAGCATCCCTGTCTCACCCCTTGTCTTATACTGGCTTCTTTTGTATCATTGTCACATCTAATTATAGCGGCCTCATTCTTGTATAGCGCCTGGATTATTCGTCTATCTCTATATTTGATATCAATTCTCTTCAGAATCTCGAAGAGTCTTTTCCATTCTACTTTATCGAAAGCCTTTTCCAGGTCTATGAATGCGATGAATGTGTTTTGGTTTCTTTTTATTCTTTTTTCAAGTAGTATTCGTAGCGACAATATTGCTTCTCTGGTTCCTACACCTCTTCTAAAGCCATACTGATCTCCGGAAAGGATGTTCTCTACTTTTGGTTCGATTCTTTTTAGAATGATATTAGTCAATATTTTTGAGGCATGAGATATTAGGCTAAGAGTTCTGTGTTGTTCACATTTCGTCGTGCCTGCTTTCTTTGGTAATGTAACAATTAGGCATTTCTCGAAATCCTCTGGTATCTTTCCAGTCTTATACATTGTCTGTATCATTTTAAACAGGGCATCTATAGTTCCTTTTCCTGCTGGTTTAATTAGTTCAGCCGGAACGTCATCGATTCCGGGTGCTTTCCCGTTTTTGAGGTTTTTCAGTGCGAGATCAAACTCTTCTCTAGTGATGGGATCTCCTGAAAGCGAAGAAGAACTGCAAGAGGCCTTAACAACCATGCAAAGCATTCTCCAAAATAACTATAACATGAAGATAAATAAAGACAAAACAAAGCTGCTGACTGTAGGCCGAACGCAACATCAGATGCGAATAGAGATGTCAGGAGTTCCACTAAAGAACACCAAGGAGTTTGTCTATCTCGGGAGCAAAATTACATGGGACGGTCGGTCTAAGAGCGATGTCGACAGCCGTATACACCAGGCTAGGCTTGCTTTCAATAAAAGGTCGAAAATAATTGAATCAAATAATATAGACCTAAAGCTGAGAATACTCCTCATCAAGACCTATGTATGGAGTATCTTGATGTACGGCTGTGAAACATGGTGCCTATCCAAAAGAGATAAACGGAGACTAGAGGCCTTTGAGATGTGGTCCTATAGAAAACTATTAGGAATTTCCTGGAGAGACCACATTACAAATGAGGAGGTTCTCCAAAGAATCGAAGGAGGAAGGCACCTGCTCAGGACCTTGTCCGAAAGGCGTGCAAGATGGATCGGCCATGTAATACGACAAGAAGGCCTCTTGCATTCCATAATGGAGGGTATGACCGAGGGGACAAACTCTAGGGGACGCCCACGCCGAGAGTACCTGGAGGACCTGCTGGTGGACGTGCGCTGCTTATCATATGCAGACCTCAAAAGAGCCGCACAAGACAGGGAAGAATGGAAGAGGAAACTAAAGGAAATTGCTGCAAACCAATCCCAGGATTGAAACCAGAGAGAGAGAGCACACCCAAAAGTCACGAGCCGCCACTGGTTGGGAGGCTGAAGGTAGTGGGAAGGGGAAGGAGATGGGGAAAAATAAGTAGGGAAATACCTGGCTATTCAGATCTAATTATCAAACACGGTTAACGTCATTTCAAGCAACGTTTCAATTCTGAATGGTGGTCTTACACCAGGGCGATACTAAGAGTATCTTCGACTCTGGGACATGCCGCAAGTATACTATATATCATTTTTAATTAATTAATTGTGAAATAACACAAATTAATCAAATAAAATTTATTTGCGCGCGTCGGGATTTGAAACCGCGATCTTCGGATTGCGAGCCAAGAGCCTTACCCTTCGACAACGAAGGCCCTCAAATATGCTAGGCCAAAACGTCCGTTCTGCCAATGTGGAATATAGAGCAAGTCGTGGTGTCGGCATTGGCGGTAGTGGTTCGTTTACAATTTTAGCATTCCAGAAGGTATGGGCTGTCAATACATTTTTTTATGTAGTTTTCGTAGGCGTCCCATTCCTTCAAGATTGAAGACTTTACTCTAATATCACAGTGTAAAATCATGGGATATTATAATTGTAGGATTTGTGAAGGTGAGCGTATTTATAGAATAATATTTGCTTTAAAAAAATAATTAGAAAGAATTTACCTTTTGAATGAATACTGTTAGGGCTCATGCAGAAACTGAAATGAAACCAGTTGTCGTCGCAATCGCAATCAACCTCCCGAACAAAATCGTTTTTTTCTGATCTGACATATCGCAGATTACTCGAAAACTTGACAGTTCGTGAGCCGCTACCATGGCAACCTGTTAACAATGCAACTGAAACGCGACTGCCGCATGACCAGCAGTGATTCCGATTGCGTCAGCAACTGTTTTTTTTCAGTTTCTCCATGAGCGAAGGCACTTAGTGAACTTTAAAATTCCGATTCAGAACTGTTAATTTTTAGCCTGTCAAAATTGTAATAAAAGAAATACGAATTTCAAACATAGTATTACATATCTTAACATGCAAAAATGAATGTTTCTTTGTTTGCCCCATGCAAAAATGAATGTTTCTAATGCGTTCCTAAACCACTGATCCGACTACGATGAAACTTTGATGATTTGATGTCCGCATACCCGCGAAGGTTTTTAAATATGCTGGTGAACTCTGGCGTTCTTAAATTTGTATTTAAAAAATGCGAAAGGTAGCGCGCGAGCTATTTCAAAAATGAATTTATGTAGTCGGGGAAGGGTAGACGGAAGGGAAATGGGGATGAATGGGAAAGGACACGCAGGGAGAAAAATCTTCTTTATTTAAGTGGCACTGCAACGCATTCCGGGAACTCGCTAGTTATTGATAAAATAAAATTTTGTAGGTACCTACTTTATCGCTTGGTTCTCACAATCAGTTTTAATTTTGAAAATTAATAGTTTATTGAACGTGAATAATTCTATGCATTACATTACTTTACGCAGGAATAAGCACACGAGAATATTTCACATTATCACAGACAATCTAAATTTGAGTATTTTCAGCACAAAATGGAGAACGTCCATCACTTTTCTAAGATTTTCCGATTCTTATCGCTTTATTTGGTAAAAAAAAACTTTAACAAACGTATATATTTTGTGGGATCGTTATCGAGATAACGGACGTGATCTCCTGTAAGATTTGCGTGATGTATTTGCTTTTTCTATGTACAACGTACATTAAATGAATAAATAATCGTGCATACTTGCAGGAATCGTATTTAAAACGAACTAAACTAAAATATTATGTGACAGTAAATATTATGTAAAAATCACACAAATCTGATAGGAGATCACGTCGGTTATCTCGATAATGATCACACAAAAGATATAGAATCGCTCGGTTGGATGTAAATACTTTGACAGTCGAAAAAAACAAATAAAAAATGGCTGCTTTGTTTCTCTTTTGGCCGCCAGCAGTATTCGATAATACAGTTGTAAAATATTTAATTGTTTAGTAGGTGCTTCAAGTTATTTCCGGTAGTAAACCTCGACACAATCCCCCACAGCGCGAAGTGAACAAACACATCTCGCCAACAAAACTGTGCACTAAACGACTAAACGCCAAACTAAAAGTTGCATAATGCCCAGTAAAACGAATAAAGCGGAATAACGATAGGCTTTAACTGCGGTAACTATCTTTGTGGTATCTAACCGCGCACCTATTATTACGATTTACGCCTTACGAGTTTTTCCCCAGTAATAGATAGATGCCTCTAAGGAGCCAATCATTTAAAACTCCGAAGCACGAGTCTTTACTTAGAGAGAACGTTAACCAACGGCTTCCCCTGTTTGATTATAACGTTAGGACGAGCGGCGATACAGTTTAAGATACGGCGTTAGAGAGGCTGGATGTTCAGAATGAATCTGCCAAACGCAGGGGATATAAGTTAAATACCGGTGATTCCTAAAGCGGTGAAATCGCCCTCCAGGTCTCTAAAGAGATCCAGAGGGCGAGGGGGCAACAAGAAAGAGGTCAAAATATGACATAAAAATGTATCCAAAATATTGAACGTATCAACTGTTTCTAGAGGTTCCGCGGCTTTTGGTTTTAGGCAATTCACCCTGAAAAGAGTGCTTTCATACCGCGACAAAATATCCTACGGACGAAACATCTTCCAATAAAATATCTACTAAAACCTAACCTTAACGTGTGAAAAAAAATATTTATTCTATAAAACCAACAAAATTTATAAAAAATAACAAAGCATGTTAACTACTTCTTGGAACTTCTCGTTCGGCTGACTTCGAGTGAGTTCGTGACTCGTATGTCACCCGCCATCTTCAGCAAAATACTCAATTAATGAGATCCTTCCTTTAAGTATTGATTATTGACAAATGTTTATTCCAAGAAGTAGTTAACATGTTTGTTAATTTTGATTTGTTTTATAGCAGTAATATCAATAAAAAAAATTTTACATACTTCAATTATTGTTTTTTATTTTATTTAAAAAGTATAAAAAGAATTTTGTGATTGTAAACGCAATAACAATTAAAATTCTTCCTGTAAATTATTAGTGTTGATTATTGATAAATTTTTGTTCCTTGAAGTAATTAACAAGTTTATTTAATTTTACATGTGTTAACTGTCTGAATAAGTGAAAAAAATAAGCCAAATAACACTTAACAATCGATTTTAAACATGTCACAAAAAGTTTCAAAAAGACACTGAAGATTCGGTTTCAGTGGAAAGTCCTGTTTCGGTCGGACCAAAGATATTGGATTGAAATATAAGTAGATGTGCTATCTGCGGTTTTTACTATGTAGGACTGCGCTTCCGGGTGTCGCCGATATTGTTTACCAATTAACAAATAAACTAAATGAACGAATAATTAACGAATAAACAAAACAAACGTTAAACTAATTGGACGAATTCTTTCCGTATTCAAAAAATATTGTTAACCAATACTAATGCACATCTTCAAAAAATCGACGAAATGAACAAATTATTTTTGTATGCAAACTGCTCTAATTAGGGCGTAGTCCGGCGACAGTTGCGCGGACACCATAGCATATCTCTTTTGTATTAGAATATCTTTGGGTCGGACACTACAAAAAATAGATCAAATTCAATGCCGAAGATTTTTTTTCTGCACAATGCATTGAGAGCTTATGAAAATAGTGTTTTCGACCCCTGACAAGGACCAGAACACTAGAAGGAGGTTCTTATTTATATTCCAAATAGTTATAACTCATTTTAAACTCCTCTAATAAAGAACCCGCCTCTCTTTCTTTTTTTACTACCTCATTATATTTAAGTCTAAATTTAATTGTCCGCGCTTCGATTCTTTACGGGTTAATTATTTTAGTTTATGTCTTTGCTTTTAACTGCCTTGTTTAATCTGAATTCATTCGGTTTAATTTCGGTGATCGTGTAACTAAATACATAATTATATTAGTAGCACAGACCCCTGAAAAATTACAGGATTTTATAAGTGTAGGATTTTGAAATTAAAAATTTACCTTTAGAATTTTAATGAACGTGAAAAATTACGACCTCTATCCAATGATATAAAAAATATTATCTGTCAAACATTTAAACAAAAGAAATACTGTACAGATTCCTCAATATAAGGGATAGGTACATAGATTTAGTAGAAAGTATACAGAATAAATTTTCGAAACATTTACTTAAGAAATATAACAAAACTACAAATAACATGTTAAGTTTACAAAAAAAGGCACGTTGTCAGATCTGTTGTTTCTAAACTAACCTAACCTAACCTAACCTAACCTAACCTAACCTAACCTAACCTAACCTAACCTAACCTAACCTAACCTAACCTAACCTGCTAAATAATAAAATAGATAGTCCTGAATTGCTATCCACTATTGGTTTAAATGTCCCAATGAGGCGTACCAGGCACACTTCTCTTTTTTATATTGAAACAACACTAATGCAGCAAGTAACTCACCAATTACTCGCGCAATCACAACTTATACCCACTACGAAAAATTAATACACTTAGATATTTTCCTTGATTCCTTGCTAACATACAAAACTAATTTATTAAATTTCTTGGCGTGATATAAATACAAATTATAAATTTTAAAACTACTTACACAACCTTTCACTAAACCTTAATCGGTCAATTACAATTAGTGATGTTGTAATTCTTGATTTTAAAATGTATCTTTTTCTCTCGTAAGATCATCTTCTTACGAGAGATGGGAAGGCTGATAGAGATATTGAAAGAAGGGTGAATGCAGGTAACTCTATTAATGGAGGACTGAACGCCGTTGGCACCAACAAAAAACTGTCCAAAGACACGAAACTAGCCGTTCATAATGGAGTACTGGTACCTACCCTGATGTATGGCAGTGAGACATGGAACTGGCAGAGGAAGGATGAAAGTAGACTGAACGCTGTAGAAATGAGATCCCTGAGGCGTACGTGTGGTAAAACCATGTATGATCGTGTGAGAAATGTGGAAATCCGCAAAGAATGCAAGGCTGATGTAAGCGTAATGAGTAAGATCAAGAAAGGAATGCTCCGATGGTTTGGGCATGTAGAGCGAATGAACGAGGAAAAGAGTGTAAGGAGAATATATGACGCAAATGTGAATGGTAGTAGAAGTCGAGGACGCCCAAGAAAGACATGGCACGACCAAGTGAATCAGATACTTGAGTCGGGCCATGTCAAGAGTCAGAATAATAGAAGAGAATGTATTAGACGTTGTATGAATGTAAACGAGGCAAGGAATGTGTGCCAAGACCGGGATGTTTGGCGGTCCGTTCTCTCTGCCCACCCCTACGGGGAAACGGCGTGATGGTTAGTTAGTTAGTTAGTTATCTTTTTCTCCCCCCCCCCCCCCCAACCCCCTTTTTTCTTTTTCCTTTTTTCTTTATTTTTATTATTATTACTTGTTCATTCGTTAATTAAGTTTTAAAACCCGTTCACATGTCAGGCGAAACTACCAAATGACATTCTATGGACTTACGTAATAGGTAAATAACCATGTAAAAATTTAATACTTTGTGACATGTATTTTAATGTACTGTGTATGTCTTAATAAACAAATAAATGCGCATTTCAAATTAATAAACAGAATTAATAAAGCAAAATTACTAAATTAAAAATATACAACCAACCAAGTTCTTTCAAAAAGATTTATTTATTAATAAAATAATTTTTATAAGTATGTACCTAACTTATCGCTTATCCGAAACGATTTACAAATTCCAATACTGAAAAATACAAAATCAATGAACTTGAGTCATTTTACGCATTACGCAGGAATACAATATCAAATCACACAACAGACAACCGACATTAGTCTTTAATTATTTTAATTTCGCAGAAAGGTAATACTTAAGAAACATAGACTTAACTGATACAGACCAAATATTCAACCGTTGTGACGTACTAGACATGCGACAATTATACGTTAAATCGCTACTAAATTACATTTTTGACCAAAAAAACAACCTTCAACACAAAATATCACAAACAGACCAGTTAGACAAGCATACAAAGAAAACTTAAAAACACCGACGGTAAATACAAGCTTTGGACAAAGACACTACCAATATCACGCTATAAAAGCATTCAACAGTCTAACACTTGAAAATAAAATTGACGAAAACAAAAATAAATTCCGACACAAAATTACAAAATGGATTAAAGACCAAAATAGACAATACTACCAAAATATCATAGCATAAAATAAAATAAACATACAAGTAACACACAAAACCAATATAAAACACAAACACCCACAAACACACAACGCTTATTAAAAATATCGTTTTTAACCTTATATAATATTACTAGCTGATCCGGCGAACTTCGTACCGCCTCAGAATCAAAAACTGTTGTCAACTTATTAGCTGAATTGATCTAAATTTTTTCTCCCAGCGTATACCATACCTTGATCTAAATTGTTTCTCCCTGCGTATCCTTTCCCCTCTCGCGTTCCCTCTCCCTCTCCTCACTCCACTTCTCCCCTTCCCCCGTCCCGCTAACCCCCCTCCCCCCTCCCCCCCCCCCCTCCCCCCTCCCACCTCCCCCGTTCACAGTTCAATATTATACCCCTTACAATATTGCTGCAGTTCTTTCAAAATAGGAGAATTCGTTCCATACAAAATATATGGGGAAAATAATTTTCTTCGGAGTGGAACACCCTTTACTTTTAGGGGTATGAAAAATAGATGTTGGTCGATTCTCAGACCTACCAGATAAGCACACAAAATTTCATCAAAATTGGTCCAGCCGTTTCGGAGGAGTATGGTAACAAACACCGTGACACGAGAATTTTATAAATTAGATTTATTTTTAAATTTACGTTAATTTTAAATGTCTACTTTTAAAGTTTTATTTATTTAATCGTATGTTTTTTTTTTAAACTTTTTTCCGTTTTTTCACCAATATTATACATATATATTTATTTATATGTATTTATTTATATGTATTTATATATATTTATTTATATGTATTGTGTATAATTTTGTATATGAAATGGAGGCCTCAGCACGGATAAACCACCCAGTGAGGCCAACATCATTGAATTGTGTATAAAATGTAAATATATTGCATAAATAATATAACCTTGCAAAATGAATTAACAATTTAGTGAAAAAGTGAAGAGGAAGACTGTTTTAAGTCTAAGCTAAGTCACCAAACGTAGCAAACCACTTGAGGTGACCTATGGCAGAGGTGTTGGTTATCCAATAAACGGTTCCCGGGACATCAGTCTCCCAAATAATAAATTATAGATACCACTGATTGAAAGTAGTTTTCTTCTTTGTGATAAACACTAGAAATAAATTGTTCAACTAGCTGTGAACAGATCAGGTGATCTAACAGGTACCTACTACTGATAAATGCGTCAACCTTCATTCTTTTTTAATAGTTCTGATTAATGATTTCTGTTTCGGTACTGTCGTCTAGTACTATGACAACCACTCCTAAAATTATTCTCAATGGTAGGACTATATCAATATATCGATCACGGAAATTTGAAATACTATAAAGGACAAAATGTCAATTGTTCAGGAGAGTGAAAAGAAAGTTTTTTATGTTTTCAATTCAAAATATCATATCTTCTGTTTCTGTAGACCAGTGTTTTTCAATCTGTGGGTGCAATCGGGGGGTGCCGGCAAAAGGAAAAAGGCAAGGTTCTAACTACAATAAACACACTATTTCGGTGAGAAGGATGGGCTTGTTTATTTTTCAAAATAAAGAAAATAATTCTGTACCCGAGAAGCATACGGATGCAAGTCCAAAAGGGTAAATGTTCAGGAGAGCCAAAAAACTATTTTTTTCTGTAACCATTGTCTCATAACTTCTTCGGATATCCATGCTGCTAGTTAACAAAAAAAGGAATTATTAAATCATATTTTAAAAATGAGCAAATAATACGAAATATTTTATATTTTATAAGCCTTAAAAAGTAATTGTTTAAAAAAACGCTGATTTGAGTCAAACAAAAACACGGATCTGGGCCCTTGTGCTTCAAAATGAAGTGGAATATTGTGTTATGACTTATGACATTTGCTGTAATATGAAAGGATCAATGTTTGAATATTGTTTACTTCCATAGAAAGCGTAGTAAGGCATAATTTGAGTCATAATACTACATAATACGTAGGATTTAAGTCATAATACCCAAAATGCAAAAATCATAAAGATTCATGTCCATATGTACATCTTTCTGCTTCTAAGATAGTTCATCATAGGTAGTTGCATCCGTATATACATTATTAAAATCCTATTTTTCTTCATGATAGGACTTGTATCTTTCTGCCACTGATAAACATGATTATTTACTTCAAGTCTGCCTCAAAAACTCATTTCTTCAAATTTCGGACTTGCATCCGTGTGCTTCTCGGGTACAGAATTAATGTATTTAACTTTTTGTCTGTATCTATGACCAAAGTGTGTCGCCAGAATTTTTCAACCTGTAAAGGGGTCGCATATTCACAGGGCCTGATCTACGAAATTTGGCGCCCTGTGCAGTAGGTACCGATGGCGCCCCCCCCCCCCCCCCCCTACATTTTTATTTTGATTAAAAATTCGTTCACCCCAATTTTTTTATTTTTTTTATTTAATTATTTTTTTTTACACTAATTTATCAAATAATATCTTTTTAGATGTGCTCGGGACCATTGTAACGTCATTGCGCGGGACATAATTTTTTATCGGTGCTGGAGGAATTGGAATAAAAAAATTCCCAATGGAAACGAGTTTTTTTATGTCATTCTGCTCTTTAATTCTACGTTTTAGATTCTGCGAGTCTGAAAGTTTTTTTAAAATTATTATTCTATTCATTGTAATCCACAGTACTTTTATAACCCCTAACAACCAACAGAAATTTAGTTATAAATTTAAAAATCTAATAAGAATATAACCTCAAATTTGTACTTTTATAGCCTCTAACAACCAATAGAAATTTAGTTATAAATTTAAAAATCTAATGAGAATATAACCTCAAATTTGTACATTGCATTTCCCCTGTGTTCTGTGTTGAGCGAACAAACACCATACAAACACTAAATACTGACGTATGGTATCAACGGCTTATGAAAGACGCTTACACTGACACCGTAAAATAACAAATCTAATAGATATTCATTATACATTTAACGAACTTCAAATAATATGTCAAATCAATGATGAACCTGTCAACACGTAACACGTTGCAACCTGCAAATCCTGCAAACCGTGCGATGTTTTTGTTAATGGAATTTACTGAAGATTTCATAATAAAATGGTCTTTAACTACCTTCTCCTAGAGACTTAAATCGTACAAAATAAAACAATAGCGAGCGTACGCTAACTAAAATTGTCAGCATTTTGAAAGGCGTAAGTCGGTTTGTTTGATTCTCTAGAACAAAATTATCGCGCTGTGATTGGTTATTGAATTTGGCTCGCACCCATTCGTCGTAAAAGACGGTAAAAGATATATGGAAAAATAGATCTTACGTTTAAACTAAACATATGGAATTTGTAAAAAAATCTGTAACTGACTATAAATAAGTAAGCCGTTGATACCAACCTGATGCGTGCGCATTCTGTTTCTTTGGAAAGTGTTGCTAGAGCGTAATAATTATTTCGTACTATGGATAATTTTTAAACGATGCAGGGAATATCATAACCAAATTTTAATACAATATTTATTTTTTCACGGCGCCCCTTCGGAGTTGGCGCCAGGTTTTTTGCACGTTTTTGAACGTATGGCAGATCCGGCGCTGCATATTCAAAAAGATTGAAAAACACTGCTGTAGACCTATAGTTATGAATGTTTAATATAAAATAACATTGATTGTAAATTTCTTTAAGTATTTATTTTTTCAGAAAAAATGCACGTCGTAAAATACGCACTTATTTTCCTAGAAATATTTCGACGACGCAGATCGAAAGAAGAAAATGATATATTTAACTAATTTTTGAATTTATTGTCCTTTACAGCATTTCAAATTTCCACTATCGACATTATCACTTCTTACAAATAAATAAATAATTTATTATTATCTGTTATCTATTATCCTTTAATACTGCCACCAGGCACCAACTTAATTTGGCGGGTGGAGAGAGCGCCGCTGGCTTTCATTTTATTCAAGTTTTATTGGGTGGGACTGTTTTTCCTGGCGTCGCCGATATTGTTAACCAATACTACTGCACACATTCAAAAAATCTACTAACTGACCGAAATCTTTCCGTATTTATATTCAAACTATTCCCATTAGGTATTAGTCCGCCGACAGTCGGGCAGCCATCATAGTAGATTTTTGCGATGTACCCTAACGAATACAAGAATTTATGATATACTAGCTGGTTCCCGGCATGCGTTGCTATGCCATTTAATAAAGAAATTGTTTCTCCCTGCGTGTCCTTTCCCATTCGTCCCGTTCCCCTTCCTCCTCCTCTTCCTCTCCCACGTCACCTTCCCCTCTCGCGTTCCCACTCCGATTCCTACACCTTCCCTCTCCCCCCTCCACTCTCCCCCCCCCCCCCCCCCCCCCTTCCCCTGTCCCGCGAACCCCCCTCCCAAGTTCCCACCAAACTCCCAGGTTCCCCTCCCGTCTCCGGGTTCCCCCCCCTCCCGTGAACCCCCTACACGAGTTCCCCTCCCCCCTCCCGCATTCCATACATTCAGTTTTCAAACAGCTCGCATGCCACCAACTGCAATTTTTTTACACAAATTTCATAATGCTAGAGCTCTCCAGTAGCTTTATACAAACCTTGTCCGGACAATAACGAACACAAAAACAAAAGAATTATCCAATTTGGTGCAGTCGTTCGGAAGTTATGTGCGTACATACATTTCGGCGATTCATTTTTATTTATATATATATAGATATATAGATATATAGATATATAGAAGATAGATAGATAGATAGAAGATAGATAGATAGAAGATAGATAGATAGATTATCGAGTCTTCTAACTCTCATAATGTTGTCATTTTTGCCTCAACTATTTTAACCACTTGGACCCATTAGCTTGTTTTCAAGCTACCTACAACATAACCAACATACGTAATGACTAACGACGTATAAGGCGATCTGACTTATTAAATTACAATATTAATATGTTGTCATTATAACGCCTTGTACTTCGTCCTTTTTGTAAGAATTCACTTTCAAATATTTTCCAATTTACCTACATGATCGGACAAATTTCATAATTCTTGATATGGCGTAGAACTCAATTGAGGCGATTAAATTCTGAATATCCTATGGATTCGAAGTTATCAATTACGTCACTCTTTGTTGTTCGTACTTAATGCACTTCGATTATGTATGTTCGACGACTTCGATTCGTTCACATATCGAGCACATTGGAGAATCAGAGAGGCCTATCAAACACAATGTTCTTCCCATTAGTGTAGGTATGTCTTCTTCTATCTTAATCTAAAAATGATTCTCATTTCCGATTTTTTCAAATTAACTTAAGTGATCCATGGTGTTTTAAACTTTAAACGGTTCCTTTTGGAGATTTCTGTACCATACTCCCTTAATGATTGACAAGGTCTCAAAGTGATTATTTCACATAATATTACATATCAAATTTATTTTATGACTGTCATCATTAGCATCTAGTCAAGCATGATTCATAAATGCTTCGTTTTCTTCATTCCCAAGTACATTATGTAAATTCACCTTTCTGCTGTAGCCGCATTATTTGCACTACAATATTGTAGGATATTTTCCTACAGTCAACTCTCTTCAAAATACTTTTGATAAGTTGAAGCGCACTTTTAGGATCACTTAATATTACAATTTAATTTCATTAATCTTTAATTGCGTACTCCATCATTTCTTTGTTTGCTATCAATTCTGCATTCACAATGGTGCAATTTTTATTTGATGAGAAAAATTGTTTTGCATTGAAATGAAGGCTTGAATTGTTTTGCATTGAAATGAACTTGGTCCGATTTTTTCGAGCCAACGGTGTAGGTCTGATTGAATCCTGAATATTTCTTAATTAGCATATCACTTAAGACATTACTAATTTCACTCAGTAAGAGTTGTCTTTTGGGGTAATTGCAATCGTTAATCTCAATCCTCCACCTATTAATTCCATTGTAACTAACTTCAAATGATCTGCGGAAAAACGTTGGGTGGAAACACTCCTATGAACAGTACACAGCCCACAACTTTACTATCAGTTGTCAGATTCTATTGGATTCTATACTAAATCAATCAGAATGAATTTTAATAACATATTATGTTTTCATCTCGTTAAAAAATTCAGTGCTTATAATAAGGTTCCCGATTTCACCACTGGTAGAAGTAAGGTGGCAGTAAATCGTATGATTGCTTACCTCGGATAATCGAGACTATCTAGCGTGTTAGTTAGTGTTCATAGGGGTCGATCATGAAGACCTAACTGGCCGGTAACCAAGATAAATTGACAGGCTCACTCGATCATGCGTGGATTTCGAACGTTCTCGTTTCGTACATCATTTTTCAAAATGACAATTCCGATGTAGAATAAATAGTGTTGATTCACAAATATGTTCAGCCCACCTTCCGACTATTAGTAAAAAACAACAAACTATTTAATGAAGGCTACCACTACCCGCTGCGGTAACTTTTGGGAACTCTGTACATACTTTTTCCGTATGATTTTAAGGCGATGCTGACAGCCTGCATAACTTCAACAGGTGGCAACCCGTTCTAAAGTTTGTTTCACACGAGGGTTAATACCTTAAGAGGGTTAATAATTTCAACGAGATTATTTTTTAAAAAGCCAGCGCTACCCAAAATCAAAAATCATACAAATATTATAAATTATCACATTATCAGTGATCACTGCAATGCAAAGAGATGACAACAGTCTGCGCGATATGGGCGCCAGAATTAACGCGAATCTAAAAACTTTCAAAAGAAAACTGGATGGAAATCTGAACACATAAAGGTCTCATAGAAATCGTTGTACCTATCTTTCTAACTAACATAGTGAGAAATATGATATAAAAAACACCATGCTTTATATTTAAATCTAAAAGATAACCACAAAATAAGTAAAATGTATAAAATTTTGAAGCCGAAGTTTCGGATCACAATTTGAAAAAAAATTATGAAATATTTGAGAACATTTTATTAATTACTTACTAGCTGGTTCCCGGCATGCGTTTCAAACTGCTCGCGTGCCATCAATTTATTCAAATTTTCATTGTGATGAAAAAAATGAAATTTACAAATTCGCTTGGGCCAGATTTAAAAGGATGTGTTGAATTTTTAACACTGCCTTTGAGTTTTATATTCAACCTCTCTTTAGAAACTGGTGTATTTCCTGATTCCTGGAAAGTCTCAAAAATTTGCCCTATTTTCAAAAATGGATCAAGGACATCCGTTGAAGCTACAGACCGGTGGCAATACTTTCTGCTCCGGCTAAGTTATTCGAATCGACACTTCATAAACACTTGCAGTTTCAAGTAGAGCCGTTCTTAATATCGGAACAGCATGGGTTTAGAAAATGCCGATCTACTGACACCAATCTATTGGTATTCACAGATTATGTTTCCAAATCTTTAGATAAAGGCTACCAAGTAGATTGCTCATACAATGATTTCTCTAAGGCCTTTGACCAAGGGCGGATCCAGCTTTGGCGCCAGGGGGGGGTCACATAGTCGTGGTCAAGTCACTAGAAGTTAAAATTTATTTTTTATAATAATATATACAAGTAAAAAGTAGGTCCGCCTAGGTCCAGGACCCAGCCCAGGGGGGGGTCATGACCCCATGACCCCCCCCCCTGGATCCGCCACTGCCTTTGACACCGTAAACCATGATATCTTATTAAATAAATTGTCAACGATAGGTTTTTCTTTCCGGTTTCTTATATTCTTTGCCAGCTATTTTACTGAAAGAAAACAATTTGTATCACATGGAATATTCTTATCAAAATTGTTTCTTGTTTTCTCAGTAGTTTTCTCAGAGTACCTCAGGGCTCTAATATAGGACCACTCCTCTTTTTGATTTTTATTAATGATATAACGGAAATTATTCTGCATTCCAGGTCACTTCTTTTCGCTGATGATCTAAAACTTTTCTTGGAAATACAAACTTTAGAGGACTGCATTCGACTCCAATCAGACATTGATAGAATTGTTGACTGGAGTAAACGGAATCAGATTGAATTCAATATCCCTAAATGTTTCATTCTTTCTTTCACTAGAGCGTATCATACCTGGTTTTACCTTTATACTATGAGGGCTCTAAATTTAAAACGTGTCTCCACTATGAAAGATCTTGGTATTTTGTTTGATAGTAGGTTAACTTTTCATGCTCATATCATAATGACGTGTAGTACTTCACTGAGAATGTTGGGTTTCGTCCTACGCCCTGCGAGAAACTTCAGAGACACCCGGGTTCTCACAGTATTATACAATGCTTTGGTTAGGAGTAGGCTTGAGAGTGGGTCGGTGGTTTGGAGCCCACACCAAGAAGTATTCCCTCATGTTGGAGAGGGTTCAGAAGAAATTTCTGAGATTTCTTTACCTGAGGAAGTATGGCTACTATCCGTGGGCTCTACCCTACCCACTTTCTCTTGGGCATGCTTGGTATGAACCTTCTACGGGTCAGAAGGGATGCGCTCATTGTAACACATTTCTTCAGACTGATTCGTGGAAGGTTCGAAAACTCGGCTATCATGGAGAGCATTAGTTTCTATGTTCCCGATGGTTATCTCCGTCATCGACAGCATAGACTGTTTTATCTCCTGGCTTGCAGAACTAACTTGCCAATGGTTATGCCAGTCAGGAGAGCTGTCTTATTGTTAAATAGAATCACTTCGGATATCGATATGTTTAATATCAATGAAGCACAATTCAGACAAAAAGCTTTGTTGTTGTTAGTGTGATTGTGCTTCATTGAAATATAAATTACTTAAACCTGTTTAAATTTTAAATTTTAAATTAATACTCTTTTAAAACGCATTGAAATTTTATTTTATAATGTTTCAAAATGAATAAATAATTGAATTGAATTGAATTTTTCGTATAGGTATTACAAATATTCGTTTTGTTATAAACGTGCGAAGTTAAAATAGTCGTTAAGTTTTCTTAAATTATTCAATTTTCTGCGCAATATTCTATGCGACGGGGTTGCATTTGCCGCAACGGATGGGGCGTAATGGATTAGGGAAAATATTTTTGTGGATGGATGGCCCCTAATGAGATGGGATGGGGCAAGATAAGATGGGGATGGGATGGGTTTCTCTGGGTCTCCTACCGCCCCCCACCCCTCCCCCCCGAAAGTCTGAAATGCCCCTTAATTTTCTCTTGGTCTTCTACCGCCCCCCCCCTGTTTGTTTTCCTATTTGTATCGTTTTATACCGGTCTTTCTCAAAGTAGGCGACAACGCCCCCTTGTAGACGCCGGAGGCTTTCAGGCAGGGCCGAATTAAACATGTCGGGGGCCCTAGGCAATGGACCCCGCGGGGCCCCATTACCCTTTACTAACTTCTAAAACAATTTTTTCTACCACAACGTTATTATTTATAATTAATCTGTTTTTTACTACATTACGAAGGTACGCCATCACCCTATTCAATAAAAAAAATTAAACAAATAGGTACAATACAAACTCTTTATTGCACATAAAAGGACACATACATAGAAACAAAAAAAAAACAGAACAATGAGCGGTCTTGTCACAAAAGTTATCTCTTTCAGACTACCTGGTATGGAGAAAAACAAATAATTTTAGCAAGCAGGTAGGTAGTGCACACTAAAGCTTGAACAAAGGGGGGGGGGGTCCAGCAAAATCTCACGTTACTTGGAAAGAATATACCAAATGGCCCAAATTTATCTCACCAAGGGGGAGAGGAGAGGTCTAGATTGGAAGAAAAACTGCTCGCGTTATAAATGTATGCGTCCTAATTAGAAATAAAAGGAAAACAAGAAGAAAAAAACTCAAACAAAACAAATGCCCATAAAAACCACACACGGCACCTATGTATAATCACACCCCCACTTACACTAAGTAATTCAGCTTTATGAATAAAATTCCTTTTTTCTTCCTAGACGATGCGGGGCCCCTAGGCAGTTGCCTGCACTGCCTTATGGATAATCCGGCACTGTTTTCAGGGGGCAGTAGGTGGCTCAAAAAATTATGGGGCGTTATGGAAATCTGACGGCCGGCGTAGTGCAGCGGAAAGGCGGTTGACTCGCACACCGAAGGTCACGGGATCGAATCCCGGCGTGGCAAATAAATTTTATTTAATTAATTTGTGTATTTCACAATTTATTAATTTAAAATAATATATAGTATATTTGCGGCACGTTTCAGAGTGGAAGATTCTCTCAGTCTGGCCCTGGTGTAAGACCACCATTCAGAATTGAAACGTTGCTTGAAATGGCTTTAGCCATGTTTGGTGACCAGATCTGAATAGCCAGGTACTTCCCCACCTTCCTCTTCCCTATCTCCTTCCCCTCCCCACTACCTTCAGCCTCACAACATACCCCAATTGGGGATGCCATAGTCCCACTGGCTTCAGACGGGAGCAGTTGGGACTCTTGTGCGGTATTCATGTAAAAATAAAATAAAATAACTAAAAAATCCTATGGAATCTAGACACGACACTACTTGAGACGCGATTTTCTACTCGAATGCTTCATTCAATGCGGCCAACCCGCTTTACCCGGGGTGGGAATCAATTTCAAACAAGAATTGTTCAAGGCCACGCATGTTTAGTGATGTTCAAGCGAACGTTCATTGTTGTGTTTAACCCGTCTTTTAAGTGGGCATACATTAATTACGTGAGCTCAAAAGGAGGGGTGTCCCCCAAAATCTCACGTTACTTGAAAATAATATATGAAATGGCCCAAATTTATCTCACCAAGGGGAGAGGAGGGGTCCAGATTGGAAGAAAAACTGCTCACGTAATTAATGTATGCCCTCTAAGTGAATTCGAGCTTGATCAAAAATGAAACAAACTCATCGAAATGCATCAGATTTATCCTTCATAATATTAGATAAGTTTAAATTCAAAGCCTTCTTATAATTTTAATAAAAATACTTCTAAACAAGAATCCCCTATAGCGCGGCTGGCTACATTAGTTTGCAGTCTAAAGAAATAATGACTACGAGGTGCGCTGCACAGCCCTCTAGGTTTTAGAAGTTTTTAATGTATTTCATTACCGTCAATGAAAATTCCAAAGTAAAAAATGTTGCTATTGCTGAAGTTGTCTTTTATCTATCTATCTATCTATCTATCTTCTATCTATCTATATATCTATTCTATATAAATAATAATAAAAATATAAATAAAAATGAATCGCCGAAATGTATGTACGCGCATAACTTCCAAACGACTGCACCAAATTGGATAATTCTTTTTTTGTGTGTTCGTTATTGTCAGGACAAGGTTTGTATAAAACTACTGGTGAGCTCTGGCTTTGCAAAATTTGTACAAAAAAATTGCAATAGGTGGCACGCGAGCTGTTTAAAAACTAAATGTATGGAAGGCGGGAGGGAGGAAGGGAATTGGAGTAGGGGGGAAGGGAACTCGGGTAGGGGGTTCGCGAGAGGGAGGAGGGGAGTGGGGAGGGGGAAGGTGGAGTGGGATCGCGAGAGGGGAAGGGGACGCAGGAGAGGATGGGGAGGCGGAAGGGGAACGGGACGAATAGGAAAGGACACTCAGGGAGAGACAATTTCTTTATTAAATGGCATAGCAACGCATGCCGGGTACCAGCTAGTATTTATATAATTTTCAACATTATATTTGGCTTTGAGATATTTACTAAATTTAAGTTTAGCTTTTAATGAATTTTCAAAGAGGTGTTGAGTTGGCTTGATTCTGAGATTCTGAGTTGGCGTGGAACCGATTACCGAAAACGTCTTCACATTTTTTTAATTATTTCATTTATTATATTTTACATGTTCTCAAGACGCTGGCTTTTTTAAAGGTGATCAAATAAAACACTTTAATGACATATTAGGTATAATGCACCATAATGTATTCATAATTAAAAGATTGTGTTACAAATTCATAAAACTCGTGGTTTATTAACACTAATAAAAGAAAAAGAAACCTGTGTTTATCTGCAATCCTTGTGAGGTACGAGCACGTCTAAAAACACACAACTAAAAATAGTGAAGATCATAAATATAAATACTTATTAAATGACAGGGCATTTAAAAGAAAATTATTGAAAATCTCTACGCTAGATATTAAAAAAATCCTTTTTTTAATTTCTAGAAAAATTAAAGAACTTTTGTAAGTAATTCTATTTACCATATTTTTGAACGTAGGTGAAAGCCATTTCAACAATGTAGGTATAGTACATGTCAAACTTCAATACCGGTCTGACCTTGATACATAAATCGTCGCAATAGGCGATTTTGAGCTCAGAAATGCGGCATGCCTCCCCGCCGACGCTTTTCCCTGTCGCACGTATGTTTTAAGCGTCTTTCTCTTTCGCTTAAGGTCATTGTAAAGTCATACACCTGAACGAGGATGGATCGTACCAATTTCACGGCAGTATTAAAGTTTGGCATGTACTATACAGTGCAGTTATACAGAATGATTACTTATCATCCTCTTTTAGTATATTATGTTGCATTGCCAATTTCATTTCTAGCGTAAAAGAATCATTGGCATCTTGATATTCATCATCATCATTAAATTCATCATATACCACAAATGCCAGCATCTCTCGCTCTGAAGCTTCAACATATTCCTCAGTGGATAACCTGTTTGTATCGTGATTATTCATTTCTATGTCACCACTTGTATTATGTGGATCAGTTTTTATGTCCTCGTCAGGTATATCACCGACGTCAATTTGAATATTTTCATCAGATATACTTCCAGCTTCAATTTTCACATCTTCATCAGATTTATCTACAGCATCAATTTGCATATTATCATCAGCTTCATTTTGCGCAATGTCATCAAGTTCGTTTTCAGCTTCATTTCGGTTGTTTTTATCTTTTTTTCTTGTGTCTTCATCAGAAACTTTAACAGCTTCGTGTTTTATACTTTCATCGGTTTTTTTTCCATCATCACTCGGTGTATTTTCATCGGCTTCATTTCTAGCACAATCGAGTTTATATCCAACTTCATCGAATTCTATTTCGGCATCTCTTGTTTCTTTCAATAGGTTGGGTTCCGTGATGCTAGCATTATTCGTAGAACATCCGGTAGATGCCGTGTGGTCATGTGTCCCGATATTTTCAGATGTTAGCTCCCTCAAAAAGACATCGTAGAGATTTTCTATAGAGCGGATGTTTCTATTTCGGGTTTGCATTGCGTCCATGCGGTCGTCGACGAAGTTCAACACTTCTGGGAGCTAGAATTATTAGAATTATTAGTGTTTATACATTATGTTTTGTTGATGGATAAACTAAGCTGCTAATTTACACAACAACCCCTCAGGCTAATTGGTCCACTTTTGGGAATAGCTCGTAACGGTCTCATAGAAATCCCTGTGTTTGCCTTTTTGTCATGCTGAGAAACGTGTCATGTTTTTACATTAGCTCCGCACAGAAGGCCCTGAGAAAAATAATTCCCTTCGCGGCTTACGTCGTCTTTGGGAATGCTATGTGAAGGAAAGAAGGAAGAAAGGCGAAAAAAGGAAGGGGATGAAGTTCTGGGAAGGAAAAAGATATAAGAGGGGGTAGGAATCTGGGGGTCAGTGTGTCCAGGAGTGACGGACATATGAATCCAACCCTCCCTCTATAGTGTAAGGCGATGTTCCGAGAAAGTTCTAATAGTGACATCAAAAGGGCTAACTCAACCAGCCACGATCCGGTCAGCCACGCAGTTGGTGGGCAGACATATCCGTTGCCAAGACTACCCATACCCGCCTCCCAAAATGTGATCTATACAGTGTTAGAAAGAAAAAACACCACGCTTTATAATCAAATGGAAAAGTTAACCGTAGAAAAAATAAAAATGGACGCCTCTATGAAACCAAAGGTTCCAACCGCAATTTGAGAAAAATTTATGAATATTCATGATTTTTTTATTAATTACGTATTTTTATATGAAGCAACTAAAAACTGGAGTAACAAAAATGTTTATAAATAATGCATAATGTGTCTAATAAAATATGTGTGCATTTTTGGTTTCATTGTCAGTAATTTTAGTTCAGTACGTAGACGAAAAACCCTTTGGCTACTAAAGCCATACTCTCTCGACACGTCGTCTAGCACCGGAGTGGAAGAGAAGGATTCATATTCACTCCTCTTGTCTTTTCCATCCCAGAACTTCCTCTCCTTCCTTTCCTTAGGAAAACACCACCCCAAACATGACAAAAGGAAATTATTTTTCTCAGGGCCTCCTACATTTTGATATAAAGTTGAAACGCACCTAGAATTGGCGTATAAAGGGGACCTCTCAAATGTCAAAAAAAACAATTGGCCATTTAATGATTTCATGTCAATGTTTCATTTGAACTTCAAAAGTGAATTAACCACTGATTGTTTCACGGAATATTAACGATTTATCATTTTCAAACTATGACGTTACATACTATTAGACGAGGGGTAGAAATCTCAAAGTGGGAAGACAAGAACAAGACAATTGCACCGATCTCGATATCTAGTACTTTAGTACTAAACTGCTACGCGTCGAGTAAGGTTGCGTCTTACCAGCACTTACCAGTAAGTAAATTGCATTTTAAAAAGTGCCAAAATGCCCTCCTGTGTGATGAGAAAATGTTTCAATTACACGGCAAATAATAGTAAAGGCGAATGAATAACATTTCATTTGTAAATACACGCAAATTACTTAATATTATCGATTTTTATAAATATTACAATTAATGTTCATGTTTCCCGCTCGCGGTTTTACACGTCATTAGAGAAAATTCAAGTCCTACTAAAGTAAAGAGTCTGGACGCGCAACAGCCAAATTTCTGTTGCTAAGGAAACTTCACAGTTTTAAAGTAGACTAATCAGCCTAAACACTCTGTTTATTTGTTTACTTGCGGTAAAACAACACATAAATCAGTAGTTCTAACAAGTATTGATGACAATCGCCACCATTTGAAAACTGTCGTTGCCCTATTGTATTTATTGTATAGCTCGACATATCAAACTCATACACACACATTAGGCAACGTACCCAAACTGCGTGACCAAGCGCGACATTTTGAAGACCCCTTCCCCCTAAACGTGTCACGTAGTATGGGTACGTTCCCTTATTTGATTGTCTATCTTTATCAAACAGGAATAAACTTTTGAATTAAGAAATTATACTGAAAACCGCTGAAAACAAAGAGTGTTCCTTACTTTCCACATTAAAATGTGAGTTTATGAGACTATGGCGAGTCTATTTATTTATATAACGTCATTGTTTTCAAAGTGAAAATTCAAGTACTGTGATAGTTCTATTTAAGTTCTATTGTTATTTCATCACGGACTGGTTGTTTCACAATACTTGGATGATAACAGACTTGAATTTTAATTTTGAAATTTGGTTAATTGTTAAAATTTCATAAAACAACAGGTGAAGTAAAAGTCAATATATTAGCACCAACCGTAAACTCATCATCAAGCAATTCGTCAGCAACTAGTTCAATAAGGGTATTGGTTTGATTATCCAAAGAGCTGGTGATGTAAGTTAGAGAGCTCATATTCTTGTGTCTGTTGGACTCTGTTTGTGGGAGGGCTGCGCTTCCCCCAACTGCTCCTAAAGACTCTTCTGAAAAGATAAATCTAATGTATTATTTGCATGTATATGGGAATGTTTCTCCTAAATATTGATTATAAAGGAGAAATTTATTATGTTTTCGAACATCATTCTACCACGAGAGTGCAGCAGCGCTGCTTTTACCTCTGACAGTAAAAAGGGGTAACCTTACTACAATCCAAACCATCCATAACCCCGAGCAAGTTTATATAAACACAATATTTTCATTATAGAAATAAAATTTATTTTAAGTTTAATCAAAGATTAAGAGCGTTTAACCAGCCAGCGGACGAAAATCCACATTTCGTCGAAAGTTGTTCTTACGATCGTGCAGGGCGGTTACAACGAGAAAGATTAATTATTCTCCGTACCAGCTTTTTTAAATTATAACTCAATGTCGAATTTATTTCAATTCAAATTAGCTGTAATTTATACCTTCATCCAAAAATGCTGAAAGGCGTGATGATAGAGTATTAAAATAATGTACTTTTTGTAGTTATTTTTTTAATATAAGTATTTATCATTTTTCAATAATGTCTAAATTTAATAAGAATGTTAAAAAAATCTGAAATACATTAGTTTGTAAGTGCGCAAATAAAAACACAAATGGACCAATTTTCGTCAAGAAACACATGTACGTACATATTTTTTAATGATTTTATTGAAACTAAAATTAAAATTCTAAAACATGCGTTTGCTAGATAATGTATTGATTTATTTTACTGCATGATTATATTATTTGAAATGGGTGTGGTATAATACAAAATCTTTTTTGAAAATTTAACAAATCTGCCAACAACCTATGGAATAACCTTATTATACTAAAAATTAAAAAATTTTCTCAAAATTTATTACATGCGAATGCTAGATAAAAGAACAATCTTTCGAAATCAATTTATAATTTTTTGTGGAAAAGAGTCAATACGTCTAAAATCTGATTTGAAAATGACATATTTCTGGTTTTCTCTGGTAATGCCCTCTTTAATATGGGATTGGTTTATTTGTGGGATTTGGCAACACCGTGTTGACCGGGAACGCAACAGCTAGTAAGTAATGAATCTACTTTTTGCATCTTGCCTTATGATATGGTGAGAAAATTATAAATTGAAGCTTTGTTCGAGATGCAGCTTGCTTGGATATTGATGCTTGAATTTATAATGTCGGAAAACTATTCAGTAAGATCTATGCATATTAATTGTGAAAGCATTTTCTTATGACAAAGTTAATACAACTCTAGTTTCTAGTACACAACATGTTGTAAAGACAGTGTCCACATTCTTCTTGAACAAAGATATTGAAATACAAGAGATATGCTACAATGGCCGTCCGACCGTCGGCGGACTATTACCTAATGGGCATAGTTTGAATACAGAAAGAATTCGTTCTTTTAGTAGATTTTTTTGGTGTGCAGTAGTATTGGTTAAGAATATAGTTTGAATACGGAAAGAATTCGTTAATTTATTCAATTTTTTTAAGGTATGCAGTAGTATTGGTCAACAATATAGTTTGAATACGGAAAGAATTCGCTCATTTAGTAGATTTTTTAAGGTGTGCAGTAGTATTGGTTAACAATATAGTTTGAGTACAGAAAGAATAGAGAACACAAGTCCAAATTTTTAAATTTTTTTAATGTATAATGACCTCTAACTTAAATAACTGCATTTTTATTTTTAGAGTTAGTTTTAATAGTTAAAATAATTGTCAAAGTTTTAATTTTTCAAGATCCCGAAAACCACCGTATGTATGGTGAATAGTGTGACGTCATCACTCCTGAAAAGTTACTATAGGATTGTGCAATCAGCTGATCAACTGTCGCCATTTTGAATTTCGTTGTTCGAAGTATTCTCTCTAGAAGAAGCATTAAGTACTATTTTTTTTGTGCAGTAGTTTTTAAATATTTTCAATAATAGAGATACTGTTATTTTTTAAACATTATTTAGGCCTAAATAATGTTTCAATAAACACAACAACTAAATCTCTATAAACAGTAAGTAAATAAACGAATAAATTAATACAATGGTTTGTGTCATACCTACATTCCCATACAATGACTTTACGGTGACGTCACGACACGACGAACAGTGACGTCACCACTAAACATTTCAATCGTGCCAACTTGACGGCGTGTTTTTACGACCCGATGAAAAATGGACTTTTTAATAATTTTTTAAAAACTCTGCGTTTAATATTATTAAATGAAATTTATATATTCAGAATCAGCGTTTATTGGTCTATATGAACTTTTTTTTTTAAAAGCCATAATATTTTTCACTAGAGTTCCTTATTCGTTCATTTTGTTGATTTATTGAAGGTGTGCAGTAGAATTGGTTAACAGTATCTGTTAATGACCTGGGCATAACTTTTGACTCTAAATTAAACTTTATATCCCATATAAACTCAATCTATAATAAAGGTATCAAAATGCTTGGCTTCGTTCTTAGAAATTCCAGAGGTTTCAGGAATATTTCAACTTTAAAAATTTTGTATACATCCTTAGTACGTAGTCAAGTCGAATATAACTCCTCGATCTGGTCCCCCCATTTTAAAATACATTCAGATTCAATCGAAAAAATTCAACACAAATTCTTAAGACACATTAATTTTAACCTCGGTATTCCCATTGAAAACATAAATTATAATTACTTGATGAAAGAATTAAATTTATTAAGACTCTCAGATCGAAGAATTATATCCGACTTAATATTTATGTTCAAAATTGTAAATGGTAGCATAGACAGTCCTGATTTAAATAAGCTCATTGAATTTCATATTCCCACGAGAACCACTCGTTCTAAAATCCTTTTTAAATGTAACAATAATCGGACTGAGTATACGAAACACTCACTTTTACCTAGGTTACATGAAGTTACTAATAGATATGCAGATGTGATAGATCTATTTAACTGCACGGAACAAGGGTACAAGAAGGCTATGCTATCATATTTTTTAAATCACTACTAATTTTATTTGTGTTATAGATTTTTGCATGTAAAGGTATCTCTGTTGTCACTTCCCAATGTATCGTCACAACTAACTGTTATACATACACTGTTTTATCATTACTGATATTTTGAATATGAATTTGTGACATGTAATTAGTGTTTATGGCATACTTATGCCGTTTGTATTAAATAAATAAATAAATAAATAAGTATCGGCGACGTCAGGAAACACAGTCCCACCCAGTAAAAACTGCAGATAGCACACCTCTTATATATCAATATCTTTCTTCTCAACACATTTATACAAACTACAACAATTATACAGGGTGTTAAGGGACGTCTTACTTTAACCAGTGATTCCTGACATTATTTGGAGTAAAAAAATGTTACAGAAATGTTGGTCTCCGGCAACGTTTTTTGATTTTTTTTTCAAAATGTTTTTCATCAAAACCAAACAAAAAAAATTCTTTCTCATATCATCACTGGTCACTCAGCTGAGCAACCTCCTAACCCCTCACCCTGACCCTACCTGTCCAATACCTATTGATTTTTTTAATGTTTTAAGTTGAAAAAAAACAATAAAAATGTCAAAATTTTATTTGTATTTCTTACTTCAAACAATTTCAGGAATCACTGGTTATAGTAAGCCAAGTGCGTCTCTTAACACCCTGTATATTTAGGGCTAGACTCGACTAAGCTGCTAGCCGCGTGCAATTCCTATTTACATCAAATTTCTAATATTGGAGTCCCAAAAGAAAAAGCCAGAACCTATTGCTCAATTTAATGTGGTGGTAATACTGTGCATTAAAAAATGCATACAGTAAAGAAAGCACCTAATGTCCATGGATAGTTAAAAGTAGAGTGCATCATACCTATAGCTAATAGTTATTAAAATCAATATAAAATAAAAACCTTTTATATACAAGTCTCACAACAAGAGCGCGCTGCTCTCATAATATATGTGGGCTTGGCCAATTTCATCAAATCGCTTGGCATACACTTCAAGTGCGAATATTGAGAAATACACATTCACGTACATATTATTAGTTTTGAACTCGTATGAGACTAGCATTATACAATATATTAGTGAATAAATTAGTAAAACAACAGCTCAACTAATTGTGCTAATGAACAGCAAAGAAAAAACTCTGATTTCACGAATATAAAAACCTTGATCCACAAGATCGTTTATATTTGGATCATCTTCCAAAGTGTTACTTCCACGAGCCCTGTTGAAGAATTCATTGATGTTGTTTCTTCCCGCTGCCAAAACATCATAAACTGTCTCCTCCACATTTTGCACCCCTATCTCTTGTGCATTGGAATCCAAGAGAACATCCACAAAATTGGAAGGGAAGTTTGCATCATTATAGGCAGAATAATTGAAAATTTCAAAACCTCTAGTGGGATCGCTGTAATCAGAAACCGTTGAAGTTCCTTCCTCTCGTCGTTTGGATATTGTTTCTCTATGTTTGTCCAACAGATGGCTCTTGATATTTCCAAATCTCTCAAGCATTGGATCCACCAGCAGAATATCCGGATCCATAATGGCAGCAAATATTTGTGCCTCAATTTCATCAGAGTTGATATCTTCATCCGTGTTCTCAAAGAAACTGGTAGCTCTCTCTTCGAAACCAATTTCATCTAGAAAACATTAAAAAATAAATTATTTTAAGTTATGTTTTCTACCGTCAATTAACATTATGTCACCCATGTTGATCTGGAAATTTTGCAAATTTTTGTGCATGATTTTGGTTGCCATCCGTCCCGATATATCGGGACTGTTACCATTGTCGAACTCTCTGTTACAAAACCTATAATGTACCGATCCAAATCTGCACAATGGAGCAATGCTGTTTACTAACATTTTCCCCAGTCGTTCTGACCATGAGCGAGTATACATCCGTAGAGGTCGCAGTGGAAGGGGTGAAGTTTTAAAATATTTTTACAACACCTGATATATATACAACGAACCTGGTTTTATATCAATATTCACAATTCTTATTTCATCGGGTACAGAGTTTTCAAATTTAACTGTTTCCTGAGTTTTGGACTTTGAGTAGAAAAATGTATTATCAGAGCGTCGATTAATTCTTTGAGTTGTTCCAGATGAGCTTTCTGGAGGGTAACAACAGAAAGAATCTTCTATGCCAGTATCCTTACAGTCGTCGGATATAGAAGCCTCTAAGGATTCTTCAATAATGCTGAGAGATTTATTTTTAGACAAAGAAGCATTCTGATCTTTGTTTCCAGCATAAATAAATGATGATGATAGATTTCTCTTGCTTTCAGCATCCAAAATGATAGCTGCAGCATTTACTGGAGTTTCGTAATTAAGAGCTTCGATTTTCTTAACAACACTCTCCTCATCTATGGTTTTCTCGTCAGATGGAATATCACATGCATCTCCAGCGATTTTTTTAACTCTCAAAGCATTGTGAATATCTGCTTCAGTCAGCGTATTGTCCAGATCAGAAGAATCATTCGAATAATCAGAATCACTTTTTATTTCATCAAAACTTGACAAAACGTTGGTCAATTCATCGACAGCATTTTCAGAACTTAAGATATCATTAACTGGTTTTATTTCTGGCAAATCTTTGTCATGTTCTTTGGTATTGGGTTTTAACTTATTGACAATGTGATCTGATTCACAATCTGAATCAGTATCTGGAGATAAGAAGTCTTCTTCTTTTTCTTCTTCTGAATGATCAACATCACAATCATTGTCAGTCGAATTCAACACTTCAATTATTGGACGTTTTCCTGTATCCTTCAGAATAACTTCATCATTAACAACGGTATTATTTTTGTTTAAGTTAAGAATTTTATCACTCTTTCTAAGTCGCTCAGGTTCACGTAAAGTGCTCTCTGGAAAGTATAAGATTTATAAATTATTATCAAATTAACACTAGCAATTAATTTATTCTATTACATATTATATTATATAAGCGATAGTTACCTTGGTGTGTGACAAGCAATTCGGTCAGTGCATGCAGTTCGTGTTTAGTAGGAATACCACATGAACTCGAAGACATCATTCCTTCATAGTTGTCATTCTCTGAACTTGATATTTCATCGCTAATTTCTTGCACCAAGCGCTTATTTTTTGTAGCTTCTGACCAAGTAATTTTATCAGTTTTCCATGGTAATTTGATATCTGGAAATTATTTACAAATGAAATTAATGTATAGCCTATCACCAAGGTTCGTGGAAAATATATTTAACAAGCTTAGCTCAACGGTTAGAACGGTGATTGACTACAAAGTTGTGACGAAGCTAGAAGCCCGTTTTCCACTGGGAGATTTGAATTTACTACAATACAAATATCATTAAGCGACTCTGAATGCATTTGCTAATGGTTTATTATCATATGTTAATAATATTACACTAATTATTATATTATAACTAATGTTCAGAATAAAAGGGAATAATCCCAGGAATACTTGCAGTGTTACTTCTACATTGATGATGTAGAATCAATGTAGAAGTAACACTGCAACCTTGTGAATGTTGCCTTTGTCAAATTTTCAAATTGAAAGTCTCATGACAGGGAAAGTGTTGAGAGTAATTTTATTCATACAAAGAGTCGCAGAGGGTGGTAGATACTTTCAGTATCGCTTTGGTGAATCACACTATACATAATACTATTTATTTATAATTTAGCACACTCCTTAACAGGGAGGAAACACGAAAATCTTTCCACAGCCGAACTGTTGAACACACGAACGAGACCTAGAAACCACCCCTTCTCATGAGATGAATAATGTCTACCAAGTATAAATGTTAAGCGCGCATTTTCCGCGCAGTTTCCAGACTAAGCACCGGTGCCGAAGTACATCTTCCTCGGGCGTCCTCGACTTTTGTACCTACCATTCACTACTGTATACCACATTGTTACTGGTAAAAAAAACTACATTATATGGACTTCAACCATTGACGTATCGAAGACTTCACTGAACTCTATATATCATTCCAGTGCAGAGATATGCGTTAAGTCTTCCTTGGGCGTCACTGCTCAATTACTGTTCTGTGCCCACATTGCTACTCGTCGCCTTAGTTCTTAATTGTCCAAACGACCATTTGAAAATTTGACAGGAGGTGAAGGTTTTCTTTCATTATTTCAATGAAAGGTAGGTGTTTAAGATAAAGCTATTTCCGTAAAGGCAAAGGTCTGACTAGTTTAAATAATTCTTAATGAAATAATTTTACTTTGTATAAACCACTTATTTGATGTGCAAATCCGACCGGTTTCGGAACAAACGTTCCTTCGTCAGGGAAAGCTTATACATATATAATTAGTATAAGCTTTCCCTGACGAAGGAACGTTTGTTCCGAAACCGGTCGGATTTGCACATCAAATAAGTGGTTTATACAAAGTAAAATTATTTCATTATTCTATAATGGATAACCACAAAGTAATAGCTACATTCAAAAATATAAATAATTCTTAATTAAGTGAGTAACAATTTTTTTTTATACTTTCTTTTTAGTTTTAAAGTGGAGATTGAACAAAAACTAAAATGGTTGTTTGGATAATTAAGAACTGAGGCGACGTACTGTTAAACAAGCAACAATTTATCGACTTTAATTTGACTCGTACGTACAAACATAATAGTGAGGAAATTAACTTATATTTGCCAAAAAATAAAGAAATCGTTCGTTTCAAAATCCAACTGGACTTTGAGCTAAGTTGCGAGCGGCCCAATGCATTTTTTCCAAAAAGAGCCTGTATGAGCCGAACTTGTTAAATACATTTTCTACGAACCTTGGCCTATCACCCATAAAAGTGATATAAATTTACCCATCACATAAAATATCTGGAGCGCTTTTTGCCACAATATGGCACTTTTCCCTAGACGCATTTAATTTTTTTTTTTTTTTTTTAAATTAAAATTCGGAGGTACGGTTTTTTCATGTCGACGGAAAATATTCAAAATAGTCACCAAAAAATCACGAGCAATCGGAGGAAAAAGTTAAAAATCGCGCTGTCGCTCGAGTGGTTAAAAAGGTGGCAGCAAAAATATTTAGAAAGAAAATTTTTAAAAATTAAGATAGCTGACCAACTTTCTACAGTAACTAACACATTCTCTCTAATACTGCTGTCATAAGTAAAAACACAGTATCATCAATGAGACCCTTAAGAAGGATGGTATTTGTTTTACTTATGACCCCAGAATAAGCCTGCAGTATGAAAGAGTACTAAAGTCATAAATAATGTATAGAATTTTTGCAGCACGTTCCATACTGCAAGAAAATCTCAGTATTGCCCTGTTGAAAGACCACCACCATTCAGAATTGAAACATTGCTCGAAATGGCTTTAGCCACGTTTGGTGACCAGATCTGAATAGTCAGGTACTTTCCCACCTTCCTCTTCCCCATCTCCTTCCCCTACTCATTACCTTCAGCCTCACAACATGCCGCAATTTGCATAGTCTCACTGGCTCCAAATGGGAGCAGCTAGGATTCTTGTAAGGTATTCACATAAAAAAAGGAGATCAGTGGAAGTGGAGAAGTTCCCTAGAAACCACCAGGACATTCCAAGAGTTGTAGCACCGATAAGTTTAACGATAAAATAAAATTTCATTTACCTCCAGTTGTTTCCTTCCCACCACCTCTGTCATCATCGCCATCATTATCAGCGCTATCTCCACTGTCTGAATCCTCACTGGAAGAATCACTCGAAGAAACATCCTTGTCGGAGTCTGTTTTCAAAGCATCTTCTTTCTCAACAACATCATCATCACTTTCATTTTCAGCGCCAATTAGCCTGTCAATGCCTTCAATTTTCTCCAATGGTGGTTCACCATTCTAGAAGGATAGCGTAAATATTGTATTTGAAATACATAAATATACAATTTTTGTATCATAAACAAATTTATTTCCTCTGATTAATTTCTTAAAAAACTTTATATTATGATAAATAAATTTACTTGCTTTGATTATTTTGTTAAAAAAAACTGTTGTAACAGTGTTGTAACTGTTGTAACAGTTTTTTTAATAAAAGAAGTTTTCCAAAAATTCACATGTGAAAAATTCATCAAATGGCCGTTTCGTTGAATGGTTCTCATTAAACGCCGGTGTGTTTCAGCTTTCTAACAAATTTTAATAAGTTAACAAACTTAACAATGCGAAAGTTGTCCTCTTCTGTTAATAACAATTTGTTCAAAAGCTGAAACGGACTTAGAATCGGCATTTAACGGGAACCTTTCATATGTCAAAAAAACAAAATGGCGCTGAATGGCCGGGTGATGACAATGTTACATTTTAATTTCTGTGAAACATCTTAGCCGTGGTGTTGATGATATGATTGAAAACGTTGCAAACACTCTGTGTACCTACCACACAATTTGAGTACCAATAATTCACTTTCATAAATACACCTGTTTCATATTCTGACTCCACCAGCAATTAATTCACTACAGTCTTTGATCCTCTTGATCACGTTGTCACTTCCTTGGGAGACTGACTTCTACTTTTTTTTTTTACATGAGCTCCACACAGGAGGCCCTGAGGAAAATAATTTCGCTCAGGGCCTATGTCATCTTTGGGGATGCTGTGTGGAGGGTTTTTTTTTTAGGAAAAGGAAGGAGAGGAGAGTTCTGGGAAGGAAAGGGGATGGGTAGGAATCTGGGGTTCAGTGTGTCCTGGTCATCCACCTCCAAGACCTAGACAAACCTCATCCCGTGAACCCGGGCACCCCTGCTAAATCACCAAATGAACCACTTGGGGTGACCTATGGCAGAGGTGTTGGTTATCCAATAAAGGTTCCCGAGGCGGTGGTACCCATTCCCGCCTCCCAAATTGAACACTGACTGACTTCATGAATGTCTTGAGAATATATTATATTATATCTGGAGAATATATAATATAATGTATATCAATCATTGTACGTTTACTGAGGCAATTTAGACAATTCCCATTTAAGAGTTTCATAGATAGCGAATGTTTATAATTTTAAATGAAGCTTTAAAGACAATTATTTATACAGAGAGTCTTCGGGCGCTTAATATTAGCATTGTATTTTTAGTAAAAAAAATAAATTATTATTGACCTTCAAGTTGCCTAACATTTTACTAAAGGATTTGGACAGAATACAATGATAATTTTCTTCGGAGTTCTAAATATATTTACTTACCTTTATTCTCTCCAGATTCTCAGCTGCGTGCTTTTCTGCCAGTTTTTTATTCCTCATCCGAATCAAAAAGTTGACAGACTCCAACACCTTATCCTGCTCTTCTTTAATCCACCTTTTCCTTTCAGCAATCTCTTCATCAAGTCCACCTAAAAAATAACCCAAGCAAATATACAACTTCGTAATATGGTCCTGCCGCTGAGAGCTCCATTCCAGATGTAACCTCTCTTAGGTCCAGTGCAAAAATTCAAGTGAGACAAAGTCACCAAATGGCCGTTCAGTGCCATTTTGTTTCTTTTTTCATTTGAAAGGTGTCTTTTAAACGCCGATTTCAGGTGCGTTTCACTCTTCCATCAATTTTTAATAAGCTGACAATCATAACATGATAGTTGTCCTCTTTTGTTGATTATAATTTGTTCAAAAGATAAACACGGACTTAGGACGGTTTGTTTCATGGAATTTGAACAATTTGTGATTTGATTTTAATTTCAATAATTTGAAGTAAAAGTTCTGTGAAAGTTCTATTCAAGATCTGTTATTATGTCGGTTTTGTGAAGCAACTGGCCCACACTTGCCCGCAATGACAGAAGGTGAATAGGACTTTCACAGAAAAAATGAATGAAATGAAAATCAAATCATGAACTGTTCAAATTCTGTGAAACAACCCGTCCATAGAATCGGCAAATGGAGAACTTTCAACTGTAAAAAAAAGGCCTGTAAAAAAACTGTAAAGCTATTTAATGACAATGGTACAATTGAATTTTTGTGAAACGACCTGTCCTTACTATACATGAGTTGTTTATCAGAAAAGAGGAGTGATTATTGCAAAGGAGCTATAAGCAATGTGCATTTTATACAACATCATATAATACATTATTTACAAGTTGTAGACCGCACAAAATACAAAAATTATTTTTATTTCTCAATGTTCATTGACATTGCAAAATTAAATTCAAATAATAATGATTGACGTAATATATAAGTATAACCTCTCTGCCATGCTTCAGCACAAGCCCTGTCTCTTGGAAATATTGGCCTGTTGTCCAAATTCATCAAAACCAAGAGTTTCAAAGTTACCGTTTTTCTGTACGCAGGAATGTTACGTATTATGGGATTCCCAGTCATCACCAGAACTATAAAAAAAAACAATTTATCCATCACCAGTTTACATAAGTACTTACCAAATACATACAAGTTCTTAATGGAAATACACAATGGCATCCACTGAATATATTTAATCAATGGCAAACCATCACCGCATATGTCACATCACGGCGTAAGTCATTCGGGCATACCATTCCAAAGGTGGCAATAAACATAAGTATATTGATAGAAAAAAATAGTAATTTTTCTTAGTAAGGAATTTGTCCTGCAAAGAAAACAGTTCCATTGCATGTCCAAAATTGACCAAATATATTTTTCACAGTGAAGAGTTGCCATTGACCCATCAGGCTAATTTGTTCGCTTTTCGGAACAACTCATGTAGGTCTCTTAGAAATCGTTGAGTCTTCCTTACTATCACAGTGAGAAATATGATATAAACGGTGTTAGAAAGAGAAAACACCAGGCTTTATACCTAAGTACAAAAATTAACCACTAAAGAAGCAATGTGTAGACCTTCATGAAACCAATGTTTCGGATAGCAATTTAAAAAAAAAAATATGAAGCTTTGGGAATTTTTTATTAATTATTTTTACATGGAATGACAAAATAATGTTTGTAATACATTTGGCTAATGAATGTGTTTTTTTTTCATTATCAGTAATTTTAGTTGAGCTATTTTTAAACTTTTATGTGTTTGAGTTCAAAAACTTCATATTTAAAAAATTAAATGTTTATTTTAGAAGAATGATAGAAGAGAATGTATGAGACGTTGTATGAATGTGAGTGAGGCAAAGAGTGTGTGCCAAGACCGAGTTGTTTGGCGGTCCGTCCTCTCTGCCTGCCCCTGCGTGAAAGGGCGTGATGGTTAGTTAGTTAGTTAGTTAAATGTTTATTTTGATTTATAAAATTTGAAAGTGTATTTTATCAGCTTTCAAAAACAGCTTTCAGTTTTAGGATACATTTAGAAATATTCCAATTATTGGGATTTTATTATAAAGCGGAAATATTTTGACTCTCTGACAAAATATGTTAGAGGCCCGAGGGGTTAACAATGTGTTTGATTGATGAAAAACGTAGTAAAGGAAAACACCCCACCTTTTGACTTTGAAACCTACTACACTGATATGAGAGCCGTTTCTATGAGTTGTTCCATGTTGCAGGATGTAGCTGTGGTAATGGCTAATCTCCAATAGAAGAAACCAGGGGGGGTGGAAAATCACTGTGTAATACAAACGCATCTAACCTTTGAGTGCTGGCATCTTGGCTAGAATGTCTAAAATCAGTGGGTCCTCCATACGGTTGTACGACACGTCCAAAACAGAAAGATTCTGGCAATCCTCAAAATGTTTTACGTCAGCTTAAAGACAACAGGTTAACATTTTATGTATACATACAGTAGAATTCGGATATAACGACTTGGTTTATAACAGCTTACCGTTTTTAGCGACAACAATATAAACTCAACTTAGGTACTAGGAAAACATATCCCTTAAGTACGACTCCGTTTTAAACAACCAACTGCTTAAAGCGACCAATTTTAATGTTAATTCATCCCAGTGGCGGTTTTCTCTAAAGTGCGTTAGAGAAAACCGCCTAAAAAGATGAGAAAATAAAACAAACTTGTTTTATAATAATATTATAAACGTATAAAATACGTAACGTAAAAATAAATACCTATATGCAATGTAATAATATAATAATATTAGAAACACTACTACAGGTAGCGCCCCATCAAATACATTATTCCCATTTTTTTAATGTTATTTCCGAATATTGTCCGAACACGATGTCCGATGAGACGAGTGTCGCGATGCCCGCTATCTCCGCGGGAGCGCAGACTGACCGTTGACCTTTAAACCATAGATTTTTGATTTGAGTTTTCATATTCATTTTTTTTAGATAAGAATATATATCCTTCAGTTACATTTACGATGATTATTAGTATAGGGATTAGAGAAGGAACTACTGATAACCGCTATTCCTGATTTTAATACCCGCGTAATTGAAGTGTATTCAAATGCAAACGTCCGCGCATGCATTTTTTGTATACCTAAGTGAATCATGCACGATGGCACGGGGTTTAGAATAACCTTCGGTTATTCCTTGCTAAATCAAACGCCTATGGAATTTCGATAGGATTATGCCCAATCACCAAACAAGATCGTATACACAATTAAGCAATACTCACTGTTGTGTCTCGTAGCTTTGATCTTCATTCGGCGGCAGTCATAGGTGGATCCAAGGCGTAGGTACGATAATATTGTTCGGTTATTATAACTACGATATAGTTTGAGTCACGTTAGGATGAAGCGGTTCACACGAAGCATTCGGTAAAGACGGCGATATTATAATGGTTCACATTACACGCTTCCGATTGATGGAAAATAACAATTTCAACGTCGAGCGAAATGTCACGTTACGTTTTGTTTCGATGGTTGTTGATAGACTGGCGCAGGGATGTTCATCACTGGACTGGCGATATAACGGTACTTGACTTGTCCACCGTATAGGTAAGTACACTTAATGTGCGGAAGTCCAACTTCTGGGTTCCTCCGATTTGCAAGGTAAATTGGAACACAAATACGTATGAAATCCATCAGCGTTATGAAACATTCCGCCCACTAAAATATAGCAAATTGTATTTTAAAGAAAAGTTGAACGTTAAGCGAAACGCAGAATGCCATGAAACGTGACGTAGATGAAAAGAAGACGAAGCAAAGGTTTAAACTATATTTAAACAATAACTAAATCTAGATAACTAGACGAAACGAAACTAAATGATACGATTAACACAGACGTAAAAAAGAATAAAACGAACCGCGAAACGATGATGATTAGTCACATTGCCTAGGCAATGGACACGATTTGGTGAATGGTCTTGTAAGAGAAAATCCATTCAAAGTACGAAACGTAACGATAACCACAAGATTTATGATTTTAATCACCTCATCCGTAGAGAGTGATGTCCAATGTTTGGTTAAAGATAGAATACGAATTTCGAAATAATTAAATAGAAAATCCGAACGACGAGAGGCTTTGTTATGAAAGTTATGTACGAATAGATAACAAGAACCGATAAGGCGTTGGAATTTCCGAAAACGATATAATTGTTCTTTAATAAAAGTTCAGCAGAATATCATCATGTTGGACTAATGACGATTGAACTCGTTCCTTAGAGTGGAGTTCAGTTTTGTTAACATGGCCATCTAAGATGGGCCAAGAGTCGTTTGGCTGGACAAACCCGGAGGGCTCCGCCCACCATAACACGTTACGGATAAGAACGGCCTGAGAATAGCCACGTGAAGCGATATCCGATGGATTATCAACCGATGATGCTTGAAGACGATGATTAGATGCGATAACTGTCAAGAGCGATAATTGGTCGGTGTAACGATTCCCGTGACGAGTATCATCGGGTGAAGCATCCGGTGGCCTCCACTTCCATCCCAATACCCGGAGAGTAAAAGAATGATGAACATTCTTGAAGATTACATCAGTGAGATAGTAGTCCGAAGGTGGAAAGGCGCGAAGTTTCGGTTTGCTACAATCCCACTTATGCAGATCAAGTTGACCTCGTTTGGTATGTTCGATGACTTCGGATTGCGTTAGTTGAACTTGTTCCAGACTGGAACAGCCGATGACGATAGAATCGATATTTGAGTCCGAAGTGATCGCGTGACGTGTGAGTGATAATAAGTAACCTTTCTTTTCTGTCAACGATCTGACAATACGATAGGACAGAATAAAGGCAGAGATATCAGAAGTCACAGGGTGTAATGGGTAATCCGGAATAGATTCCGATAGTTGATGACGCCAAAATATTCTTTGGAACGCGCGATTTGGCTCTTGAAGAAATATTTGGCGATACATTTGCCGTACTTCAGCAATGAACACCACAGATGGCGAACGAAAGTTTTGCAGAAGTTCAGCAATTTTTGTTTGAAACTTGGGAACGATAAAGAAGGCATCATTTGACAATGATTCATTCACCTCCGTCACCGAGGCATCGAAGACAATTCGCAACATAGTGGTAACGGTGCCCGGACGAAGAATGCAATGACGAAGTATGTGATGCATTTCCTTGAGTAAATCTTTTCCAGGAACACGTGTCATGTGACCACTGTGCAAGTAGTCAGTCATGAAAGCGAAGTACGGTTCACGTAAACTGAGCTTTAATGTCTGTTTACGTTCGAGTGAAAGGATGATGCGCGAAGAGACTTCGCGCGAACCTGGGGAAGCGATATGCTTATCCTTTTCACCAAAAGGTAAGGCTACGATGAATTGTCCCGAAGGGTCACGTGAGTGATTAGTGTGATGGACCTGCTCATCACGTTGTTCTTCAGGAGTGAGATGTGAAGACTGAGGGAATGTGTCCAACTCCTTCAGTTTCTTGACCTTTTCAGGACGACGGTACTGGCTGGTTTCGATAAATTGACTAGAAAAGTCACGTGAGCGATAAATGCGATACACTTGGTCACGACGTTGTTTAGTGGGCTGTGAAGACTGAGGAAATATGTCCAACTCCCTCAGTCTCTTGACTTCTTCTGGAAGACGATACTGGTTGGTTTCGACGAAGGAGTTTGTTTGACGATCGGTAGCAAAACCAACCGAATCCAGAGGAAGCCAACCGAATGGTGAATTGATAGCTGAAGGCTGGTGAAGATCACCCGTTAATTGGGGTCTCGGTAGAGAGGGCAAGATCTCAACATCTCGAAGTAGGTCAGTCGCTCCTGTGTCAGTTGTCAGTTTGTGACAGTCAGAGTCGGCATGAAGTATGTCTTGGAACAGATGACAAGATAACTGGTCGAATTGAATCGTTGGCGATGGAAGTAACTTCGTGTTGAAGGTAGTTTGTCCCTTAACATCGACATCGAAATTAGTGACGCCTGACGCGGTTGTAGAAGATTGGCCTAAGCCACGGATTTTCTGAGAGCTGACTGGACGCTCGGCAGTGCGATTGGATACGAAGTGTGCTTGAATATCTGAATCGGTCAACGCACGAAACGTTTGAAAACCGCCGGAGGGATCACGATTGCTAATATGAGCAGTAGGCAAACGTACGATGGATCTGTCACCGAAGTTAGCGAGGAAAAGAACTGGAGGATCTGAAATAGAAGCTCCTTGAATGGCAAACGTGGTGGGTCGTTGGTACTCCTCTTCAGCAGAAATGTTGTCTTCCCTATGAAGAAGAGTGTGGTGCTTACGATGACATTTCTGACAATCAAACACATATTTGCAATTCGTGAGAGAATGAGAAGGCGTGAGACAATTCAGACACCAACGGTGTGCCTTGGCGAATTGAGCACGTTCCTGAACCGATTTGAGTGCAAATGATTTGCACTTAGCGATATGGTGAATACCCTTGCAAAACGCGCACTTTGAAGTGAACGCAGTCAAGGACCCTTTGATTTCAGGTTTTGCCTTAATCATGTCACAAGTAAATGATGACGTTTGTTTTATGACAGCTTGATCATGAAATGTTGAAAAGTTTTGGTTTGGTACGATAATGTTCGCAGGCTCCGATTCGAAAGATTGATTCGTTAATTCCTTGTGAATTACGACGATTTTGAAATAAACATTATCAAAAGCTACGCGAACTTGATTTTCAATGTCCTTGTTTGCCTCATCTAAAGCTAAGATATCAGCGTGAACGGTTTCAAAATCATTAACAATTTTTTGCAACTTCGTATAATACGCTAAAAATAATGGATAATTGGTTGCATCTTGCAAAACGCTTTGACCGACCTCATACACCTTGTTTATTCTGCTGATGGCAACTTCCGTCTTCTATGCAAGCCTTGTAAAGTACTAGACATTTTTTTTTAAATAAACAAATGTACTAACGAAATAAACAGGAAAACGTTATGAATTAAAAAATAGAATTCGATATAATTTAAATACCCGGTAAGTCGTAAATAATTAAGAACTGTAACCGAATTCTACGATTTATTGTTTGAAATTCGTTCTTCAAAATGACATTTCAATTCACGTAATATTTCATAGCATTCTTTCGTTTTGTCAATGAAAGAATTTATTTATCTAAAGGTTTGCTGGTTATCGGCACCAATGAATCATGCACGATGGCACGGGGTTTAGAATAACCTTTGGTTATTCCTTGCTAAATCAAACGCCTATGGAATTTCGATAGGATTATGCCCAATCACCAAACAAGATCGTATACACAATTAAGCAATACTCACTGTTGTGTCTCGTAGCTTTGATCTTCATTCGGCGGCAGTCATAGGTGGATCCAAGGCGTAGGTACGATAATATTGTTCGGTTATTATAACTACGATATAGTTTGAGTCACGTTAGGATGAAGCGGTTCACACGAAGCATTCGGTAAAGACGGCGATATTATAATGGTTCACATTACACGCTTCCGATTGATGGAAAATAACAATTTCAACGTCGAGCGAAATGTCACGTTACGTTTTGTTTCGATGGTTGTTGATAGACTGGCACAGGGATGTTCATCACTGGACTGGCGATATAACGGTACTTGACTTGTCCACCGTATAGGTAAGTACACTTAATGTGCGGAAGTCCAACTTCTGGGTTCCTCCGATTTGCAAGGTAAATTGGAACACAAATACGTATGAAATCCATCAGCGTTATGAAACACTAAGTGAAAAAAATAATATTATTATAATTAAATTAAAATAATTTTCATGCCACCTTTATTTGTGTTTTTTGTTTGTATTTAATGTTTTAAAATATCAAATATATATTCTACGTAATTATTCTTGTTAAAAAAACCATAATAATTAATAATTAACAACGTATATTGAAAAAAAAAATTTTACAATTTAAATTTTGTCGTTTTCTCGTTATTATTAATAATTGTGTTGAGTGTCAAGTGATTTGAAAACAATAGTTTGTAGGTACCTCTCCCACTTATGTTGTGTGAGTGATGCTGTATTCAACAGTTTGACGAAGAACAACATAAGTAAATTTTGATTAGATAGATATATCTTCTCTTGAATTTCTGAACCCCCTGTTAAAAAGACCACGAACCGCCACTGATTCATCCGGTTAGAACGACGCGCAGTATTTTGTTTATAAAACCTAAGCACCAATACCTCGCCGCCCCGCGCCTCGCCTACTCCCCGCGCGCTAACACCTTTCCTTATTAGCACATTGCATGAAGCAAAAGTGTTTTTCGATTGAAGAAAAAAGTGCTATATTACACCGTTTAGAACCCGATGAATCAAATGTAACCCTCGTGAAGAAGTTCGGCGTGTCTCATCTAAAAACAAGCTTAAATTATCCGGCCGTTTTGTGCGTCGTCCGGTTATTACGACAAAGCATCGCCTTCCCCTTGAGGGTCGTTATATCCGATTTCTTTGTATTTTTTTTTTAAATTTAATATTTGATAAATCAAAACATTTTTGTAACATTAAGTATGGAACATTTTCTTACCCAATGTACAAAGCATATTGTGTCCAATACTTAAGGTTTGCAACTTTGGAACGACATCCAGATTCTCAATTTTGGTAATCTGATTATAATCCAAGTTTAAGGTATCCAAATTAGGGCATCCCTCAAGGTTCTCAATCTTCTTGATCAAGTTGTAATGAAGGTAGAGACACTTAAGTTCGTCTTTCATTTCTAGCCCTTCTAATCTGCGTATGCCATTATTTTCAAGAAATAAACATTTCAATCCTGTGTATTCTTCCAAATTTTCAATCTTGGAAAAACCCTAAGTGAAAATATTAAAATATCTCGAATAATAACATACTTCTTCAATTATTATTGTGGTTTAATAAAATAGTTTTAAAATATACTTACTTTGAAATGCAAATACAAGATATCATTTAAATATGGTGTAACATAAAGCCTTTGTTGTTTACAATGGTCCACTATAAACTTCTTTGTCATAACTGGCCCTCTTAAAATTTTTGACATTTCAGTATCAAAATCAGCCTTCCCTTTTTTATCTTCCTCACCCTTTTTGTCTTCTGACTCGACTTCTCTAATTGTAATTCCAGTTTTCTGAACATCAGAGCATGAAGACATATCAATGCAATCATTGTGGGGTTTTATATCTGTTAAAGCTTTTGATGCACTTTCAACATTTTTTTTAGGGTGTAAAATCTTTTGGGATATTTCCAATAATTCAGTGTTGCTTTTAAGCAAAGTGTCTGCTGCTTTCTGTGTAATATCAATATTTTTGCTTGCATTTTCTATTCTATTAGTTGTATTTGATTCACAACTAATGTCTGTGTCTTTATTAATTGCTGGTTTTAATCCTTGCTTTGGATGTAAAATTCTTTCAGAACGTTTAAGAACTTCATCGATTTCTTTGAGAAAACACCTAGATGCTTCAAGCGTTTGATTACAGGCAGCATTTTTTAAAGAAGATATGTCTGTTTGAGAGCCACTGGATTTGATGACAGCCTCTTTCTCACATTCACCCACAATTTGAGATTCTGCAGAAGTTGATTGTTTGAGAGTAAAATCATCATTTGTTTGTGTAATTTCTTCTTTCTTTGCTATACACAAGTTATACTGATCTTTGCTCAACTTGGAGGCTTGGAGGGTTGAGTTGACATCTTTTAGAAGATCTTCAATACATGCTATTTTATCAGCAATGTCACTTTTGATTAGATTATTATACATTTCTGTGTTTTCCACAATGTCATTTTCAAAATCGTTCATTTGTGAAGCGTCAACCTCTTCAAATAAGTTTTCTTCGTTTTTATCTCCTCCCTTTACAGTTATTGTATCCATTAACTCAGTTCCTGTAATGTTTTCAGGTTCAGTAATTTCCTCAATGCTCTCAGTGGATTCTGGTTGTTGATGATCGGGATGATCTTCATTTTGCAACATTAAGGTATCAATGTTTTCTAGTAAACGCTGAGTTTGCTTTATTTTAGCTTCGATGGTCAATTTTTCGTGTAAATATATTTTTTCTTTAACTTCCATTTCTTGAATGTTGTCTACATCCAAATAGTTTTGTAATAATATAGTTTCCCTAGCATCGGGGTTTTCAGCATCCTCAGTCAATTCAACTAAATTCCCATCCCTCTTTCCACTGTCAATAACTTTTGATTGATCGAATGCAGTTGTATTATCATTTGAATTCGTCGACATAACATCGTAGTGGCCCATCACCGAATCTATACTTTCCAATAAGTGTCTTGTCTCATTGACTTTTGCTTCAATTGTCAGTGGACATAATATCTCTTCATCTTTCATAGCCTGTCCAAGGTAATTAAGATCTTCGATATTATCGACACAGATGTCAGCATTTACCTCTTCATTCGGTTCACAATTTTCAGCCTCTGGTGCTAATTTTTTAACTGGACAAGTAATGCTAACGATTCGTTCCATAATATCTTTAGTATTCTTGAGTTTATTTTCCATGTTTGATGATACTTCAATATCATTTTGAGTCGCTAAAGGTGTAACAACCTGCTGCATCGCACTTATTGTCTCCCTAAGTTTAGATTCAACGGATTCAGGGGACAGAGAATCTTTTTTATCTTGTGGAGCAATCTCTACCTTTCTCATATCACCAGAATGACAATGAAAATCATTTATGTCCTCCATGTCCTCGGATGTTCCTTTGATTGTTGTAATTTCTCTTTTGGCATCGTCACTCTCCATTCCTATTATTGTTATAAAAATGTATAAGCAACCATTGTTGTACTTAATATTCATTTCTACATGTAAGCAACCATCTGATTTCTGATTCAGAAAGAATAATCAAAACACATAACATCTCTCTATAAGTACCTAGTATAGTTAGTATTTTCTTTTAAACTGCTAAAACCATAAGATGATGTATTACCTGTTTGCTGTATTAAAATGTTCCTACCTTTAGGTAATTTATTATAATAGTGGCACAAAACCAAATACTGTAATGGCTGTTTTAAAACAAACCCCATTGCTATGGATACACAGATGAGAAAATAATTTTGTTTCTCGAAATAACAAAAGTTTATTACCTTGGTAACAAACTTAATTTTAAAACACTGTTCTAAATAAGGATAAATTAATATAAAAGTTATGTTTGATTATATATGAAGCAGATACCTACTTTGTGAATGACATTATAATTTAAAATAAAACAATAGCTTAATAAAGTTGTGATTTTTAAAAAAGTGTGGAACTCGAAAACAATAAATCCTTTCAAACATTACCTACTTGGCAAAGTTTCTACCTTCTAAGTCTGTTTTTCATATTCCGGAAAAAAAACTAAATTCTTAAAAGTAGGTATGTAAATGTTTCAAAATAATTTCTTCCTCCAAGGATTTTTTTAAATATTTTTTTTAATTTTTTAAAAAGAAAGACAAACATTCCCGGGTTACGAATAACCAAAGATATTCAAATACAGAAGATATGCTATGGTGTCCGCGCAACTGTCGCCGGACTACGCGCTAATTAGCGTGGTTTTCATACAAAAACAATTAATTTGTTCATTTCGTTGATTTTTTGAAAATGTGCATTAATATTGGTTAACAATATATATTGAATAAGGAAAGAATTCGTTCATTTAGTTTAACGTTCGTTTGGTTTATTCGTTAATTATTTGTTCTTTTAGTTTATTTGTTAATTGGTAAACAATATCGGCGACACCCGGAAGCGCAGACCCACATAGTAAAAACAGCAGATAGCACATCTACTTATATTCCAATATCTTTGCGAATAACCCAACAATGTTTGAAAATCTCCTACTACCACGTGTTGTAATGGAGGACTTAGCCAGCCGAGGAATTGAACACGGGACGCCCGAATGGGATCCAAGATCCAAGCGCTATGCCCACTCAACCACTGACCAGTAAAAATTGTCTCAAATTGATTGTTTCAAATTCCATTGTATTCAAAGAATAAATAATTAATAATTAAAATAAATTAATATTCAAACATAGTTGTATTTTACTGTACTTTCCTTCTATTTGATAAGCAATATTACTTAGTTTTGTTGGGGTGTGATTGTAGGTGCCGTCAGTAGCGCAGCGAGGGGGGGTGGAGGGGTGGACCGCCCTGGGGACACTACACCCGACCGTGGACCGTGGAAAAAAATTACGAAGGATATTGTCACAAAAATATTGAATACGGTGTTATTTATATTTTCGTAGCTCTATGGCTCCCGTGGAATGTCTCGAAACGGGGAGAAGTGTGTGCCTGACGGTCTTCTGAAGTTCCGACTTCCAACATTTGGGCGATCGTGTGGAGGGGTGTTCGTGCGTTGAAAATTCGAGTTGGAAGGTTGGAGTTCGAGTTGGTCCGGGATCGTCTTCGAGGCGATCTCGGCGGCCAACTCACACGAACCAGCCTGCCGCAGCTGTCCACACATCAGTCTGCGAGCGGCAGGCGATCAAGACGTGCGTGCCGCATACTATTAAAATGGGAGGCGTCTACTAATCTACAGGAATTCCAAAAACTGAAAAAATCAAACTAATATCTATGAGAACCAAAGTGTTGACGAATTTCTACAGCTCAAACTATTGACTAATATCTATGAGAACCAAAGTGTTGACGAATATCTACAGCTCAAACTGCTGACTAATATCTATGAGAACCAAAGTGTTGACGAATATCTACAGCACTGGCAGAAATTGGATTTGCAATTATGTATAGCATATTGGAATAATGTAATATTGCATATGCAGTTTAAAAAACTTAGTTTATGTAAGTATGTATGTACATATCCCTAATATCGAACTATTGGACACATTTAGCTGATTAGTCCAACCTACGCTCTGTAGATATTAGTTCAACCAACGCTCTGTAGATATTATTCAACACTGGGACTGTCATAGATATTCGTCCGACCTTAGCTCTGTAGATATTAGTTCAACATATGAGCTGTAGATATTCGTCCGACATACAGGCTGTAGATATTAGTATCTGGAGTCTTAAAATGACAATATTATTACGGAGTGTGGTATAACAATTGTTTGAAAACATGTTGTGTATATAAGTATATAATTATACGTACGTAGTAATTGTAGGCACTTAATAAGGTACAGCGTAGTTACAGCTTTTCAATGTCCGCCATTTTGGAGTTTGGAATTCGGGGTTAGAGGGTTGGCCACAGCCACCACACGATCGGCCAACCTTCCAACTTCGTACTAAGTTTGGAGTTGGAAGGTTGGCTTCAGTCTGGACGTGGCATTAAATAAATGTGAGCAATTTCTAAACTTTGCTTTATTTTTTACTAGCAGACCCGGCCACACGTTGCCGTGGCTAACGAAACACAATGCCATTATACCCAACCTTTATAAAATCCACACCACCCGCTTGCCAGCTGCCCGCTGCCCGCTACCTGAATTGAATATTTGAATTTATCGGCTTTTCTCTACTATAATAAGCATGTATTATAAATATAAACTAATTAACTTGCCACTAATTATACAATGCTTGCAATGCAACACTGGATATTTGAAAAGGGAAAATCAAATACCTACTTACTCTAGGACATCTATTTTCCAATTTCTTCCGTAGTACGAATTTCAAAAGTGACTATAGTACGGCCCGCCAGCCGTTTTAAATTGCACAAAAATATGTTTTCTTTGAATTTCTCGGCTTTTCTCTAATATAATTTACATGTATTATACATATAAACATTCCTCTTCAATCACTCTATCTCTTGGTGAAAACCGTATGAAAATCCGTTGCGTAGTTTAAAAGATTAACGCGCACATACATTTTGAGCGACTTCATTTTATACTATGTAATTTTATACTATGTAATGATGATGATTTCAATATTGTTATTCTTCATGTTATGCAATTCTAATTTTGAAATCAGTGGGTATCTATACTGCAACAAAAAATAATTGTTCACTTTTATGCCTTTTTATTTTTTTACAAAAATTTACACACCTTTACACCATAAGTTATATTTTTAGTATTACCATTCGAACAACAGTGGCGCCCTCCTATGTTTTCTGCTCTTATTTTACAAACTGTACCGCATCTTCGCCAAACTGGTATTTTTTTTAGCTTCTCTTTCGTTAATGGTGCCGACCATAAATAAACCAAGCCCGGGCCGACAGATCTAGCCTTAAAAGCGCTGGATTTTGCTTTTATAGCTAGGTCTATTCCATATATATATATGTTGGTTATGGTTGGCCGCACGCATCAGGTTTTTCCATCCGATTGTCTGATTAGACAAAAATAGATTCGGAAACCAGATTGGTTATAATACCGGGACCACGCCCGTTGTCGGACCGGATTGGACGGCCGGCGCGGCGTAATGAAAATAGGCCACGCCTTTCCGCGCCGGCCGTCCAATCGATTTTTGTCTGATCAGACAATCGAATTTAAAAGCCTGATGAACGAAGAAAGTAGTGTAAGAAGAATATACGACGCAAATGTGAGTACGTAAATATAATGAATGTGTTCTAATTTTTAATTTTAATTAATTTAATTTTTTTAATTAAAAAATATATATATATTTTTTTTTTCTCTTCCCTTTATACACGAGTAGTTACACTCTTGTAAAGGTTATATATTATATACATATATATGTTTATACTGTTTCTAATCAATGTTGCATGTTAGTATTTAATGATTTGAGTTTAATCCGATTGTAACCTGAAAATGCAATTACTCATGATTATATTACATGTATATGTATATAAAAACTAATAAAAAAATAAAAATGTGAATGGTAGAAGAAGTCGGGGACGCCCGAGGAAGACATGGCACGATGTATGAATGTGAGTGAGGCAAAGAGTGTGTGCCAAGACCGAGTTGTTTGGCGGTCCGTCCTCTCTGCCTACCCCTGCGGAGAAAAAGCGTGTTAGTTAAGGCAGAAACATACTTGCGTGTCGTGTCGTGTCGTGACTACAAATTAACCAATCATATAATATAAATATATATTGTATGAAACCGATGTGCTTCTGGCGCGTCACGACACGCCACGAGACGCAAGTATGTTTCTGCCTTTAGTTATGTTTGCGGCCGGCCAATGTCGACGGCAGAAAGGCTACTTGACGTAACCAACATTTTGTCTATTTTCACTTTTTGATGCCATTTTACTTGAAAAAAATACTGTGTCGATCTGTGTACTCGAAGTTTATATATTATGAAAATTTGAAAGTTTTCCCCCTTAAAATACCTACTGTTTTTTGCGGAAGTCCGACCAAAACTTGACCTAAGTGATGGAAAATCCGACGTTTTTTAATAAAATGCGGGTTACTCCCTTGAACCCGGGCTTATCCAAAGTTTTAGTTTTTATTTGCTATGAAAAATTATATGGTTACGTCAAATAGCCTTTCCGTATTTTAGGAAACATTTTCGCTTACGGCAAACGGTTGAATAAAATTTTAAGTTTTATTTTGTTACATTAATCCTATAAGTTGTGCGCATCGAAAAGTTTTTAGTAACATCATTTTGTAAGTTTAAAAACTTTATTAAAAGTTGAATACTACCACAGATTTGAAGACTTTTATTTTGTGGAGAACGTTAGACTGTTTTAATCGAAAATGCGTCACGCTCAAACATCACGTTATTGCTTCCTGCTTCGGCGTTCAGTTCGCATCCGACCGATGCAGGGTGAACGCGAAGACGTAAATTCGTGGGTGAATATTTGTGCTCATGGTCATTATGAATGGTCTCATACGATAGGAGTCGATTAGTAAATGAGAAAAAAGCAGGTCTGCCGGCCGGCAGCCTGGAAAACGACGGAATCTTCAGAATCCCGTCCGTTGCACGGTGCTTTCGCGTGCCCCGCTAGCAACGAATTACTGTAGTCTATTTTCGTTATATGTTATACTGTAGTCTAGATCATCCCATTGAAGAGTTCTTTGATCGGCCGACCACCAGCCTGGACGTTTTTGGTGTACGATTTTTTAAAGTTTTGAATTTTTTCAATATATATTTTTTAAATTTTTTCCTATATATTTTTTGTTATTTTTATTTAATTATGTTTTTAAAAACTTCGATAGCCATATTTAAAAAAAATAAGTGATGCATATAAAAAAAAAATTAGTGTTCCGATCATACGGCAGAGCCATTTGACGCGAACCAACTTTCGAACTTGTTTTTGGTGTAGGTACGATTTCTTTTAAAGTTTTTTTTATTATTTAGAAAAAAATACATTATTTATACTTATTCTTTTTCTTATTTTTATTTCAGCATGATTTTGAAAACTTAATTATCAGATTTTAAAAAAAATGCGATAGCAATAATAAAAAATAATTTGAGTGTTCCGAGTGCTCCGATCGGACGGGCGAGCCTTTCGACGCGAATTACCTTACGAAACCGGCCGCGGTGCTCCTCACCGCTGTCACCTGCGTAACATAAATATCATATAAATATATAAAAAAATAATGTGCAGTCCTTGTTGTTGAGAAAAATGATTTTGTAGAGTCTAGTATTTGTGAAGAAAGATGGCAACACTGGAAGGAGTAGAGGGAGTTGTTGATAAAAATGGCGAGCACGAAGTTGTAACGGTTTCATGTAGATTGTGAGGAATTCATGTATTTTCTATTAATTAAAAAATATTATGTTGTGAAGTTGAAACATAAGTGTTGATTTTTTTAACACTTGTAACATTGCCTAATAGTAAATAGTGGTTGGAAGTTCGAAAAACCGCCGCGCCGCCCCCGTATCTTCAGAATCCCGTCCATCCCCTCAATTCATTGCATCGCTGGTTGCACGAGAAACGAGAAACAAAACAAGCTTCACGGTGGGTGGTTTGGTATATTTATGGCTTTACGAAAATGCCTGTCCATACTCTCCGGATGGTGGTCGGAGATTGGCGCGTGACTAAGCAGATTCCCCTCCCCTCCATTCCACCGATCCCAACCAGTTCGATCGTGTTGCGATGTGTATTCACCTCAGTCGCAACATGATCGGACCGGTTGGGATCGGAGGTGAATTCACGTCGCGACACGATCGAATCGATTTGGATCGGTGGAGTGGGAGAGGGAGAGGGGAATCAGCTTACTTAGTGTTTCTAACTTTGGAACAAATAGTAGGACGAGTATTTTTTTAAAATTACGAGTAATCGCTATTTAAATAGAGCTTAAAAAAATAAAAAAATGATGTGCATAACTCTATTTCTGTAAAAAATGTCAGTTGCGAGCTGTCAACTCATTGCCTTCGATATGAAAAAAAACGGTTAAGGATATTTTACCATACCTCCCATTACAAAAATATTTTTTTAATTTAAATTTGGTTACAATACATCAACTAATTGTAAGTCTGATTCCCTTCGAAGAGGCTTACACCATGGTTTTAGGAGCTACAAATAACACAAAAGATGTTACGCCCTTTTGCCTTTCCGTAAATTAATCGCACACCGAGCTTCTCATACTTGATATTGTTGGTTACAGCCAAGCAATCGTAAAATTCTCACAAAAAAGAATGGATGTAACCACCAAATCATCATTTTTTTAAATAATTACATAGATCTAATTATAATGGTAGAAACATCTATAGAAACATACACATTATTCTGTTTTTCATTGAATAAAATCAACAAGATAGGGGGGTTACCATAACTATTTTCTGTTTTTTTTTTTTTCGACTTTCCGAAAGTAGAGGATTTGCTGGTTACGTCAATTAGCCTTTCTGCCGACGATATGTCTGTTGTCTGTCTGTCGGCTGTCGGCCGGCCCCATTAGCGCCTTCCACACGCACACTTCGGAGCGACCGAGTCCCGCGCCACTTCAGGCCGCCGCATAGAAAAGTCTCACAATGAACTGTGCTGTAAACCGATCGGTCTTTACTTTTCTGCGCGGCGGCCTGAAGTGTCGCGGGACTCGGTCGCTCCGAAGTGTGCGTGTGGAAGGCGCTATTTAACCATAAACCATAGATCAAAAGAATTATGAGTCCAATGCAGTCCAATGAATCTATGGTCAATGAGAACGCGAAACGCCAATTTTGAATTTTCTAGTTGTCAAGTCAATATCAACGATATCAACATCAACATTCGGGACAATTCAAGACGTATTATTGACTGAAAGCCGTTAACAACAACTGTTTTTTCGACAATATTCATATCTTATCGATGATTTTCTATTTTCCCGCAAGTTTTACCGTCTTTGTTTTGTACTAGAGATAACCTTCAATATATGACAAGTGTCAATATTTTGCAAGCAAATTAAGAACTTTTTATAACTTATGAACCGAAAAACAATAGTTTTGTTATTTTGATTGTGATTGTTTCTTAATACCAATACTTTTATAATCTTGTGGCATTTGTTTCGGCATGGATGTGCATAAATAGTATAAGCTTCTATTCCTACAAATGTTGCACTCTGGGCAACTTCTGAGCTTTGTTTCGCCACTAATGTGAAATTCCTATAAAATGGCTGACTTTGATTCCTTGCGCTATTATACTCCTGGAAAATGTAAAGCCTTGACAAATAAACTTGGTCAATCATTAGACTCCTTATATTCTTTAAAGCGAGGCAAACTTTTGGTATCCATGCTTACACCAAAGCGGAATACTAAAAGCCCTCCTAACAATTATTCGAAACTGAACTTCGAATTGAGCCATCCCTTTTCTGACCCACCAGCACACCTCAAGTTACTCAAAACTTTCTATTCATTTCACTTGAGAAATTCTTACTGTGTCTTCAGCCACCTACACACAATAAACCTTTCAAATAATTCACTATCTATCATTCCTGATGAGTTCTGTAATCTGTCAACATTGAAAGAGTGTTATTTATCATTTAATGACATTAAATATTTGCCGGATAATCTCAGGAATCTGCAATCCCTTCTTATCTTGCACTTAAACAGTAATAAACTCGTATATTTGCCTTCGTCTGTCAGGGATATGGAGCAACTCCAGGAACTGGATTTATATGATAATATTCTCATAGAATTTCCTTGGTTCTTAAATAGATTATTGCTTTTGGACATGTATGAGAATTTTGTGGAAGAACTTTTCGATGAATCTTATATTGCTCAGGCAGAAAGGCTCCGAACCAAATATGGCTACAAAAGAAGCGTAAAAAGGTTTGTATAAATATTTAATTCCAAATCTTTCAATTTGGGAGGCGGGTATGAACCATTTATTGGATAACCAACACCTCTGCCACACAGGGGTGCCCGGATTCATGGGGTGAGGTTTATCCGGGTCTTGATAGCGATGCGTCCGCCCACCAGCTGCATGGCAGGCCGGATCGGGAGAGAATGGTTGGGGGAGTCCCTTTGACTTCTCCAGCCGTACTTTCTCTGAACATCGCCTTGCACCGCAGTGGGAGAGGTGGATTCATACGTCCGTCACTCCTGGACCCGCTGACCCACGTATTCCTGCCCACCTCGTACTGTTTTCCTTCCCAGAACTTCCTTTCCTAAAAAGACCCTCCACACAGCATCCCCAAAGATAACATAGGCCCTGAGGAATTGGGAATTATTTTCCTCAGGGCCTCCTGTGTGGGGCTAATGTAAAAAAAAGGTTCTTCTGTAGAAAGCCTCGAAGACAGTCAATATCAATTTACAGTTTTTACACAAATTTACGTCACTGATTCGTCCAATCGATCGTTTTCGGAGCGATTGACAATTGCGACTTCTCATTGACTTGGGGAATGATGGTTATTTTGATGGAGCGCCATTGACAATTGATATTAACCGTCTCCCGAGTCTTGTGTATACATTTTTTTTTATTACTAAAAACTATTTTTTTAGCCAAATTTTATTTATCATATAGGTACTTATTGCTGCTAGGATAAATGTTTAAATTGTTTTAGGTAAAATACAAAAAAAAATCGTAATTAAAAATTTAGATTTAAATAATATAATATTGTTTGTCTTTGAAATAATTAGTTAAAACAATGTAAAAAATTGATATTCCAGGATTAAATATGTTAACAATGTTATTTTTCTGGGGAGAGCTGATTTCAGCCGAGCAGTTCTATATCTTTTATGGGATCGTTATCGAGATAACGGACATGATCTTCTTTCAGATTTGTGTGATTTTTACATATTTATGCATGATTATTTATTCATTTAATGTACGTTGTACATAGAAAAAGCAAATAAATCACACAAATCTGACAGGAGATCACGTCCGTCATCTCGATAACGATCCCACAAAACATATACAGAATCGCTCGGCAGATATGTGAAATTAGTGCATAGATTATTATTTATTGAAAATTTTCCCACTAAAATAATGTGTTGTAATATAATATACCTACCTATTTTTTTCTCTTATTTCCAGTAAACAATATATGAGTAGGTCTTATTCCGGTACAGAGGAGGAAGACATTACAAATCGTAAGTCTATCACATAATTTTCTATGCATTTTTTACTATATATTTTCTATATATAGTTTTTGCGAAGTTAAAATCTTTCACTGCGATTCTAAGTTACATATTATAATATTATTATTTATCCTATTTTGATCACAAACGTTTAAAAAATCATTTCTCTGAATATAACTAGCTATTTTGGGCAAACTATACATGGTAGATTATAAACTACTTTAAAAAAATATGTAAACACAAATTCTGGCTAAAATGCAGATCTTGCCAATGTCTGGGAATTTGATAAAAAGGCACTTTCTAGATGAGAAAAGTGTGGAGAAGTTGAATAAAAAATAAATTAAGGCGCGCTCGGCAAAATTGAGGGAGATACAGCCGTTCAAAGTATTTAAAATTCACTTCGCGAACTGATATTATGACAGTCCGTTCGCCATTTTTTCACTGTTTATGTTGGTATCCCAGACCTAATACAAACCTAGATACGATTGTAGCCGACTTTGTGGGATAAATGATAAGGCGCGTAATTATGAAAAACAGAATTAATAGTACGCCAGAATCACAAACCATGTTACACAAACCTAGCGTAGCCGCTGAACTACTTGAAAACTGGGATGTTTTTCTTGCCTTGACGCGAGTAGGCGTTATAAAGGGGCACTTTCTTTAGGACGATTACGAGTGCTACCAACTTTAAGGTAGTTTTTAGTTTACAGATTTATACGTCTTTCAAAATGGTGGGCGGACTGACAGTATCGGTTCGCGAAGTGAAATTTTATTTATACCTACTTTGAACGGCTGTATCTCCCTCAATTTTGCCGAGCAAGCCTTAATTTTTGTTTTATTCAGCTTCTCTACACTTTTCTCATCTAGAAAGTGCCTTTTTATTTAATTTCCAGACATTGGCAGGATCTGCATTCCTCCCCAAATTCTTGTGAGACAGTACAATTTACAAAGTTATGACGAAAATAGAATCAGATGGTTCACGGTTAAATTTTTACACCCGCACATCAAGAGTGACATTGAATGATTAATAACTTAACATCCCTTTCACTGTACTGAGAGTATCTTCCAATCTTGGTTGTTTGCAGCACAGACATTCACACTCCTTCAAAACTGTGCTTTTCCAGACTCTCTTTGAACAAATTCTATACATCCTCCATTTGCCGCATGCGGACAGGGCATTGCTGTCGCAATGTTCACCTGACAAAAAAACATGTTAAGAATTCTGCAATGTGCGAATGTCGTCTTGATGAAGAGGACCTCAATCACTTTTTTTTCAGTTGCCCTATAAACAATTCATTTAAAAATTTCATCCCTGACCTGATCAGGACGGGTATATTGCCCCCCTGCAGCATGCCTGTTGTCTTCTGTGGACAAACATGTACATAAAGTCATATCTGGTTTCTTTAATTCCCTACATCAATTTGTAATCGTAATTGTACACACTCATTTTTCCCTCTTGTAATTAGTATGTCACGTGTTGTTTATTTTTTTATGTATAACATATATATATATGTATAACATTTTTTATGTATAACATATATATATATATGTATAACATAAAAAATAACATATATGTATAACATAAAAAAATAAACAACCCAAATTGACAGCTGGCGTAGTGCAGCGGTAAGGCGCTTGACTCGCATTCCAAAGGTCGAGGGATCGAATCCCGGCGTGGTAAATAGATTTTATTTGATTAATTTGTGTATTTCACAATTTATTCATTTAAAAAAAATAATATGTAGTATATTTGCGGCATGTTCCAGAGTAGAAGATACTCTCAGTATCGCCCTGGTGTAAGACCACCATTCAGAATTGAAACGTTGCCTGAAATGGCTTTAGCCGTGTTTGGTGACCAGATCTGAATAGCCAGGTACTTCCCCACCTTCCTCTTCCCTATCTCCTTTCCTACCCACTACCTTCAGCCTCACAACACACCCCATTTGGGGATGCCATAGTCTCACTGGCTCCAGACGGGAGCAGTTGGGACTCTTGTGCGGTATTCATGTAAAAAAAAAAAAAAAAAATCTATTAACTTATTTATTAATTACCTCTAACTAAAAAATTCACATCTTGCATTGTGAGTGTTTAGCGTATTTTTTGTATTAATATTGTGTAATGTAGACAGGTTCTTTTTATTACTGCCAAATTTGTATATATTTACCCAAAATAACACCTAGAAACTCAATCACTTGACACTGGCTAGAACACTCCTTTGGAGTGAAAGACCTTTAAAAAATGAAAAATAATAACCTCGTGCGAGGTGTCAGATAAAAAAATTAAGCCTTTAATTTAATATACTACGAATCGTCTGCTTTGGAATGTATTATTCTATTCAATATGTATTACTATTTTTTAGCCACATTATATATTTACAATTACGACGAAGAAGAAGATTGGGACGGCGATGAGTTTTGGGACCCGTCGTGCAGAGACCCTTTCCCAGCACACGTCCTGGAAGTTTTGGACCACCATGTCGAAATGGTACGAAAGAAGGGCGGCTTCGTACCGTCTGATCTCCACGTTGCCTCATCTTCATCCAGGGTGAGGCCGATCACTCCAATACTGGTACCAGGACAATTTGACGATGATGATGATTAATTTTGTGCAAAATATTTACAACTAACTTACCACCAATAATCGTAGCAGTATAATGGTGATTAATTTGAGAGGAAAATCAATCTCTACATCGCAATAGCATGAACCATAGTGCCTTGTTAATCTTATCTACGTGGCCGTCGCACGTGAAGTTACGAACTGTAGTGCCTTATTACCCCTGTGCAGCTGTCGCATACGTTATCCATCGGCCACTACCCTGTACGCTGATGTTGCATAAGTGATCCGTGAAGTTTTTTTAGTTCTGCATTATTATATCATTTGTTGTGAAACTTTTTCAACCACTGTAATTGCTTCTTATTGCTTATAGTTTATCCTGATTTATGCGGCTGTCACGTGTGTGATCCATCAGCGACCCATACGCTGATGAAAAAAATGAGATCCTTTCACTAAATTCATACAAAACATGCCGCATGATGTAATATTGTAATATGTTGTGTTAAAAGGGCCAGCGTAGTAAAGATTAATCAACTTGCCACCAATAATCTGAGGATTAATTGGGTGGTACAATCAAACTCCGTTAATCAAGCTGAAATTTTTCAACTGACAACCGTTAATCGAAGGCCAGTAAACTGCGGCTATATATTTTCTAGTTTGCAAGCGGTTTTGAATCGTTAACAGTTGTTAATTGTCTGGCCTACTAAATTAGGTTAAATACATACATAACTATTCATATACAGAGGAGCACATAAGGGTATCTTTAATATCAAAACCCAAGATGATCTGGATTATATTATGACGAATGAGTACTTTTGTGCTGTGATTTAATTTTAATTTTATAGATGCTTGCATTGTACCTTAATACAGGGTGTAACAGCACATACCTGAAGGATTTTAACCAGCGATTCCGAAACTCCAATATTTGGAGTAAAACATGTACTTGTCATTTTACTGTCCGATGATATTTTTTTCTATTAAAAACAAAAAATTATATTTTTCAATCACACATTGCTACTGATCCGATCCCTGTAAGTAGCAACAGGTTTGAACGATACGCGCGCTGTTTCGTGTGTTACCATGCTGCTAAAATGAGACGCAACGCTTATCAAGTGACACGGTAGGTTATAAACGCGCTACTCTCCTGACTACTCAGTTCCTATTTGTCAGTGGTTCCCAACCTTTTTCTGACCCGGGACCACTTGTACGTTTATTTTTTCGACACGGACCAAAAGCAGTTTTTCACCTTCCAAGACCACAATTCTCTAGCCACCCCTCCCCCCCCCCCCCTCCCCAGCAACTTTATTGAGGGGAGGGGGGTGACACCCACCACTTTGGCTAGCTGTCGCCACTGCTTGTGCACGTGGTCAGTGGCGTAGAGGGGCATAATGGGATAGGGTGGGTCGGGTTCTAGCAGAATATTTACCACAACGGAGGGGGTAGAACGGGTGGGATGGGGCGGGCGAAACGGAGTACAGGGGGCCAAGTCTCTATCTTTTATTGTTTACTAACAGCCTGTTACTTAACATTAATTACGTCACAAACACGTATTTTGACCTTAACGCTATTTTTTGTAGTCTCTATTATTTCGTAATGCGGAATTTTGTGACGTAATTAATGTTAAGTAACAGGCTGTTAGTAAACAATAAAAGATAGAGACTTGGCCCCCAGTAATGGTCACTGACCACAAGGTACAATAATGATAAACTGAATATTGTTCCGATTTTTTTTATTCAGACTTTTCGACTAGGGACCGCCCGCGCGCTGGTCGCTTATTGACTCGCGAACCATCTTCTAGCCTCTCGCGGACCACATTTTTTGTCTCTGGTAAAAATCCTTTGGGAATGTGCTGTTACACCCTGTATGTATTGTGAATTATAAATTATAACCATAATTGTGTTACTAATAAAAAGACTGACCATTACCTTTATATTCTAATATATTATATCAATGGTTGTAATAATAGTTGGCTTACAATAATTTATTACTTTTGTGTGGTCATAGTCAGGACATAAAAGTATTTTCTATTTGTAACTGTTACCTAGTAAACAAGATCTAGATTTTAACAACTTATTAGATTTAATTATTCAATCCTGACCTCAATCCAAAAAATCCATACCATACCGTTATTTAAATTTCCAGCTTAACTACATAAAGATAAACATGTTTAGAAAAACATCTGGTGAAGTATTTAGTTTCACCTTTTTGCAAATATTTCATTATACATGTAAATTTCTGTTTTTATTAATAACTAATGTAAATATCTGTTTTCTTTTTATTTTTTATTTTTATGTATGTAAAGAAGTAATGTGAGATTTACATTTTTGTAGATAAAAATCATTTTTTTGTAAACGGTAATACAAATGTTAATGATAAATAAAATTACCTTCTTTCCCACCTAAAGGTTTTACAACTATTTGTAATTTTTAATCATTGAAGACAGCATTAGCGACACTCAACCAAAAATTTGAAGCTGAAAAATCAGTAAAAGATACAGTCGCATCAGAGTCGCTAATATTGTCGTCAATGGTTAAATATTACAATTTGAATTATTACTCACTAAGTTATTCCAGATATAAAATAAAAAATTCTAATTTTGTTTTCAATATATATAATATGACTAGACATCGGATTATACTTATTTGCATGTGCATAATTAGGCCGTTTTGGTCAACAATGCATATTTAAGCCTTTTCTCGACCTTAACCTTTTGCATGCGATTGTATAAACAGTTGATACGGAAAGAAATCAACGCTAATATGTGGCTGCATTAACCCTTGGTATGCCAACTTTGGTTACCAATAATGTTCCGCACGAGGTTTTGAAAAACCTGAACTAGTTAATGCAGCCAAAAGTATAATTCATATTCCACAAAACATGCAGCATTTCAATGCATATTTTATAGAATTCGTAAATGCGAAAACCTGTAACTTTTTTTAGCTTTTCCATCGCACATGCTTATTTTTGACAATTCTATGACAACTCAACAAAGCGACATGTTAACACCCCTTTGAAAAATCAGCAAAAATGATTTAAAAAAAAAATGTCAAAAAAACCCATAACCAAATCTAAGTTAACCTATTTAACCATTTTTTTTTAATGCTTAATGACTTTTTGGCGACATTTTGCACATTGTTGAGTTGTTCGGTCACCATTTTTGACATCTTCCTATATTTTGGCTTTTTAGTCCATATTCCCACATTTTTTAGTGCATTTTATAATCCATTGTCTAATTTCTACCAACTATAAAGATCACATTAGGGAACGTACCCATACTACGTGACACTTTTAGGGGGGGGGGGGTCTTCAAAAGGTCACGCTCCATACAAATGAGCGGCGGGTTCCTTAGGATTTTGGTCACCGGGGGGGGGGGGGGGGGGTTAAAAATTGCAAAAAGTTGGTCACGTAGTTTGGGGTACGTTCCCTTACTTTTATGTTATGGTAATTCTAAATACAATCCTGTTTGTTAATTTATGTGTAAATGATGACAGCTGTGAGTCGTTTTTGTAAGGTTTCAAAATTAAAACACGTGGCAGCAATATTTTGAAATAAAAAAATCATATTTTTTTATTCTGCAGTGATAATTGAACCTACGACCTTCCAACCCAAAGTCAATCACATAGCCCAAGGGTTACCAAGCGATCAATCACGAAGCAAAATTTTGCAGGTCCCAATTATGACAGATTTTTGAAAATAACATATTTTAAATTTACAAATTTCGGCGGTTTACGTTTGGGTTGGCAATTTGGAGTTGTGTATGGAGAACATGAAATTTTTTTAAACAAAATATTTTATTTCGTATGTAGAATCACTGGTTAAAAATGCCAAAGTCGGGTTACACTCTGTATAAAATTGCATTAATTGTATTTGTGTGACTTGATTGTTAAATTTATGTAATAATGAGAGTATTAAAAAATTACAAATGAAACATGTCCTTCATTGCAAGTGTACACAAGATAGAGGGTATGAGATGTAACAAATTTGTAGTAAGAGTCAAGGGGTACGCAGTCTCAAAAATGTTGACAACCGCTATTATAGAGAATCAGGGATGTGTCTTGTGCAATTTAGTAAAACTTTAAGTTTAGGTATGTTCCTCTGTGGTATTATATGTATGTTTTGTTATCATGTTTATTGAAAAAAAAATAATGTTACATCATTTTCAGAAAATAACTTACAATGTAGATAGTAAAAATTTCATATTTTGTAATATACAATTTCATAATAAAGCTTTTTTTGTCCTCCTGTAAAATTTGTATTTTATCGCTTACGACATAATACAGTTCAAGATATTTATAATTGAACATACTACAGCTACAGCTCCAAGATATTTATAATTGAATTGCTCCATTGTTTTTTTTTTACATTTTTGAGTTGGGAGAATTAATGTTTTATTTAGAATATTATCTTTGTAAATTTGAAGTACAATGCATTTACGTTATTTGTTTTTGGGGTGTTATGCCGTGTTGCGCTACCTCCTTCTTTAGCCAACGTTTCGGACATCGTTGCAGTGCCAGTGCCATCAGGGCAGATCCGGTAGATGTCCACATCTATGCGATAGACACTGCAACGATGTCCGAAACGTTGGCTAAAGAAGGAGGTAGCGCAACACGGCATAACACCCCAAAAACAAATAACGAAAATGCTTTTGGCCGTGAAAATCTTAAAACTTATCTACAATGCATTTAGTTTTCTGACTTTAAATTCTTTAACAAAATGTCTGATTAATATGTGTTTGGTGTAAGTAGAAATGTTTTTAATGTTAATTTTTATTTTGTGTAATGTGATTGTGTGTTTTTTAAGTTGCACCCCATCCTTTAATGCCATATTGTATTATCGATTGGTAGAAGGCAAAAGTACGTCACCCTGAGTAAATCATTATTTAGGATGTGTCTTAGACATCTAAAGATGTGTGTTAATTCCTCACTCTGTCTTTAAGTATTTTTATGTGTGTTGAACATTTTAAGCATTGGTCTACTTATTATAGGTTGCTTAATTTCAATATTTGTTTATTCAAGGTAAAATTATTGCACCCAAAGAAATATAACCTTTTTCAAAAGCCTATTCAAAAATACGCATAAAATTATGGTCAAGCACTTAGGTGTTTATGTATTATTTTAATTAAATTATTTGTGAGATAATTAATGTACATTAACCACTTGGACCCATAAGCTTGTTTTCGTGATAATATAACATTTTCAGACATATGTATGACGTATGAGGCGTATCTGACTTATTAATTATAATTAAGAGGTTGCAGGCCATGGCGTCCCCACTTCTGGCTATGTTTTGTGATTGGAGGTGGTGTTGGCAAATTCCTGGCTAAGCATATTTGGTCACTAAACATGGATAAAGCCATTTATAAAGCCATGGATAAAGCAACCAGCGTGATACTGAGAGTATACACTAGACCTAGACGCAAATAATAATGTACCTGCTATGAAATAATTCAAATTAAGAGATGATTGACCTCACTAACCTTGGGTACCCGAGACATACACTTACCACTGTTGATTTTTTCCCTTTGCATTGGTTTTTTTTTTTTATTTAATGTTGATTCTTTATTATTACGTAAATTTTAATACCTATACTTATTTTACATAAAAGTCAAACTAAATAAATAAATTATGCTATTACGGATAAGTTCCTACCTTTCGATATATATATTTTTTTATTTCAATAGCTTTAACCTTTTTACGACGGTGTCTTTAAAGAATTTGCAATACCCGTGGACGGGCAGATTTTTCGCGATTTATAAATCTCATTTTAATTGAATATAGTGTCACTTAAAAAATATTTAAAGACGAAGATGTAATCTAAACAGTTCAAAGATAACAAATCAAATCAAACATTTCATTATCTAAACAATTATAATAGCGTCGTGTGTAGATGACGCTCATCTTTTAGGCACGCGATCGGTTGGCATGTATACATCACGCTCGTCTCAAATAGGTTATAAAGTAAAGATATTGTATCTCCAAAAACCATTATTTTGTGATAAACAAAGTGAAAAATTATAACCTCTTAAAAAAAAAATGTTGGGGCATTGAGAGCGTAAATTTGGGTGCACCTTAGTAGAGAGTCTAGATCGAAACTCATTATCATAAAAAGTGCAGATACAATGTATTGGTTTTTAGCAATCGATTTGGTGTTCATGGTTGTATACCATATTATTTAATACCTTGGTGTGGAGTATAACTGTATGTTAATTTATTTATTATTAATTTTTTTAAACTTTATGAGTAAAATCTCAAATTATAATATTTAATTAAAATGAAGACAATATTAGCGAAACTCAATCGAAATCTGGAGACAGAAAAATCAGAAAAGATATTGGCTCCGCTGGGACTCGAACCCAGAACCCTTTTCTTACATGGAAACAGCTCTACCGATTAAGCTACGGAACCCATATTAATTCGGCCAATATCTTTTCTGATTTTTCTGTCTCCAGATTTCGATTGAGTTTCGCTAATATTGTCTTCATTTTAATTAAATATTATAATTTGAGATTTTACTCATAAAGTTTAAAAAAATTAATAATAAATATTCATCCTAGACTTGCAGAAAAAGTCAATAGATGTCGCGTATTACAAGTAAAATGGATAAATATTTATCCAGACACTATCTAGATTGCATTTAGTTCGAGTTGAATCTTGTAATCATATATAAAGATAGCAGCCAATAATATGTGCGTTAAGTAAATGAAGATAATGTTGGTAGTTCTTAGTCGAAGTATGATACAGTTAAAAGTGACCGAATTAATATGGGTTCCGTAGCTTAATCGGTAGAGCTGTTTCCATGTAAGAAAAGGGTTCTGGGTTCGAGTCCCAGCGGAGCCAATATCTTTTCTGATTTTTCTGTCTCCAGATTTCGATTGAGTTTCGCTAATATTGTCTTCATTTTAATTAAATATTAATTTATTTTGTCAAAATACATGTACATGTTTAACTTTTAATTATTATGTTATTGACAAGACTCAACCAATTATTTTTTCTACTAAATTTATTACACTTTTCTTGTTCATTCTAGAAGAAAAAGTCTAACAATGCCATAAACTATTTTACCCAGTGTTAAAAGGGCATTAAATGAAAATATTTAAAAAAATGAAATGATGTTAATATTTTGTGAAGTACGTATTTTAAAGAATTATATATTTGATAAATAAATAATAATTTATGGAGAAGGAACCTATGAACTAAATCTAAAATTATATTTCAAGGATTCCGATTCTAAGTTGGTTGTCTTGTTAAAATGTAGGTAGGTCTGATTTAATTTTGTGGTTGCTTTAGAAAAAAATAATTTTATTGGAATAAATGTTTAATTTCCAGTAGTACACATCTATAATTTCTGCAAATTGATGATAATTTCTAATAAAGTTGATGGCATTTGTGCTCTGTTCGTTGTGTCGATCTGAAAATTGTAAATAATATAAAACATTGTTAATTGTACCCTTATAACCGAAATACCTTTATTTTGTATTAATATTGATTTACTTATTTTATTTTTCGAACTTAATTTTGATAACTTGATGCATGTGTGCTATTTTTATCTGTTGTTTTAGTTGACTTTTGAAATAAATAAAAGTTAATTTCAGTGTATGGGTCAAAATCAGAGAAGTGAGCATTATGCTTCTCTTAAAAAATAACATGATGATATTACTACAATATTTACTTCAAAATAAATATACTGTGCATAATTATGCAATAATGCAATAATATGCAATAATTACAAGGCACTTAGCATATTAATTTTTCTATAATAATGTTTTACTTGATTTTAAACAAAACAGGCCTAAATAGTCATTCTGGGAATGCGTCCTGATACCATGTTTCATAGTTCAGACAAGTCAAAAATGTTTACAATTTCGAATTAAAAATGTCATATTTTAATATTAGCTTTAAAAATAATCAAATTAAGAATATATCTATAAAATAAATTCATATCAGTTTAATTTCTTCATGTTTTGGTTATCCAAATGCTGTCTGACGTTTATCAAATCATTCCGTGAACGAGGTGGATATTGGTCGATGTAATTAAAACAACACACCCTTGGTGGAGTTAGGGGGCAACAGTGTGAAGTTCACTAGTCAAAGCAACAGGCGCGTGTTGTGTTTACGGAAAAAAATAATTGATTTTGTTGGTAGGTACTTTTTAATTTGATATCTGTGAAGCGTATTCCCTGTCATTACAGGAACGCTGTTTGGTGATTAGTTTTTCGAAAAATTGCATACTTTTTGCGAAATTCCTATAAATATTACAGCTCACTTGTTCATAATCTCTAAAACCAATATCTAACATGGCGGCGTCAAGCGTGACATGAAAATATTTATTTCGGGAACGTTCTCATATATGACGGGCGCTCACGAAATAACAAATTACAATCTGTGAACAAAATGATACTCATATTTTAAAAAGCATAACCACGCAAAATTTTGGTTTTAGGTATCCATTTAGTACGAGTAACATGGAAAACGGTAAAATGAAGAGAAAGAGAAGTCAAAAAATAATTAAAACAGGACAGTATAGCTTTTAAAAGGCATCGTGAAAAGGCTAATGCAAGGAAGCTCAAGTTTTTAGATAAAATGATACCTGAACAAAAAGAGATGAAGAGACTGAATGATAGGGAATGTTACCAAAGAAAGAAAGCTAAAAATAAAGTTAAGACTGTTAGTGATATGACTGAAAGAGGAAACAGAGAAAGTCGTGGAGAATAAATTCTCAAAAGTATAGACAGAAAAAAAGATGATGGCAAATATTTTAGCTAACAGCCCCCCAGATTCTGAAAATGAGATGAAAAATGACATTTGCGTGTTGAGGAAGAAAACAGAAACATAAAATGCAAAGAACAATAGATCAGTTGCGAAAAAAAGTAGAGAGAAGCAAAAGACGTTGTAATAATTGACTCTTACCCCCCTCTAATTATTTTTTAAATCTTTCGAATGATCCTTTCTTCTCGAATTTGGATTAGGAAAATTTGAACCAGCTCGGTGTGGACGCTCTCTCCTTGGTCACGGCACCGATGTAATAAAAATCTCTTACCCCCTCAATTAATTAATCTTCTGTTCTTTTAAAACGTGATTTTATTGCTTCTTTCTTTCTACATCGTTCGTAGACTCTGCTACGTAAACTCTGTACGTAGGAGTTCGCCTCCCATTCGTACTCGTAGTCATATTCGTAGCCTTGTATCTCCGTCGCTCAAGCCTCTATCCCCTTCGTTCCTTTGGCAGCGCCTCGACACCCCTTTACGTAATACATTTTAAGGATACGTGGCGAGATGCCCTCAATTAATCAACTTGTAATTAACCCCCTAACGTTGTGTTATTTTTTGTTTTAAGCGTTTGATATGGTTAATCCAGTTTAATTAATAATTTGTTTGTGGTAAACCCTTTGTTCTTTTAGGTATGGCGTGTTACAATTCACTAGGGTTCGATTTACAATGACTGACTCTATCTAACTTGAAAATAACTAATGCTACCGTTCGTGCAACTTCCTCCCCTACTAACGTCCGTTCTATACTTGTTTGTTGATGATTATTTCTTTTGAATTAACCCGCGTCATCCTCCCCAGTACCTAGTACATGAATATACCTTTATACAGAAAATTGGGAAGATCCTACCTTTAGTGAAACGCGGCGAATCCTCAGCTATCCTCGGGATGCTAACATATAAAATAATTTGAGATTTGTACTCTAAGTACGGATTTACAATCAAAATTCAATCAAAACAGGCCCGGGATGCACAAGTTCTACAGTCTACAGTCACAGTGGTAAGTGAAGTTTGTTAGTTAGTTTTGAGTTTTGGTAGGTATTTTTGGGAGATTACTAGGGATTGGCATGAAACAAAATATGTCTTGCTACAATTGGGCTCCTCCATTTCCGCAACTGACTTGGTGAGGTTCAATTAAAACCGCCGGGTCAATCCCCAATTCCAACACCTCCAGAGAATATTTTGATGGTCGCAAGCGACGAATGTAAAATCGACATGTTTTGCTTCCTGTCGGGAAAGGGTTTGATGTGTGTTTTTGGTTTGAAGGATGATAGTGGGAGTGTTCTCAACCAATACGCCGCTACGTTATAATGGTGATACTGCTAATGTTGTTTGATGTGTGTTTCTGGTTTGAAGGATGATAATGGGAGTGTTCTCAACCAATACGCCGCTAAATTTATAATGGTGATACTGCTACTGTTGTTTGATGAAATGCCATCTCATATCGCTTGATGTGAGGATCTGCTTCGATTTATGGTGTGGTAGTCGACGTCCGGAAGTATTCAGGAATGCGTGGGTGGCACGAGGTTTTAGGTCGTGACATCCTCTAAGCTGAATTGATGATGATGATGAAGTCTTTCAGCATGTCGATGACTAGAGTTCCGGACTCCTATAGCATCGAACATGAACATTAAACCGAAGTGGATTAGACAAGCGGCAATGTCAGGAGGTCGGTGGAGCCGCTCCCCCCTCTGATCTCGCGAAGTTTGAATTTAGTAAAGGTGGATTTTGATGTCATCGGCCCTCGCCCCTGCAGTCACACAGCTCCTCAACAGTCCCGTTCTCCGTCCAGCACACCGCCTCGAACCAGTAGAAGTGATGCTTACGTTTTCCTAGGCACGTTATAAACATGCGTCTGCCTTCAGCCGCGGTGAACATCGTTAGGTATTTGATTTGAATGAAAATACCTCCCCTCGCATGACGGAAGCAGGCGTGACGGAGGTGGGCCTCCACGTAGCATTCACGGACCTCCGCCCTACGATAGGTGATATCCCAAGCTCATCTCAAATATCAGCTCGGGGAAGGAATGTCAAGCTCGGCTTCCAGGGTGCTGGGTCCAGGAATGAATGGCACCGGGGCGTGAATCCAGTTCTATATCATCCATTCCTTACTTTCCCCCTCTACTCTTTCGTCCAAAGTACATTCCCAACCTGATGCTGGATGATGCCCTAATCCTAATTTTGGGGAAGATTATGAAAATTTATCCGGTTTCCGACAAAGAGCCGCCGATCGATTGCTAAAACAACTCCGTATGTCTTGTTCTCTTCGTTCCGCTGACAAGGTAGCTCCCCACGAGCGTAATCAAAGGGTAGTGAAGCCAACGCGAATTTCGTCACTTCTTTTCCTTCATTACGGAGGTAGCCCGGCCAGATCGTTATCTCCGTCCTGTATTTAATTGGCCTCCCGCGACAGCGACTCTTATCAGCTGACACCTCTGAAGGGGGGGATTATGGGCGCACGTCCTCTGCCTTCCAGACGTTCCCCAATGCCTTTATGACGATACATGTGATAGCATATACGTCGACATCATGAAAGGGCTCCTGCCTCGCTCTCAACTGCTTCAGGGCCGTTCAGAGACACAGGTTTCCAAGTCTCCATCACAAAGGATTCCAATTTAATTGGACTAAGTTCCTATCGTCGCTTGCTTCGCCTCCACATTTGGGAAATAGTGTAGCCCACCGGCATCTCGTTCACTTCGCCCACAGATCATAACTGCATAAAGTGCAACCTAAAATCATGGAATAGGGAAGCTTAACTCAAAAAATCACTCCAGCAATCACCAGCTTCAGCGCCGTAACTCGTTCGGTTAAATTTGAAAGAAGGAAATTTGCTAAATAATAATAGCATAACGCTGACGGTCTCGTTCAATCGCAAATACTAAAGATTTGAGCTAGAATGGGAATTTCGAATAAAATATACCTAATCGTAAAGTACTATATACCTAATCGTAAAATACTTCCAAGTGTGCGTTTCAACGACGTCAAAAGCTAGCTTATGTAGGCCTCTACATAACAGTTTTCTTGAGATTCCTAAAGTTTAAGGTAAAAGGTGTCGGTTTTTTTTTATTTTTGGATTGGGAATTCTATTGTTTAAAATTTGTTAATAACCATGCAATACATCTGTTTTCCAAACCGATATACCTAGTACGTACCTTGCCTAACAAATATCTTCAATTACTGAGTAAATTCTAAAATATATTTGAGAATAGGTATTCCTAATGTAACGTAATTTATTATATCCAACTAAACCCCCAACATAGCCTTCCCGATGTAATGTCTCGCAACACACTCGTAAGATACATAACTACCTCTTGTCCGTTAAAATTGACAAAACATCCCCAAAAGACTTGTTTATCACCGTTGCTATTTTAAACTCGATAGCTCGAAACGTAGCGACGCTAAACGGAGAGAAAACACGTACCTCCATAGGATCTATTCTGCCGGAGAATGAGGCACTTCAGTCGGTCTCCTCTTTGTGTGGTGTTTCGCAGCCTCCCCACCCTTGCCGCCTTTGGTTTTATGAGGGTTTCACTTCTACCGCGTGTAAACTGCATAACTTCGATCTTTTGTTTCTAAAATGCTGACAGCTGGTTTTCTAAATGGAAGCTTCTTTAGCACCGTTGTGATTTGAAACTAGATGAAACGACAACGAGCGAACCTAAACACATCTATAGAATTTATCCTACGAGAGAATGAGACAGACCAATCGGTGTCTCTTTGGTGTGGTGCTTCGTGGCCTCCCCACTCTTGTCTCCTTTGGTTTTCTGAAGGTTTCACTTCTACCGCGTGTAAACTGCATAACTGTAAATTTTTATTTCTAAAATGCTGACAGCTGTTTTTTTTAATAAAACTTCTTTAACACCGTTGTGATTTGAAACTAGATGAAACGGAAACGAGCGACACTAAACACATCTATATGATTTATCCTGCGAGTGAATGAGATACTATACTCGGTCTCCTCTTTTTGAGGTGCTTCGTAGCCTCCCCAATCTTGTCTCCTTTGGTTTTCTGAAGGTTTCACTCCTCTCGTGTGTAAACTACACAACTGTAATTTTTTTTGTTTCTAAAATGCTGACAACTGTTTTTCTAAATGAAAGCTTCTTTAACACCGTTGTGATTTGAAACTAGATGGAACGGAAACGAGCGACACTAAACGCATCTATAGGATTTATTATTTTTGTGAAACTTCTTTAATACCGTCGTGATTTGAATCTATATGAAACGGAACGTGCGACACTAAACACCTCTATAAAGTTTATTACTCTAGTGGAACTTCTTTAACGACGTCGTAATTTGAATCTAGATGAAACGAAACGTGCGACACCAAACACATCTATAGGATTTATTCTGCGAGTGATTGAGATACTTTAATCGGTCTCCTCTTTCTGAAGTGCTTCGTGGCCCATCGAACTCCTCTTCGTGCGGTGCTTCGTAGAATAAAATGGAACTAATTTTAGCACTTGGTAATGATATTAAAATGAATAGACTCCACAATTAACGTATTAAATTCGTCATTCTCCCGACGTTTAGTTTTCTGAAGGTTTCACCTCTACCGCAAGTGAATTGCACTCTGTTAGACTCCGCCCAAAATGTCCAGTTACACAAAATTAAATCTTAGCTATTGCTCGAAGAGACAATAGAAGGAAGTGTCAAAGGATTTATGACTCAAACCGAAAACAAACGCGTCCCTCACTTTAAAGTCCAATAGTATAACCTTTTTTTTGTAAGTACATCTCCGAAAACCAATGAACTTGAATGAATATTTTTCTGCAAGGCCCGCACTAAATATGTAATGCAAATTGTAATAAAGTAATTTTAAGCAAACTCACCAAATTTTCCATGCTCCATATTCCAATTAAATTACCACATGCACTTTCGCAAAACACAAACTCTTCATGCAATTTTTTTGCTGAATTGAAAACAACTGAATTCTAAATTTACGCCTGAATATTTTCACAAAATAGCGAACTTCCCGAAGTTAATCAAATTATTTTCGTCAGTTTATGCGTCCTAACCGCCGTGATTGTAACTAACTGCAACTTTGAGACACGTCCCTCTTCGAGACCGAAATTACCCTCACTTTCACGCACTCTGATAACTGTCTACCTAATCTCAACCGAGCGCTAGAACGATCTTTCCCTGACTCTCTGTAACGTATATTCCCCGACGGTATTTATTTAAAATTATCCCAGCAAGATTGACCGTTCACTTCCGCGACCTTTCCCTGACTCAAAATCCGTCCGTCCCCGAGATCGAATCTACTCTGACTGCTTTTATTTAAAATTTGATTATCCGCGTTTTCTTGCCAATAAAAATTAATTATTTCCCGTCTACACGCCCGAACTACTGTTATCATTCCCTATATAACTGCGACTCTGAAAATCCGTCCGTCCCCGAGACCGAATCTACCCTGACTGTCTTATTTAAAAATTATCCGAGCAAGATTGACCGTTCACTTCCGCGACCTTTCCCTGACTGTCCTCTCAAAACCTCTCTCCTGATTCTCTGTATCTTAATTTCATGTCCCGTGTGTGGCCCTTGGCTCCGCAGTTTTTTTTTTATTTATTACCTTCTTCTCAAAATTCTTCAAAATTCGTTAAATCCTTAGCGATATACTTAACTAAATGATCGAACATGTCAGATTTAATCACATTTTCGAAGAATTCTGACGCTGTTCCATGTTTTCTAGTTTTTTGTCGCAGTTTCAGGACTTCAAAATAGTAATTAATTATCTGCACTAGAAAAGCTAGAACGTGTCCCGGTCACACGTGGCACCAAGTCCCTTCCTTGCATTCAGAATGGCCTTCGCCGGGGGTCGCCTGTGCAAACCCATAAATTCATCCCTGTTCGGATATATAAATCATCCCTGCAGGTACTTGTGTTTCAGACATTATTTTAAATTGTAGAGCGCCCTTAGAAATCATCGGTGTATTATTATCATTACGGCGAGTTCATCACAACGTGAAGAAAGAGCATCCCAAAAGAGTGCTTCTACGCCTTCTCGCAAAGTTGATGAATTGACAAGAGGATGTTCTGTTACTCCAGTAGTTCGTCTATTATTTGGCGAGGTTTTGACAACCCAACTAAAAGACACCGTTGACAAATTACCGAAAAATTCTAAACAGCGAGAGGCTTTTCAAAAATGCGTCGGTGGCAACCGTATCCACTATCTAGGGAACTTCACTGACATTTTGGGAACTTCCCCATTATTTTCGGGAACATCACAAAAACGGCAAATAAATCACTAATAAGTAATGTTATAGTTAAATCATGCATGTATGTACAAGATGAAATGACTTTTAAACTTTTGTATTTATATTATTAATATACCACGTAGTGCAAGCATGTATGCAATAAATTGAAATTTTGGAGCAGAATTTACACCAATTGAAAATTTATGGAGAGTAATTTGGAAAATAAATGTTTAGATTATAAAAATATACAAAATAACAACATTTTCCAATTTAGGAACAGGTTTATTACAATTTATTGAAGGTGATTCTTAAATACGTTGGTTATATAATTATTAAAAAATTATTTTAAAGTGTTCCCGAAATGACTTATGACTCTGGCATTATTCTTATTAACAGGTAGAATTTCTAAATTATATAATTTTGTGCATGCCTCTTCACAGGAAAGATGACAAATGACACAGCAGACTCGTGTTGTTAGTTTTCTTCAAAAGGAAACTTCATTTCTCAGATATTTGAAAACCTAAAATGCTCACCTCTCTGATTTTGACCCGTATGTACTTATTTCACACATTTGCTTTGTAAAGTAACATTAATTTTGAATCCACATACTTTTATTATTATTAAAACTTTCAAAAAATCTTCCTATTTTACTTTTATAAAAATGTGACAATCATTGCTTGTGCGAATAATTCAAAAGAAAACCTTTTTTTTTAATAAATTCAATCAGTTTTTGTTATTTGCTTTCAAGAATACTCCTGTGTTTTTATTTCATGTATTGAATTTATGGTAACTGAATAGTATGGTACACGCCATACTTTTAGACCGGCTGAACATGGTGCATTCTATTCTCGCGTAGTTACTGAATTTACAATGAACGAAAGAGAAAAATGCATAAAAACCTAGGTGTAACAGAGAAAGGCGTGGAATGGGGACCTGACGCTTTTCTGTCCTGAAACTCTCCTATTGGGAATATTTCTGGTCAACGTCAGGCCAATCTTAACATTTCACTTGTACTATACCTATTTGTTTACATTTGATACAAACTTTTAATTTATTATTATTTTTTTAATTTATAAACTAACGTTTAGACAATATTTTTATGCATAGCACAAAGGGTAACAATTATTATAAGCAATAATTGTCAGCCTGAAACACTCATTTACATTGAAAAATCTTCCGAGAAAAGATACTTGCCGCCAACGGGACTTGAACCCGTGTCCTTCTGATTGCCGGTCGGATGCTCTGACCACTGAGCTATGGCGGCTTGTGTTTTAATTTATGTCACGAGACGTCACTCATCCTAGTAATCTACTTACCAACAATTTTTTTTATACAAGGTGTCCGGAAACTCGTAGTACAAGCGGGAAACTGGAGACTCCACATCATATTTGGAGTCGATTTTGTGGTATAACTTTTTTTGATTTGAGCTTTCGTTTTCGAGTAAATCGGGTCCGAAGTTGGATTTTTTTTGGTTAAATTTGAAAAAATTGTTCACTAGGGGGTTCATTTCAGCTATGTAATGTCTTATAAAATGCATCGAAGGGTAAACCGGGCTCAAAAGTTTTTTTAACCCTTTAGTTGCCGAAAAAATGGAAAAATAGAAAAAAAATAATATTAAAATCGAAATGCTGAGATCGAAAAAAATAATTTTTTTGGGTTCTCTACGTGATGTAGATTCACCAGTTTCCCGCTTGTACTACGAGTTTCCGGACACGTTGTATAAGTACATAATTAAATACATAGTTATTAAAATCCAATTTTCTTCCCACATCTGTAAACAACCTAGGGTAAGTAATGTCTCCTAAAAATTGTGTATCAGCTTCTAGTTTTTGAACCAGTTCGATGAAGCAAAAAATTATACAGATGTAAGTATGTACAAATGTACATTTACCCACCGTGAATAAAGAAGAGGTTTTATCATTTCTTACGGCTTCAACCAGAGGGATTGGTTTACCTTTTGCCACAGGTATTGTAGTTAATATTATAAGATTCTTGAGCTTAAACAACTGTTTTATATTTCCAACAAAATGATTGCTGAACAGTTCCATTTTCCCAATTTCATCTATGACTACAATAGGACTTCCAGTAGAAACGGCAATCTTGAAAAAAAAATTATTACAAATTATTTTATAGTTAAAGTAAAGCTATTTATTGCTTCTCACTGTACATAATTCATAATTTTTCACATAAAAGTCAACCTCACTAGGACTGTATTGAGTTTAACAATTTATACATTTGTGTGAAGCAACATTAAGTAATCACTACATACAAAAACACTAAATATTACATACAAAGTATGGTGGCCAATTGGGTACTTTGAGAGCGCATTGTAACAATATTTGAAACATAAATAAATCATTATTCCCAAGAAGAAGCCAAGAAAATAGTAAAACAACCACAATGGCGATTAGCAAGTGGAATTTATATAAAAATTTATTATGGAAAGACGAGGATGAAAAAATATTAGGTCAATCCTAGAAAACCTAATTTTTTTTTAATTTAACCAAAGGAATTGGAAGACTATAATCTAAAATAATATTAAACGTTAAGTGACGCCGATATAAATAGTTTCTTTGACCAAAAGATGTTTTAGTATGTACTGCCACAAAGTTCATTGTAGAGCCACTAGTGGTAAGAATTTGTTATGTTCTTTCTACAAATTTAAATAAATAAAAATTTACAAGGTATTTGAGCTGTTTTATACAAATAGCATTCCTTATAAAGTAATTTGGATAGAAAATGGATTTTTTTTTGTGCATAACTTTAAGAATCAATTTGTGAGCAATATTTAGTGGTCATACATTGGACTTCAGACAGGATCCCCGGCATTGCGTGTTATAATAAAGTTGAGATTGGACTAGGCAAAATATAAGAGAAGTTTTTTTTGAGGAGTATGGGAAACCAAGTCAAATCCTTTGATTAATATAAGAACACAGCTAAAGCTGTCATCAAAGCTACCGTCGTCCAGAGTCACTTTGGACAATACCATAATCACTGCATCACTCGTTCCTTTATTTTATCAGAAACCAAACAAATTGCTAGAGAGTAATTTATGTTTCTAAGAATGATACCAATCCCTCTTTTATTTTTGAAAGAGTGTTGAGTAAGGATATAGGTCTGTAATTATTGAAATCTAGATGAGCTCCATCGTTAAAACGAGGAATCACTTTCGCTTTATTACAATGAGAAGAGAACATCCCACTCTTGATGCTAATCATAATTTGAAATGTGGGAGCAGCCCCTCCCCACCACCTTCAGCTTCAGAATATACCCCAATTGGGGATGCCATAGTCTCTCTGGTTCCAGGCGATTGGGAGCAGTTGGGACTCTTGTGCGGTCACATTAAAACAAATCATTTGTCACTCCAGAAATGCTAGTTGGCTTAAAATCAAAATTGTCCCCTGTTATGAGAAGTTCCGATTTATAATTTAATTTGATTTACAACACTTCATTTTCATAAATATTCAACATGTTTCACATATCACACCTGTCTTTTCTCCGGGGTGAAGTTCAATTCAAGTACTTATTAAGTTGTCAGGGGTTTGGAGAGGATGTGCTGTTTTTCAAAATTACTATTATCTTACCGTCTAATTTTAAATATATGTATGTACCACTATCCCCCTTTAAGATTTTCTGTGAAAAAGTTGCCAAGTAGCCTTCTGGTTTACGGTAGGTAGAATATTCTAATCATAAATATACCAAACCACCCACATTCTAATATTTAGATTTAGAAGTATAATGACTCAAGTATTTACATCGCCGTAATAAAAAATTGACTTTTTTTAACCTTTTCAAAAATGGGCAACACCACAGCCTCAAATTCCCTAATGAGCACAGAGTATTTGCCAACTCTATGAGATGTTGCAGGGATTTGTTCACCGCTATCTTCACTCCTGGCTAAGCGAGCTCTGCCTCCATCTAAGCTGACCACGTCGAATCCAATCCTTTGGCCTTTCTTGCGCACTTCTTCAGTGTAAAAACCCAGGACGGGAACATTACGGTCACTGAGAAATTTGCTCACAGTTTTAACGACAGTTGTCTTACCGATACCTGATATAAAAAAAAATTAATCTGTGAGATTAATTTTCACAAATAAATCATAATGTTAATAAGTAGATATAAGTAAACTACTTTTGTTTTTTATGAAAGTTTTCTTACCAGGGGGACCTGTCAGTATTAGACGCCTTTTGAGTTCAATGGAAGCCATTTCAATTTATTTTTTTCTGGAAATAAATGTAAATTATTGTAGTGTTGTGGAATTGCAAAATTTGGTAATCTGGAAATCTGACCTGAAGAGAAAAACTGTTTGGAATACCATACTAAAAAATGCAAAATCATATGTTTTTGTTTTGAAAATTTGATCGCTTAGAAGTATCATAGATGCTTCAATTAAATATTGCGTGTAGAACATATCTTGGCCCTTAAAAACGTCAGTCATTTTTTTTATGAGTCTTTTAATGAGAGAAAAAAATAAAGTATTAGGACTATAAAACATCACTTTCAAGTGCAAACTCTCTTACTTAAAAACACCTTTTCGGATATGGTTTTATTGTTTAATGTAGCAAATTCAGTTTCTTTTATAAAAATCGCAAAAAAAATTATATTTACGCCCAAACTTCACAAAATAAAATATGCATTTTCGCGTTGTTATTTTATAATACGGCAGTTGACGAATTTGGATTTTCAAAGTGAACCCTATGCCGTCCACCTAAGGACTCATTTTCTGTCAGTACGGCCCCTGACAGAGCGGGGAACAGTCGTAAGGCTCCGCGTCGCTTGGTTCCGTGAAATCAATTTTAATTTCCATTTTATTAAAATAAACAATGCGTAAAAAAGGAGTTAATGTTTTTTACAGGCCTTTACGAAATCAACCTGTAAAAAAAATTCTCAAATACCTTTTCCAACCTTTCCAAAGCTTTTTCTCAAGTATTTTTAAACTCCTCCCATAAAGGGGCGTGAATTCCGATTCCGATTTTTTCCTGAACTATTGGATTGCCTTTAAATATTAAAAAAAAAAAACATTTTATGCCAAATAACGAAAACCAAAAACATTATTCTTTTGATATTTAGCAAAAAATATGAATTCAAAATTAATAAAATACTTAGTTTTAACCAATGATGTTGTATATAATATATAGAAGCACGGTAGAAATCTCAAAAGTGGTAAGCCAAAGACAAGGCATTTGTATTTGTCTTCGATTTCGTAGTTTTAGTACTCAACTGCGACACGCTTCGAAAGATTGTGTCCTACCAGTATGTAATTACATTAAAAAAGCACCATAATGCCCTCATATTTGACGAGAAAATGTTTCCATTACACCGCAAACACTAATTATTAAAGCCAAGGAATAACATTTCAATTATTTATTTTTATAAAAAATATCACTTTTTCGATTGTTTCTGACAGATTTTTAGCGCTTTTAGAGAAAGTGAGATAGCAAACAATTAAGTATAAGGACAACCTATGACAGTAGGTCGTCTCATACAGCATCTTGTATTCTCTTCGTGTAAACGTATCTTGTCTTCTCAGTCACACCCCTGATGTAGAATATCGTATTTGGCACAAATGAAAACGCCGCCCGATCCTACATCTTTATATCGTTCATACAGACACATTCTTTGAATATTTATCTTTATCGTACATGAATAACTTTTGAATTATGAATTTACTGAAAACAAAATAGTGTTTCTTACTTGCCACAATGTATCTTGAGTTTGTGAGACAATGGCAAGTCTGGATGTAATATATAACGTCATTGTTTTTAACCACTTTTATTGTAAACCAACATGTTTCGTAAGCAATGCTTAGGTACTTCATCACAAGGGCGGATCCAGCTTTGGCGCCAGGGGGGGTCACATAGCTCCAGGGGGACTTGACCACGACTCACATAGTCGTGGTCAAGTCACAAGAAGTAATAATTTAATTTTGATAATGATAGATACAAGTAAAAAGTAGGTAGGTAATTTTGATAATAATAGATATATAACAATTTTAATTAGTGGTCCACCTAGGTTCTGGACCCAGCCCAGGGGGGGTCATGACCCCATGACCCCCCCCCCCCCCTGGATCCGCCCTTGCTTCATCAGGGGTTACTTAAAACTATAAATATTAACATTATATTTACCTACTTAGAGAACGTACCTATACTACGTGACGGGGGGGTCTTCAAAATACCACGCTTGGTACAAATGAGCAGCAGATTGCTTAGGTTTTTGGTCACCGGGGGGGGGGGGGAGGGTTAAAAATTGCAAAAAGTTGGTCACATAGTATGGGTACGTTCCCTTATGTATTTTCCAGAGCAGGTTTTACAACTCCACGTCTCGGGTGAAATGCAGATCCCGCCAATGTGGGGGATTTTAATAAAAATGCACTTTCTAGATGAGAAAAGTGTGGAAAAGTTGAATAAAAAAGAAATTAAGGCACGCTTGGCAAAATTGAGGGAGATACAGCCGTTTAAAGAATGGAAACTTATACTACGCCATTTTGTTACTATTATGTTGGTATCTCAGACTTGCTTTACGAAGGTTGATACGATTGTAGCTAACTTCGTGTGATATACACGTAATTATGAAAAACAGAATTAATAATGGTCACAAACCATGTTACACAAACCTGGCGTAGCCGCTAAACTACTTGAAAACTGGGATGTTTTTCTTGCGTTGACGCGAGTAGGCGTTATAAAGGGGCACAAACCATGTTACATTGTAACAGATTTAGAGGACGATTACGAGTGCTACCAACTTTAAGGTAATATTTAGTTTTCAAAATGGCTGACAGTATCGGTTCACGAAGTGTCATTTTATTCATACTTTAAACGGCTGAATCTCCCTCAATTTTGCCAAGCGCGCCTTAATTTCTTTTTTATTCAACTTTTCCACACTTTTCTCATCTAGAAAGTGCATTTTTATTAAAATCCCCCACATTGGCGGGATCTGCATTCCTCCCCACGTCTCATTTAACATGTAGGTATATACTTTATATTATTATGATAAAGAAATTTTTATTCAATATATTATCTAAATATAGAATCTAATGTTTTTTACCCCTGCTTTCCCTGGCGAAGAAGTTATAAATTCCCTTGCATGTGTTTAAAGTGAATCAGTCTAAAGATGTCCAAAGCAGTGTAAAACCGATGCTGTCAAAAATAAACAAGTGGAAAATGTTTTCTGGTTTGTATCATAATAAGTAATTCAATGACGAATTCCATCACAATAGTAATGTCGATAAAATTTTCATTTAGATTGTAATAATATTATAAGTACTTCATAATAAATCATGAAAATCAATACAGTAATGCTAACTCATGCAGCAATTGTTTTCACGGTAATTCCGAATGATAATTCTCATAATCCTTATAAATGACATGGAATAAACTTATTTTTAACTTTGTGGGTCCATAAATTCTTGTAAGTATGAAAAAGTAAACAGGTAGGTAGGCATCTTATCCCTGGTTATAATATTTTGACATGTATAATGTTATTGTACAAAAGAAAAGAAAATAGTTCGTTTTTATGTTTAGAAATCGTGAGCCTTTTTTTCGTTTGACGAGCCGAGAATTCGACCACACGATTAGAAATTAAATGAAACCAATATAAAAAATCAACGAAGTTTCCCTTTTCAAGTTTCCCGCAATAAGTTTTTTTGACATGCGCAAAAACAAAAACCGTAGTTACGCGGGCTTTGAGTTAATTTCAAAATTATTATTAATTAAATTTGTATACTTATTTCCTACTGGGAGTGAATAAAAGCTGAATAGTTAAATAAAAACTTGATAATTATTACATAAATAGTAAGCACTATTACAATGCCAATAGTTCGCTCAAAGAATCCAATAAGAACATTTTAAATAGAACATAATATATATTATTATAGAAAAATTCATGGTAAGTATATTATTTATGGTATTGTCCAGTATTGTCAAATGTCAAACTTTTAACCCTAACCTATAGATCTGTTTCGTATTTATTATTAATTCACCGGCCGCGAGTGTATAGGAATCAGGAATCCAAACCAATACATCTGCAAGAGTCTAAAGTTCTTGTTTGTCGAAAACCAAACGACTGATAGAGCTACAATTTAAGTCGGCTTTTCAGTTCGTGATTGTACTCTAGCCGGTTCGGTGTTTCGCGTATCTTAGTTGACAAACATGTCTGGCACATCTCTGATCCGCATTCTTGTCGGAAAGTCCTTGACAGGATGCTCCATCAGGTCAATCCCCGCTGCCACTTTAAACAGTGGGAAATTCTACAGCACCGGTAAATAATAAATAACCATTCTTGTTCATTGGTTCACCTAGACAATGTTCTTATTAATAATTTAACAATGCGTACTCACCTAATAGCGTTTGCTAAACCGGTATGTGGTATGTATTGCACACGCGTCGGCTGCATAAATAAACCAATCCGGCTGACTGCCGACTACAGATTATTCACGTAAACAATATTGATATTGACCTTTTGATTTTTTAAATTTTGATTTAGTAGGTACTAGCCGGTTAAGAATTAAAAGTGGAATTATTACCTATTTATTTTATTCGTGATGTGAGGTGCATAAATAAACCAATCCCGTTAGGTGTCAGAAATTTTCGACAGGGACCGGACTTAGGAAATATTTTGTAGTTTATTTTTATTTTTTATGTATGGCAATGTGCCTTAAATGTTTTTTTACTGTGCATTGTGTGCAATTATCTAATGTCTACCAATTCAAGGTCAACTTGTACAATTGTTTACTAATTTCCAAGGGTAAAACCATTGATAAAATTGATCATCTTTGATCGATCTAAATTAATTCATACTTCTTCCATTAGTGGCACGGTGTGCTTACAAATATATATGGTACCTATTTGTCTTCCATCACCATTGTTGTTACCTATGAGAGCTTCAGCTGACTTCCCTAAATAATTATTTAGGCAGTGATAATGCTGTTCGATTTAATTTCGTGTACCAAGTATCAGGCCCGCCGCTAGCCGCCTGGATGCCCGCTGTTTACAATTGTTGACACCCAGCTCTCTCATTCTACACAGTACACCGAGAAGTCCCTGCGAGTACCTACTTTTGTTAAGGTGGTTCAAACCGGGATTAATATGCACTGTCTTATCAATAATAATAATATCATTTCAATCGTCAATATAATATATGTTGTATTAATTCCAACAGCTCCGTCGTATGAGTTCATCAAGACTGAAGTGACCGGTGCGAAGAAGAATGTAGCCCTAATCACCCTGAACCGTCCCAAGGCCCTGAATGCCCTGAACAATGGCTTGATGACTGAAGTAAGCGATGCCATCGAAAAGTTTGACCTGGACTCTACTATCGGCGCTGTTATCATCACAGGTCAGTTAACAATATACTTACACAATTTGTATTGATATAAAAATATATAGTACAACTGATAAAAAGTATGCAAAATGCAATAGAATGCTTGTTGTCTGCATTGATTGAAACTCGTTATAATTGAACTGCCGGTCTCTTTCTGTCTAGGGTTAAGGCTCTTTACTCGCAATCCGAAGTTTGCGGATTCGAAACCAATACAAATAAATTTTATTTGATTAATTTGTGTTATTTCACAATTAATTCAATTAAAAAAATGTATAGTATATTTGCGGCACATTCCAGAGTGGAAGATACTCTCAGTATTACCCTGGTGTAAGACCACCATTCAGAATTGAAATGTTATAGTAGCCAGGTACTTCCCCACCTTCCTCTTCCCATCTCCTTCATCTCCTCACCTCACTACATACCCCAATTGGGGATGCCAAAGTCTCACTGGCTCCAGACGGGAGCAGCTGGGATTCTTGTGAGGTTTTCATATCAAAAAAAAAATTGCCCATTGCTATGTTTGCTTCCACACTTATCCAGCTACCAAGTATAAGCACTCATTCATCCTATAAAGAGAAGACTCTTTGGTGACTATCTATTATCAAAGGCATTTATAAAGGGGGGGGGATTTAGGGGGCTCACTCCCCCCCCCCCCCCGCCCCCCCTTCTCTCTTGCTCACTCCAGGATCGAACCCCCCTCCACCTTTTCGTCGACCCCCCGATCAAAGCATCCGATTTTTAAACGGAAATGTGAACGGGCTCTAACAATATTATTATTGACAATAATCTGAAAATTTCGAACTGCCACCACAGTAAATGGGAAATGTTGCTTATGTCATGATGGAGGACTTAGTCAGCCGTGGAATTGAATTCACGACACCTGGATTGGACCCAAACGCGCTGACCGGTCAATTGCATACATTTTGCCAATGTTTACTTTGAAAGCTCATAACTTCATTATTTTTGGAGATATCGAAAAACTAATTTTACTGCCATTATTAACTCTAAATATAATACATTTTCATCAAAATAAAACATTAGGAGACAACCTCGTTGTTATGCGCCATGCTTATATAAACTCTACCTGATTTCTTTTGCTATCTTTAGACATACTGTCCACTTTGTTTGTTAAGCCCTGCTATCACATCCAATGTCAAAAACTGAAGGTAAATAACATTATCAACGTTTTATCAGAATACGCATTCGCTGCCTGTGCGTTAACTAACTGTATTTTATATTTTTATCAGTTCTTATCTCCTATTTCCAAGTGAGACACACCACTCTTTGACATAACAACAATTTTGGCAAATTAGCATTATGTAATTTTATGAAGCAATTACTACATAAATGAGTACAAAAATATGTACATCATTTTCTAACTTTTTCACTCCCTGGATTACATAGAAAAATAATTCATTCATTCATTGCCACTGGTATAAATTAATGTACTTATTTAACCCCCATAGTGCGGCTTAAAATTAGTAAATATCTCAAAGCCAAATTACTTTCAATATTATTATTAATATTGAACATTATATTTGAAATAAAAGACAAATTCAACAATAGCAACATTTTTTACGTTCGAATTTTCATTGACGGTAATGAAATACATTAAAACTTCTAAAACCTAGCTCTACACACTGCAAACTGCAGTGCACCCCAAGGTAGTCATTATTTCACTGGACTGCAAATGTAAGGGGTTAAAATTGATTATCCTACAGGCTGGGAGATAAAACAGTCTGCAATGTCGGTGATGGAGATGACCATCAGGAATGTAGAAACTAATGCTCTCCATGATAGTCGAGTTTTCGAAATATCCACAATGGTGAACTTACAAAATGTGTCAACGAGCAGAGAATATTTCTAAATTAATAACAATAATTATTATTCTAATAAACTTTGAATAAGTTTAGCATTAATCTGTGGACAGACACAGCTATAAACCGCAAGCAGATATCTGTTGAACCATGAGCGCTTATGTTTTGTACAGTTCACACAACGCTATCAAATATTTCTTCCTATAGTAGGAGAGGGGGTCAGATGAATTAGCAAGCGGCCACGGAATACACATTTTTGTAGTGAATCCGTCAACTGACATCTGCCGTCCACCGGTCTAGGCAGCTCCGTAATTAAAATGACCCCCTCTCCTGCTTTCGTCGGAGAGGGGGCGCTTAACTTTTCGCATATCGCATCGGGAGCGGTTACGGTGTAAAATCTGTATTCAGTGGCGGATACAGAAAAAACTCAAGGGGGGGGCGCAGGGCCGGATCTACGAAATCGGGCGCCCTGTGCAGTAGGTACCGATGGCGCCCCCCCCCCCCCCTACATTTTTATTTTGATTAAAAATTCGTTCATCCCAATTTTTTATTTTTTTTATTTAATTTTATTTTTTTTACACTAATTTATCAAATAAAATCAAGACATATAAAGGGTGTAACTTTTCCAAGTGACCTGGCGGTAGCTCTCACACTCGTTTTTTTTAAAGAGAGAATCGCCAGGAGCCCTATACTCTCTGAATCTATTGGGTAAACATAAAATTATGGTGCTATTTTAATTATTTTAGGAAAAACTCTTTTTGCAAGTTATGCTTTAAAATAATACGACGAATTGTTTGTTTGTGCCCTTACCATGATTTAAAATATAGGTTACGAGACAATGCGGGTGGTTTAGATGAACTAGATCCATTAGACATTTTTGAGATTTACTGCGTTTATGTATGTACCCATCGCGAATATTAATAGAAAAAGCAAATACAAATACGTTGTCATGGCAACGTACAACACAAGAATAGCATCTACAGCTTCTGACTAATAAGAATATAACCTCAAATTTGTACCTTGCATTTCCCGTGTGAACAAACACTAAACACTGACGTATGGTATCAGCGGCTTACGAAAGACGCTTACACTGACACCGCAAAATAACAGATCCAACAAATCTAATAGATATTAATTATACATTTAACGAACTTTAAATAATATGTCAAATCAATGATCTGCAATGATCAAACTGTCAACACGTAACACGTTGCAACCTGCAAACCGTGCGATGTTTTTGTTAATGGAATTTAGTGAAGATTTCATAAGAAAATGGTCTTTAATTACCTTCTCCTAGAGACTTAAATCGTACAAAATAAAACAACAGCGAGCGTACGCTAACTAAAATTGTCAGCATTATAAGGTTATCTCTCTCTCTCTCAGGTTATGTGGGTCCTAGCGATCCGTAATGTAGGAAGGTTCTGCTTTTTTTGTTCCAGAATAAAAAAAGAACAAGAATGTTTGGGAATAAACGAAAACAGGTTTCTACTTGTGAGGTTAAATTGGTTTCAGTAATAAAAGAGTTCATTTCCAAAACAACCAAAGCCCAGTATAATTTTATAAAGAACATAACAATGTTGCCCTTTTGAGGGGCCGGGTTTCACATCCCCAAAAACATAACAGATTCTGAAACATAACAGATTCATAACAGATTTGACAGGAATATAATTAAGCAGAAAGAAATATCGTACCTGCGGACCATGGATCTTTATCTAATTCTACACTGACACGAACTCTTAATTTACTTGAATATAGCGCGTTGATGAACCGCGGGCCATATTCTCTCGCAATCTCCAGGATGGGAACCAGGAAAGACCCCCAGGAAGGCCAGAGAATGAGGACTCCCCGCTAGGGAGTAGTATCCAAGATCAGCACCAGTGCTCCGGTTGAGCCCACCGGATGAAACACGATTTCCGTCAGCACACCTCATCAGGAAATGAACGCCGAGTGACCATCCGTCACAAATATGAGCAGCAATAACCGTACCAGGTCATAAGGACTCTCCCTCGCAAAGCTTTTCAATATGCCAGTCGCGATTATGTAGGTAATTTACAATACCGTTATTTCGCGGATAAATATCGGTCCCAATGGCGGCGACCAATCACATTAGAAACAGCGTTCCGATCACATCAGAAAGAAGCGTTTGCAAAATGTACATCGCCCGGCTCGCGATTAAAATCGTTTAAAACAATTTGTAACGAAGAGATTATCCCATTTTTTAAATCCAAAACTATCACTAAAGTGACAAGTCGAATCAACACCGGCTTCCCGTACGGTGCGAATTCAAAAAGTAAAAACCAGAGAGAAAAAAAAAAGTGTTGCCAATCCATTCCGTGCTGTTCAAATTATCAGGTTAGTGGTCAGGTAAATAATTATATCACAAATTGATAATTATTTACGTGACAATTCCCCCCTTCTCACGAAAATGTTTGGCCCCAAACATGAAATCCACGGTTCCGATGTAAAAAAAAAAAATAAACAAATAAAAAAATAAAGGTACACTAACTAACTAACTAACTAGAAGATAGGTCCATCAGGTATCTAGAAATTTACAACAAGTAGATAGATTGAAAGAACAATGAGAATAGGATGGTACGAGAATAAGGAGTCTACAACACCTTCAGCAACGATGGAGCTGGGTGCTGGCATTACTGGCTGAAGTCCAGACCTGTTATTCTCATGACATCCTAACATCGGGAACATCTTAAAAATAAAGAACACAATCAATGAAAAGAAAAAAAAAATTATGCACAAAGCATCACTTTTCCTTCAGCAGGAAATTTTGCCATTAAAAAGGAGGCTTCACTTTAGGGTGGTCAACCATCCCTCACTTCACTGAATTTAGGCTATTTATTAATAGCGAAAAGGTAACTATTCTATCTACCTAGGTCCAACAGGTCTAATAGGTTAACATAGAATTTTATTCAACAAAATACAGAACAGACATTAAACCTAGAATGAGGAATATCTTTCAGAGATATTTAACTTAGTTTAATTAAGTTTAAAAAAAAGATTTATAACAATGTAGAACCATAAGTATATGAGTAGTACTTGTGTATTAATGAATTAGTTAGACCAAGATTGCAAAACTTGTCTACTAAAAGTGGTTAGATTAGGGTTTACATTTTTTTAGAAATACCTATCCGTACAGGTGGTTACAATAGGGTTTACATAATAAGAAATACCTATGTTTCAAAATTAAAAAAATTAGATCAGGTTTTACAATACCAAAGATATACCTGTCTACAAGTGGTAACAATGAGTATCAGTAGGAACACAAAGACAAGCGAAACAGAATCTAGAATGTTTAGCTGAATGCATAGGGATTACAATTTAACAAAAAAAACCTAGCTAATAGTAGTGAACCACTATGAAAAAATATATAGAGTACAAGCCATTTTAATAACTAAAACAGTGTACATAGTTTGCACAAGAAAAAGACTGAGATCACACCGTAGACGGAGATCCTTCAAAATATTACTTCAAAAGTAAGCAAAAGGCAAAATTTCTTGAACAGACAATATGTATTGGTGATCGAATATATTGTGATAATCGACACTATCTAAATTGGTGATCAATCAAAACATTTGAATGACACTAGGTACAAAATTGTGTAGAGAAACACTGGTGTTTCAGCAGTGAGACTAATATAAATATTTTACTTATGACTATAAGCTATACAAAAATACGCTCTCCTGTGCTAGAGGTAGAGTATTATATATTCCATGCTGGAATTACTTAATAGGAAAGTACGCCGAAGCAGTACTACCTTTGTTAGAAAGACATAACAATGTTGTTAATAAACTATGACTTAACATTATTCACTTTAAGGAAAGCTAAACCAAACTTAATTGTAACAAATACTAGCTAAATATAATCTATTTATTATATAATATAATCTATTTATGAAAATATACACATTTTGTATACCAGAAAGTTGCTCAAATCTCTGCTACACAAAGAACTACACTTAAGAATATATTTTGTTCTCTAGTTCCTTGGAGGATCTTTGGTTATAAGGCATGTCGGAGGGACGACAAAATGGAAAGAAAGCTCCACTGAACTAGAGAAAAAATGGATTTAGATTTAAAAGTAGGGAACATTACAAAATATCCGTTAACTGACGGAGTAGAGATGCGATACCAATGTGTGTGCGTGTGTGCATTGCAGTGATAATACTGACAGAAATAATATAGACAGGGTGTCTACTAAAAAAAACGAGAAATACTCATATCCAATCTAATTATATATATCACTTGAAAAAAAAAATAAGTCATGTGAAGGAGAGAGAAAAAAAAAATAATGACTTAAGGTTTGGGCGCCACTGATCATCAGATCAGAGGAAACGACATTCATTACAAACATCGCTTCCTAAAAAAAATATATTATGAGATAGTAAGAATGAGGAAATTTTGTGAATTTTTTTTTTTTTATCAAAAGCTGAGTTTACTGGATGTATAGGGCAAAACAAAAATGAACTGGTCTTTCCAATAGCTCGATAGGTATAGAAAAATTACAGGCGAGGTTATGTATAATGAGACTTGATTCGAGAATTCAGTAGTAATGTGATATGCAACCATAACTCGTTTTAAAGAAAAGGAGTAATATGATTGGATGCGTGCTGTTGGGATTGTAAAAAAAAACACAAATCGACAATTCCCGAACGAACTCGCGACATTACACGGTGGAACACAAAAAAAATAGGATTAGGAAGGGTGGCGGGGCCGTATACTCCCATAATCCAAAAAAAATGATGTCTTAACTTGGGTGTTATAAAATGAATCTTGCGGTACTTAAAGCACGGCAGGAAACACAAGAACCTAAGATAAACAGCATCAATGTCCACACCAAAAAAAAAAAATTTTTTCAAAAAAGAAAAAATTATGAATTCTCTAAGTCCACAAAACTGCAAAAATATAATGCCTTGAATTATATAAAATTTAACAAACCTATGAATATGTCACGATTGACAATAAAAGTGTTCAATTTATTCAAAACAATTTCCATAATTGTTGTTAAAATGCCCTCAAAATAGTAATAACGCATCTTTGTTATTGTTGACAAAAGTTGTTGTCGCTGCAAAAAGACAAATAAAATAATATAATATGAATTAAATTCGTAAAATTTTTATTGCACTAAGTACCGGACACCGTAGGTTCTGGAGTAATATTAACGTCAGAAAGCATCTGAATCATTTCCTCTTTTGAGGCCCCGTTGATGTTAGACAACGACATTTTGTCAAATGGAATTTATTTATGTAAAAAAAACGAAGAAAAAATTCCAAATGATTCCATATAAAATAGTTAATATTTATGAAATAAACCGAATAAGTCCGGAAAATTAAGTCCGGAAAATTGTTTATAAAGTTATTACGATAACACAATCGAAGTATAATAGAATACCGTTTGACATCTGACACATGTCAACAAAAATCGCTATCAGCTGATCTGTAATAACAACTGACATAACCATAGACAAACTTGCCAGCCTACAAAAATGTCCCAAAAATATTATCCGAAAAAAAAAAGAACGAAGCTGTTCTAGTAGGTATATTTATGTTTACGTTACACAAAATTTGAGAGCGAACGAAGCTCAACCGGAAACCAATACAATTTAAAGCAAAGCAAAAAAATGACATAATAATATGCACAAAATTTCAAACTACCGCGAAATATTTCATATAATCCATTATAACATTTATAACGCATCTACACACACACACTGGTACCATTATAACAGTATGAAGATATTAATGAATAATACATATCCAACCTTGAAAATTCGGAAAAAGAAGCAGAAACTTAAAACATAACAGACCGTTAGAATATACGGGCACCAAAAGCAGAATATTCAACTTAAAACGTTGGGAGCGCCAAATATAAGGTTATCTCTCTCTCTCTCAGGTTATGTGGGTCCTAGCGATCCGTAATGTAGGAAGGTTCTGCTTTTTTTGTTCCAGAATAAAAAAAGAACAAGAATGTTTGGGAATAAACGAAAACAGGTTTCTACTTGTGAGGTTAAATTGGTTTCAGTAATAAAAGAGTTCATTTCCAAAACAACCAAAGCCCAGTATAATTTTATAAAGAACATAACAATGTTGCCCTTTTGAGGGGCCGGGTTTCACATCCCCAAAAACATAACAGATTCTGAAACATAACAGATTCATAACAGATTTGACAGGAATATAATTAAGCAGAAAGAAATATCGTACCTGCGGACCATGGATCTTTATCTAATTCTACACTGACACGAACTCTTAATTTACTTGAATATAGCGCGTTGATGAACCGCGGGCCATATTCTCTCGCAATCTCCAGGATGGGAACCAGGAAAGACCCCCAGGAAGGCCAGAGAATGAGGACTCCCCGCTAGGGAGTAGTATCCAAGATCAGCACCAGTGCTCCGGTTGAGCCCACCGGATGAAACACGATTTCCGTCAGCACACCTCATCAGGAAATGAACGCCGAGTGACCATCCGTCACAAATATGAGCAGCAATAACCGTACCAGGTCATAAGGACTCTCCCTCGCAAAGCTTTTCAATATGCCAGTCGCGATTATGTAGGTAATTTACAATACCGTTATTTCGCGGATAAATATCGGTCCCAATGGCGGCGACCAATCACATTAGAAACAGCGTTCCGATCACATCAGAAAGAAGCGTTTGCAAAATGTACATCGCCCGGCTCGCGATTAAAATCGTTTAAAACAATTTGTAACGAAGAGATTATCCCATTTTTTAAATCCAAAACTATCACTAAAGTGACAAGTCGAATCAACACCGGCTTCCCGTACGGTGCGAATTCAAAAAGTAAAAACCAGAGAGAAAAAAAAAAGTGTTGCCAATCCATTCCGTGCTGTTCAAATTATCAGGTTAGTGGTCAGGTAAATAATTATATCACAAATTGATAATTATTTACGTGACAGCATTTTGAAAGGCGATCGGTTTGTTTGTTCTCTTGAACAAAAACATCGCGCTGTGATTGGTTATTGAATTTGGATCGCACCCATTCGCCGTAAAAGACAGTAAAAGATATATGGAAAAAAAAACTTACGTTTAAACTAAATATATGGAATTTGTAAAAAAATTCTGTAACTGACTATAAATTCGTAAGCCGTAAACCAACCTGATGCGTGCGCATGACTGGTTTATTTATGCGTGCGCATTCTGTTTCTTTGGAAAGTGTTGCTAGAGCGTAATAATTATTTCGTACTATGGGTAATTTTGAAACGATTCAGGGAATATTATAACAAAATTTTAATACAATATTTATTTTCTCACGGCGCCCCTTCGGAGTTGGCGCCAGGTTTTTAGCACGTTTTTGAACGTATGGCAGATCCGGGCGCTGAGGGGGCGCTAAAGATATAAGAAAACTAAAAAGTAGACAACGGGGAGAATACGACGAACCGCACAAAGAGGAGACCGACTATATGAATTTGGCAGCCACCTCTGGTCTGGAGCTCCAAAATACCTGAAAAATACCCTCGACTCTGTGCAGAAACGGGCGGTCCGCTTAATAGATTCTCCCATCTTAACAGACGGATTGCAATCTTTAGAACACAGGCGTCGGGTGGGAATGCTATCCTTGTTTTTCCGGTATTACACCTCAGATGCTCCGAGGAACTAGCGTCATTGATCCCTTCGGTACCGGTGCATAGTCGGGAAACACGCCAAACGCGTGCCCAATATTTGTACACGGTTGACATTTGTCACATGAGAACGGGTCGTTTCTTCGACTCGTTCTTGTGTTCAACTGCTCGGCTGTGAAATGATTTGCCGGCCTCTGTATTTCCCCCTTCCTACAACATGGGTCTCTTCAAGACCAATGTTCATTCCTTCCTCTCCTCAAAAAGACTGTCCACACAGCATCCCAGATGACATAGGCCCCGAGGGAAATTATTTTCCTCAGGGCCTCCTGTGTGGAGTAAATGTAAAAAAAATACTATCTCATTCTCTCGCAAGCTAAAACATACAGATGGATGTGTTTGTCAAATCACAACGGTGCTAAAGAAGTTTCCACTTCAATAAATATATAAAAGATTGACGGACCGCACATTTAAAACTTGGCTGGCCACAGGGAGCAGTAGGGCTGCATTCAAGGGAATACACGATCAAGGGAATCAAATACTTGAGTCGGGCCGTGTTAAGGGTACCTTTACATGAAACGACGTATGAATGTGAATGAAGCAAAAGTTTCAATTTAGGAGGCGAGTGTGGGTACTGCCACAACGGGAATTATTTATTGGATAAACAACACCTCTGCTATAAGTCATCCCAAGTGGATCGCTAAGTTTGGTGACTTAGCAGGGATGCCTGAGTTTGTGGGATGTGATTTTTCAAAGTAGCGGCGGAAGCATTTGCCCACATACTGCGTGGCGAGCTGGAAAAGACTGGTTGAAGGAGACCATTTAACCTCTCCAGCAGGAATCCCTCGACCCATTTCCTCGCATCGCAGTGGGAGGTCGAAACGCAGAAGTTTCATCCGTCCATCTCTCCTGGACACACTAACCCAGAGAGTCCTAACCACCTATCATACCCTTTTCCTTCCACTATTTCCTTTCTCTAAAATGACCCTTCACGTAGCATCTCCAAAGACATTTTTTTTTAATAATAAAATAATAATAGGTATATTTTGTAATAGTTACCCAAAAATGACAGTGGATAAGTTTATGTATTCGGGAAGTTAGAGATGGGGAGTCTGATAGAGATATTGATAGAAGGGTAAATGCAGGTAACTCCGCATTTATGGAGGACTGAACGCCGTTGGCGCTAACAAAAAGCTGTCGAAAGAAGCGAAGCTAGCAGTCCACAATGGAGTGCTTTTTTTTACATTAACTCCACACAGGAAGCCCTGAGGAAAATGATTTCCCTCAGGGCCTATGTCATCTGGGATGCTGTGTGGAGGGTCTTTTTGAGGAGAGGAAGGAATGAACATTGGTCTTGAAGAGACCCATGTTGCAGGAAGGAGGAAACACTGAAGCCGGCAAATCATTCCACAGCCGAGCTGTTGAACACAAGAAAGAGTCGAAGAAACGACCCGTTCTCATGTGACAAATGTCAACCGTGTACAAATGTTGGGCATGCGTTTGGCGTGTTTCCCGACTACGCACCGGGGTACCAACCCTGATGTATGGCAGTAAAGCATGAAATTGGCAGAGGAAGGACTAAATGCTATAGAAAGTCATGTATGATAGCGTGAAAAAAATATGAAAATAATGCAAGGCTGATACAAGCGTAATAAGTAAGATTAAGAATGGGACGTTTAGATGGTTTAGACATGTAGAGCGAATTATTGAAGAAAGATTTTCTTGTATTTAGGGTAGCCAAGGGGGGGCGCGCGCCCCCTGCGCCCCCCCCCTGTATCCGCCACTGTCTGTATTGTCTATAGTTGATCTGCGCTTAAACCGCTTAGGTGTGAACGGTCTGAAGGGATTGTATGGAGAGCGTTATTTGGCGTGCGATGATCTTTTATATTTTATAGCCGGGTGTGTACGCAGCTTTACTATGTCTTAAACAAACTCTTTAGGGTAAAACAGAAAAAATGGACTCAAACTTGAATCATTTGACTATTACATATAATAATATTCCAGGGTAGAAGATACCTATTCTCAGTATCGTCTGGGAGAAGATGCTTCAAGAGTTCAGAATTGAATAATTTCTTGAAATGGTTTTACCTCTTTAATAACCAGATTTATAGCTGTAGCAACAGCCGGGTACTTCCCAACCTTTCTTTTCTACTTTCTCTACACTTCTATTCCGTAAGCTATGGACAGTTGGGACTCTTATCTCTCCCAACTCTTGTTGGCACTTTTGATCTATATATTATGTATTTGAAATATTTCTATTTACAGGCAGCGAAAAGGCATTTGCTGCAGGCGCTGATATCAAGGAAATGCAGAACAACACATACGCTGATTGCGTTCGAGGGAACTTCCTCTCCAACTGGAGCAAGGTGGCCCAGTGCTCCAAGCCCATCATCGCGGCAGTCAATGGCTTTGCCGTAAGTTCATAATTAATATATTTCTGTTTTCTTTTTTTACCACTCATTCTCATTCCACTGGTTTCTGTAGTAACTGAAATATTTACCCAGACTGAAAAAAAATTTATCCATAGAATAAAGATAACACAAAAAGTGCCTTGTGGGCAGGGCTGGGCAAAATACATGCTTTGCTGTAATTGAAATACAAATTACAAAATACTTTTTCGCATGTATTTAAAATACGAAATACAAAATACTTTCAAGTCGTGTATTTGAAATACAAAATACAAAATACAGTATTTTAACCATTTTTTAATTTCAAATACAAAATACAAATTACAAAATACAAAATACATTTGGTTTAGGAAGAACCTTTGGTTGCAATAAATTGTCGTAAGTGCCCTTATCTAAGGGTGCGTTTCCATAGAAACAAAGCTGAGCAGAGTGAAACAGAGACGTGCAAAAATTGACCAATCGTATTGTTCAGAAGACACATCTCGTCTCCACTCCACTTGTAAAGTTTTGTGGCACAGGACTTAGGTGTTAGATAATAATAATTATTATTATAACACTAGCTGGTTCCCGGCATCCGTTGCAATGACATATTCAAAGAAATAAATTGTTTCTCCCTGCATGTTCTTTCCCGTGCGTACCCGTTCCCCTCCCGCATCCCCTTCCCCTCCCGCGTTTCCCTTCCACCTTCCCCGCCTACCCTTTCTCCTCTCCCGCTCCCCCGTCCCGCCGACCCCCCTCCCGCGTTCAATACATATATTCACTCCCAGTACAGTTCACTTCAGTTTTCAAACAACTCGCGTGCCATCTATTACAATTTTTTTATTAAAATTTTCATTTTTCACATAATAAAAAGTATTCATTTTTGTATATTGTAAGAACAGTCAATCAAATCAGATACCTAACATGGGTACCTATTTAAAATGTCGATAATTTCAAAAATCCATAGACAATTCTTTTGTTACAAAAAAAAACAGCTGCCTGCTAAATTCAATTTCATCAAATGCGCGAATTGTCAAACGTGCGAAGTTAAAATAGTCGTTAAGTTTTCTGAAATTATCCAATTTTCCGTACGAATCTTCTACAAAGTATTAGAAAACTTTTCAAAAAAATTAATGAAATAGGTAACGTCGTTCTGAAGTTATGGAGTGACCAAGGGAATCAAGGATTCATTTTTATATACATATATGACATTTGTATAGCGCAATTTTGTGTCATTTCACTCCCAGTGCGCTCTACAGTTAAAAGTAATCTAGTATTTAGTCAAATTATTCCTGTACCTAGTGCTTAATGATACAAAAATGTACAATACAAAGCAATGACAAGTATAATATAATTTGATGCAAAATGTACAATAACAGTGCTATTATAGCACAGGACAATAATAAAACTTGCATGACATTAAAAAAAATGTACAGTACATTATAAAGCAATGATAAGAGAACTACAAATAATCATTAGTAAGAGTGCTATAGCACAGGAAAATAGAACAATAGTACAGGATTATAGCGTTTTTAGTCTATGTATTATTTATGTCAGTTTATTTTTCTTTGTCATTATTAAGATTGCTAAATGTATTTGAAAATGTATTTTGAAGCCATAAGTATTTGAAATACAAATTACAAAATACCTCAGCAGCAGGTAATTGAAATACTAATTACAAAATACATTTTTAGGAAGTAATTGAAATACAAATACAAAATACGTATTTGTATTTCAAATACGTATTTCAATTACAAGTATTTCAAATACTGCCCAGCCCTGCTTGTGGGTGCTTTTCGTGATCCAATTTCAGGCATGTATAAGAGAGACAGACTTAAGTTAGTGGCACATTTGTCATTATTCAAATTTGTACGGTAGGCATGTCTAGTGTTTTATTCTATTTTTTTTTATCTATGGAGGTTCTGTAACCAAATTGAGGTGGGTACTTTCCCGTGAGTTCATGCATTATATTATTTAAATGTGTTCCATTTTTAAAGTGTACTAAACGAAGCAGCAATTTTGACAGAAGGATTTTTAGAGTGAAAGTGAGGGAACATGGTAGAGAGGGATATGGAAACATTGAGGTTAGATTTTTTTTTAATCTTTTGCAGAAATTAATGTTTAATACTAATACTAAATTATAACAGGAAAAGGAATGAGAAAATTAAAAATATGTAGGTATGTGGATTTTTCATTTTTATCAACGAACAACCTATTTTCGTTTAGAAACTCATATTTTTACACAACGGTTTTCCTATCATTTATCTATTGATGTGATAATGCTTTGTAAGACACTTTGTAAGCCTTTTTAGGGTTCAAACTTCAAAGAACACAAAGCTTAGATTTAGATTTGATAACAAACTTACCTTCTAAAAAATGTAGTCCTTTTGAATAAATCAATTTTGAATTCAACTGGTTAAAATGCAGATACGATTTTAGATTTTCACGGCCAAAAATTATTTTGTTATTAGTTTTTGGGGTATTATGCCGTGTTAGGCTACCTCCTTCTTTAGCCAACGTTTCGGACAGCATTGCAGTGTCCATCATCAGGGCAGATGTCCATCATCAGAGCAAACACATCTGCCCTGATGATAGACACTGCAACGCTGTCTGAAACGTTGGCTAAAGAAGGAGGTATCGTAACACGGCATAATACCCCAAAAACTAATAACAAAATGGTTAAAATGCATTTATTGAACTTATAATCTGACAAAATACACTATGGGAATTGCTATCAATCTCGTGACCTATTTCATAATCTGAAATTTTTTTTTATAAAAGGTGTATATTTTTCAAATCTGTATTTTCTGAAAATCTCTTTTTTAGTTTTTTTTAATATTTCATCACAAAAGAGTTAAAATTAGTCAAGTGTTCAACTACGTCCTCAATATATGTATACACAAAGAAAATCTTTTTTTTTTTACATTAATTCCACATAGGAGGACCTGAGGAAAGTCGGGGTCTTTTTAAAGAAAGGAAGAAGGGACTATTCCGGGGAGGTAAAAGGTGTGAGGGGTAGGTAAGAATCTGGGTAGTCATTTTGTCTAAGAGTAACGGAGGCATGAATACTTCTCTCCCACAGCGATGTAAGGTCAAAGGGTCTCCCTCAACTTGTCTCTCATCAATGTTTTTTACATTACTTAATCTATATGAATAACAGTCCTCTTCTCAATCTCCTACCTTCTCCCTTGACCTCACAACATACCCCAAAATGGAAATACCAAAGTCCCCCTGCCTCCGGGCAGTCGGGGCTCTTGTGCCGTGGGAGTGGAAAATGGGAATCAAAACCTATTCCCAAAATAAATTATTTGAAGTCTCCCTGATTACACAATCTTTCTCCTCTTGAATTGTAGCTCGGTGGTGGCTGCGAGCTCGCCATGATGTGCGACATCATCTACGCGGGCGAGAAGGCCAAGTTTGGTCAGCCCGAGATTGCCATCGGCACAATCCCCGGCGCCGGGGGCACCCAGAGACTGACCCGCGTCGTGGGCAAGTCCAACGCAATGGAGATTTGCCTCACCGGCAACTTCATCAACGCGCAGGAGGCTCAGTCCATGGGTGAGATTTTGTCATTTGACCCATTTATAAGGCACAATAATTCTATCAGTTTTTTATTTGGTTTAACTCCATGAAGTGGAAAATAATTTCCCTCATGGCCTATATCATCTTTGGGGATGCTGCGTGAAGGATTCTTTAAGGAAATGTAAGAGAACGTTCTGGAAAAAGGTATGAGGGGTGGGTAGGGATCTGGGCACAGTGTTTCAGGAGTGACAGATGTATGAATCCATCCCTCCCACTGCGGTGCAAGGCGATGGCTCGAGAGGTCAAAAGATCTACCTCAACCAGTCTCTCCCGATCTGGCCTGCAGATGCATCTGGGCAGACACATCCACTGCAAAGGTCCAAGAGGTGTCGATTATCCAATAAATGGTTCCCGATGTGACAGTACCCATTCCCACCTCCAAAATTACAGTACTTTAAGCTGACTAACCATAAGACCATTGATTCTTCTCTCTAGCCATTCCAATCTTGATGAATCCTTGTAAAGGAACAGTTGAAATTCAGGTAATATGACACTAACATTGATAAGGTGTTAATAGCTCCCGTAAGCACTCAGGCCATTCATCAATCTTCTGCCTTCGATAGCAGCCCAGGTCCTTAATAAAGTTCACCAGATTATCCTTGAGTCTTTATTTATTAATCTCCTGATTCCCCAGGTACCTTAGTGTTCTTCCCTTCAAAATAGGACATTGGCAACACAGATGAATCAGTGATTTCCATAACTAGGGGCTTTCTATTCCCAACAGTTGTGTATGCCCCCTGTGGTGGCAGTATCCTCTTAAGAACCCTATTAGTTCCCATAGTGAGTTTTTAACCGAGTTGAGTACATAATTGCCTAGCTTGTTTAGGGTTTGCACTGTCTACGAGTAATTTAAATAGAGAACTCCAGTCCAATTTTTTTTTTATGAATTGACCTTCTAACTTAAATAACTGCATTTTTTTTTTAGAGTTAGTTTTGATAGTTAAAATAATTGTCAAAGTTTTAATTTTTCAAGACCTCCCGAAAACCACCGTATGTATAGTGAATCGTGTGACGTCATCACTCCTGAAAAGTTACTATAAGATCGGGCAATCAGCTGATCAACTGCCGCCATTTTTAAATTCGGTGTTCGAAGTATTCTCCCTAGAGTATCATTACTATTTTGTTTGTGCAGTAGTTTTTGAATATTTTCAATAATAGAGATAAACTAATAAGCCTTTATTTTTGAAACTGAATTATTTAGACCTAAATAATGTTTCAATAAACACGACTAAATCTCTATAAACAGTTTGTAAATAAACGAATAAATTAATACGATGGCTTGTGTCATACCTACATTCCCATACAATGATTTTACGGTGAAGTCACGACACGATGAGCAGTGATGTCACCACTAAACATTTTAAGGGAGGAATGCAGATCCGGGCACAGTTTGGAAATTTAATAAAAAGGCACTTTCTAGATGAGAAAAGTGTGGAAAAGCTGAATAAAAAATTAAGGCGCGCTCGGCAAAATTGAGGGAGATACAACCGTTCAAAGTATTTAAAATTTCACTTTACAAACTGATATTGACAGTTCGCCCGCGTCCGCCCGCCATTTTTTTATAATCTAATACGCTAAACATGGTTTGTGATACAAAAAAAGTGCCCCTTTATAGCGCCTGCTCACGTCAAGGCAAGAAAAACATCCCAGTTTTCAAGTGGTTTAGCGGCTACGCTAGGTTTGTGTAACATGGTTTGTGATTCTGGCGTACTATCAATTCTGTATTAGGTCTGGGATCCAACATACCTAAGCGGTGAAAACATGGCGAACGAACAACGAACTGTCAATATCAGTTCGCCAAGTGAATTTTTAAATACTTTGAACGGTTGTATCTCCCTCAATTTTGCCGAGCGCGCCTTAATTTATTTTTTATTCATCTTCTCCACACTTTTCTGATCTAGAAAGTGCCTTTTTATTAAATTTCCAAACTGTGCCCGGATCTGCATTTCACCCCATTTTAATACTACCAACTTGATGGCGTGTTTCTAGGACCCGATTAAAAATGGACTTTTTAATAATTTTTTAAAAACTCTGCGTTTAATATTATTTAATAAAACTTATATATTCAGAATCAACATTTATTGGTCTATATGAACATATTTTTTTAAAGCCATAATATTTTTCACTCGAGTTGCTTATTGCCTCAATCCTAGCGCTTTTTCTCTGGTGATACCTAATTTTATATGTATTTCTCTTTGGTGACCACATTTTATGTTTTTGGTGTTGTATCATCTGGGATCCTTTCTAGGAATATGGCGCCCATAAAATTCTTTGGGTCTTTCGGTATCTTAAGATGGAAGATACCATTAATGTGTTACAATCATACATAATAGAAATTGAAGACACGGAAGGGTGGTGACTGTCATCGAGCTATGACCGAATTATAATGACTACCAAAGTGATGGAGCCAATGAAATTGATGCATTTTGTGTGTAGGTCGAAACAAAGGTGGAGTGCCGATGTGCGTAGATACGATTTGCAGTAGTATGGGTGAACGATGTTGGCCACACTTTCGTACGCATGGTTTCATATCAAAAGTAATAATAATAATACATGGCCCATCTCAATTGTTTCTGTTATTTATTATTACAGTATTTATGTACATAGTTTTATTGGCAAATTTATTCTCCAGGCCTGGTCAGCAAGATCTTCCCCCCGGAGCAGCTGCTGGCCGAGACCATCAAGCTCGGAGACAAGATCAGCTCGCACTCCCCGCTGATCGTGAAGATGTGCAAGGAGTCGGTGAATCGCGCCTATGAGAGCACGCTGCAGGAGGGTCTGCTGTTCGAGAAGAAACTCTTCCATGGAACTTTCGCCACTGTCAGTATCAAAATCATATATTTTTTTTAATTATAGGGTAACTTTAGAGGTATTTTATGTTCTGTCAGTAAACTATTGATAAGCACTACACTTTGTGTAGCGTGTTCTAATTCCTCTTAGTAATGCTACTCTCAGGTGAATGTCTGATTTTGCACCCATGTTAATCCTATGACTTGACAAGTAGTTATTTACTCAACAGTTTACTCCGAGGGGGTGAAATTCCCCCTAGGTGCATTTTCAATGTTTTAAGCAGCCGTGGAAATCTTTAGGTGGTTGAATCATTTGAAACCCAATCAATAGTCATGAGTTTCTCTTGGTTCACTAAATCTGTGACCGAGCGTTATTATTCTATTAAACTCTGTATCTAGAGGTTACGAGGTCAAATATATAAAAATATGTGTTTTGACATAATAGCTAAAAAACGTATAAATCGAAAAATTATGGACGATGCTATTGTATCGCCCTGGTAAGAGACCACCTTTTAAAACCGAAATATTATTTGAAATGGTTTTCGGTGTAGTGACCACATCTGAATAGCCAGGTACTTCCCAACCTTCCTCTTTTCTATCTCTTTCCACCACCTAATTGTGGATAGTGCGCCAGTGTTCCCTGCAAATGGCGCTTGTGTGATAATCAACAAAAAAATTAACTCTACCCAAGAAGGTTCATTTTTAATTGAGATTCCAATGCAACTTACTCATTGAAAATAAAACATGTATTATTTTTTAACTTGTTTCTATGTAATAGAAATATATTACATAGCAATTTGACTAATAACCTCTTGTTTGCCAGCGTATGCTTAAGAATACTATTAAAAAATCGTTACTCTGAATATAAATAACTATTCTGGGGAAACTACATATATATGGTAGATTACTTACTATTTTTATAAATAGTATATGATATACCATAAGTATTCTAGTATTATCTGGTAAGATGGTATAATTACAAAAATGTTAATTTACAAAAATGTAAATTTGCAAAAATCTAGTTATTACGAAAAAAGAAATAGCTGATTTTGTGGCGGCGAACAAGAAGTTAAGCAAAATAAATATAAACCTAATTTTTATTTGTGAAAAATTTCTGATTTTGGTTTTTTCATTTTCAATTTACAGAAAGATCGCCAAGAAGGTATGACCGCCTTCATTGAGAAGAGGCCACCCACTTTCACCAGCAATTAAATATTCAAAATATCCCATACCATAAGTCATCATATTGTCAATATTTTTTATAAATATTTGTATAAATAAACACGTAATGTAAGCAATGATATTGCATTCTAAATGCTGCCATTTTATAATATTCGGTATTTTACAAAATAAAAATAAATATTGTAGTTATTGTTTCTTTGATGTTTTATTACTAGTTGTTTCATCCTCCTCAGTTCTTCAAATTTTTTTTTTCTAATTGGATACAGAAATTTCTGTATACAAATAAATAATAAAAAAAGTGTCGAATCTTCTGAAATTCTCCAACAATCTTACGAATTAATTCCTTTTTTATTAATTATTTTTCCAAAACATTCATCACTAAGCTCCTATTAGAAGTGTGTCGATTCACTTTTACGGAATCAATTCCGGAACCATATTCGGCTGAGTGGACTTGATTCACTGGACTCGCTCCTTTGATTCCACCGGACTCACCGAATCAAACTCATTGTGGCGCTCCGCCAGAGTCGTTGAATCAGCCGGAGCCAAATTCAGTTTGACTCCAGCTAATTCAATGCCGAGAGTTGATTCAGCTGGACTCGCCATACATGGAATCGTGGAACGTCACGGAGTTGGGGAATCATAATAACATAATAGTAGGAGTTGTGAACGAACTTTACTTCAGTTTATTTACCTGGAATTGGAAACAATTCATTGATCGACGTGTCTAGTAATGTTTGTAAATCATCCAACACTGAAACAGTGATTCATTCTTGACCTAAAAATAAATGCTGTCCACTGTAATATGATGTTATTGTAACCCGTTGGGGAGTTAAATAATAGAATACAATAAGGTTTTTCTTTTCATGATTTGATTTTTTTTTTTTTAAAAGGTACTCACTATCTGGGGTCCTAGCATGGTCGATCGATATAGGTTTTATCGAAAATGTCGGTAACTTGTCATCGCTCCCGAGCACGACTGCAGTCCGTTAACGAACAAACAATAGTTCACAACGACTAAGGGTTCCTACTTTATTTCATGTTAACTGTTATTTCTTCATTAGCGGCCTGCAGTCGTGCTCGGGAGCGACGACAAGTTACCGACATTTTCGATAAAACCTATATCGATCGACCATGCTAGGGGGCCTGGTGTTCTCAACAAAAGCCGGAGTACTAGTAAATGTTCAAAGTAAAATATTCATTTTATAAAACTGATTTTTTTCTACAGTTAGGCTATGTACGCACTAGCGGCCAGCCGCGTAGGCGGTCAACCGCGCGGCTAGCCGCCTACTAACAAACCGCTTTGCGCGGTTCAACCGCGGTAAGCATAAAACTGCGTTGTATCGTCAGTAATAAAATGGACGCCGTCGAGGTCGCTAGTGTTATTTATTTGTACCATCTACGACAGCAACCCAGGACAAAAAATAGAAAATATTGGATTCATCCTTTACTGCAAACACGTTACGAATCTGGCCAGTTCGCAATTTGTTTTCAAGAACTGAAAAAGCATGAAGATAAATTTTTGGTTGTTAGAATGAGTGTTGCGTCATTTGAAGAATTGCTGAAAGCTTTATACGACTCTATTAAAGGACAAGATACACGGTTTCGTGATTGCATTAAACCCGAAGAAAAATTAGTGATAACACTTAGGTAAGATAAAATAATAATATTTAATTGTAGTAATGTTTTAATTTTAATTTTAATATGGATTCAACATAAAAAAGTAGCACACAATAGTATTTACTGAATTCAAATTACTAAAATACTTAGTTTTTACCACTTTTATTGTTTATAAAAACCGACATGTTTCATGAGCAACGCTCACTTTTTCAGGGTTTTAATAATACAATAAATTATAATTATACACATTATAATTATAATTTATTGTAAGGAGAGGAAGTGAAGGATAAGGTACCTGCAAGGGGTGGGTAGGAATATGGGGGTCATTGGGTCTAGGAGTGACGAACGTATGAATCCATCCCTCCCAGTGCGGTGCAGGGCGATGTTCCAAAAGAGTACTGCTTGAGAGGTTACAAGCTGGTGGGCAGACACACCCGCCGCCAAGACCCGGACCCATGAACCCGGGCACATCTACTAAGTCATCAAACGTAACGAATCAATTGGATTAATCTATGGATCAGGTGTTGGTTATCCAATAAATTGTTCCCGGTGCGGCGGTACCCCTACCCACCTCCCAAATTTAAATTAATGCATACCAAGATTTTTTTTGTATTATCGACATATCTTTGTTTCCAAAAATATCCATTAACTCTTCCCATTGTTTGAGTTTCAATTCACTGTTCTTATATGCTGCTCCTTCACAATTCCACATAGCTTCGCGTTTTTAAATTTCAACTTTTTTCTGTGTCAAAATGGCTAGTGGGACAACTCAGCAGCAGCTAGCAGCGAACTAAACCCCAACCGCCTAGTGCGTACAGATATGGCGGTTGTATATTAAAATAAAAACGCGGCTGGCCACGCGGTTGACCGCCTACGCGGCTGGCCACTAGTGCGCACAAGCCCTAAGGCCTTTTTATTACAGTTAGTTTTTAGTTATATTTTCTATTCCAATAAACCTTTCAAATCTCATCGAACATCGAACTTTTTTGTCACCGCTATTCAATACAATACAGTCTCATGATGAGCTTCAATGTGTTTATGTGTTAGTGTCGGTGACCGGCCAACTCAGAACCACCTCAGAAAGGTCGGTAAGAGTGATGATAAAAAATATTTAAAAAATGGTTAAATAGGTTAGGGTTACCGGCTATTTTAAAATAATTTTTTCATAGCCTTTAATGACCTTTCTGAGTTGGTTTCATTCTGAGTTGGCATGGAACCGTTAGTGTCGTGCCGTAGCCGGGCGTGTGTTTACATTAACATGTTATTGTTTATTAAGAGATTATTATTTTGAGAAGTCTTATCTTTATATAGCTAATAAAAATCTGTTTAAGATGAGTGATATCCTTTGTCGGCTTCATGAGAACTGTTTAAGATATTTACGTTGTATTTGAAACTTATGAACAATTGAGTCCTTGTAACTTGTATAGCACTGAGGCATGGAACTGGCAGGGGAAGGATGAAAGTAAACTGAATGCTGTTGAAATGAGGTCCCTGAAGCGTATGTGTATGATATCCTGTGAGAAATGTGGAGATCCGCCAAGAATATAAGGCTGATCTAAGCATAATGAGTAAGATTAGGAAGGGGACCTTTGGATGGTTTGGGCATGTAGAGCGAATGGACGAAGATTGTAGTGGAAGAAGAATATATGGCAAAATGTGAATGGTGGAAGAAGTCGGGGACGCCCGGGGAGGACATGGCACGATCAAGTGAATCAGATACTTGAGTAAAATGTCAAAAGAAGAGTATGTTTGAGACGATGTATGAATGTGAGTGAGGCAAGGAGTGTGTGCCAAGACCGAGTTGTTTGGCGGTCCGTCCTCTCTGCCTACCCCTGCGGAGAATGGCATGATGGTTGGTTATGGGGCATTCATTAATTACGTGAGTTCAAAAAGGGGGGGGTCCAGCAAAATCTCACGTTACTTGAAAAGAATATACGAAGTGGCCTAAATTTATCTCACCAAGGGGGGGGGTCTAGATCGGAATAAAAACTGCTCAGCTCACGTAATTAATGTATGCCCCCTTAGTTAGTTAGTTGAGATGCGTGATATCCTTTGTCGCCTTTATGAGAACTGTACAGATATTTATGTTATATTTGAAATTTACGAATTATTAATTTTATTATTATATTTAAGGTAACATGATATTTGCAATGTTAGATTTTAAAAGGATACATATTTTATATAACAAACTAACTAACCATTACAACGTTTTCCACAGGGGTAGGCAGAGAGGACGGACCACAAAACATCTCGGTCTTGGCACACACTCCTTGCCCCATTCACATTCATACATCATCTCATACATGCTCTTCTATTATTCTGACTCACGACATGGCCTGACTCAAGTATCTGATTCACTTGGTCGTGCCATGTCTTGCTCGGGCGTCTTCGACTTCTTCTACCGTTCACATTTGCGTAGGAGTATTGGATTAGGAATAATATTAGAGTATAGTACAGAATAAATACGAGTACAAATTTTACTTTAAAACATGTGATAAAATTACAATGGATACAGGAGGGGAATTTTAGCTTAGGCATGATTCTAATTTTTTATTTATCCGCTCCTATTCTATATCCTTTATAATTTTATCACATGTTCTAAATTTTAAAGTAATTCCTGAAGAAAAATTCAAATATCCACATATTGCGCTATTGAATATATTCAAAAGCCTTGTCTTTCCTTTATAAAGTGCAGATTTCCAGAGAATATTTGTGTTTGAAAAATGATATTCATAAAACTAATAATTACACGTAAGTTCGTAGACGTGGACTTGCTAGAAGCCATATTTGGTCCGTGCAGACCAACAAAGGGTAAAAAGCAATGCTCGTTACTATCTTTTGACTACGAGATAATGCTATTTGTTTTTGAAAAATATTTTCATCAGCCATAGTGATTACGGTTCTCGAGTCCCGAATGAGAGAGTGCGAGTGACTCCGGAATCGATTCATTACATTATGCAAACTCGGAGCGAATCAAACGCATTCAGATTCGGAATCATTGGATTAATTCCGACCGGAACGACACACTTCTAGCTCCTATTTCTATGACCTAATGCTCATGTGGGTTATATTTATTGTTGGTCTCGTTTTTTAGAAGTTGAGAAAACCTGGGTAAAACCCCCCAGGTATCGATACCCCGGGAGAGAATAAAAAACACATTCATTATTGGTCCACGGTTCATATTTTTAAGATTGGATACCCTCATAAAAATGTCACTGTGATTATTTTGAGAAGGGTATCCATTAGATTTTTTACCATAACCGGTAATATTAGAATCATAATTAGAATCCTGTAACCATAAAACTACAAAAAAAATAGGCTTTAAAATGGTGTTTTTTTACAGCACTTCTGGTTGGGATCTAACGATTTTATTGTAATATATATATTTTTATACACCCTCTGCACTGGTAGCATAAGATCTATTTTGGCAAAATGATCATTATGTGCGCCTGGCGAAACTACAGCCGCTCTTCAATTGTCAAATGTGGCAGTTCGTGAGTACATTTCTGTAAATATACCGAATGAGAATGGACCATACTAAATATTTCTATTCTACTTCTGCGATAATAATATTGTACTTCACAATGTTATAATGTGGCTCTAATTCTGTTTTGGGTATGAAGTGTCAGCTGTCAGTGAATCGATTAAAATAAATAGTTTAATTTCTGGTGTAAACATCTCATGTAGTTAAATGAAACGACAAAATGCAAGAATTCAATGATATTGAAGTTTATAAAACAAGCTTCTCGGTGTTTTTAGCGTTATTCTATCTTGAAATGTTGTATATTCTCATCATGACCTTGTCAATTTTGAATCGTGTGAACCAACAAGTGCCCTCCTAATTATTTGTTTATTGAAGGTTTGTTGTTGCTGCTAAAATAACATTAATCAGTCAATGTTTCTTGTATTCCAAACTAAGCCATTTTTATTCAAAGGCGTGTGCGATGGTGTGCTTTGATTTGGGGATGAGAACCACTTCTCTTTATCTATCCAAATCAACTGACTCTAAAACAAGTAAAGACGTAACAATTGATGGCAACTATGTGAGGCTGCTAAAGCCATTCCAGATAGAAGGCATAAGATTTCTGTACAGAAGATTCTTAAAAGTAAGTCATTCTAATATTTTGCACTTCGTTGAAGCCATTTAACCTCCATGATGGCCTCAGTTGTCGTGCTGCTTTTGTTTACATGGGCAAAGGTTATTTTTTACCTGAGGTTTTCATCATATTAGGTGTAAGCCTGTGTTGGTTGGTAATATTTGCAATGTTGTAATTACAATGAATAAAAAGTGTGCACTATAATAGTAATAATAGTGCCTTGGTGTCGATAGTCTCGCAAGTAAAATTGTGACCGTGAATAGGTTTATACACTTATATGCCGAGATCCTCTGAGAATAAATTTGTGGTTTTTGTAACAAATTTACTTCTTTCTACCTTTGACATCTAGTATAATTTCAATTATTTTTTTATAAAATCTGTCTGTCTAGTCGTCGCCTCAGTTCTTATTTGTCCAATAGACCATTTTAGTTTTTGTTCAATCTCCACTTTAAAATGAAAAACAAAGTATGAAAAATGATAGTTAATTACTTAACTAAGAATTATTTAAACTAATTGGACCTTTACCTTTACGGAAATAGCTTTATCTTAAACACCTATCGTAATGTTTTATCTAAATAATTAAAGAAAACCGTCTCCTCCTGAAAAATTTTCTAATGGTCTGTTGGACAAATACGAACTAAAGCGACGTAGTGTTGGTAAAGTTATCCAAGTATAAGACCGCGCAGACAGCTAAGCGTTCAGCGTTCACTGGAGTTCACCTAGCGTTCGTCCGGTTGCGTTCTACGCGAGTTCTAACACAGCACACGGTCAAATATTCTGCATTCCATTTTCCCAAAAAGCTTGTACGTGAAACATCAAGGGCGGATCCAGGATTTTTTTCTGGGGGGGCACAAGGGGCAGACGGGCAAAAAAATCAACAATTACTCATAGAAATAAACTTGAAGTATGATACTTCAAGTTTATTTCTTCAAGTTCATGTATGTATAGGAAGGTTTATGAAAGTGTCAAAACAATAGAAAAATTAAATGTTTAATTAAGACAGTTTTTACTTCTAAGTATGTTCTGTGATGGAATCTTCACAGTACACAAAAATACCGTCTGGGGGGGGCACGTGTCCCCGTGCCCGCCCCCTAAATCCGCCCTTGTGAAACATGTATTTTGATAGTTCGTCTTCAGAAGACGAAGCATTGCTTTTGTTGACTTTGGAAAAGTCTAAAAAGAAAAGAAGACACTGGGTGCATCCGATTAACACTGAGCGAAATGAAAAAGGAGAGTTCAGTATTCTTTTTCCTGAATTACTTAAAGATGAAGAACGTTTTTTTATTTACTTCCGAATGTTAATAAGTAGCTTTAATGAATTGCATAATTATATTAAAAAAATTAATAAATATGATTATATCATCATAATTATATAATTATAAAATAATAATATTATTATAATTCCTGGTCAAATAAAATTATTCACGCAAAACACTTCAATTATCTCAACCAAACGTATGTTGACAAACTTTCGTCAAACAAATGGTTGAGTATTGGAGAGTTGAGCGCAGAAATAGAAGGATTTATGCTTGCAATTCAAGATAGAGTCATTAATACTAAAAATTATAGAAAGCATATAATCAAAGATATAAATCAAATTGATGATTTATGTAGAAAATGTTTGGCTTTTCCCGAAACTATAGAACATATTATATCGGGATGTTCTATATTAGCGCCTTCCGAGTATACATTTAGGCACAATCAGGTTTTAAAAATAATTCACCAAAGTTTGGTAATTAAACATAACTTGATTGATTGCCGTAATGTAGTACCTTATTATGAATATGAACCAAATTCATTTATAGAAAATGAATTTTATAAAATATATTATGATAAAACTATACTAACAGACAGAACAATTAGTCATAATAGACCTGATATAGTTTTACATGACAAAATTAAAAAAATAACTTATATCATTGATGTAGCTATTCCAAATTCCTGTAATATTCAAAAAACTGTTTCTGAAAAAATTAGAAAATACACAGATTTAGGAAATGAGATTAAAAGAATTTGGCATTCTCGGACTATAAAAATATTACCATTTGTTATTTCGGCCACTGGCATAATACCTAGGAATCTGATTCAAAATTTAAGCATATTAGATTTGTCAAAGAATTTGTATATAAAAATGCAAAAAGCAGTAATTTTAAATACATGTAGGATTACAAAAGATTTTTTAAATATTTATATTGAGGGATCAGTAGGATTTATAGGTTCAATTAGAAATGCCACAGAGCCGAACCCTCTGATATGAAAATATCTGGAGTCGGTGAATTATATTCCCATTTGGTCTCTAGTAGGTTGACATGTTGTTCTTGTATTGTTTTGTATTTATAATACTTATATAGTGCAATTGCATAACGTGGATTCACTAGATGATCATTTGGGGAAGTGTATGAAAGGGTTTAGTTTTTCCTTCTTTTTTTTTTTTTTTTTTTTTTTTTTTTTTTTTTTTTTTTTTTTTTTTTTTTTTTTTTTTTTTTTTTTTTTTTTGGGGGAAAATTTAACCCGGACATTTATAAATTATAATTATAAAATAATAAATATAATAATATTATTATATAATAATATAGTCTGTGTCACTAAGATTATATAAAAACTGCCTTTCCCTTACTAGATCAATTAATTTTTCGGTGTCAGTCATCTTGTGAGCGAGGCGTTCCACGAGTTCTTTGTAATTCTGACAATAGAACGCAAGCATTCACACTTACCGGCGCGGTCTGACTGCCGCTGTGTCTGCACGATGCTATAGTGGTCAACTACTTACAAAGAATGCGGAACGCTTGCTGTCTGCGCGGGCTCTTATTCCTCTATTGTTCCTAATTCTTCTAACTTTTCAATACATTTTATGTATGTCTTTCGGTTTAAAAGATGTTTTTTTTTTATCTAGAATGAAACAAGTTCTTTGTTTAAAACCACTTTATTTTGATTTATGTTTGTCAACCAGTTTCGGTTGAACACAACCTTCTTCAGGACAAAAACATATAATAAGTAAACTATTGTTTAAAAATTATTGTCCTGAAGAAGGTTGTATTCAACCAAAACCGGTCGACAAATATAAATCAAAAAGTGGTTTTTAACAAAGAACTTGTTTCATTCTGTATAATGTCAAGCCACAAAGTGTTTACTTTCTTTGATGTTTTTTATCTCATGCAAGGTATCATTTCTTAGTTCATAATAATATCATATGGCGCTGCATCCCAGTATGTGATTTGGCCTCCACAAATGCGGACCTTTGCCATTCGCCTCCAGTCCTCAGTCCTTGCCGTACTATCCATAATAATGTTATAATAATTATCCATTACAGTACGGCATTATGAATTTCAGTAGCTGCAACAGTTCATTATTGTTTGAATATCTTTTCCAGGGTGGCGGAGTAATTTTAAATGATGAGGGCGGCCTTGGGAAGACTGTTCAAACCGTCCTCTTCCTGTCATCAATACGGTCAACTTCAGCTTCTAAAACCCTAATACTCTGTCATGAGGACACGATAAACCATTGGCTGTTTCATTTCTACAAATGGTCCAATGAAAAACCTGTCTTATTCGATGAAGGTTACTATGAAAATGTTGTTTCATGTTGTGTTTTAACACGCTTCCATGACAAAACAAGACAGTGGCAAAAAGGAACAAAGGAGAAAAGTCGAGAAAAAAAACTATCCTAATCTATTCTTTCCTATCATGTTCTGCTTTGTCAAAGTTATGTTTTATCCTGTTATCATTTCACAGCCAGTTCTAATACAGTGTAGCGTGACAAGATGAAAGATGCTATTGAATATCATTTCTGAAATGATTTTTTTTTGTATTATTTCACCCGCTATGCTAGGGATGTTCTTCGTGGGTTAGGCTTGTTGAAAAAGTATCGATATATCGATATTTTTAATTCAATATATCAATATTTTTAGCCGATATATTTTGATCCGATATATCGATACAAAATATCCAATATCGAAAATTGTATCCAAAACGATTTTTTTTTTAAATTTATGTATTTAAAGTCACTAGAATTTAAAACCGTATAGGAACGAACGGAAAAAAGTAACTGTATTGGGTCATGACATCTGGCTGTTGAAATTTTAACTATTAATAGCTTACAAGTCTATTGTCTTTGCATTAGTATTTGTGATCACCAATACTATCTCATGTATGTAGGTACATACATAGAAATGTAAGCTATTTTTCGACATTTTTTTCTAAGTCATTCCTATGTGTTGGTTCCCAATTGTCTATGATTATTGACTATACCTTGTTCCAAACAAGAAGTCCTTTTTGACAGATTAATACGCCAATAGAATGTTACTGAGACGCATACAAACTTTGTATGTGTCTCAGTTTACATATAAGTTAGAAGACAGCTTTTTAGTTTTTGATATTTTTGTAATTATTTCGTAATAAAAATGAATAGTGATAAAAATACCTTCATTTTTATTGAGATTTTTGTACATTAAAAAAACACATGGTGTACAAAAATTACTATTGATAATATTGAGCTGAATACACTATTATTTTAAAAACGCAAAATCTCTTGAAAATTTGACCGATATATCGATATTTTTCCCTCGATATATCGACGTCGATATTGATATTTTAATAAATATCGATACATCGATATTTTTTTTCACTTTCGACATGCCTATCGTGGGTGAATTTTTGTTATAGAATTTAGTTTAGTTTATAAATATCTGACGTTATTATTACGCCAACGTCTCTGCCTTTGAAATTTAAGGCTCCGAATAGGAATACAACTCTGACGCCGCGTGTTACGCAAAAACAGGCCTTTGAAATTTAAGGCTCCGAATAGGAATACAACTCTGACGCCGCGTGTTACGCAAAACTGTTTTCGTACATGTAGTTTGTTACAAATCTACTTTTGGTAATAGAACCGAATTATAGCAATGCCAAAAGATAGCGCCACTTACGTTAACAGCTAACGTTAGAAGCGTCGGCTGGCAGGCATTAGTACTATTGGATTTGTATTTTCGTCGATCTCTCTTGGTATGGAGAGATGGGATGGATGGTATGATTATTATTGTAACTGGCAGTTGTGAATAATAATACCATCTACATATTATATATGACGTCATTGCCTGGCGGCGCGATTTGTCCCAGTGACTAGCTGTCACTGGACCCGAGGAACTGGCTATTTTTGGAAACAGTTCCTATTGGATTTATAAAATGGTCACCAACACTTAAACTGGGCGAAAGCCGAACCAAAACCGCCCGCAGGGCCTAGCAGCAAAAACCTGCAGAGCGGGTTTTTATCTACTAGTTTTATATGATTAGTGGATTTTATATGAACAACTCTTTAAGTAACCTTAAAACTTTTTTGTATAATCACCTTCTCAAATAAATAAAAAAACTGCGTGAAATCTGTTAATAATAATATTGTTATATAATCTTAATATTTCAGGAATTAAGACGGTTCAAAACATTGTTTTGATTACTCACTTATTTAAATGAATATTATACATATCTCGTAGGAATCTGAACCAATCTTCGATCGTTCTGTATTTAAGAATTTCCTTTGCTTGTTTTTATTATTATGTAGTGTTACACATATTAACTTATATCCAAGCCACTCTTGGGCTAACTTTACACTCGTAAGTAAAATTTACGATTTAATGGAAATTTTTGACAACTTACTCACAGGAGCTTTTACATATGCGTCCGAATTGTGGTAATTAATGCTCACGGAAGCTGTTCGGAAGTTCAACCTGTGTAATTGCTCATGTGACTGTAAACTTGCAGTAAGATGACTCCTGTCAACAACGATCCTGCTATTGTCAAATTTATGCAATTTTGTCAATAAAGGCAAAAAGACCCAAATAAAATGTTGAAATAGAATTTGGTTTTAATTAAACATTTCTCCATGCGCTTTTGTGCCGTCAAAGACGGAAATTAATGGAGTTATTTCATTTTATCCGAAAGACAGCAAGCGACTTCGAATTCAAATATGTAATGTTAAAAACAGAAACATTGAGATTAGAATGGATTACACCGATAATTGAATAGAAGGATGCTCATTTTCTGAAAACTTAAATAAGTGGAAATGAATAATACTTACTAATTTTATAGGAAAAAAAAATCCTATGAAAACAACCGTCTTTTAATTTTTGACATTTCGCAACAGCACATTTTGGTACTATTTCTTGCGGCAAGTCTCTCAGCTTATCAAACTGATTTTATAAGCTGTGAAAAGGCTGGAAATTCGCGCGGACGCGATTAGACCTGTCAAAAAACTTCTGAAAGAACAAGTTCTGTAACTTGCTATAAAGTATGTTACCTAGGTGACTTTTGGTGTCATTTATATTGGTAATTTGACCATAAATCGCTTACGTGAGCGATTTACGGGAAAAAACTTGTGAGTGTAAAGCTAGCCTTTGATATATTAAGTATTAAAGTGTATTAAAATGTTTTGAAAAATAATGTTTTATTTAACCTGATGGATGCGGATGTCGCATATGTGATGCACTTCACTAAAACACATACTTTATAAGCAAATCGTGCCGCATGATGAGATATATTGCGTTAAAAAGATTAGCGTTGTAAAGATTAACAATCGTAATGTTTAACCTTTACAATGCTGACCTTTTTAAAGCAACAATGTCACAATGTTTTGACATAAGCTATGTGTTTTAGGAAACTTTTTGGATCACATGCAACATTCGCCTCCGGGGATAGCGACTGATCAATCACATATGCAACAACTGTGTAGTTAATTTTATATTGGTATGTACTACACTTTGTAGGGTCTGTATATTTAGTTTGCTAGTTGCTTTTTGAATAAGGCGGCCAACCGTCCCGCATTCTGCGGGACCGTCCCGCATTGACGGTTGTAGTCCCGCATTGAAATATTTAATGAAATAATCCCGCAAATCGTGTAAAGCGTCCCGCATGTCCCGCATTCCCATATTTTTGTAATATTGTCTATGGTAGACAAATAAACTTTCACAATGTTAATCTATTTTAATTTTTTTTTTTTTTTTTTTTTTATTTATTAAATTTCAGAATACATTTTGTATAAAAAATTTGAGTAGACCCACAAAGCTGTCATATGGCAGCTTGTCTGCAGGTTCTAACAATTTAAACATTCTTAATATAATATCTAAGAAAATATTTGTAAATACATTTATATTTTTAAGGAAACATTAGAATAGATCACATAGTAATATTAGATAGTTTAACTTACAGCTATAAATATATAAGATATTTCAATATACCTGCCTAATAACAAGATATGTAGGCAGCTATATTAAGATATTCAAAGATACATGGAGTTTTCGTTCATTAACCATAGTTTTATCATTTTAGGACATAGTCTCTCATTTTTTTCAAATTTTATGTTTTTATTAATTTTATTGAAAATCACTGGTATTAGATATTCAAGAGTACGGCTTCCATATTTATTTAATATTCGAGGAGTTTTTAGGCCCTTTCCTTCTCTGAATCTTGTGGTATGTTTGTGTACAAGTAGGTGTTTGTAAGGGCTTTCCCCCATATTGTCCATAATAGTAGTGAACCAGTGAAGACCTTTTATTGTAAGTAGGCTCTCTGAGCCATACAGTAATTTTAAGTTATGTCTCTGTTTGTAAATATTTGTTGTGACAATTTTTTTAATTATGGCAGTTTGTAAATTTTCAATATATTTAATGTAAGTAGTGCTTGCATGTCCCCAAGTTCGAATACCATATCTAAGGATAGATTCGACCATAGAAAAATATATGAGTTTAAGAGTACAATGAGGCAAAATAAATTTTAATTTGTAAAAAATACTAGCTAAGGATCTGAGCTGGTTACAAATTTTAGCCACTTGTTTATCCCACTTAAAATTGTTATCAACAATTATTCCCAGATAAGTATATTCATTTGTAAAATCGATTTTTTCACAGTCACAAACATTAACAATTCCTCTATGTATACAGTCAAAGCTATGAGCGGTTATTTTAGGAACATTCCACATTTTCAAACTTGGTGATTTTATGTACATGCATTTGGTTTTTTTAACATTAATAATTAATCCTACATCATGAGCCCATTTGAGAAGCTCGTTAAAATCTCTTTGTAATTCTTGTATAGCTATTTCAGGATTTTCATTTGATACAACAAGAGCAGTATCATCAGCAAAAATGAATCGACGAGCTTTTTTGAAAATATTACATATATAATATATAATTTTGGACCTAGAATTGACCCTTGCGGTACTCCCGATTTGATGTATCTTGATTTACTAATTATATTTAGAATCTTCACACTCATTTTTCTATTTGACAAATAGTTTTTGAAGAATAAGAGGAGTTTACCCCGGATACCTATAAATTCAAGTACTTTAATTATTTGTAAATGGCTAAGTGTGTCGAAAGCTTTTGAGAAATCAATAAATAGAACCAATACATGTTGTTTACAGTTTAGTTGTGAATTTATATGATTAGAAAATTTTTCGAGCAATTTATCGCAACTTTTATTTTTTTGAAAGCCATACTGGCATTCATCAATGATACTCAGATTATTTAAGTATTTATCTAAATTTATTGATATATATTTTTCTAAGATTTTTTCTAATGCAGGAAGTAAGGAAATCGGCCTGTAATTGTTTATTAAAGAGTGATTTCCATTTTTAAAGATAGGCCTTACAATGCTATATTTTAGTTCATCGGGAATATGGCCCGTATCAATTATTCTGTTAATTAAGTGTGCGATTATAGGACTAAGTAATTTAACATGTTTTTTCAAATCATACATACGAATTAAATCTATGCCTGGTGTCTTGGAATTTTTCATACCTCCGATAATTAATTCGATTTGCTTTTTATTTGCTCGTGGTAGATACATTGTGTGATTTAAATATTCCGGCGTGTATTCTGACGCTCGGACATCACATACATGTAATAACTTATTTACCCCCTCATCAAAGAAGTCTGCAAAATTTTCTGCCACTGCATCTTTCGATTTGGATTTTAAGAAATATTTTGATATGACTTCATCACAACCGGATTTATCTTTCCTTCCTAAAGTTTTATTAATTTCATTCCAAGTTTTTTTAATGTCTTTAAAACAGTGATTAAATTTATAGTTATAGTATAATTTTTTTGTGTTTATTATTTGTTTATTTAATTTATTTCTGTATTTTTTGAAATCCATTTCATATGTTTTGTTGTTAGGTGAGTTTTTCCATTTCCTCCAAAGAGTATCTCGTGTTTGTATATTTTCAATGAGGCAATCATTCATCCAATCATTTCCGTTCATCTGTGGTTAAGTTGTTGACAAAACTTGTCCCTAGAAAAGGCCCGAAGATATCGACCTAGGGATTGGTTTATTTAGATACGCCAAAGAGTGCCAGTGTAGTATGGAATTGATAACCCGTATTTGTCATTTAAAAATCAAATCAAAAAAATAGTTGACCATGCCGCCGAGCGCGAAAAAGCGAAGTTGTAGTTCACTGAATTTCAAAAAGAATTTCCTTTCTTGCAAAAGTTTTTATCTTCATGTTCTGAGTATAGCTTTAATGCGCCGCATACAGATATTCATAATTATAAATAACCAGTTTTGTGTTCAGAATGTTAAATTCCAGTTGGATTCATGTGATGAAATATTTCCATGGAAAACATTCTCTTATTCGAAGTGCAGTTATAAAATTCTAGTTGCAGTTATATATGCTGCCAGAATCAAAGAGTAACCATTTTCTTGTTCTGAGTGTAATTTTAATGCGCCGCATACAGATTTAATTTAAACCAGTTTTGTGTTCACAATGTAAAATTTTAACTGGATTCATCTGATGACATATTTCGAAGGAAAACATTCTCTTATTCAAAGTGCAGGTATAAAATTCTAGTTGCGGACTATGCAGTAGCTTAGCGAGGGGGGGTGAACCGCCCCGGGTGCCACCCGACGGGGGGGGGGGGGGGGGGGGGGAAATTACGAAGGATATTTCTGAAATTGGGGGGGGGGGGTGACACCACTTTATCCGCCCCAGGTGCCACCCTTGCCTAGCTACGCCACTGGGATGTATCTGCAGTGACGGTTCTCCATAAGGGGACCATGGGGACAGTCCCCACCAGTTATTCCAGAAACATACCAAGAAAAAATTGACAATTCTTTGTGTTCACAAAAAATAATGAATGCGTTCTCAACATAAAAGTGTCATTGCGCTTAGAAATATAATCTAAAAAATTAATTTGGATAATTTTTAGGCTCGAAATTTGAGATATTTCTGCGAACAAACGTGCGATCGCTCTCCTTTCTTCCTTATAGCATTGAGCATACTAACTAAACTAATACTAATGCGAAACGCGACCGGTCGGCCACTTCGGACTCGACTCGACGCATAGGTACTAGGTACTAGCGCCCGCTTGACTGTGCGCACTGACTACTGCGCAGTTAGGGGACAACACGGCGATGTATTCCTTCTAAAATGAAGTTTTTGCGCGCGCTGAATATTTTTGTATGTGATTTTAGGGATCCGCGCATGCGCACTTGAACCATCTATACCATAATCGCGGGGACCGGTTCAAGAATCCCCCTGTGAAGATTGTGAATATTTGTTTTATTTCTAATTAAAGTAGATCAGTTATGCACAGGCCGGAATTCATATTAGGCGTTTTATAATCGTATTTGACGTTTAGTAAATCGTAATATTGTCATCGATTTATTTATTTATTTGATAAATAAAATTGATCGGATTATTTCTATAGCGCCATTCTCTTGGTAAATACACATCAAAGGTAATTTAGACGAAAGTGCCAATGATTATCTTGTGTATTTTTATTAAACTTAATATTTTATTAAACTTAGTATGTAGGTACCTAGTTGGTGTTCCTGGTTAGGTGCGTGACTTATCCTCTGATCTATTTCACTTTAAATACTTTTATTATACTTTTGGTAAGAAATAAAAAATCTATTAAAAAGAATTAATGAAGTCGACTTTTAACTGAAAATTATACACTAAGTATACTTTTTGGTGGTGATACGGTGTACTCAAGCTGGGTATAAGATTTAAAATTAATTTTAATCTTATATATTTTAAATATATATCGGAAAGTTTGACAAAACACGAAAATTCGTGGGAGCACATGACAAACGCAATAACTCATTTTTTTTGTAAAACACAACATAAAAAACATGAAAATGTCTAAACAAAAAATGACAGTCCCCACCACAAAAAATGTGCTCGAGCCGCCACTGCGTATCTGCTGCCAGAATCAAAGAGAAACCATTTTCTTGTTGAGATTGTAGTTCATATGAGCCAAATTCTCGATTTCCGAGAGAGAAAATTTGAAACATACCCCCCCCCCTCCCCGTTGACACCCCCCACTGTGTCCCGCATTGCCATACAATTGGGTTTTCTTTTCACTTTTGTAAATTATTTACATTTTTTTCAGATGTTTCGCAAGCAAGTTTCGTAGTAGCTTCGTTAAAGCAGTATGAAGTATTAGCATCTAGAAAATGGGATATTATTGTGGTAGATAATCTTGACCCACTGATGGCACTAAAACAAGTATCCGCTGCCAAGCCTACTTTTAAACTATGGCTTACCAGTGCGAATTTACAAGTAAGTGGTGTTAAAATTTTTGCCTTGTAACTTTTATCACATCAGCACTACATAAATATTGTTGTCATAATTTTAGATTTTTGAAAGTTCTTTTTTTTATAGGGTTATCCCATAAAATATTATGTTAATAATTATTATGTCAATTTTTGTAAGAACAACTCTTTTTATAACTTTTGAAGATTATTCCCATCAATGTAATACATATATCATTGAAGAAGAAGATAACACTAATAATTTAAACGAAAATATGAAAGAGAAAAAGCTACAGAAAAATAAAAAGATAATGGTCTCAACTGGGACTCGAACCCAGAACCTTTCACCTTACAGAAATCTCAATGAAAAAGGTAGTTGCCAATAATATGGAAAAAAAAATTGGTTGAAGATAATATGTAAATTTTAAATATGACGGTTTAATAAGAGGTGGCAGTGGCCAAATTGAATAAGGCGTTTGTCCCGGTACGACGAGAAGTTCTGATTTCGAGTTCCAGTTGCGACCATTAGCTTTTTATTTTTCTGTGTCTTGTTCTCTTTCATATTTTCGTTTAGATTATTAGTGTTACTTTCTTCAATTATTAATTATCATGTCTCTTTTCTCATCTAGGATGATAAAAAGAAGCTGTATAAATCTCTGGATTGGGTGTCTGGCAATAGAGTTGGCAATCAGAAGGATTTTGAAACAACATTTTCGTCAAATGATAATGGAGACTTATCCGATCTTTGGAAAATGTGGCAATGTCTACAGGTTATGTGTAGAAGGTGGCTGCTGAGGAGGACTGCAGCATCCGTCGCCAGCCAACTTCCAATAAGAACAGATGTAAGTATCTACAACTGATTTACGTAACTCACCTTATGAAAACCTTATTTCTGCATTCTTCTCTGTCTCCTATCGAAGGTCGCCCATCATTAGGGCAATCCATAAATAATTAAAATGAGGGAGATGGGAAACGTGCGCACAAAAGTTTCGCCAGCATAGTTCACTTCAGCGCCCCCCCTCTTTTTCTACACACCAAAGGCCAACTATAGTCCGAGCAGTTTAGTCATAGCTTGGCACAGTCATACGCTTCCATGACTTTCCTTTGTTTCGCAACGATGATTCCATTGCCTTCCACATCACAATTTCACTGTCATACCGTGGGTTGTCTTTCTACAGCTTTGCCAATGTTAATCACCTTCAGCCTTAAGTCGGTACTGGTAGGTACTACCTGTTGCCAATGATTTTAGACTAGTTGCCTTCTCCTGAACGGGTTATTTTCTTGAGCTAGTGAGACCCATCTCCCCATTATCCAGATGATCACCTAATTTAGACAACTGGTCTAAAAATTACTAAGGGGGCATCCATTAATTACGTGAGCAATTTTATTTCAAATCTAGACCCCTCCCCCCCCCCTTTGGTGAGATAAATTTGGGCCACTTCGTAAATTCTTTTTAAGTAACATGAGATTTCGCTGGACCCCCCCCCTCCCTTTTGAAGTCGCATAATTAATGTATGCCCCCTAAGGTTGTACTAATATGTGCAATAAAATCTTCTGTACAAAATTTCTAAGATTAGGGTATTTCCAGAAATTCAAATGTAAATTTGTCATCAAATGGCCAATAAGCACATTTTGTTGTTGTTACATTTCAAAGGTCCCCGTTTTACCACTCAGACTTTGAGCCTATTTTATCGGAAGGCCAAAATTTTTCAGCTCCAAACTCCAAATAAATGGATTTTTTTTTTTTTTTGTGCATTACAGATTGATTTAATCCTATTACAATACACATAATATATACATGAGAAAAGAAATTACAAAATTACAAAAATACATATTTTAGAGTCCTTGCTTAAAATTATTCTTGAAACCTTCAAGACTAATGTTGAAAATGTCAAGAGACCTAGAAATATCATTTAGCAGCACCATATCTCTTGTCATGCTATGTTGGGCCACAACGTCTGTTCTGCCATGAGGGATATAGAGCAAGTCATGGTGGCGACCCTGGCAGTAGTTGTTCGGTACGAACAATTTATAGCATTCTAAGAGGTATGGGCTGTCAATGTAATAGTTTATAATTTTGAAAGCTGTGACTGTTAGGGTCTCATTCCTTCTAGAATGGAGACTTTCGAAGCGCGTTTCAGATAGCAAATCTAGATGATGCATAAATCGCGGGTATTCACCATGCATTCTCATATAAAGATACCTTAGAAACTTTTTTTGGATTTGTTCTAATAAATCTATGTATTTTTGCTGGTATGGGGCCCAAACAGCAGAAGCGTATTCTAATTTTGATCGTATAATGCAGTTAAACATCGATGTCATTGCTTCGGGCTTGGAAAATTGTTTACTTATTCTTATCACAAATCCAAGAAGTTTGTAACACGATGATGTCAACTCCACTATATGATCTGAAAAAGTAAGTTTGGGATCGAATGTAACCCCGAGGTCCTTGATGAATTTTACTGATGACAATATTTCATTATTTAATTTATAATCAAATTTAATCGGGTTTTTGGAACGCGTATAGGTCATGGTGACACATTTTTTTACATTAAAGAAAAGTTTATTCTCATCTGCCCATGAAGATATTGCGTCTAAATCAAGTTGTAACTTAAAACAATCTTGAATGTCGCGTATCGTCCTGAGCAGTTTGAGATCATCAGCAAAAAGCAAGCAAGTAGTACTCTGGATGCATTCTTGAATATCATCGATTAATATCAAGAATAGTAGAGGTCCCAGGTTTGACCCCTGAGGTATTCCTGAAAATGCAGGAAATTCCCAGGACTCTTGGCCACCGATGCATACATACTGTGTTCTATTTTTTAAGTATGTCACAATAAACTGTATCAGAGGTTGGTCAAAGCCTATTTTATGGATCTTTCTTAAAAGTACGTCATGATCTACACGGTCGAAAGCTTTTGCAAAGTCAGTGTAAATAACGTCTGTTTGATATTTCGCATCCAATCCTCTTGCTACTCTGTTTAATATAAAATATTATATTTTTATAATATTAATATTTCTAAACACATTAAAAAACTAAAAATTGTTTTTGAAACAAAAAATTTTTTTTTTCAATTTTTTTTTATTTCAAAATAAACATTATTTTTGAATTATAAATTTTTTTAACGCGAACTTTAAAAATGGCTCACCTTACGATTTTTCTAACTAGCAACTATCAACTGATACGAAAAAAAATAAAACACACATTTTTTATTAGGCGTATTATAAACTTTATCGTCAAACTCATTTTTTGTTGTTTTATGTAAAAATCTATATATACACGGTGTCCGGAAACTCGTAGTACAAGCGAGAAACTGGTCAATCTACATCACATTCGGAGTCGATTCGTGATATAATTTTTTTTATTTGAGCTTTCGTTTTCGAGTAAATCGGGACCGAAGTTGGAGTTTTTTTGGTCAAATTTGAAAAAATCGGTCACTAAAGGGTTAATATTAGATATATAAAGTCTTTTAAAATGCACCGAATGGTAAACCAGACTCAAATTTTTTTTTAACCCTTTAGTTGCCGAAAAAATAGAAAAATCGTTAAAAAATAATATATAAATCGAAATGCTCAGATCGAAAAAAATAAGTTTTTTGGGTTCTCTACGTGATGAAGATTCACTAGTTTCCGCGCTTGTACTACGAGTTTCTGGACACGTTGTATATATATAAAAATCTCATGTCATGGTGTTTGTGGTCACATTCCTTCGAAATGGCTGGACCGATTTTTACGAAATTTTTTATGTATGAGTATTGGGTAGGTATGAGAATAGGTCGTAAAGTATATTTCATACCGCATTAGGGTTTCCCTATCCAAAAAAAAATTTCAATTTTTTTGACAATTTTTTTTGTTTGTATTTTTTTTTATTTGGCATCAAAAAATAATCCCAAATTTTTTCCCTCCTACCCCCACCCTCCCATTTTTCAATCGCGATTTTAGTATTTTTGTATGAACAAATTTAACTGTCATTCGTATTTCAAACAGAATGAAATTATTTATGTTTATATTAAATACGTTCCATTGATAAAACGAATGGTTGATGTTTTTTTGTTTTCATTGGCGGTCATCTTCTACAGCACTCCATTCCTCTTTTTGTTATCCCCATACACTTATAATACATTTGTTATTTTGGGTGAAATGCAGATTCTGCCAAAGTTTGGAAATTTGATAAAAAGGCACTTTCTAGATGAGAAAAGTGTGGAGAAGCTGAATAAAAAAAATTAAGGCACGCTCGGCAAAATTGAAGGAGATACAGCCGTTTAAAGTATAAATAAAATTTCACTTCATGAACCGATACTACGACACTCCGCCCGCCATTTTGTCACTGTTATGTTGGTATCCCAGACCTACAAACAAGAGCCAGATACGATTGTAGTCGACTTCGTGGGATAAGTAATAAGGTGCGTAATTATGAAAAACAGAATTAATAATATAATGTAAAGGAACCTCTAATCAGGTACTGGAATGGAGACAAACCATTCAAATCCTGGGATGTTTTTTAAATTAAGATAATATACACAAACCCTGCGTAGCCAAACAAACCATTCAAAAACGTAGGCTGTTTTTTAAAGTAAAGATAACATACACAAGCCCGCTACACAAACCCTGTGTAGCCAAACAAACCATTCAAAAACGTAGGCTGTTTTTTAAAGTAAAGATAACATACGCAAGCCCGCTAGACAAATTTCATAATTATGCGCCTCATCAGTTATCCCACGAAGTTGGCTACAATCGTATTTAGCTCGTCTTTGTATCAGGGATACCAACAGTGATGAAATGCCCGCTGGCACCCGCCGGTCTGTCATAATGTCGGTTCGCAAGTGAAATTGTATTTAACGCAATTGAAAATTAATTACTTATTCAAATTTTTTTTCTATTGCTTTCCGCACTTTTTTTCACCTTCCAGATTAAAGTTCTCAACTTAAAACGCGGTGAAAACATGGTTTTTGGAAAAAACAAACTTTGGCAGAATCTGCATTCCTCCTGTTATTTTTTATTTAACAAGCAAAATATTCACTAGAAATAATTTATTTTGCAGAACAATGTTTCTGGGTCAGCTAGTAATTAATAAAAAAAAAATAATATTACATATTTTTGTTTCAAATTGCCGCGGGAAACTTTGGATTCATAAAGGTGTACATTTAAATTATTTTGTCTTTAACTTTTAGATTTGAATATAAAACGTGATATTTTCTCTTTCTAACACCGTTTAGATCTTATTTCTAACCATTGTAAAGACTCGACGATTTCTCCGAGACCTTTATGTGAGTTGTTCCTAAACCCGAACAAATTAGCGTGAGGGGTTAAAGGCCAATTCTAATTCCATTTCAGCTCTCTATCGAATTGACTTCTATTTGATTTATTGTGTTTTTCACCATTCATTAATTTTGTTTTTCAGGATTACAAGAAATCTTTTGCAGAATGGATTGAAAAACTACATGACACTGAATTAAGTTTAAGCAAGAAAGTCGCAAATAATCAAGTATTGGTTTTAAAACAAGAACCAACTGTTGTTTGTTCGGGTAAACTAAACAGTTCAATTACTTCAGTACATCAGCCAGCAGTGACCGAAAAGAACCCTCCAGAAGACGAGTTGTCTCCCTCCATTCTAGATTTTATTCCAGCAGTGCCAGCTGATAAGGACGAATGCTTTAAAAGAAAGGGAAAGGATGATACTGGACTTAAAATAAAAAGAAGTAAGCCTGTATCATATAATAACATTACTGTCAGTAATGATGATTCCCGCGATCAATCAGTCAATGAAACTGCTGAATATAAGGCAAAACAAGTTATAAAGGAAGAATGCTCAGCAATGCAAGACAATCGTTCTACACCTGCAAACAAAATGAGTGACATTGCCACTAGAATTCAACCGAATACAGTTTCAGTCAAAATCGAAACAGATAATGGCTCAAATTCAATGGATATTTCAGGTCCCGCACAAAGTCAAAAAGATGCAACGTTTTACCTTTTAGATTCTCTTTTTAGTAATAGCAATGTAAATTTGAGAAAACAGACAGAAGTCGTCGATGTCAAACAAGAGACATGTGAAATAGGTGCGCCTTTTGATCAAAATAAATTTCTCAAGCATTCGCTAGAAGACCATTCCACAAATGTCCAAGAGAAGGTAAAGTTTCAACTACTCAATGACTTCTTTTTTCAACCTAGAAATATTAATAAATAATTAAGTTAGGTTTATGGATTACAATTATTATTTATTCAATGTAGTTTTTATGGATATGGAATTGGCAGGTAATGGGGTCCTTGGCGATATATATATTTGTATTTTTATATGCTAGTTTTGGCACTGAGTTAATTAAAACTACATGTACATTTATCTACATTAAATTTATACAAGTATGTAGAACTTATTGCATTATTATGTAGTGTAATTGACTTTCATATGTGTACATACCATTTGTTTAAAAAATTCTTGTACATTGTGTTTGATTCCTCCGTTGCGAATCAACGCGGCTGTTGTACGTCTGTCGACTCACATATATATGACCCATTAAATTTCATTCAAACACATACATTGTGTCAAAACGTGCCGCGAGATAGGATGGATGGCGTTGAAAAAGCCATCAATGTAAAGGTTTGACCAATCTACCCATTAGTTCAATTGTTTCCTTAATAATTCTAAATGCAATGATACAAATAATAACTTAACCCCTCCGAATTTTGAGTTGTCTCAAACAAAATGACATTTTACGAAAACTTTATGTTATTACCGTTTCACAATTAAAGCTCTATTAATGAAACATTTCTGTACGTAGCCGAATAGTAAAAACTGTTTTAAAAAGGTTACAAAATAAGCTTTTGAATTATTATATTACAAATAAATATTAAGATTTGTAAATATTAAAATTTAGCATGCAAACATTAAAAACAGGTAAAAATGACTCACGTGATGCTTTTATGTGAAAACGATACTAAAATCACAGATTATGTAAACAACAATACTTATTCTATTGTATATATGTGTAATAAACACTTTTTTATCATTTCATATAAAAATATTTAATAAAAATTAAAAATGTCGAGCGCGGACGAGCTGCCAGTAGTAAATTTGCGTGGGAAAATATTTTTGTCAACTACGCGACTGACAGCTGATTCCTGTTATGTATTTCTATAGACAACTTGATAGAGATGTACAGCTTGATCTACTATCGACCTTTTACTTTTTGGTTTAGGGATGTAACTAAAACAATAACTGAGTTGGAACGATTTCTATGGAAACACGCGCTGACGGGTAAACACGCTTATTGTACTTGACTGCCGTCCTATTTCTAATGCTTATATCTGCTTACGTTGCGGAGGGGTTAAGTAATTATTTAAGCAGGGTGACTTGATCTGATATAATATGTGCTGGTGGAAATTGCGAATGCATAAGCCAGAAAATGCACCACTTCAACAGTACCTATTATTGACAGTTTGTTCACCATTGGTTCCGAACAGTACAGATAATGGAGTATTCCATATTCTAGCCTACCACTATTTAGAATTTTTGTTTTTCTATTTGCCTTCCTTGTAATGAATGGATAAGAATAATTTATTATTAATATGTGATAGATTGTCTCAATATGTACCTTTTTTTGCTTATGTATTGTTTCTCTTCTGAAAACACTTCAGTATGTCGTATCAAGTATATACCGGTCACCTACATGCATGTTTTTTATTTGATTTTTTGTATTTATTATTTTTTTTTTCAAATCTATACATATAAAATAATTAAACAGCGATGAAATGTAAACATCAACTTTTAAAAAATATTTTCTTTTGTGGCACAATGCAATAAAAATTACCGATTAAAATACTACATAATAATTTTAAATTATTGTTATATCTCTCCCTTTATGGTACAAACTTTTGGATTAATCGGAAAAACTGATATAAAAAATTTATTCAAAATGGTCATTCATTGTGCAATAATTATGATTTCTTAACAATTAATTCCTATTTATTGTGTTCTTTCTTATTTATGTAATAGTTATTCTCACAAATTAAATTAATTTATACATTTTTTATATTTATTAAAAAACATTGATACAATATGTACCTACTCTTATGAATTTGGCAAAATATTTTTCAGCGTTATATTTGTTTCTGTGGCTGGAATTTATTCACATAATTTTTTTTTAAATTTAATGAAATATAATTATATTAAAAACATTCTGAAATGTAAAAAAGCATTGTTTGATATTATTTACTTGTCTTTATTAATTTGTGAATGTCAATTCAAGTGCGCATTTTTGTTGGTTTTAAACGGTGGATTTTTATGTTTGAAGTGTTATGTATTACATTTTATTTATGTTTATTTACAATGTGATGAATAAACAGTAATGCCAAGTTTTAGTGAAATCTTTTATTTTTACGATTGGAAAATGTATATTTTAAATAATTATTTTCATGTCGGCACACTATCTTCTTTTCTTTTTAACCTATTCAGCCGCCTTCCTGATGTTTGTGGGATAAAGGTTATAAGCGGCACTTTTTATGATTCGTACATATTCTATGAAGGTGAATGCACATATATGTACGCATAACTCTGATGGCAAGGTTTATTCGCACAGCTATATGTGCCCTTGATGGCGAATAGGTTAACACATTTATTTTTAAAAGGCAAATATGAAATGTTAAAAACAAAGAAGTTGTGACCTCTCAATCCGTAACCACTTTTTCTATAAATAAAAAACACTGAAATGTCGCTAACATAAATATGATATTTTCGTAATCTGACTAAGATTTCCGATCAATGAAATAGGTACATATAATTTACATATTTGAATGCATTTAGGAATTTTTATTAAAATATACCATGTTTTTAATTTATGTCACTTTGTAATTATATTATCAAAAAAATACAGTGCTACACAGTGGTGTAAACATGAACTAATGCTATATCTTTATATTTTAATCTGGCGACCACGCCTATTATCGTTATTTCATAGAGATCAGCACCCTCATTTTTCACCAACTTACAAATGTAGCACTTTACTTGTAGTTCAATTATTTTAACTTGAAAAAATCAACTTAGTGAGAACCAAACATCTAGCCAACGTAGGTCCTGAGCCAAACGGCTCCTGGCGCTAGTAAAAACCTCAAGGGCGCTATATTTGATGTTAGCTATTATCAGCACCTTGGCTCCTTGGCAAGTTGGCGTTCGGAGTGGCCTGCTCCAATTGCGCCGGCACAGCATCTAGCCCCGTTTTAATCTAAAGTGATTGACGAGGTTTTTCATGAAGTCTTGCCTGGTATAGTCTGCCACCCGGGAGCACCAGTGGCTGAGTAGGGGCGGGCAGTCATAGACAATATCCTCCTTGTAATGAGTGTCTTTGTCCACCTGTCTTATTATGAAGACCGCCTTTGAAGCAGCTGAAAACAAAGTAAATACTTTGTTGAAACATTTCATCAACATCAGAATAAGCCATTGAAATGACGAATGCCACTTTTTCACAATCGAACAGTATTAATAGACCAGAGACTGTACGGTTGAAATTTAAGAATCCGGCTAAGAATGCAACTCTGATTCCGTGCCATACGCAAAACCATCTTCCTACTTGAAATTCGTTAAAAAGCTACTTTTGTAATAGAACCGAATTCAAGCAAATTGCCAGTAATGCCAAAGGATGGCGACACTTATGTTGTGAGGTGATGGTGACACTTACGATTGCATGAGGACTTGCCGCTGGTAGGTGTAAGTACTACGGATTTATAATTTTGAGTATTCCTCCAGATATGGAGAAATTGACGGTAACATGATTATCATTTTACCTGGCAGTTGTGAATAGTAGTACCGCGCGGCTATATATTACATATGACGTCATTGCCTGTCGCATTTACTTTGTCCCGGTGACTAGATGTCACTAGATCACAGTGGATCCGAGGAGCCGGCTATTTTTGGAACCAGTTCCTATCGGATTTATAAAATGGTCACCAACACTCAAACTGGGCGAAACCAAACCAAAAGCTGCCCACAGGGCCTGGCAACAAAAACCTGCAGAGTGGGTTTTTAACTGCCAGTATTCTATTATTTTGACTATGAAATAAACTGCTACTCCTGATTTCATAGTCAATATTTCGGTGGCCAGAATATAATGTTTAATTTATGAAGTCTAAATCCTTTCATATGCCTGGTTTTTTAATTAAATATAAATGGGTGTAATGATTTTATTTAGTCCTTGAGTGAGACTGCCTGCCTAGCGGTGATTTTAGAAAAATTTTGAATCCATCCTAAAAAAATGTTATGTAAGTGAAAGTCATTGAATTTGATTGTTAGTAGATAGTAGTCTTCGTTTAATTCCTTATTGACTTTCCCAATGATCAATGTCAAATGTGTAAATTGGTAACTTTGCATTAGAATTGGCGCATTCAATATTAAGTTCTCTAAAGTATAATTCTTACTTAAACAATGTAATGTTAGTAACAATCGTTGAATTAGTATGTTAGAATTCTTTGTGTAATTTCATATTGACTTTCCTAACGATCGATGTCGGATGTGCAAATCGATAATGGTTAAATGGAAAAATAACTCAGAAGACAGTACACAATCTCCATTAACTTTCTTTTGATCCACTGTCCTGTTTACTACTGTTAACACAATCCCAAAATAGAATCCATTAATACTCACAGCACGCCAGGCCATGGAAGAAGCAAGCATTGTGTTCTGAAGATATTATGTACTTCTCTCCTTCTGTTCTGATAGAATAATGGCCGACTCCAAAACTTTCCAGGTACGGCCATAAGGGGAGGGGTTCCTCGTAAGTAACTGAGTATTTCCAGTGATCATAGTTACCACTTTCCGCACTTATCGTAAAATTGCGCCTGAAAATAAAATTGATTTATGAGCAAGAAAAGAAAACAAAATGCTGTGATATTTTCACAGCAACACAACATAAAGATGGATAATCAGGATCTTATTCAACTTCTGAGGGGGAAAGAACTATTTGGGGAAAATGTGGGGGCATTGTATCCTGTGTGACATTAACCGCCGCTGTTCCCAATCCTACTAATCAACTGCTGAGCCGAAACTAAGGCTCAACACTGCTCAAATGCACAACTACGCTCTTTCCAACACAAGCATTGCTTAAGAATCGCTCAATCTAAGGAAGTCGGACTACTGGATGCTTGTCTCAGCAAAGCAAAGTTATAAAAAGTGTCAACAGAGTGGCGCCAACGCCACGAGGTACCGACGCGATGGCAGCAAAGGTCGAGCTGACACTTTATTTTTAATATGTTTTATACGTACGTTTAAAAAATATAAAATGCCGGTTTATGAATGACAGTATTTAAAATAAATTATGTGTGTTAATAATAAATACAATAATTAACTCTTTAATACTAATTTAACATCGAAAGTTTTTACTTTGGTGCCATTTTATTGTCTATGAAACTGGGCGGGGTCACTTAAGATAATCAACGATACAATACTTGGGAACAACGCAAATTGAGCGTTACTTTTAAAATACTTACAAATCGCTTGGCTGATTGCAGACTCAGATTGGTTGATCGAAAAGTTGGGAACAACGGCCGTAAAGGTTATAAAAAGTTAAGCATTCTCTTCCCCACTAGAGGTAAGTACTTATGTTTTTAAATCATCAAACTTTAAAAAATATCAACAATTTTGCTGACAAGTGAAGTATAAGTCACGGGCGTAGCCAGGGGGGCGGGGGTTCAAACCCCCCCCCCCGAAAAGTTAAGATATCAACATCAATAATATTAAAATAAGGAGAGTTAAGAGAATGTTAATTTTAACAATGATTAATGATATTATGTATCTAAAAAGATAAATAGGGACCACTGAAAGAAAAGAAGAAAATTAACTTGCTAGTTTCGTTTTTTCGGTGATTGCGGTTGATTTTTATTTTGCAAAGTGATTTTTATTTGGAATTCCGTTTCTAATCAGTGGTAAGTATATACGTACTTTGAAATTATTATTTCACTTAGCAAAAAGTGTTTAATAAACATATAACAGGATTAGTGTTAAAGTCAGGTGAATACATACTTGCATAAATGTGATTATTTGAATAATTTGACTGCTTAAAATATAACATGTACAACTAACGTTTATTATGTATTTTGTTTTGAAAAGTTTTATTTTCTATATACATTTGTTACTTTAATTTTAAAAATAAATTAAGTAACCAATGCACATAGAAAATAAAAGTTTTCAACACAAAAGTCCGACAATACCCCCCCCCCCCCCCCCCTCCCCCCCCCGCCCCCCCCCCCGACACGAGTTTTTGAATTTGCCAAGGTGGTGGTATGTAAAGGTTATTGCATGCACTTTCAATAGTTTTATTTTCTTGAACCCCCCCCCCCGAAACTAAAACCTGGCTACGCCCGTGGTATAAGTAGTGAAGTTTTGCTGAAGTGCAGATTGATGGTTAACAGAATGAATGAGAAGTAGTCTTTTACACACTAATCGCATGAATAGGCATCATGTTGTAAGATGTGGCTAATATCATTGATCAAAAATGGGAAAGCTACTTGATGATTCTGGTAGAAAACATGAACTTGTTAGACTTTTTCTCCTTGGACAGGAATTATATAGTATTTACATAGTAATTATAATTATTTAGTTTTTACAAGTGAGAAGAAGCAATTCCAGAGGATGCATGAGGGGATGCTGTGCATACTATGAAGTAGCGCAGGATAGGGCCTGTCAATGGTTGGTGGCAACTTATCGAGTAGGTCCCCGACCCGAATAGGACAAGGAGAAGAACATGAGATTACTTACATGTGAGGTATTAAATACTTCTTGGTGTTGCTGAAGTCAGCTAAAAACTCCCACACCCTCTCAGCCTTGACATCTGGCAACACCCGCTCATCGCTGCAGTCGTAGCTCTTGCTCCTCAACAGTATGAAGGCGGCAATACTGATGACCACAATGGTGAGGACCCTTCGCTTGTGCCACATGACTGTCTGCATGGCGTTCGTGATGCGGTGGTGATGGACTGGAAATCAATTTAGTTAAATAAAAATTTATGTGAAGTGAAAATATTGGTAAGTATCTGACTAAAGCCTGGATCACATGCACCGAGTAGATTGGCGAGACAGTAAAATGATACTAGGCCGAGACAGTTAGATGGACGAGTAGGTGTTTACACGTAATTTTCAATTTGGCACCGAGTTCGTCAGTCAATCGCGGGAAACAGTAGCGTGATGCGAGTGACGTGAAAGTGGCGAGTACGCAGCGAGTGAATGTTTATATGCGCCGAGTGGGCAAGTGAGTCAGTGCGGGGGTAGGCACTCGGCCTAGTAAGTAGAACAGGGTCTGAGTGCCCTTTTACTCGGTGATGTGTATACACGTACCAAGCCCTCGGCCCAGAGCACTGTCTCGCCCATCTACTCGGTCTGTGTGATCCACGCATAGGTACATCATCATCATCATCATCTGTGGCTCTACAACCCAGGTCGGGTCTTGGCCTCCAGCAGAGCCTGCCTCCATGACTGTCGGTGTTGTGCTGCGTTGCGCCAGTTTCGGATGCCGATGGTGCTTGCATCCTTCACCACTCTATCCAGCCATCGAAGCTTTGGTCTTCCAACTCTTCTCCGACCCCCAGGTGCACCATCCATAATTCGCTTTGGAATATCTCCTTCGCTCATTCTCTGGATATGTCCAGCCCACCTGAGTCTTCCAGTTTTGATTTCCTTGGAGATATTAGGGTCCTCGTAAAGATCGTATAGCTCCTGGTTGTATCTGATACGCCATTCTCCATTATCACAGACTGGGCCGTAAATCCTTCGCAGCACCTTCCTTTCAAAACTTTCTAGGGCTCCTTCATCACCCTTACTGATTGTCCAGCATTCCGAACCGTACATAAGAACAGGTCGTATAAGGGTCTTGTAAAGCAGGACTTTAGTTCTTCTGGTAAGGTGGCGAGATTTCATATGCTTCTGTAGTCCAAAGTAGTATCGATTTGCAGCTACTATTCTTCTTTTGATTTCGCTGGATACATTGTTGTCATTTGTCACCATAGTACCGAGATATACAAACTCGTTGAAAGTTTCAAATGTATAATTATCTATCTGTATACTTGGTGGTTTCTGGCATCCATGTACGGGCATATATTTTGTCTTCCCCTCGTTGATGACCAATCCCATGTTCCTTGCCGACGTAGCTAAGCTTTTAAACGCCGATTTTAGTTCATATTCTGAGCATGCGATGATATCTATATCGTCAGCATAAGCAAGGAGCTGAACAGACTTGTTAAAGATATGGCCTGTGGTTTGTATACCTGCATTTCGGATGGCCTTTTCCAGCGCTAAATTGAATAAAATGCAGGCAAGTGCATCTCCTTGTCTTAGTCCATTGAAGGTCTTTAGGGTGTCTGACAGATCCTGTTGTATTCTGACTCGGCACTCAACATTAGACATTGTGAGCCTTACTAAGTTTACCAGTTTTCTTGGGATATTAAATTCATCCAAGGCTCTGTACAGTCTTTCTCTATTTACCGTGTCATAGGCAGCCTTAAAATCTGAGTGCCCTTTTACTCGGTGATGTGTATACACATACCAAGCCCTCGGCCCAGAGCACTGTCTCGCCCATCTACTCGGTCTGTGTGATCCACACATAGGTACAAGGTCAGAAAATTCAATCGAAAATAAATCTGTGTCGACATGCTCTCCATCGAAGGTTGATGTCCCTCTTAACTTGACCCAACCCAACAGAAAACTACCTAAGAGATATTGAACAATAAAAAAAAGAGTATAGGTGTTGGATTCTCGGAGGAATAATATATTGGATTAGGTGAGGTTGAGAGGGACATGCAATGGGCAATGCGATCGTTTTTTAATGTTTATAACAGAATTCATACTGGAATTCCATTTTAATATGACTTTTTATGAAAAAAGTTAAGTAATATATTATTTATGAATTTCCTCATGATCAGTAATGAAGTTTTATCAGAATAATAATAATAATAATATATCTTTATTGAACAAAAAAAATTAAGATTTATAACTACAAAAACAAAAAGTACATCATAAGTACAGTAAAAGTAGAGTTTAGAAGTTGGATAATGACAAAAGTTAATAACAGAAAACAAAATACATATATACAGTAGGTACTTAAACAATAGAGATTTATAATTATAAATTTAGGTTTCTCGTAACCTGCCTCACTAGGCTAGCCTGTGTTGAGGCAGTAATTTTACGTCAATTTATTATACTGTGAACATACCTACACTTATATTAGAATAAAATCACGCAATACAATGGTTGCATTAATAATAACAATAATATTGGTACAATAATAACAGCATTGGTTCAATACTAATTTCGAATTTGGGTGAGTGCACCGGTAAATGCTCTATCATTATTTTTTATCCAAATTTTTATGTTTTTTTTGAAATTTTTTTGTGAATCACATTTTTTTATACTAATTGGAAGAATGTTGTAAAGTCTTGTTGCAAGGTATCTGAAGCTTCGTTGACCAAAAGTAGTATGAGTTATGGGAATTTGTAGTAAATCTTTGTTATTGTTTCGAGTACAGCGAATATTTAATCTTTTTTCATAGTATTTGTGTATATTTGTATAAAGATGAGTGAGGATTGTTTTTGCATATATCTGCCGAACGTCAAACACATTCATAATATTGAAGATTAAGTTCGAGTCTGTAATTAGAGGTAGTCTAAGAATTAATTTTATAATAGTTTTCTGTGCCTTTATGATCGGGTCTAGTGCTGATGCAGTACCGCCTCCCCATGCTATGATACCATACTCAATAATAGATTGACAGACTGCAAAATAAATCATTTTCAAGTGTTGTAAGTCGAGAAAGTTTCGTATCGTTCTGAAAAAGTGCATGGTTTTTCTTATTTTGTTTGCAATTATTTGAGTGTGAATATTCCATTTGAGTTATGGATCAATTGTGAGGCCGAGATACTTCATATATGTAGTGCGCTCAATGTAGGGACACTGACAAGATTCATCGGAATTTAAACATGTGTGTATTCTAATAGAGGCGTCATCATGAGGTTGACCTGTTATATTTATGCTTGATGTGACATATTTAGTTTTCTCAGTGTTCTATCTATAAATAGGTGGTTTTTTTTTTTTTACATGAGCTCCACACAGGAGGCCCTGAGGAAAATAATTTTCCTCAGGGCCTATGTCATCTTTGGGGATGCTGTGTAAAGGGGTTTTTTTAAGTAAAGGAAGGAGAGGGGAGTTCTGGGAAGGAAAAGGGTTTAAAGGGTGGGTAGGAATCTGGGGTTCAGTGTGTCTTGGTCATCCGCCTCCAAGACCTAAACAAACCTCACCCCATGAACCCGGGCACCCCTGCTAAATCACCAAACGTAGCGAACCACTTGGGGTGACCAATGGCAGAGGTGTTGGTTATCAAATAAACCGGGTTCCCGGGGCAGCGGTACCCATTCCCACCTCCCAAATTGTTAGGGTAAACTGATTCGTAATAAAAATTATTAAAATTACATCATTATGAAATTTCTATCATGATCATGGTTAGGTAGGTAGTTAAGGTCAAAATGTCTAGAAACATGGGCGGCACCCGGGGTGGGTAACATGGTGTCACCCCCCCCCCCCCCCATTAAAGTTGACAAACACAAATTTCGAATTCATAAAAACGGGGCGGGCCGCTACGCCACTGGATGTAACAGCATATGTGTGTCATTTTGCTGTACAATGACATTTTTTTCTAATAAAAACATTAAAAATATTTTTTCATCACACGTCGCAACTGACTAGTTAGGAGAGTGGCGGGTTTATAGCCTAGCGGTCATTTGGTAAGTGTCGCATCTCGTTCTAACAGCATGTTAATACATGAAACAAAACCATCGGGAACAGTAGCGACATGTGATTGAAACATATTTTTTTTGTTTTTAATTAACTTTCTTCATTGAAGATGATTTTGGTTAATTAGGATTGTTAATCTTTGGTTGCTGCCTATGTAAAGCTGATAATACAAATATCTTAATGCCTTCAGTTGTTGAGATAGTGGCGGTTACGCTGTTTTGCCTATGACCCTGACAGATTTTTATCCTAGGAAATGTCGCATACGCTGTTTGGAGTACATAATTATTTTTGAAATATCTATCACGCAATCATGATAGGTAAACAAATAACTAAATAAAATGGTTCCATGACAGTTGATCCTAAAGTTGACTAACTACAATGATTTGCAAGTAAGTATGCAAAGAGGATACACGGCCGTATAACCAAAGTCGATATACTTGTATCTGCAGGCATCTTGATTGAAAATCAGTCGTAATAATATTTTTACTAGCAATAATTTCGACTCTCCGAAGAAGCTTGCTGCAATAACAAAATAAGACATACTTATACATGCAGTCGGCTTAGCAAAAAACTGCTATATGTATGTATAACATTTTTTATCTGAATACAATACTAGAGGCTTACCTTCTCCCAACCGTCTGGAGCCAGTGAGACTATGGCCTCCTCAATTTTATGAGGCTCAACTATGTTATGAGGCTGAAGGTAGTGGGGAGGGGAAGGAGATATAGAAAATGTACCTGGCTATTCAGATCCGGCTAAATACGTTGACTAGATCTGAATAGCCGGTACATTTTCGACACCCCCTTCTCCTCCCCACTACCTTTAGCCTCACAACATACTTTAGCCTCACAACATACTAAAATTGGGGATGCCATAGTCTCACTGGCTCCAGATGGTTGGGAGAAGTTGGGCCTCTTGTGCCGTATTTGGATAAAAAAGTAATATTATATATTTTTTGTAATTTTGCGCTGGTGTATAGTTATTACTTGAAATGACTTTAGTCGTGTTTGGTGACTAGATCTGAACAGCCAGTTATATTTTCCACATCCCCTTCCCCTCCCTACTACCTTCAGCCTCACAACATACCAAAATTGGGGACGCCATAGTCTCGAGCCTCGAGACAGTTGGGAAAAATTGATATAATTTGCACCAATACTTTTTATACTAATATTCAAATACAAAAGAATAAATTAAAAACACTTAAGAATTTCCGTTTAATTTCCGATGCTACTAGCCGCTGACACATCTGCACTAGTCACCAGATGGACGCCAACCGACTAAACTGAAACATTCTTGACCGACAGCATAAAATAGCGTAACCGACCACAGTCGCTTACTCTGAAAGCTATAGCTACTAAAAAAAGTGTCATGCATATAAGATAGAGCTGCAATATTTTTGTCACTGATGTACTGGGTAGCAGTGAACAGTTTTCGTTAAAAATCGTCATTTGACAAAAATGTCGTTTACGCTGTTCTGTCGATTATGGGTCAATATATGAGCGAACAGAACTCGCATTATTCTTGGCTCGGCTTGCGCTTATGTTCGCAAACATATATACGCAGCGTAACATCGAATACAGCGCCCTAAGGTTTTTACTAGCGCCAGGCGCCGCGCCGGGCCGCTCGGGGCCGGCCCTACAATGTAGGGCCTACATACATAGATGATCAATTTCGATCTGAGAGAAATCGCTAAAATTGAATTGTTTTTGATTCTACCAGGAGCCCGAGAAGATAACTCACCGAAATCGAAAATTCCCTTAGAAAAACAACAATGCCTAAAATTGATTACAATCATCTCTGAATCTATCAGGAGCACAGGTGACCGAGAAGGTAACTCAACGAAATCAAATGTGGTTTGTTGGTGTTTTTGTCTACGAAATTCTGTGTTCTCGGTAACCGGAGCGCAGAAGTCGGCTGAGTAAAACACTAGGCAATAACGCGTGAATTTGAATTAGTTTTCATATCATTAATAATAATAATTGAAGTAATTATCTAATTTATTAGTGCTAAATCTAACTTAAGTATATATTAACTGTCGACTTCTATGCTCTGGACATAAATAAACCAATCATGCTCTGGATACCGAGTATTCTACAATCTACTAGGAAAATAGTATTATGGAGTTTTCTTGCTTCAAAAATAAACCTGTAACAACAACAAGGTCATAGAAGCATGATCGGGTATTTTCGTTTGGTTATTCGATTATTTATTGGGTAATTTTTAGGTATCATAACGCATTTCATGTTCAAATATAAGAAAAAACCCTCTTACATCATAATTACACCACCAGAACCAAGGGCGGATCCAGGATTTTTTTCTGGGGGGGGCACAAGGGGCGCACGGGCAAAAAAATGTTTGATAGAGACAGTTTTATGTACTGTGATGGAATCTCCACAGTACAAAAAAATACTTTCTGGGGCACGTGCCCCCCCCCCCCCTAAATCCGCCCTTGACCAGAACAATAACCAACCGAAACTACAACGTACCTAAACTACATACCACGTCAGCTCGAAGACGTTTCATATAGGTACCTAGCTCCTAAAATATGTAATCCTTATTAGAACTTAAAAACCGAAACCCAACCGCCCACCTTTAAAAAACATTTATCACAATGGATCCTTACAACTAGAAATGATGATTAGAAACGATCTTCCTTAATTTAACAAATAATTTAATTTCCATTACTTACATGTTTTTTTTTTACGCACCAGATTTTATGTCCGGGTTAAATCTTCCCCACAGGAAAGGGGCGATTCCGCTATAGACGATTCTCTACATTAATTTTTAAATCGCAGTATTTATTTCTTTTTATGATATCAGTGCAAAGAAGAAAGTCAATATTTAATAATAAAAAAAGAATTTTGGATTTTACTTCATATTGAAATTTTTGGCACACTTGAAAACATTATCATTCGAAGAATCGATATATAAACTGCAAAATCACACCGTGCAACACTGGTGCGAAACAGCTGTTAACGATAGTTTGAGGTTATATTTTACTGCTAAACGTGTAGTGACAATATTAATTTATATTTATGTGTCGAAAGATGTAAGTAATTTTTGTTATTTTTTAAGCATCATTGACTACAAAAAGTCACTGTTAGCTTGTTGCACCCGAGATGCAAAAAGATATAAAAGTTGGTGTTGTTCACAGAAATAAAGTACTAACGTTTTGAAACTTTGTAAAAGAAAGAAGAAATCAAAGGCAAACTTAAAGCAATCGTTTTTAAGAGTACAATGTTAGCTGAATTGAAATAAACGTTGACTCAAATTGGTTGCACCCGCGATGTGGTGTCAGATCGTGGGTGCAACTCTTTGACAACTACCCTTATTGTGTCATTGTCATTTATCGTATATTTTATTGTCTTGAATAATAATATGTATACTGTGTATGATTGGTAATTATACCTATTCCCCTTTTTTACAGAAACATGGGTTAAAATGATAAAAGAACGAAGGAAAGAGACCGCTTCATGGAAATATAAAGAAAATAGGTGAAAATTTAAAGAAAATCCTTATTCATATTAGTAAGAAAAGAAGAAGTTAAAGGGTCATGTTGGATTATAAACGGGAAAGCCTGAGAAATATACCAGGCATTCAATCAAAACATTTCATTCAATCTGAATTCGGCGATAGCATTTCCGTAGGACGAACCTCACTATCTCATCTCAAATGCATATTGGTTTTGAAATCTCCAAAAACCATCACTGAAACAGAAAGTGATTGGGACGATAAAGATTTGGAACATCTTACAAATTACAAAATACGAAAGGAAATTCTGTGTCCTGATGTATCTGTGCCTTCAGTATCAGATCAGATTAAATCCTTCTTGTCACCTAAAACAAAATTGCGCATTTCTGATGTTTACAGAGATTCAGGCGACGAAGCCTTATAAGATAAGTTACAAAGTTCCAACGCCTCTTTAACTCTCAAAATTACCACAGACTCTCCACACAGCATCCCTAAAGATGACATAGGCCCTGATGGGAATTATTTTTTTCAGAACCTCCTCTAATGTAAAAAAATCTCCATATTAATTATTTAAGATAATTAATATAATTTAGTGAAAATCATAAATTATGTAACAGAAGTGCATTTTGAAGACTTTTCCGAAGTTGAAAATGCCAGAAAAAAAGATTGATGGAAATAATTTGTTCATGGAATTTTCGGCGAATATTGACGTTTTCGAAAAGAAATAATTAATATAAGTGACAAAGAAGTGTACTGATTAGTCAAAAGTATTGTTTGATCTTTTATTTCGTTTCTCTTTAGTTTTTATTGATGTTTAAATCCACTTAAATTAGACGGGTTGCACCTGCAATTGCTTCAAAAGCGAATAATTCATTGTTTATTTGTTTTTCCCTATATTTTTTAAAATTTTGTAGTTGATTAGTTTAACACCTAACAAAATATAAATGCATATCATAATAAATATTTCACAATTAACAGACTTTTGTGTTTTTGTCTTACGATCGGGAAAGGTGTGTCCAAATTTGTTCCACCCGCGATAGCACTTTGAACCTCCCTCCTGACTATTTAAATACTTCAATAAAATTCTTATAAACGAATACAAAGTGAACATGTTAAAATGTAGCTCTTACAAGAATAATTTAATTTAAAATGTTTTTTATTTTATCATTAGGAAGCTTTACATGCATCTAAATGTTGCACCCGCGATTGTGGAATCGCCCAAAGACTAAACCCTTTCACACACTTTTCCACAAATGATCATCTAGTCAAATCACGCCATGCAATTGCACTATATACCTAAGTATAATAAATACAAAATAATACAAGAACAACACGTCAACCTACCAATAGGAAAATAATTCACTGACTCCAAATATTTTCATATTAGAGGGTTCGCCTCGGTGGAACTCCTAATTGGACCTATAAATCCTACTGATCCCTCAATATAAATATTTAAAAAATCTTTTGTAATCCTACATGTATTTAAAATGACTGATTTTTGCATTTTTATACATAAATTCTTTGACAAATCTAATATGCCTAAATTTTGAATGAGAGAGCTAGGTATAATGCCAATAGCCGAAATAACAAATGGTAATATTTTTATAGTCTGAGAATGCCAAATTCTTTTAATCCCATTTCCTAAACCTGTATGTATATTTTCTTATTTTTTCAGAAACAGTTTTCTGAATATTACAGGAATTTGGAATAGCGACATCAATGATTATAAGTTATTTTTTAAATTTTGTCATGTAAAACCATATCAGGTCTATTGCAAGGGCGTAGCTAGGATTTTGTTAAGGGGGGGGGGCAGGTGTAGACAAACCAAGAATATATCTAAGGTAAATGATGCATGAGCAACGGGACAGGTTACGTTAAAAATATGAAAAACAAAATAATACCCAGTTAGTGGGGGGGGGGGTTAGAGAATTTCAGAAATAGGCTCTTTTCGTCTATAAAAAGACCGTCAGGCACAAAAGGGGACATTCCACGGGGAGCCATAGAGCTATGAAAATAATAAATAACACCAATATAAATATTCAATATTTTTGTGACAATATCCTTCGTAGTGTCACCTGTCGGGTGGCACCCCGGGCTGTCTAGAAACCTTTTAATGTTCCGAATGTAGTTATACAAGTTCTTAAAGGGAAGTTTAAAAATCCACAGTATGATTCACAGAAGAGAAAAACCTTTTTCATGTTCCGACTGCAACTATTCATGTACTACGAAGAGAAATCTAAAAATCACATGTTTACCCAGTGGAGAAAACCCTTTTTCATGTCCTGACTGCAACTATTCCTCTTCTCGAAAAAAATAACTAAACGGCACTTGCTTACTCACAGTGACGAAAAAACTTTTTCTTGTCCCGACTGCGACTATTCATACACAACAGAATCCAAAAATTCATATGTTTACCCACACTGGACAAAAAGCTTTTTCATGTCCCGACTGCAATTATTCATGTTGTATAAAGGAAATTCTTAGAAATCATTTGCTAACTCAAAGTGACAAAAAACCTGTTACATGTTTCTACTTCGACTATTCATGTTCTACAAAGAAGCGCCAAAAAATCACATGTTTACGCACAGCGGACAAAAACCATTTTACCGTCCGGAATGCACTTATACAAGTTCTTAAAAGGATCATATAAAAATCCAACGTATGATTCACAGAAGAGAAAAACCTTTTTCGTGTCCTGACTGCAACTATTCGTGTTCTCAAAAGCGATATCTAAGAAGTCACTTGCTGACTCGTCTCATAGTGGAGAAATACCTTTTTCATGTTCCGACTGCAACAACAAAGAGAAATCTAAAAATCACATGTTCACCCATAGTGGAGAAAACCCCATTTCATTTCCAGACTGCAACTATTCTTCTTTCCGAAAAAAAAACTAAAACGGCACTTACTCAGTGATGAAAAACCTTTTTCTTGTCCCGACTGCAAATATTCAGGCGCTACAAAACGGTATCTAAAAAAATTACATGTTTACCCACACTAGAAAAAAACTTTTTTCATGTCCCGACTGCAATTATTCATGTTTTACAAAGGAACTTCTTAGAAATCATTTGCTGACTCATAGTGATATAAAACCTCTAACATGTTTCTACTGCGACTATTTATTCATGTTCTACAAAAAGGTACTAAAAAATCACATGTTTACCCACAGCAGACAAAACCATTTTTTTGTCCCGAATGCAGTTATTCAAGTTCTCGAAAGGGAGATTTAAAAATCCACAGTGCGATTCATAGTGGAGAGAAACCTTTTTCATGTTCTGAGTGTAACTATGCATGTAGTACGAAAAATATCAATATGTAATATTATTATATTTTAGCAGTAAACTAACCTGTTTGTAATAACTAAAAAGCGTTGTTCTAACTAAAAATTCTTGTATAACATCATTCGTATGTTCCATAAAATTTTCATTATTTTTTTTTTCTTTGGCTGTTTTCAAATTTCGTTGGCATTTTTTTGGTTGCGCTGCGCTGGCAAGTCAGCATGAGAACCTTTATAGGTCAATAACAGCTGAAGATGTAAATCTCCCACTTTTGAGGACATTATAGTACCTACAAACTCACTTTAACAACACTGACTACAGCAATTTGTGTTGCGTATTTCGTGTTTAAAACACTAACCAATACTGATAACTAAAATAAAATAAAAATGACGCACAATACAGTCGAGGAATTCCCCGTAAAACATAAACGAAAAGGGTTGCCAACTTGGAAGATTTTAATTTCATATTTTTTTTATTTAAATAAAGAAAACATGTTACGTAACGCGTTGTTCGAACCCCCCTCCCCCCCCCCCCTAGTAACGCACCGTAACGTTTCACAAGTACTTGAACGACCCCTTATCCACTTATTATTATTATAAAATATTGCAATTTAATTTAATTTGTACAACTTATAATTTTATTTATCAAACGTTACAAAGGTATAATTTCAAATCTGTAAACTTCACCCGCCATAACACAGGGATATCCCTAGCATGGCGGATGAAATACCACAAAAAACTAAACAATGTAAAATATTCTTTTAAAAAAATACATATGTATATATATATATATTTTTTTTTTAAGGAAAGACAAATAATATTCCCGGGTTACGAAAAACCGGGACAATATTTGAAAATCTCCTACTACCACCACAGTAAGCGGAAAATGTTGTTGCAGCCACCGACCGGTCTTTCACCTGCTATTCTTCGTAGGTATATGTATTTGAAACGTTAAAATTTTTTTTTTTTTTCACTGGCGTTAGACAAGTAGTTGCGTAGGTACCCAGGGCCGGATCCGAGCCAAACGGTGCCTGGCGCCAGCAGGGCCGTAGCTAGAGTTGAATTTAAGATAGGGCAGCGATAATTACAGGTAGGGCGCAAGTAAAATGATCTGATCTGGGTCGGGCGGGGGAGGGGGGGGGGGCGTGCTCCGGTGGCACTTTTAAGGGGCGGCAAGATTTCACAATAAATAATAATAATATCTTGTTAAAATTTTAATCATTTCTTTCATATTTTTATTGCATATATGATTCAGACCGATTGAAATGGGCACGGAATTTTTCATTACTTATTCTGTGACAAACCCGGTGAAACCCCTTTCTTCAAATGAATGTATAATAATGTCATTTTGATAACTGCAGCGACTGGCAACACCGTCCGGGTCGAATTTTGTTTTGCGCTTGGATTTTTTATGACTAATCAGTGAGAATGATTGAGAGAGGTCCGTGGGCGATGCGCGACAATTCTAAGAAAGTTTCATGGATCGTCACGTGTTCCAATGGATCATCAAACCATCCATGTGTTCCAAGTACAAAAGTAAGAGGAAAACCATTTTCTTGTTCTGGGTGTAGTATCTGAGCTTAAGCCGAGGACTTAGCAGATTAACTCCGGGTTTAAAACAGTTTCATGTTCCGAATGATCTGTCAAAATTCGAGTAGCGGATTAATCTGCTGACACATTTCGAAAAAAACCGTTCTAATATTTCGAGTGGAGTTAAAAATTTTATTTCAAACCATTCCACAAAATTTGTAATTCATTGGGAAATTATAGTACGCATTATATGAGAGTAATACTAAATAAATATGTGGACACGCAAGCAGATTAACACTTAATTTAAAACCAGTTTTGTGATCAGAATGTAAATTTCCAGTTGTGGATTCATCTGCTGACACATTTTGAAGGAAAACTTTCTCTTATTCTTTTTTTTACATTAACTCCACACAAGAAGCCCTGCGGAAAATAATTTACCTCAGGGCCCATGTCATCTGGGATGCTGTGTGGAGGGAGCAGTGAAGTGAATTGGAGGTTATCCACCACATACCCGCCCGGTGTAAGTAACAGAAGGTTACTATTTAACAAGGACTCTTATTTTTTTATAAAACGACCCTACAATTATAATTAACACTAGACCCCTATTGTCCCTGCATACGTTGTTAGCGAGCAGTATCCAAGTGCTTGATCTGATGACAAACCGTTTAGTATGGAGAAGGCCCAAAGATATCGATCTAGGGTTTGGTTTATTTATGACTCAACCGTTGAATAACATCCCCAAACTGTTTGGAAATTCCCCTTAAGCAGTGATTGTAATACGCGCACAGTCTCTCACCACTTACTTCAATTCCATCTATGGGCAGAATAAGGAATTGATATAATATGATTCTTTGGTTAATTCGAAGCTGTTTAGTTAGATGTCGCTACGATACACTAATAGATAGTATTTTTTTTCAATCATGTCAAACAATGAAAAAACAGTTTATTAGTATATTATCATAGTCGATGGTATTCTTAAGGTAGGGCACAGGTATTTTAAGGTAGGGCATTGCCCCCTAATGCCCCCCCCCATAGCTACGGGCCTGAGCGCCAGTAAAATCCTAAAGGTGTGGTTATTATCAGCGAATCGGCGCCCGGATGTTGTGTTCCACAGGAACGGCCCTTTACCTACCTAACTACCTACCTCCAATTCTTACACGGACCGACCGAATACTATTTCAGGATGTAAATGTAAATGAATAAATAGTTGATGCTCAAATTATATTTTTAGCAGAACTCAAGTAATTTAAACAAAAAAAATACTTAGGGCCGACCTTTTACTGTTTCCGCACACAGGTGGCCGCCCTGTCTACATATTTTTAGAGCCGTGTTTTATGTACGAGCACCCAAAATGTAGGTACTATGTAGATGTAGGTAGGTACCTATTAGAAAATATCTAAAGCTTGCTTGTATTTACACTTTAATGGCAGAATTGCACCGAGCTGGATTTTGTGATGACGTTTAGAATAAAAATAGCTTCTATTTATACTTAGGTACCTACCTACTATTTTGGAACAACGATTTTGTAACGAATTATTTTCATTCACTTTCAGTGACGCTAAGCTACCCGCTTCAAAATATGATTCAGTTTGGGAAGCGGGAATGGGTACCGCCGCCCCGGGAACCTTTATTGGATAACCAAACCAACACCTCTGCCATAGGTCACCCCAAGTGGTTCGCTACGTTTGGTGATTTAGCAGGGTTGCCCGGGATCATGGGGTGAGGTTCGTCTAGGTCTTGGAGGCGGATGACCAGGACATACTGAACCCGAGACTCTTACCCACCCCTTAAACCCTTTTCCTTCCCAGAACTCTCCTCTCCTTCCTTTCCTTAAAAAACCCTCCACACAGCATCCCAAAAGATGACCTAGGCCCTGAGGGAAATTATTTCCTCAGGGCCTCCTGTGTGGAGTAATGTAAAAAAAATTTGATAGGTATACAACACACAACATGATCGTATACCTACAGTTTGAATATGTAATACAACGAAGAATATGTATTTTGCGAGATCTTAATACCTACTAGGGAAATCGTTATTTTTTAATTAGCTGAGGTACCCGTCTTCGCTCAGGGAGTTGATATGAGATTGAACTGACGTTCGAACTTCGAACCCACCACGGATCTTGCTTTATATATCATATATCCCTACCAATGGATAGCCCCAGACATGGGCGCCCGCAGGAGAGGGCAAGGGGGGCACTTGCCCCCCCCCCCTGGATTGATTGAAAATAGTCAGATTCTCTAATTAACTCAATGGAGAATCGATTTTGTGAAGCTAACAGTGCACAATTTAACTTAGCGTTGCTACATCCTTCGAAATTGTGCAAACTCGATCGTCAACAGTTTAAGGATATAATGTCTACTATTAATCAGGTATACCACATTCATAATTTTGAAACTGATATCTTGAGTTGGTTTGATTTTTGGAAAATGCGAGAATACAAAAGTAGCCAAGATTTCTACGACTTGTTACCTTTTACAAAATTTTATCCGAGTGTCAGGTATGCCTTACTAGTTTTGCTAACATTACCAGCAACAACATGTACGGTGGAGCGATCGTTCAGCACATTACGTCGTGTAAAAACATGTCAGATAAACGTCTGTCTGGATTGTGCATGTTAAGTGTCATGTCATGTCACTACACGTTGAGTGAATACCTCACGTAAATGAAAAGCCTATTTTTATTGGTATATATATTTGTATTTTTTTTTTTTCATTGGTGTATTGTTATTTTATCTGTATAAACATTGTAATTATAATAAAACAAATAATATTATATAAACATTGTAATTAAATAAATGTGGTTAGCTGGAAGAAATGGGGTCTACCCATAAGCTACACATTTTGTAATTTTTATTTTACAATAAATATTTTTTGATTTGATTTGATAAGTGTAAACAGAGACAAAGTGAACTGCAACAAAAAATACTTCATGGACAAAATTGTAGATATGTTTGGTAGCGATAACAGACGACTCCAGTTCTTGTTTAAAGAATAAATTTTATTTTAAATTTATGCTGTAATATTTTTGGTTATATATTATCTAAGTACATATATTGTGTTAATAAAAAAATTGGTGCTACAGTATGCCTTTCATTACTACAGTGTCCTGTCCGTTCGTTCACGATACAAATACGCTACAGTAAATTAAAACTACATTAAAACATTACTAAAAATATTTTGCCCCCCCCCTAGAAAATTTTCTGCGGGCGCCCATGGCCCCAGACATACAAAAAAGCTTCGAATTGTCCAAAATGTTCCAGGACACTCCACAACATTCGGGAGTATTCTGGAATGTTGCACAATGATGCCAAACATTCCAGAATGTTCCGGAATCTTCTGGAATGTTGTGGAATGCTCTCGAATACTCTCAAATGTTCTGGACTGTTCTAGAAAATTCTAGAGGGTGAAACTTCAGGTAAAAACTGCTTCATGGATATGGGGAATAGAGGGCTACCATAACATCCCTTGATCGTACCGCTGGACTCGTTTCTGAGTTTTAGCGGCACGCACATTGTAGTATCTACACTTTCTTTTATAATATACCTTCATTGATTTTATCCGTAAGTATTCTAAATAATAAGTAGGTACCAAAGTTATCCCAGAGAGTGTAAACTGTACCCACATATCTCCTTACGCCTTAATAGGTATACCTACTTCCCTATTTATAAAAAATGCTAAATTTCACATTTCCAATACCTGAGTAGGTCCCGTGTATTATTTTGCACCTATGTATACCTACTTACGCAGGAATTTGCAACACATGCAATGTTTGGATTAAATGTCTCAGAAAAAGATTAGCGATAATAAAACATTCTGACAACTTCTTATTTTATGTGATTCGCCGACGTCAGCTGAATTCGAGAAGTTTTGTTTATTTTCAATACTTAAGTATATTGATCATAATTTTATAAATCCGTAAGTATCAAATTAAAAGCACATATTAAATTACGAAAAGGGCAAAAATCGCGAAGTTTTATGACATAAAATAATATGTTTTCTTTCCAATCTAAATACAGGTAGGTACAAACTTATTAGAGATGCCACGAATAGTAATTTTACTGAATACCGAATATTCGGCTAGGCTCTCGGCCGAATCTCCGAATTTTCGGCAGCCGAATATTCGGTGACACTTGGTACATTTTGCAAACAGTTTTCATGAATTTAAAATAATAAAAATCGTTTTCATGAATTAAAATGAATTGAACTCATGAATTAAACATCGTTTTCATGAATCAATAAAAATCAATTACATTTCGCAAATGATATGGATTTTTACCTGAAAACTGTTCGCCTAGATCGGGCAGCAGACCCTTGATCAACAAATGCAAAACAGCATCCAAGCCCAGCAGAATTGGCTAAGATTTATTTATCATCTCCCGGTAGAAGTATACAGTGAGCGGTTGTTTTCGGAAGCAGTTATAATTTATGAGGAAAAGAGCAATCGTTTGCTTTCAACAAATACTGAAAAAATCGTTTTCATCCGACAAAACTTACCACTGATAGATTTTAAGTATTAAATGTTCCGATTTTTCGTTAAAATAGAAATTTTTGTGAGTAATATGTTATTTATTATGCATTTTTTTATGATTTTACTATTCGGTATTTGGCCGAATAGTTCGCAATGTTCGGTCGAATACCGAATAATAAAAAAAAGTAGCCGAATAGGCCGAATACCGAATAGTAGCCGAATATTCGTGGCATCTCTAAAACTTATTCCGTTCCATTGGTGAAATACAAGTTTACAATTTTAAGTATTTACATACCTACGTTCGCTCGTATTTAAATTACTTTAATCACCTTCGATAAATAATCACCTAACTTGACAATATTTGAATGCTATATTTTGAAGTAATTAATCTATACAAATTTAGTTATTTAAATTCCGGCTTGTTAAAATTATTGGTAAATATCGGTTCGGACTGGCCACGCTTATTACGAATAATTTTTAGAAAAAAACTTTAGATCCGCCTTAATTACTATAAAAGGAAACTTTTTGGCTTTGGGGCGGCGGAAAATGATGCATTTTAATTTTCAATTGCATAAAACCAAAATTCACTTCGCGAACCGACCCAGCGAAAATCCGCGGCCGTAACTGTCACTGTTAGGTGCGTTAGACCTCGTCCTTGCATCAACAGGAGTCGGTCGACGATGGCACGGTGCCCTCTAAAATTAATTGCGCTACCCCCAGCAACATGTGCAGGCTTTAGGTTTGGGGGGGCGACCTCGGCTCTCCTTCGCCTTGTCTCCGGCTACTCGACGCTGAATTTCTTAGGGTCTTCGGGTATTTCCCCCCAATCTCCCATTTACTTTTCTTTGAGGCATCTCCGAGGAACCCGCTAAGGGGCGCGGAAGCTGAGTGTGGTTCACGAGTAGACCGAATGTTATGCGCATTCTTGCTGGGACTGCCAATCGATTGAAGAGGACTCCCAACCGTTTGCTATTCCCTTATTATATTACTTATCTATTGTGTCTTCTTCCCAAACAGGTGCTTGTAGGATACGCTGTATACAATCACTTAGCGCTTGCCACCTCGTGGACTTTCACCAACCTGTCCCATTGTCTTGTCTATATTTTGTCATACTAACACATATTGTATCTGTATTTCCCGCTAAGCACTTACATACTGCTTACTAACAACGTATGCAGGGACATTGGAGGTCTAGTTTCGTTATCAAATGTAGAGTCGTTTTTAACCAAAAAATTAGAGTCCTTGCAAGAGCCTTGAGGGGGTAACCCAGTGGCGTAGCGTGGGTTTCGGCCGCCCGGGGCGGAGGAAAATTTTGCCGCCCCCCCCCCCTTACTACAGGTACTTTTTCTGCAGATTTTCAAGCGCTGACTGGGGGGAGGGGGGGGGGGGGTAAATATCAAATTTTTTATGCCGATTTTTATAATCCTATGTGCCGAGTACTCTTCCAATAAAATCATGCTTATAAATTCTACTACAAATTTATATATACATAACTCTCAGAAATCGAGAATGGTATACCTGTAATAGAATTTCGCATCTGCATCACGCATACGTATGGAGTGCAACTCAAATGCAAAGCTTCACTCGGTACACGATAAATCGGCAACTTATTGATAACACAAAACTGGTTTAAATTAAAATAAATATGCGGTTTATCAAAACTACAAGAACATAAAAATGGTTTTTCTTTGATTCTAGCGGCACTTATATTCTGAACACAAAACTGGATTTAATTAAATCTGTACGCGGTGAATTAAAACTACACTCAAAACATGAAAAGGGTTTTTCTTTGATTCTGCCGGCATTTACATTCTGAACACAAAACTGGTTTTAATTGAATCTGCTTGTGGTGAATTAAACCTAAACTCAGAACATCGGGGTGGAGGATAATTTCGCGTCCTCTTATTTGGGTACTTCAAGCGGTGGGGTGGGGGGGGGGGGTTGTATATGGAAATCCTATTTTTTTATTGCGACCTATTTATACACCAGCCGGATTTTTTTAGTAATCACATTTGACGAGTATTCTTTCAACGAAAATCATGTTTATAAATTCTACTCTAAAGTTGATTAATTGATACTGTGTTAGAGTCCCCAAACCATAGTTACACACGCAACAATCAATTTCTTAGAATTTTACAGCATTATGTAACTCAAATGTAAAGCTTCACTCGATGCAAGATGAATCTGCAACTCGTTATTTAATTTATCGTTGTATTCTGAACACAAAACCAGTTTGTATGCAGTGAATTAAAACTACACTCAGAACATGAAAATGGTTTCTCTTTGATTCTGGCAGCAGATACATAATCTACAACTAGAATTTTATAACTGCATTTCGAATAAAATAATGGTATCTTTCGAAATGTATCAGCAGATGAATACGCAACTGAAATTCAGTCGTTAAGACATTCTGAACACAATTCTGATTTTAATTAAGAGTGAATCTGTTTTCGAGTTATCAGCTTTAATTAGTATTACTCTCATAATATGCGTACGGTTTTCCTACGAATTGCGAAATTTGCAGCTTAAAAAAATATAGTTATTGATATTTTATTGAATTAAATAAAAGAGATGGATTCGTAAACGAAAGGATCGTAGAACATGTTCAAATAATGATTTGAAATGGTTTAAATTTTTCCAAGATAATGTTATTATTTATTCTGAAAATTTGCCGCCCCCCTTAAAAGTGCCGCCCGGGGCGGGCCGCCCCCCCCGCCCCCCCCACGCTACGCCACTGCGGGTAACCATCTGTTACCTATACCAGGGCGGGTAAGTGGTGGGTCCTCCAATGTCACTGTTATGTTGGTATCCTTGATAAATTAACAAGAGCTAATACGACTGTAGCCGACTTCGTGGGATAAGGCGCGTAATTATGAAATTTGTCTAGCGGGCTTGTTTGTGTAACATGGTTTATGATACAAAAGAATGTGCCCCTTTATAACGCCTACTCGCGTCAACGCAAGAAAAAACATCCCAGTCTTCAAGTGGTCTAGCGGCTGGTTTGTGATTCGCGGTATTTCATGTAGGTATCCCACGAAGTCGGCTACAGTCCATAACAGTGACAGCTACGGCCGCGGATTTTCGCTGCGTCGGTTCGCGAAGTGAATTTTGGTTTTATGCAATTGAAAATTAAAATGCATTATTTTCCGCCGCCCCAAAGCCAAAAAGTTTCCTTTTATAGTAATTAAGGCGAATCTAAAGTTTTTTTCTAAAATTTATTCGTAATAAGCGTGGCCAGTCCGAACCGATAATTACCAAATTATTATAAGTGAACTTTACTACAGTGAAGTCTGAACAAATAGTGCCGGAAACAGTGGGTAGGTGTAGAAATTTATAATCTCTTTATAATAACTTATCTACCATCTGAATATGGATATGGAGGCTTGTTGAACCTAATTCAAACACACAATCATTCGGTTTTAGATAAAATCACCCACCCTTTTAAAATTCAATACATGATATTTCAACAGATTATAGCGTAAGTGCCCAAGTAGGTAGATATATAATTATTACTAAAATATACCTTTATTTCTCTGTTTATTGTTTATCTAAACTCTGCTAAATTCAACCTTGCAATTGATAACCGTATGGGTTATCTATCAATTGCAAGGTTGTCCATTAATCACGTGAGGCTCGAAAGGGGGTGGGGGGTTCGGAAAAAAATCACGAAATATCACGAGGGGGGGGGGGGGGGGGTTAATGAGATATCACGTGTATTTATTTTTCGTGATAACCATAGACATCAGAATTTAATAGACCAGAAGATACAGACGAGGGGGTAAAACCAAACTATGGGGGGCGAAGAGAGGAAGATGACTGTGATTCGATACGATACGATACGATACGATTGTACCACCCCAGCCAGGAGTACTCCTGTCCCGGTGAGACCGGTACACCAGGGGGCACTGATTTGTTAGGACTGGAACACATGCTCTGAGGATGGGAAGGAGGTTGTAGTTTAATCGACCGGTATACATGGCAACCTAATAAGCCAATATTGGAATTTAGGATGGTCAGGAATAAAGGAATGGATTGAGCGTTATAATTTTTTTCTTTGTTTTAGTCTTCGTTCTTCTTGCCTCTTCTCGGCTCTTCTTGGATCTTGCCTCTTGTCTCTTCTAGGAACGTCTTGTCTCTTCTAGGATCTTTTTGTCTCTTCATGGCTCTTCTAGGCTCTTCTTGGCTCTTTTGTTCCTTCTTGTATCTTCTCGCCTTTTCTTGGATCTTCTGGACTCTTCTTGGCTTCGCTTGATCCTGCTTGGCTCTTCCTAACTCTTTTTTCTTCCCTTGTCCCTTCTTGTCTCTTCTTGTTTCTTGTGATCTTCTCGTCTGTTCTCGGCTCTTCTGGACTTTCCTTGCATCTTATTATCTCTTATTTTCTATTATTGTCTCTTCTTGGCTCTTCTTGCTTCTTCTTGGATGTTCTCGTCTCTTCTTATCTCTTCTCGTCTTTTCTTATCTCTTTTTGTCTCAGCTTGTCTTGTCTCTGATTATCTCTTCTCGAATATTCTTACCTCTTCTTGTTTTTTCTTGAATGTTCTTGTCTCTTTTTGGATCTTATTGGATCTTCTCGTCTCTTTTTGGTTCTGCTTGCTACTTCTCGTCTCTTAACGTCTAATATTGGCTCTTCTTAACTCACCTTTGCTTTTAATGCACCTTCTTTCCAATTTTCACCCGTTGTTGGCTCGTCTGGATTCCTCCTGCGTTTTATTGTATCTTATTGTTTCTTCGAGTCTTTTTTGTCTCTTCTTGCTTCTTATCTCTTCTCGCTCATTATTGGCTCTTCTTGGTGTTTCTTGCGACTTCTTGCGGAGTTTAATTCATCTTTATACATGGCAACCTAATATGCTAATACTCATACTAGGTTGGGCAAGAATAAAGATTTTGATTGAGTGTTGTTTTCTGTCATTTTTAAACGACTTCGAAAAGGAGGAGGTTCTCAATTCGACTGTATTTTTTTTTTATTTATTTTTTTTATGTTTGTTACCTCAGAACTTTCGACTGGGTGAACCGATATTGATGATTCTTTTTTTATTTGAAAGCTGATGCTTCCCGTGTAGTCCCATTTTAATTTGGTCTAGTTCTGATAATGGCATCCATGAGAAAATCATATTAAGTCTTAAATTTGCATCAAGTATGTGCGCGACAAATGGACGAATAACTCAATATCACGCCAACCGATTTCGATGATTCTTTTTTTATTGGAAAGGATGTACTTCAAGGGTAGTTTGATGAGAGTTTGGTTAGATTCTGATTATGGGAACCATGACAAAGTAACGGAACCCTCCAATTCTGAAGAACAAATTTACGATACTCGGCCGAATCTTAATCGAATTAGTAAGTGTACTTCAGATTCACTAAAAATCAAAAAATAAACAAAAATTTTAACAAAACAAAAAAACGACTTCAAAAAATGCACTAAAAAGTAAAAAAATAATTTCATATTCTTCTACAACTTTATAATCAACTTAACTTTTCTACTCATCAATATGTACGTACGATTGTTATTTTTGGAGTCGGTGTCAACCAAGGTACCCGCGGCCCGGCGTGTTCACTTGACAGCTCCTCTCCCGCCGACACCGACTCCAAAAATAACAATCGTATGTACATATTGATGAGTAGAAAAGGTAAGTTGATTATAAAGTTGTAGAAGAATACGAAATTATTTTTTTTACTTTTTAGTGCATTTTTTGAAGTCGTTTTTTTGTTTTGTTAAAATTTTTGTTTATCTTGATTCTTCTTGCCTATTCTTGCTTCATTTTGCCTCTTTTTCGTCAATTTCAGTCTACCCTAGTATCTGCTTAGAAGCTCTTGCTTCTTCTAGCCCCTTCGTGGTTCTTCTGGCTTCAACTTGCTTCTTCTCACTTCATTTCGCTTGAAATGAAATATCCCAAAACTGCGCTATACAAATGTTATGATATTTTTTTTTTTTTCTTGGCTCTCCTAATTTTTCTTGCATCTTATTTGTCCTTCAAGTCCCTGCAGGTGTCTTCTTATATCATCTTGACTTTTCTCGACTTGTAGTGGCATTTTTTTCTCTTTTGATTTTGCTCTTCTTATATCGTCTATCCTTTTCTCGAATATTCAATTAAAATAATCCCAAAGAGAACAGAGGAACTCATCTGAAGAGTAGAGTAATAATAGTAATAATTCAGAGTAATAACCCGACTGAATTAACGACAACATTTGAGATAAAAATAAAAGGTGTTGAAAAGCACTTCTTTCAGATTTGGACTAAACCTGTAAAAAATCTAAAAACCAGAAACCTGTTAACCATTAAGAAAAGGAAAAAAAACATTTATTTATATTGTGCACGACAGAGGGGAAAATATAATATTAAATATAAATATGAAATAGGTATTTGACGAGCTCCAGCCGGCTCCATGGGGAGGGGGAAATAATACGTTTTTATCACTTAGGGCAGGTCCAGATATATTCATATGTCCGTGGTGATAACATTCTGAAAATATTAAAATGCTTTGTACTAAAAAAAATACACGTGATTTGGGGGGGGGGGGGGGTTAGTCTAAAACCTCACCACATATCACCAGGGGGGGGATGAAAAAGTTGCCACAAAACATCACGTGATTAATGGACGACCTAGTGTGTACCTAAGTACTTACTTACAAGCATGAAGCTAAATTATAATATACTAAATAGGTACCTACTAACTTATGTTCATAAAATTACCATTATTTTCGCTATCTATTTGAAGAGATGAGATGATGGAGAAGTAAATATTTACAGGATAGGTAAGTAAGTACCTACCTACAGCTCATTACTACATCACGATCAGACTAATGTTTAATCTATTTATTAGTACCTAATTACCTAGTACTTACCCGTTTACGAAAGTTTTCACTGGTGAAATTCCTCAGCGAACTTGCATAAAACAAATAAAATACTACGTCAACACTTCGTTATTTCACACTGATTTATTATATTATCAAGTGATGCGCGTTCACTCTTCGACTGGCCACTGGAAACTGACAGAAATTCACTGAAATACTGCTTGCGTCCCATTTGCGTCCTACATAATTCCAGTAAATATACATAATTCATAATATATTATGTATGCACCTATATCTACATATTCCGAGATTACTGTTCGCTCTGTGTTCTCCACTCCCTCTCCTGTTTCCCGTTTTGCTTACGATAAACAAACTTCAACTTCCCGGCATTTCTGGCGATACAGGCATTCGCCTTGTCTGCGCTTGTCAAACCAAGGGAGGTACCGTGTTTAACGGTTTAACCCTAGAAAGATAATCTTATTTATTTATTTATTTGTATTTGTACACGCCCAATTAGGGCTTTTACACATGGTAAAATTAAAAAATACATTTGATATAATCAAATAATTAAAGAGATATAACAATTAAAATAAGTACCTACCAAGTATAAAATTTTTATATTATTTTAGAAAGCAATCACTTTGTGGTTTGACATATTTAATAAAATAAAATATTTTTTTGTTTAAAACCACGAGATTTATTAATTTATGAACCGACCAGTTTCGCTTTACTTCAGCATCTTCAGGGTACAAATTAATACTAAACAAGAAGTACATAATGTGGGCTTATATATAACAAAATATAGAGGGAGACAACATGATACAAATATTACCAACAAATAGAAGGCCACAAAATACATTAACATAAGTACTCAAGTAATGGGAAAAACAGAAAGATAATAAATTATGTAGACTAATGGGTTATAATAATAAATTTGACTACTTGATATGTCTAATTGATTATTAAGTATATATGACTTTTGGTTTTTACAGCTTTTTTATTTCTAGCGCCTCTAGATTGTTTACCATGCCAGTTTTTATGTAAGATGTTAGCACCGGTGCTATGACAGAACGTATGGTCTTTATCGATCAAATGATTGGCGAATTCTGAAAAACCGTTATTATTGAGGCAACGGAGATGTTCCTTTATCCTAATATTGACATAACATGTTGTCTTACCGATATAGAAAGCCGAACAACGAAAGTCTATATTAGATCTGTTTCCAATAAACCCTTAAAAATAAAAATTCCCAGTGCTCCTTACCACCATGCCAGTTGATGCTTTGTTTCTCCAAATTTATTATTATAACCCATTAGTCTACATAATTATCTTTCTGTTTTTCCCATTACTTAAGTACCTACTTATGTTAATGTATTTTATGGCCGTCTATTTGTTTGTAATATTTGTATCATGTTGTCTCCCTCTATATTTTGTTATATATAAGCACACATTATGTACTTCTTGTTTAGTATTAATTTGTACCTTGAAGATGCTTAAGTAAAGCGAAACCGGTCGGTTTATAAATTAAATCTCGTGGTTTTAAACAAAAAAGTATTTTATTTTATAAAAATTTTAACTTAAAAACAACAAACAGAGTAAAATGTAGGATGCACTTTCATATAAATTTGATAGGTACATATTGAAAATTTATAAACATTTCAAAGCTATCAAGATAGACGTACAGATTTAATAACAATGTTTTTATAGGATGATAGACATTCAGTACTGTTGGTGTTCATGTAATATTTATTCCCTGCAGTGTGCAGTCGGTTCATTACTGAGTTTATTTCTGCAATGGTACCTGAATTGTACCTACCTTAAAGATAATGATGATACGTCTTATAGACGTAATAAAGTTTAAAAGTGTATATTTGACATATTATCATTATTATCATACTCACACAGTTTAAAGGTAGTTGAATAATTAGTTTAGGGTTTTGTACTTTAAATTAAAGCAAAATAATTATACAAAATATATTGTAATTAAAAGAATTATTAAATTCTGTTAGCCTCTTACAAATCAACTACAAAATAAGAAGTAATTTTTTAAATGAAAAATAATGTTTCATCTTATGTCTAAATCGTATTTTTATATGCTATGAAAGTTTAAATGCTAATCAGTCGTTATACATATGGTTAGGCATTACAATATGTTTATTTTGTTTGTTCGAAAATTTAAATAAATATATTTATATCACAAGATTGGTAGTTACTCACTCTTTGGATTTAACAGAGACACCTAAATGGATTGATTTTAACAATAGAATCCGAACAAGTGAATAACTGACATCGTCTGTTTTATGAAAAAATTTCTTGTCATTGTGAAAACTTACTAGTTGTGTATTAATTGAAAAATCTCATCTCGCAAGTTTCAAGTCACAAAAGGAATTACAGATCTGAATTTTAAGCGGATAAGATTACGGAGGCCTCCAAGCTGCATAGAACTACAACACAAGGTTGGTGGATCTGTTATTTTCCCTGAAGTTGTCTGATTGTCATTCCTTGTGATATTTTGTTCGCGCAAGTAGATTTTCATAATCATATCCTTGGGTATTAAGCCCAGAGGGTGTGGGGTTATTTACACACCTCAGGCTCTCGTATTATAATGCAACATATATTTTTTAATTTCCCTGAATAACATTTCCACGAAAAAGTCTGAAAGTTACACAAAAGGTAATCATACGTCTTTCGGTGTATGTATTTCTCCGTAATTATTGTACTTAACGTGGTGACAGAGCCGCCCCGCGCAAGCTCTGCTCGGAATTTGAGCTAACTGAGATAGACAGCTACGCTGCGAAATAAAAAAAGACAGCAATTCTTGTGTATCGCTTAAGTCTCTAAGGCTGGCCGCATACCTGATCAGACAACCGGAAGGTCTTCGCGGCATATATTTTTTATGAAAGCCCGATTATCCGATTCGAAAACCGGATCGGTAATAAAAATAGGCCACGCCCTTCCGCGCCGGTCGTCCAATCCGGTCTGAAAAAGATTTCGAATTGGATGTGTGCGGTGTTTATCCGATCCAATTGTCTGATCAGACAACCGGAAAGCAAAACCTGATGTATGCACCTAGCAGTGGCGGATCCAGGGGGGGGGTCACGGTGGTCATGACCCCCCCCCTGGGCCCCAGCCCAGGGGGGGTCATGACTACCTAGGTCCTGGGCCCATCCAGGACAGGACCTAGGTGGACCACTAATTAAAATTGTTAAACATAATGTTTTTATATATTTTTTGTCACAATATAAATTTTATTTAAGTACTTTCAATATTTAATTAATTTAATATAATACTTTGTTTGACGGCAAACGCATTATTCGGGAACGAACGCATCGAAAATTCGAATGTTACCGCGTCACCGCGCACCGCCACCGGCGCGCGCTTCGGCCGCCACCTTTCATATTATTATGACACATTTCGTGTAACCACGTGTGACGCTTGCGCGCGCTTTGTTTCGACTAACGTCTAGCGTCTAGCAAAACCTAACCTCAATCGGAACGACTAAACTTTATTAATAAAGTGTTTACTTTTATTTGTTTACTAAGTTAAAAAAAATAAGTTCCAATATAAGTAATAGTGTTCTTAAAAATTGTTGCTGCAAATTCAATTCATTACAAGAAATGGTAAGTAATCTAATCAGTTTCTTCATTATGCCAGTGTATGTGTGTTTAAGCTCGAATGTTATTTGTTAATGTTCTAAGGCTGGGGTTAGACTCGAAGGTTTTTTCCTGTAAATCGCTCTTGAAGGCGAGTTTGGCCAAATTCCCAATGTAAACGACACCAAAAGTCACTTAACGTAATTTTAGTAAGTTACAGAACTTATTCTTTCGGAAGTTTTTTGACAGGTCTGGACAGGTCTAACGCGCCCGCGCGAATTACCAGCCTTCCTATACTCTATACTTCCTAAAGCAATTCTTAAGGCGAGACACAACCTCGTTCATCGAGGTTTTGCCCAAGGCTAACATTTTAATTTATTTCGGCGAAATTATAATTGAATTTAAAAAAAATAAAATTATGCCGCACGAGGGATGCAAGTTATTTATATTTTAGATTAATAAAACAATACCTTACAATTAATACTCACTGAAAGAGAGGACTTCACCTGGACATGACAAAATACCAAGTAAACTGCTAAAATCACTGAAATCTCATATAGCCGTTCCCCTCAAATTCTTAATCAATAAGAGCTTCACTGAAGGTTGTTTCCCTTATGTATTAAAACAAGGTATTATCTCTCCAATTTTTAAAGGTGGAAAAAAAACTGAAATTACCAATTACAGACCAATTTGTGTTCTAAGTGCACTCTCTAAAATTGTTGAAGGAATACTAAGAAATCAATTGATTACTTACCTTGACTCTAGTAAAACATTATCAGCAAATCAGTTTGGTTTTCGCCAAAACTTATCAACCTCAGACGCCATCGCTAACGTTACAGACTTCATAATAACTAATGTTGACAAAGGAAATAAATGTTTAGCAATTTTCCTTGATCTTACAAAGGCGTTTGATACTGTGAACCACAAAATACTTTTAGATAAACTTAAGATGATAGGAATATCAGATACAGTTCTTCAACTATTTCATAGTTATCTAACTGATCGAACGCAATGTGTTAAAATAAACAGTACCTATAGTAGTTCCCAAAAAACATTTTGTGGCGTTCCACAAGGTAGCATCCTAGGACCCTTATTATTCTTAATCTATATTAATGATCTATGTAACCTACACATTTGTGGACAAATCACAACTTTTGCCGATGATATGGTTTTGCTATTTCACGCCAAATCTTGGGATGAAGTTTTTAAAACGGCAGAAAATGGCTTTCGTATTGTTAAAAATTGGCTTAATGATCACATATTAACCCTGAATACAGACAAAACTAAATTCTTAACATTTCGAATTTCAAATAAGCTATTGCCTTCACAACAAAGCCTTAAACTCCACAGCTGTAACCCCCTATTAACTCCATGTACCTGTCCTTCTATAAGTAGAGTTCACAGTATTAAATATCTTGGTATACAAATAGATGATCTTCTTAAATGGAACGTACATGTTACAAACCTAACGACAAAACTGAGGAAACTCGTCTATTTCTTTAAAAATGTTAGAGATATTTTAAATAGAAAACAACTGAAACAAGTTTACTGTGCTCTTATACAATCATCACTAGAATATGGTATTATCAGCTGGGGAAGTGCCACAAATACTTGCCTAGAGCCTTTAGTAAAGATTCAAAAACTAATTTTGAAGGTTATTCTAAAAGTCCCGTTGAGAACGAGCACTGATTTTATTTTTAAGACACTAAATGTTCCGAACCTGCAAAAATTGTACTCAAAAAATATCTTGCTTCATCAGTTTAAAAATACACACATGTTTGAAGAACGAATGAACACAAGAGCCTTAAGAGAGTCAAATGTAAAATCTTTCAACATCCCAGTTTGTCAAACTTCTTATGGGCAAAGAAGTTTTAAATTTAATGCTACAAAGCTGTTCAATTCTTTACCTCCTGAAATTAGAAACACGCAAACCAAAAGTAAATTCAAAAGTAAAATCATTGATCACCTCAAATAAACATATCCATCACAAGTATTTAATAACAAACTTACCTTACTTTATACCTACTGTGTTTATATGTAACCATGTACCTACTGCAATCTTCTATTTATATATATTTATAACATACTTGAATTGTATATTTAAAAAAAAAATATATATTAACCTGCCATTTTCATAATATTACTACAAAATCTTAGATAACCACTCTGTAAATTGCCATCTCAACACAGGTGTTTCACACCTAGTGAGATGGGCAATACGTCATTTTATAACCAAATGTAATATGAAAATAATTTAAAAAAAATATATATATATATATATATATTTTACGTTCAACGATTTTAAAACTTTATAACCCGTGTATAACTATAAAGTTAGCGGACTTAGCGGTAAGTACCAGATTTTATTTTTCTAGATGATGAATTAATAACTTCGGAAGTGGACACATTTTTAATATTTGTAACAAATTCTTCAGAATCAATTAAAATTAAGGCTAAAAGTGTGGATAGATTTTTTTACTAAGATTACCAAAACGTTAGTAATTTTTTTTAGAAATACATAGTATTATTTTTAATGATGGATTTTGAATGATTTACATGAAAATGTTCCGTCTCCGATTATGTTCCCTTAATTTTGTAAAATTCCACACTGATTATTTTTTTTATACGGCAACACTTTGATATCCGGCGAATTTTTGAATTTGACGTTTAACGTTCACTAGATTTATTGTTTGTTCTCTGCGAACTTAAGATGAAGCCATAGTAAATAATGCAAAATCATATGTTTTTGTTTTGAAAATTTGATCGCTTAGAAGTATTGTAGATGCTTCAATTAAATACTGCGTGTAGAACATACCTTGGCCCTTAAAAATATCGGTCATTTTTTTTATAAGTCTTTTAATAAGCCTATAAAAAAATAAAGTATAAGGTCTAAAAAACACACTTTCAAGTCCAAACTCTCCTATTTATAAACCACTTTTCGGATATAATTTTATTGTGTAATTTGGGAAATTCAGTTTATTTTATAATAATCGCAAAAAAAGTTGATAATTACACCCAGTCTTCCCAAAATAAAGTAAAATATGCATTTTCGCGTCGATATTTTACAATACGGCCGCTAGTCGACGATTCAAAATGAACCCTATGGCGTCCACCGAAGAACTACTGTCCACGGCACAGTAGTGAACTAGTGGATCGCCTTAACCACTTAACCTTTGATTTGACTTTTTGCATGAGTAGGTGGTTTGGTATATTTATGCTTTTTGCTAAAGATGGCGGTGTTTTGACAGATGTTATGAACAGAACTCCGTACAATTTCATGCCATTTTTGTGACATTCGTGTGGAAAACGTTCTTTTTTAAATGACTTTCGGCTAGTTAATTACCGTTTTTTTGCACATATAAAATTATGTCCCGTCTTTCCGGTTTATAAAAAATGGTCTGATTTTTCGAGTTGAAATTTTAAAAAAATCACCAGGGTTTCAAAAATACGATTAAAAAAAATACGGAACGTCTTAGAATATTTGCCTAAACCGGATTTTTTTTTAAATGTGATGCATGTGGCCTATTATCGGTCCAATCCTTTCTAATCCTAATGTTTCTGTTTTTAACATTTAGGTACGTATTTGAAATTTTGAATACGAAGCCGGTTGCCGTCAGCAGATGTCAGGTAGGTAGCTGTCATTCGGATACAACGAAATTAATTGTCGCCTTTGACGGAACAAAAGCGCATAGATAATTGTTTAATTAAAGCCAAAATCTATTTCAACACTTTATTTGGGCCTTTTTGTCTTTCTTGACAAAATCGAGTAAATTTGACAGTAGCAGGTCGATGTTGAAAGGAAGCCATCTTACCGCAAATAAATTTACAGATTGATATAAACGGTCGCATGAGCATTTACACAGACACAGGTCGAACCTCCGAACAACTTCCGTGATCATTAATTACCACAAGTCGGATGCATATGTAAACGCTCCTGTGAGCTGTGAGTGACCTGTCAAAATTCAAAATATTATGTAATCCGTAAATTTTAATTGCGAGTATAACCCCAGTCTTAAAGTACCTCGTGGGTAGATAAGTAGGTACCTACCTACTTACTGAAAGAGAGTGACTTATGTACCTACTTAATTATTTTTTTTGGAAGAGGGAGTTTGAAGAGCCTAAGCTTACTAACCTAACTAACCCAACCTAAAATCTTAGATAAATTCACACAATGAATCGCGGGTTCAAGCCCCGTCCGTACCTGCATGGCTAATATTTACGGAATGGACATTTGTTTTGGCTTGAGTCTGTAACTGACCGGACCTAAGTCCTCCATCACAACACAAGCAAGCATTTTCGGCTTTCTGTGGTGGTGGTAGGAGTTATTGTTGGGTTATTCGTAACCCGGGAATGTTTGTCTTTCTTTAAAAAAAAAAAAAAAAACTTGACCACGACTACGTGACCCCCCCCTGGCGCCAAAGCTGGATCCGCCCTTGGCACCTAGCCTAAGACGAATATTATCTTTCTAGGGTAAATAATAATAAAAATCTATTCCAGAAGGTATGCAGGGGTACGGGTTTATAAATAATAATAGTTATTCTATTCTCTGAACAGATATAAAATATTTATTCTATTAAATGTAGGTAACTTTATGCCTTTATGCATGTTATGACATAACTAATAGTTCTGTGAAAAGTAGACGCGTCTAAAAATGTGTCTTTCTAATTTTCTCTTATTTAATAAAAACACCAAAACCAAAATTTTCTCTGAAATCGTAAGACTTGTAATAGAGAACTCCAGTCCAATTTTTTTATTTTTTATTTTTGAATAATGTCCTTCTAACTTAAATAACTGCATATTTATTTATTTTAGAGTTAGTTTTAATAGTTAAAATAATTGTTAAAGTTTAAATTTTTCAAGATCCCCCGAAAACCACCACATGTGTAGTGAATCGTGTGACGTCATCACTCCTGAAAAGTTACTATAAGATCGGACAATTAGCTGATCAACTGCCGCCATTTTGAAATTCGGTGTTCGAAGTATTCTCCCTAGAGTAGCAATAATATTTTTTTATGCAGTCATTTTCGAATATTTTCAATAATACAGATAAACTAATAAGAGATACCTTTATTTTTTAAACTGAATTATTTAGGCCTAAATAAGGTTTCAATAAACACAACAACTAAATCTCTATAAACGGTATGTAAATAAACCAATAAATTAATACGATGGCTTGTGTCATACCTACATTCCCATACAATTACTTTACCACTAAACATTTTAATACTACCAACTTGACGGCGTGTTTCTAGGACCCGATTAAAAATGGACTTTTTAATAATTTTTTAAAAACTCTAAATAATTTATTAAAACTTATATATTCAGAATCAGCGTTTATTGGTCTAGATATAGATGAACATATTTTTTTAAAGCCATATTATTTTTCACTGGAGTTCCTTATTAGGTATAAACCAAATATTTCGATATGTACATTTTTTTTCAAATCGGGAATTAAACAATTTGTCCAAAGGAACGTCACATCTCTATGACAATTCTATTTTCAATCTTTCTTTCTTTAGGCAGGTAGGTACCTAAGTAGGTAGGTACCTACTAATGAATAGTGACTCCTGACCTTTTTGCGCGCATACCACAGTTTGAGCACCTTTGACCTAAAACATGTGCATAATTTATTATCCAGTGGCTGCTAAAAGTGTGCTACTTGTAATGCTCTGTTTTTTCTCCTGTTTTTTAAACGAAATTTGGAATAATTTACAGTGAATAGTAGGTAAACATAAAAGATAAACTAAGTATAAGCTGGTATAATTTTAAAAAGTATATATATAGAGTCTATCAAATAAGAGTAGAAAATATAAAAAATTGAACTACAAAATTTGTAGGCTGGCAACACCAATTTAACTGTCAAATATTCTTTTAAAGTCCAATGTCACTGAATGTATAGAACACAGTAAACCGCATTTTTAAAAACATTTTTTTGTTCATGACATAAATTAGATTAAAGGGTGTTTTATAAAGCGATTTGCTTTCATTTAATTTAACGTAAATTTGAATTTAACAGTAGATAGAAATGAAGAATCACTAACAGTGAGTTTAGTTACACTACTTTTAGATCTGAATGAGTTAAATATATTCAGATCTAAAATTAGAGACACGATCTAAAGCCCGGGCAACCCTAGGTACGCTATTATTAAATAAATGTGAGCAATCTCGAAACTGTGCTTTATATTTTATTACATTACCGTTTTTCTTCATTATGTTAACGCAAAATTGCGAAGGTATAATAATAATATACCTATACGAAATTCTAATTTTGAGATCAGTGGTAGCTATATTGTAAAGACTTTTTTTCACTTTTACGCCTCTTAAATTCTTTATAAAAATGTAGATTACAGAGCTTTACGCTTTACATCAACACCATGAGTTTATATGTTTAGAATTGCCATTTGAACTACAGTGGCGCCCTCCTATATTTTCTATTCTTATTTGACAGACTGTAAGTAGGTAGGTAAGTACTTACTAAAAGTAATGAATTTGTGGATTGCATAAAAACTTTTTAAAAATCTAGATTTGAGAGTTTTGCGCCTTCAGGCAGAATTTTTACTTAACAGTTCATAGATTTATTTGTGTGCAGCGTAGGTTACTTTCCACATTATACTGTGAGTATTTTGAAAGTGTGTCAAAGGAAGTGACTAATTTTTTTTCATATGTTTTCAGAAACTCTTTTTATCACAGTATACAGCCTTATTAATAAACGTGTTTTAAATTTTACACAACTGATTAACCATTGTTGTTGTTTATCAGTTGTGAAAATTAAAAAAAAAGTTTAGTTGTAATGTTAAGTTTGTAATATAATGTAAATGTATAATAAATAAGTTTTTTTTTATTGTAGAACTTGTTCATGAATTTAAACTGGACACCCTGTATATTATGTTTCAATGTACAATGTATTATAAAATTTCTGATGAAAAGCCGACCAATAAGAATGTATCTAGATAAGGGCGAAAATGGTTTAAACATGTCTAGTCATGTTAAATTTTAATACCTATACAAATATAATAATAAAAACAATATTCTCGTCGACCACAAGCATACAATTACGAGTATTTTTTGTACAAATTCCATTGGCGTAGGCGTAGCGCAGATTGGATGCCTGTTGCAATCCTCACATCTCAAGAGTTATGAGGATTACCTAAATTAGGCGTATTTTTTACCTGCCAACTCCTGTGCTCCTGGTAGATTTTCAACGAAATATCCATTTGCGGCGTGATTTGACAGTTCCAGGGAATTTTTAAGTAAGGGGGCATACATTAATTACGTGAGCTCAAAAAGAGGGGGGGGGTCCAGCAAAATCTCACGTTACTTGAAAAAAATATACCAAGTCACCCAAATGATGGGAGGGGGTCCAGATTGGAAGAAAAACTGCTCACATAATTAATTAATGCCCCCTAAGTATGTGCTCCTGGTAGATTTTTCAACGAAATATCCATTTGCGGCCAATGATGTAACGTCATTGTTTGCGGAGTGATTGGACAGTTAGTTCCAGAGAAATTTAATAAGTATGTGCTACTGGTACATTTTTGGTGATTTGGTAGTTGTGATAAAAAGTAATAATTATTTTTCTTTAACCTTCTCCGAATTATGTGCTCCTGATTTTGTACTAATTTACGTCTACTCTGGTGGTCAACTAAAACTTAAAATAAATAATTAATTAAGTAATTCAATTTTAATTTAATTCGATTTAAAAAAAAAACTCTTCAGCTTCTGGTACAAAATAGGTGTTGCATTGAATTTTTATCTGAACACTGTAAGGGATGGGGATGAAGAAGGTTGGGAATAATTATTTAGATCTCACCAAACATGGCTAAAAAGCTTTAAGCTCAAAAGCTCTTGCGTGGAAACCCTTAAGCTCAAAAGCCCTAGACTTAAAAGGTCTCAAGCTCAAAGGCCCTTAGGTTCAAAAGCTCTTAAGATCGAAAACCTTTTGAGGTTAAGGGCTTTTGAGCCAAAGTGACTTTGAGTTTAAGAACTTTTGAGCCTAAGAGCTTAAGGGCTTTTGAGCTCAAGGGTTTTTAAGCTAGGGCTTTTGAGAGCTCTTAATTTCAAAAGCTCCTAAGCTCTTTCAAAACATCCACAATTTATTTTTACTAATCTGCTTCGTCTTGCATTGATGCACGCCATACGCGTGCCCACCATGTACATGGTTGATATTTGCCACATGAACGGTTCTCTTCTCCGACTCGTTCTTGTGTTCAGCAACTCGGCTGTGGAACAATTTAGCGGCTTCTGTGTTCCTCCTTCCTACAACATGGGTCTCTTCAAGACTTCCAAACTGGTCATTCCTTCCTCTCCTCAAAAGACCCTCCATACAGCATCTAAGATGACATAGGCCCTGAGGGAAATTATTTTCCTCAGGGCCTCCTGTGTGGATTAAATGCTAGGCCGTGGATGAAAAACAGTTAAGATTTATGTATACAGGGTATTAAGGGATGTACCCAACTTTTATCAGTGATTCTTGACATTATTTGGAGTAAAAATGTAAACGAAATTTTGGTCTCCAGTCACATTTTAATCTCTAAAAATTATACATTTTCCCCTTAAACGTGTCTTAAATTTTACACATTTACCCTACATTAATGGTTATTCATCTGCCGTAGTATCTGGCTGGCAGTGGAAAAAAATTCCAGAGCCGCTCATTATTAAAGGCAAAACAATTACATTATCATTATTTAACCGGTCAAATTTGTTTTATAGGGCCAGCAGACTTAGCTATAAAAGATCATTTGGCTTGGCCATGGACATATGAATATATCTGGACCTGCCCTAAGTGATAAAAGCGTATTATTTCCCCCTCCCCATACCGGTTCCATGGAGCCGGCTGGGCTTACGAGAGCCTTGCTTGAATCTAAAAAATGTGACGTCATCATTCTTGTCCTGACCAGCGTCGAGCTCACATCATACATTTTACGAAATAACACGGCAAAACGATAGCTTGTGCTATATGTTATATTATTTACCCTAAAACATGTGGACATAACGAATGTGGGCGGTTTTCCGTGAGCTCGTCGCTGGTTACAGGGGTAAGTAAATTATGAAACATTTGTAAAAGTGTCTTAACTAAATACGGCAATAAAATATTCCTTTGTGAAAATCGGCGAACTTTACTTTGCCGCATTTGGACTTCCCAAATACGTTAATAACGTGGCGAGCAATTCGCGCTCCCGTGTAAAAAGGTCTATTCATTCAAAAGCAGATTTTGCTTTTAAGAACTAAATGGTGATATTATAATGCGAGATGCCTATATACCGACAGATTGATTTTTTAACGAATCACAGTCATCTTTACCCTTTCTGCCTCCCCATCAGTGGAGTAGCGAGGGGGGGCGGTCCACCCCGGGTGCCACCCGATAGGGGGGGTGACACTTGACCATGGAAAAAAAATTACCAAGGATATTCGTCACCAAACACGGTCGTATTACACTACGGAATTTTGTGTCTAGGTCTTTTTATAGGCGAAAATAGCCTATATTTGTGGAGAAATCTGAAATTCTCTAGCCACCCCCCTCCAGAATGGACCAATTTTATGAAGTCAAAATTAGCGTTTTGATTTTTTTCTCAAGTCAACTTTAATAGGGGGGGGGGGGGGCTCGGGGGGTGACATCCGCCTCGGGTACCACCCATGCTAGCTACGCCACTGCTCCCCATAGTTTGGTTTTACCCCTCATCTGTATCTTCTCGTCTATTAAATTTGGATGGGCTTGGCCTATTTCAGCATATTGCTCGCCATATATTCTCATTGGGAATGTACAGCAAGCGATATGCCAAAATACGCCAAGCCAAATGATCTTTTATAGCTAAGTCTGTTGGCCCCATAAAACAAATTTGACCAATTAAATAATAATTTTATCGTTTTGCCTATAATAATGAGCCACTCTGGAATGTTTCATTTTGCCACCGCCAGCCGGATGCTACATCAGATAGGGGCCATCCATAAATTACATCACACCTTAAGGGGGGGGGGGGGAGTAAAAAAGTGTGATGTTGTATGACAAGCGGTCTACTGTGGCCAGGGCTGGGCAGTATTTGAATTACTTGTATTTGAAATACAAATACGTATTTTGTATTTGTATTTCAATTACTTCCTTAAAATGTATTTTGTAATTGGTATTTCAATTACCTGCTGCTGAGGTAATTTGTATTTTGTATTTCAAATACTCATGGCTTCAAAATACATTTTCAAATACATTAAGCGATTTTAATAATGATAACGAAAAATAAACTAACATAAATAATACGTAGAGTAAAAATGCAGAATCCTGTACTTATTGTCCTATTGTCTTGTGCTATAGCACTCTAACTAATGATTATTTGTAGTTTTCTTATCATTGCTTTATAATGTACTGTACATTTTTTTTTATGTCATGCTAGATATTATTATTGTCTTGTGCTATAATAGCACTGTTATTGTACATTTTGTATCAAATTATATTAAACTTATCATTGCTTTGTATTGTACATTTTTGTATCATAGTATTAGATCAAGCACTTAGTTAATTACTGTAGAGCGCACTTGAAGTGAAATAACACAAAACTGCGCTATACAAATGACATCTATGTATATAAAAATGAATTCTTGTTTCCCTTGGTCATGCCATAACTTCAGAACGACTTTACCTATTTCATTAATTTTTTTAAAGTTTTCTAATACTTTGTAGAAGGTTCTTACGGAAAGAAAAATTAAGAATTAAAAATTACGCATAAAATTGGATAATTTCAGAAAACTTGATGACTATTTTAACTTCGCACGTTTGACAGTTCGCGCGTTATATGAAATTGAATTTAGCATGTCGCTGATTTTTTTGTAACAAAATAATTGTCTGTGGTTTTTTTTTATTATAGATGTTTTAAATAGGTACCTATGTTAGGTACCAGATTTGATTGCTTGTTCTTATAATATACAAAAATAAATATTTGTAATATGTGAAAAATTAAAATTTTAATACAAAATTGTAATAGCTGGCACGCGAGTTGTTTGAAAACTGAATGTACTGGGACTGAATATGTGGAAGCGGGAGGGGGGTTGGCGGGGAGTGGGAGAGGGGAAAGGGTAGGCAGAGAAGGTGGCACGGGAACGCGGGAGGGGAATGGGATGTGAGAGGTGAACGGGGACGCACGGGAAAGGACATGCAGGGATAAAAAAATTATTTCTTTGAATGTGGCATTGCAACGCATGCCGGGAACCAGCTAGTGTTATTATAATTATTATTATTATTATCTAACACCTAAGTCCAGTACCACAAAACTTTACAAGTGCAGCGGAGACGAGATGTGTCTTCTGAGCAATATGAATAATATGCTTGGTCAATTTTAGCACGTCTCTGTTTCACTCTGCTCAGCTTTGCTTCTATGGAAACGTACCCTTAGATAAGGGCACTTACGACAATTTATTGCAACCAAAGGATCTACCAAAACCAAATGTATTTTGTAATTTGTATTTTGTATTTGAAATTTAAAAAATGGTTAAAATACTGTATTTTGTATTTCAAATACACAACTTGAAAGTATTTTGTATTTCGTATTTTAAATACATGCATAAAAGTATTTTGTAATTTGTATTTCAATTACAGCAAAGCATGTATTTTGCCCAGCCCTGACTGTGGCAGTGAACTACTGTTTTGATTATTTTTAGATGTAAAATTGCAAAATATGTTACGTCACACTATGGGGGAGGGGGTCTCACAAATGTGACGATGCGTGACCGGGACGGGGGTCAAAAAATAATGAAATTCGTGTGACACAATGTATGAATAGCCCCTTATGTAAAATAATTTTATAACTCATTTAATTCTTTCCACTCCAAACCTCTTTTTTTTATTCCACCAGCTCCACACCAAAATTGACTTTAAGTTTTAGTTTTTTTTGGAAAATAAAATGAATATTAGTTAAAAAATAATTGAAAAAGCGCCGTACAAAACGGCCTTTTTGACACATTTCTTTCCCAAATTAGATAATGTAATGGTTTAAAGAATAGGCCACTTGCATAGATTTCATAACGACTTGGAAAAAATCATGTGGATAGATCTTTTCACTAAGATTACGAAAATGTTAGTAATTTTTTTTAGAAATGTACAGTTTTTTTTTTATTTTTAAATAAATAATTCCATTATTTGGGCTTGTGATGTCACTACATGAAAATGTCCCGTCTCCGAAAATGTTCCTATTAATTTTGTAAAATTCCACACTGATTTTTTTTTTTTATATGACATCACTTTGATTTCAGGCGAATTTTTGAATTCGTTCACTAGATTAATTGTTTGTTCTCTGCGAACTTATCATTTGGTTTGAATTTTTGACAGTTGTTGTGAAGAGAACCCCGGACATTTTAGATGTCGGTAGGTGTTTTAGAGGTATAATGGTTATGGTGCTGATTTTATCAAAATCAAATTTTATAATATTCTTATTATTATTATAATTTACAAGTACAAGTATATTACATTGGATTTATTAATATAGACGTTGTACATTATAATGATTTATGATCAATAAGATGGATCAAGGAAAAAAATATTTATGAGATGTAATATTTTTGGTATGCCTCGTTATTCTCCCGTGCCTTTAATTGCCGTAATTATCGTTTTTTAGCACCTACAAAATTATGTCCCGTCTTTCCGGTTTATAAAAAATGGTCTGATTTTTCAGATTGAAATTTTCAAAAAATCCCCAGGGTTTCAAAAATATGATTAAAAAAAAATAAAAAATACGGAATGTCTTAAAATATATGCCAAAACCGGAATTTTAAAAAATAAAATGTGATGCAAGTAGCCTATTAACAACTAAATAATAACAACTAATCAAGGAGAGGGTAATTAAATACATTATTCGAAATATCACTCTTTATTCAAAATTTATGAAATTGTACACTTTACAATAATATCTGCAATAGATTACAGCGTGGTACGTGTACTTAGAATCGCAATAATTAATATTGCCTTCCTTACTTCCTCAACAAGTGAAACAAAATTAAGAAAAAATCTAAGCCAAAGTAATTCTGCACACAATTATCCTGACATACAGAGTTGCTAACAAGAACTTTACATTACATGAAGTCACGGCAAAAAGAAGAAAAAACACATTTAAAATGAAAATGTTTTAAAAGTGTAACCCTAAATTTGTGGCAGGGTTTTAAAATGAAAAATTACAAGTTGATTTTGTCCAAGTTTTATAAACATTAGCTTACATTAATATTTGTTGTTATATGAGAAAGTATCCTATTAGTTCCTATTATATCATAAGTGGTTAGTTTGAATTATTTTATTATCCACAATATTTTCACACATCATTGTTGCTAAGAGCATGGTCAATAAAACTTTGCAAAAGTAAAATGATATAAATCTAAGCTTATTGCCAATCCAGTATGAATGAAAATAAATCCATGTTTTAAAAAAATTATCATGTATTTAAAATAATGATAAAATTACATGTCCAGTGGCAATTAATTAAACTAAAATAAAATTGAGATGTTGCATACTAAAATATTAATAATGAATTCCATAGTCACTTCAAAAGTCCAGATAATATAGCGTGATTACCAGTAAACTCTAAAAACAGCTTTTTAGAATGAACACAAAACATGCCTACATTTATCAACCTATGTAGTGGCAGCTCGTGATGTTTTTCAGCTAAGATTGAAAAATATGAATTAATTGATGTTGTAGCTGAAAATGATGTTTTTTCAAAATAATATTTTTTTTAAATAAACATTTTCAGGATTTTTCCAGTTTGGTGGGGTTATATCAAATTGAAAACTCTCCGTGTAATTAATTATAATTTTGAAAAACGAAATCATTTTCAGCTAAGAAAACATCAATAAAGTCATATTTTTGAAAGCATTATAGCTCACCTAAAAATATCTAATAAAGGAACGGTTTTGTGTGTATCTCGAAAAGGCTGATATCGGAGTTACCTAGTTGTAGTACGATATATTGTTGAAGGTATTTTAGGAAAATAACAAAAAAAACTACATTTTAGTATCATTCAATATTTGTGTTTAGACTTCTTCTTCTTTTTGCTAGCCTTCTTCTTGTGTTTGCGTTTCTTCTTCTTTTTCTTGGGTTCATCAGAGCTAGAGTCAGATTCACTTCCGCTTTCACTGGTTTGGCGCTTGCTTTTCTTCTTCTTCAGCTTTCTCTTCTTACGGCGTCGCTTCTTGGAGCCGGAGGAACTTGAGCTGGTGGTGCTCTCAGAGGAAGAAGAAGAGCTTGCAGAGTGAGATCTCTTCCTCACATTACTCAAGTCTAAATGAATAGTTTCACTGTTACCTACATCACCACCTTCCGGAGTCTTGGTCAAGGGTGCCTTCTTGCTTTCCTGATCTTTTCCATCTGGCTCAGATTCTACAGTTTCATCGTAATCAGGTTCAAAGCTTGCTTCATCCAGTGTTGATTTCTTACCATCACCTTCTGCAAGCTTAGCCTCATTTTTAGTTTCAAGCTTACCTTCTTTGGATTCACTAATTAGGCGAATTTTCTTAGGAGTTCTATCTTTGTTTTCATCAGTTTTATCTTTCTTTAATTTCTTTTCTTCTTTTTCTTTTTTGTGTAGTTTCTTCTCTTTTTTCTTAATTTTCTTCTCGGGACTCGAGCTTCGGTTTGCGTGTCTTTCTTTCTTGCGATCTTCTTTGACAGTGACTCTAATGTCTTCGTCTCCTTGCCCTCTATGTTTCTCAAAAGTGGCAGATTGTGTTTCATACCTATGACTTCTTCCCTCTGTAACAATTCTGTCAGGCCCTGCATTTCGAACATCAACTGGCTCTATTTTGCTAACAAACCTGCGACCCCTTTCTCTGGACGGTTCAACTGTAATCCTCCGATGACCTGGTTCCTTTTCAAATCGTCTCATCTGTGGAGTTCTGGACCTTGATTTGATTCTTTCTACCGTGCTATGGACTAATCTCTCCTCTCTTCCCCTCCTAGAAGGTTCATCAACTTTCCCTCCTAGTCTTTCTTTGATAGATAGTTTGGGAGGCGGTGTTCTTTCGTGTTTACTTCTTTTGCTTTCACTGATTTCCACTGATCTGTGATCCGCATTACTCGGAACAGTTATTTGTATGTTATTAGCGGGCTTTGCATCACTCTCCGAAGTTGGTGTAATGTCTGTAGAGTACAACTTAGCTCGATCTGTACTTATCTTCTTAATCTCAATAGGTCTAATTGAATTTATTGCCTTAGCAAATATAGCATTTTCTGCTCGTTTCAGGACTTCAGAAGTAACTTTACCAAATTTATCACCTGGGGAAAGTAATTCTCCTTGTTCTCGTTTTTCATTCCCAGAAATCTGATCATCCTCCACCTCCCATTTGGAGAGTTCTGGCACAGGGGCAAGCATTTCAGATTTACTTTTATCCTTGGACACATCAATAGTATCTGGTTTCAAATCAAGGTCATTAGCTCTCAATTCTAATCCGTCAAATGACAATTCTTTTTCATCTTCATTTTCCTCTTCATTATCGCCATTATTTACTTGGAGATTTACATCTTTTCCATATGACTCAATAATATTAATGTCTATCCCTTCAGATAAAACATCATTGTACAGATCTTCAACAACTTTCTTGGGTGAACTTTGAGGTTTTTGAACTATAGCTTTAGGGTCAGGAGAAACTGTTTCCCTTTTATTCCCAGCACCAACTTCAACCTTAAGGATTTCTGCTTCTTTAGATCCTTTACCATCACGAGTATCTTCACCCTTTGGACCATCCACCTTGTCTTTCTTTTCTTTTTTCTCTTTCTTCTTTTTCTTTTCTGATTCTTTCTTCTTCTTTTTTTTATCTTTGATTTTTTTATCTTTACTTTTATCATCCTCAATCTTTCCTTTATCGTTATCTTTTTTAGAGTCCCTCCTGTAATCTGTTTCCTTAGAGCGACCACGAGATTCTCCTCGCCGAGCCTTAGATCTCTCATCTTTGGATTCACGTTTGGGTGTGACAGAACGGCGCCTTCTGTCTGGACTGTAATAAGTTCCATAATCTCGCTCTTTATCCACATCTCTACTCTTATCATAGTCCCTAGGTCTTTCTTCGCGGATCTTTTCATAATTCCTATCGACATGTTCTCTGGGTCTCTCTGGATCTCTATGTTCCCTGTGTTCTCGGTATCCTCTATTAATTTCGGGTCTGGAATGACCTCTTCCTTGGCGATCATGATGGGAATAAGGAGCTCTTCCATGACTGTCTCTCGTGTGATGGAATCTTTCTTCCCTCCCATGTGGGAGGCCTTCCCTAGGACCATCCCTCGGATGTGGTGGCCCATCTCTTGAAACAGGCGGTACATCTCTCGGTTTAGGGGGCCCATCTCTTATGTGGGGGGATCCATCTCTCACATGAAGCTGGCCATCTCTAGGTATAGATGCATCCCTTGAGCGTAGTGGACTGTCTCTTACGCGGTGCGGGCCTTCTCTCGAATGTGGTGGCCCATCTCTCAAATGCAGTGGCCCATCTCTTGAATGTGGTGGACCATCCCTAGAGTTTGGTGGACCATCTCTTGATTGTAATGGACCATCTCGAGAATGCAACACGGCATCTCTTGTGTATGGAACAGGCCTATCTCTAAAGCCTGGCCCATCCCTGTAATTTGGTTGAGAATCTCTGTAAGGCGGCATCCCCTCTCTGGGAGGGCCATCATGGAATCCTTGAGGACCATCTCTAAACTTAGGACCATCTCTGAAAAGTGGAGGAGGACCTTCTCTATATTTACCTGGTGGTCCACCCCTATATCCCCCTGGAGAACCTTCTCTAAAGCTGTTAGGAGGCGGAACATCTCTAAAGTTGCCAGGAGGTTGTCTTTCCTGGAAACCAGGAGGGTGATCTCTGAAGCCCCCTGGTGGTCTATCCCGATAACCACCCGGTGGTGGGCCACTCTGAAAGCCTGGTGGGGGATGATCTCTAAAACTGAGTAGACCAGTCTCTTGGAATATTTGAGTTGGCCCTGGTGGACCGTCTCTTAGTCCCGGTGGGCCATCCCTGAATACTGGAGGTCCATCTCTAAAGTCTATCGGTCCGTCTCTTACTCCGGGAGGTCCATCTCTCATTTCCAGGAGTCCGTCCCTTATTCCAGGTGGGCCATCTCTCATGCTGAGCCCGTCCCTGGTACCAGGTGGTCCGTCCCTCATACCTGGTGGTTCATCTCTGATACCTGGTGGCCCGCCTCGCATATCTGGTGGTCCGTCTCTCATTCCAGGTGGTCCTTCTCTCATCCCTGGTGGTCCGTCTCTCATTCCAGGTGGTCCGTCTCTCATACCTGGTGGTCCGTCTCTCATACCTGGTGGTCCATCTCTCATACCTGGTGGTCCGTCTCTCATTCCAGGTGGTCCATCTCTCATACCTGGTGGTCCGTCTCTCATTCCAGGTGGTCCGTCTCTCATACCTGGTGGTCCATCTCTCATACCTGGTGGTCCGTCTCTCATTCCGGGTGGGCCATCTCTGCCATCCCTGAAAGGCGGCCTGGACTCCCTATAAGAACCATCCCTGAAAGGCGGAAGTGCCCTGTCACGTTCCCTTTCCCTCTCGCTGACACCGGGAGGGGCGAGGTCATCCTTGCGGTCGATTGGTTCAAAGCCCGGAGGAGGCGGCTGTGTTCCCGGGGGGACATCTTCAAAGGAAGGAGCGTATCGCATCCTCGACATATCTGAACCAGTAATGGGAATTGTCAGAAGGGCGGGGTTAGGTCCATTGAGCCTCTGGTACCTGCACACACAGAAATACAACTTGCTTAGTCAACATGTATATCTAACCAATCATTTTACAATAATGGATTTGATGACTTATGTTGCCCTACTCTGTAAAATTAAAGGTAAACTGAAACCTTCCAAAAGAATATCAGGTGTTTTTAAAAAATCCATTGCTCATTTGCAAACTAACATAACTCGTTGTCCTTTACCAAGGCAGAACATTTTTTCTAGAGATATATTTCATTACTATTGAGCACATTGGTTGGGGTTTACATTCATTCAAATCTATAAAATAATGCAAATAAATAAAAATAAAATTTTTTGTGTATTCATGAAGGCGTATTAACAGATTCGCTGCCACTAAATTTTGAGGATGAAAACAAATTAAACGCGAACGGTCACAATCAGATTCGGTGGCAGTGAATGAGTTAAAGAACCCATGATTTATTTAGTGACATTCATATCTTTGATATGGTAGAGATGATTTGTTAACTACGCAGCCCTGAACAAGATTGTTGACTCTTCGAATTCTTTTTATCTTGTTTCAAAATTTATTTATTTTCTAAACGAGATTCTTCATTAACTATTGTTACTTTTCTTTGCTATATCAATGTACAGCATGCATCATATACAGGGGGATTCTCTTGACTTACTAACCAGTGATTCCTGACACTATTTGTAGTAGAAATGTTAATGAAATTTTGGTCTCCGGCGACAATTTTTTTGTTTTCATCTAAAAACATAAAAATTGGAAGGTATTGGACAGTTTGAGTCGGGGTGAAGGATTGGGCGGTTACTCCGCAATCAAAAATGTCACCAGAGACCAAAATATGATAACATTTTTAACTCCAAATAATGTCACGAATCACTGGTTAAAGTGAATCAAGGACTTCCTTTAACACCCTGTATACATATATAGCAAATACAGGCATCTGCCCGAACATACTTTAAGGAAATTAAACTTTTTGACTGTGTGCAAGCGCGAAAAATTTGCTTTGTTTTGTAAGATAATAAAATTTAAAACAGATTCACTTGACGTGATGGGGATGGATAGTTTTGGATGTGTTCAATGGGAAGGGTTGAAATATGAAGGGTTCATCTTGAATGATTTGCCTCGCCATAGTGATGAAGAGCAGATCTTTCTAACAGCTTAGAAAGGAATTTGTTCCAAATAATCATGAGCTTTCACCAAATACTTCTAAAATAAAAGCACCATTCATTGTGGGGATGAAACTTTGTTAAGTCGGAAGATTCTTTAAGAGCGTTTAACCAGCCAGCGGACGAAAATCCACATTTCTTCGAAAGTTGTTCTTCCGATCGTGCAGGGCGGTTACAATGATAAAGATTAATTATTCTCCGTACCAGCTTTTTTAAATTATAACTCAATATCGAATTTATTTCAATCCAAATTAGCTTTAATTTATACCCTCATCCAAAAATGCTGAAAGGCGTGATGATAAAACTATTAAAATAGTGTCCTTTTTGTAGTTATTTTTTGATTATAAGTATTTATCTTTTTCAATAATGTCTAAATTTAATAAGAATGTTAAAAAAATCTGAAATATATTAGTTTGTAAGTGCGCAAATAAATACACAAATGGACCAATTTTCGTCAAGAAACACATGTACGTACATATTTTTTAATGATTTTATTGAAACTAAAATTAAAATTCTAAAACATACGTTTGCTAGATAATGTATTGATTTATTTTACTGCATGATTATATTATTTGAAATGGGTGTGGTATAATACAAAAACTTTTTTGAAAATTTAACAAATCTGCCAACGACCTATGGAATAACCTTATTATACTAAAAATTTAAAAAAATTCTCAAAATTTATTACATACGAATGCTAGATAAAAGAACAATCTTTCGAAATCCATTTATAATTTTTTGTGGAAAAAAGTCAATACGTCTAAAATCTTTTTTGAAAATGACGTATTTCCGGTTTTCTCTGGTAATGCCCTCTTAAAACAGATTTTCAAAAGGCAGAGCAGCAAAATCAAGGAAAGCTCACGGCATTGTCGCAGACTCTTCTAAGACCTTTTTCAATCTCAGCATAAAATGGCAGACTTCGATCGTGAGCACACCTTAACATGCCGTTTTACCACAAAAATAGTTTGTGCTTCTTTCAAATACAAGTCAACAAGTCGTTATGAAAATCTCAGGCCTTGAGATCTGAATCTTGAGTCTTCTTAATATGCCGGAGATCCAAATATTGATATGATGTTCTGTGGTGAGCTGGCAGCCATTGGAAAATATTGTAAGCTACTAAAATTCAAGTGGAATCAATATTATACCAGATTGAATCATCGTAAATAATAAAGAACTCAACATACACACATCTTTTTCTCTCTGATCAAATCAGTATAAAAAGCTGTTATTTTGTCCAAAATTAAAAAAAAACTACCAACACACTTTATGCAGGCGAAAACAAGGATCCCGTTTCAAAAGAAATTGATTTTATTTTAACCCCCCCGCTCCCGAGGGGGGTTGTATACTACCCAAAACTTAAGTTAATTTTTTACATTACATACTCAATTTAGGTAATCCTAGAAAAACTATTCGCTAATCAAACTGTGATACCTATCAAATTCCGAACCTTCCCAATAATGGACAACCATAACTTTTTTTAAATTGCTCACTGAAACGTGAGATGGAAACCGTGAGTGCGGTATAAAATGTACATTTTACTGGAAAGCGCTACAATAAGATGGATTTGAGTTATGCTCGATTTCTGTTGTAATCTCTGTAATACATATTACGGTAATCTCTGTTACCGTTTTGTATTATTTAATGATTAATTACTTTGCTGGGAGATGGGCGATGTCCAATGTACAGGGTGTACTTGGCTTATTTTAACCAGTGATTCCAGACATTATTTGGAGTAAAAAATCTAAGTGAAATTTTGGTCTATAGTGACATTTTTGGTGTTTTTTTTTTATTTTTTCTACAAAAACATAAAAAAAAATTGTAGGTGTTGGACTGGTGGAGGCGGGGTGAGGGGTTAGTCGGTTACTCGGTTGAGTGACCAGTAATGATATGCGGAAGATTTTTTTTGTTTGAATTTGAAGAAAAAAAAATTGAAAAAAAAAAATTCATCACAAAAAGTCGCCGGAGACCAAAATTTCGTTTACATTTTTTATTCCAAATAATGTCAGGAATCACTGGTTGAGGTAAGTCAAATACGCCCCTTAACACCCTGTATAACTAATATTTGAATGTTATTGGAAAGGGCAACAGGAATATTAAGAGACAAACACTCCGCGATATCTGGGGGAACCTTAGTGACCTCCCTTCGGGTCATACATGATTTTTACCTTCAAGTATGTAAAGATTAAGCTGCTCATTGGCGCACACACAACGGGGGTTTTGGGATTTAAACCCCCCCCCCGAATTTCGACGACAAGCATATATTATTTTACCAACCAAAAGCAACATAAGAAACGTTTAGATAAATCTGTACGCAAAATTTCTTAAGGAAGAACTCTGGTGCTCGCGGTGCTACAGCTGGCCGGCTACCAGTATCACTCACACTCGCGACTCGCGATCGCCGCACGGTGCATTGTGCGAAATGCAAAAGTTTACATATGACCGGATGTCCCCGCCCACTCTGCCCTCCCGCCCGCAGCACCTCTCTCCAAAACCGTGCACAGCTAGTGCTGCCAGATGCATTGTTTTTTGGTTAATTTATACATCCATGGTATATAAAATTAAACATTTCTAATAAAACCTGTTTTTTTACCGATCACCAAGGCAGTTTTCGGGATACGTTTTTTTAGCATGGGTCGTGCAGGGGAAAATGATGAATTCAGGAATATAGTCCTTAAACTCTGAACTTCAGTCGGTTATGGGTTCACAAGGCCACTTATCTAATTATTATTCTTGTTAACAAATAGTATATATTATATTAGAAAATAATAAAAGTTTACCTATACCCTAGACTAACTACGATAAATGTATAAAATATAAATTATTTGAATAATGGAGGACTTTCTTTTTCCCCCATCTCATGGATTTGAAAAAACTTTATTATTATTATTTGTGTTTAATAATAATATTATTTAATTTAAAACTAAGGTTCTGTAAATTAAACTTGATAACAAAAAAAAATCGTGTGTACTTAAAAAAATCTTAATATTCAAAGAAATATTGTAAAACTATTTTATTAAATAAACTGTTATTTCCTTATTTAAATTTTCAATTAAAAGTTTAGGAAAACACGGTATTTCGTTCTTGGGATATGGCAGCACTAAGACGCTCCGGTCCATCACACATCACAACAAACATGTTGATATTGTTGACAGACGAGTTATTTACGCGTTTCGTAGCAGTAGTGCAGAGTGGAACGTGCGACGTGCATAATATTATTGTAATCGTTTAAATTTTTGCAAAGAAAGAGTTGAATACATTAGCCCATTTTTGGATTTTCATTAGCATTTTTTTAACTTTATTTTCGTCTTCAATTTCTTTGGCTGTTTTATTTTGTTTATTGTTTTCTATTTCACAGTTATTTGTTTGCCAGATTATTTTTGGATTGTTATCGGAGCTTCTTATTTTATGTTACATAATTCTATAATTATATTAATTGCTGATGTAAACTGTCATGGCTTATTCAGAGTTAAATAATTTCGCACCGCGCGAAGAAATGTACTCATGCCTACTTAAAAAAAATAAAATTTCTTGTCTTTTAAATTTTTTCTTAATGGAGTGCTTTATTTATTTACACCAGTGATTCCCAAGTGGGGTGATACCGCACTACTGACTGGGGCGTTGATGAGCTTCCCCTTGCAAATGTTATGTAACTATTACATTCAAAAAAATTTCGCCCTCGGCGCTTTTTCTATGCGTATTGTCATGCATTTCATAATGAAGGAGGGAGGGGCGTTTAAGAGAATACTATACTTGGATAGTGCGCAGTGAGCCAGATAAGGCTAGGAACCTCTGATATACATTGTACATTAGTATATAAACGTTTGAATAGATATGGATACAGCATGCATTTTATGTTTTGTAAACCCCCCCCCCCGAGTTTTTTTGCTGTATGCACCACTGAAGCTGCTAATATACATACATATATAATTTGAATGAAATATAGTAGGTACTCACCATACTCAATCTACACAAGTATTATATGAAATGACTGGAGGTAAAGTCAGTGCTGGGACTGCTGGGTTAATTTTGTTTTTTTTTTTTTTTTTAATTTTTCTTTATTTTTTTGCTTTGAATGGTTACATAATTTGTGGATTTTTAGTATAGTGAAATGTTTTCATAATCAAGACTTAAAATTTTGTTAACCTGTGATTTATTGTTTTCATTTGGCCCAAATCATAACTTAATTTCTGCATCTCCAGTACCATAGATGTATTGATTTATTACTAATTTTGTGCCCTTTGGATAAAGAATTCTTGCACAAGAAAGATAACGAAGGAAACGTAGGATTATCCGTATGTATGTATGTAGTTGGGACATTTCAAAGAGAATAGCATACAATATTCATTTAAAATTAATGAATAGCAATGCATTCAATGGTGTAACTTAATAGTAAATTTGGGATGGAGCATTATTAAATGAAACGCTGTAACTGTGAACATCTGTACTTGTGATGTACACTAAATTTAACTTTTGATTCATATCATTTTCATCACTAAAACTAAACTTTTAATTCATATTATTTTTAATTGGAAACTAATATCTGGACATTCCATTGAGTGCGGTTTAACTCTGTAGAACGTGTTTATTTAACCCATTGTCACACCTACTCTATGGCAACCACAACTCTATGGCAACATTCATATTGACTGCGGTTTGGTAAAACCCTTCAAGCTATAAAATGAAAATTTTATAGGAGACATTAAAAATGAATATTTACAAATTTATAAAACTAATTAAAAATCTTGAAGTTATATGAAAGTGGTTGTTTGTTTTTCAAAATTTTGATGTCTAATAATTCAATTCTATATAATAATGAAATATTTGAAGGTTTAGTAATTTCATATTTGGTGTTTTCGTGCAAAAAAATTTTCATACATAAATTTAACTAACCAACACGCCGTTTCCCGCAGGGGTAGGCGGAGAGGACGGACCGCCAAACATTCCGGTCTTGGCACACATTCCTTGCCTCGTTTACATTCATAAATTTAGTTTGTAGTTAATGCCTAAATCAGCAGAAACACTTCGAAGACTCTACATGAAATTACTGAAAATTCCCAAAAAATTTGGCTTGAAGGAGTTTGAGTGAAAACACAGTCGATATTGTATTGCACGCCACAAATATAATAAATTACAGGTTCGCCTCTTCAGTTTTTCGGCAGGAAAACTTCAAACGATTAGTATAAATATAATTAGTGATTCAGAAAACTCTTTTAAAAAAAGGTTGACTTGCCAATGGGTTAATTAACCCGACATTTGCCATTCGTGCACCGGTGTGTTTGAGATTTTACACGCGATTTTGACCCTTATGTATAAAGAAAGTGTATGAAGAACACGGTCAGAATCGCTTGCTCTATTATCGCCCTTTACCATAGAGAAAACCGCAATGCGCCTGGTCACTCCAAATAATTTATATTAATAATTTACCGGAGCGCAGGAATATGCGCAGTTCTTGCGCATGCGCGGGAAAAATTCCTTCATCTACGATTTTGACCCTTCTATGTACAAAATTTGTGAAGGACGGTGTCAAGAATCGCTGGACACGAAATGTCATTGGGTGTCATGGATGCCGCGTCATAATTGGTGGTGCTTTTTGCTGGCCTACCCTGGCAAACAACAGGTTAAGGAGCAGAAACATAAAAATTGTATAATTTAAAAAAAAAATCGTTTCAATTGACTTAAAAACATATTCACTCATACCATTCATACTATGTAGTAACCCAAAAATCATTTCTACACAAAATTATATATTTCTCACATTAATTACAAAATCATTCATTTAATAAAAAAGGGTTAAGATTCCATCTGTTACAACATGAAACAGTAGTTAAAGTTAAAAGGTTGAAGAACAAGGTCATAAAAAATCCATAGTATTTTCAGTGAAACTTTATTTTTTTCCTGACTTATAAGACAAAGTTAAAAGATTCAATTTGAAAAATATGTACAATTAAATGTATTAACTGCTTAAAAATGTATTTCAGTAGTGTTCATTTTGAATCCAGTATTGACTGCTCTCCAAAATATGATATTCCGATATGAGTAAATAGTGAAATCTTCGTAAAGCGCACCTCCAAATCAGCCTCCAATTTTCTTTTGTTGATTTTCAATTCCGTTTTGATCTTGATTTGCAATTGTTTAAAATAACATAAGAGTTTACTCCATTTTTTAAATTTTACTATCTTTAATAAATGTGTGTATAATATAAATTTTGTTAACATAGATAAATAATAATAATATGCATTATAGAACAGATTTTTGAAAAGTATTTTTACACGAAAAGGTCAACTAGATATTTGAAGTTATTAATATAATAATTAATTGTAAATTTTTTACAGCCTATAAAAATCGAAACAGCTGGATGACAGTTTTTTTTTTTTGTATTGTATAATATTTAATATTAAAAAACTCATCTTAATGTTTGGGCTGAAAAAGAATAGAACCTCTTGAATAAAAGTAAAAGACATTTTGCTATGGAAGCTGTCTAAAATATGGGGTTAATGAACATCAGTACTGGATTTATGCAAAGTAAAAATATTAAAATATAATGCACATTATTTGACATTTTTGGATAGTGTAAATTAGAGAACAATATATATTTTTAAATAACATTTTACAGTGAAGAAATTTAACATTTATATTATGGATTATGATCTGAATTACAGAATATTATCTAATATATTATACATTTTTAAATTAAATGTTTTCCATGTCTACTGGGATTTCCCCTGTGCTGAGGAATGCATTTCACAATACATAAAACTTTCACCTATTCAGAAAGATGTATAAAGTGAGTGAATATAAGAGTTAATAATAATAGGCACTATGGAGAGGTTTCGATAAGGACAAAATAATATAATATATATTTTTTAAAGTTAACATTTTAAGAAAATTCAAAATCAATTTTTTTTAATAAAATTTATATAAAAAAGGATTTTTAAAGTGATTAACTTTGTGATGAAAGGATTTATATTGAAAAACAATTCCTATCCGTATATCACTTTTAAGATTTTTATTAGAAAAACAAATAAATTATTCTTTACTAACGTCTGCTAGGAATTATGATAATAATACTGATTCCGACCCTACCCGTGTCATTGTTAGGGACACAGTATGAAAAAATAAAATATAATTGAGCCCTTACGCAGAAAAACAGCTTTATTAAAATAACGCAATAAGTGGCGCGCGCATTGCATTTTCAACCGGTGCAAAAAATATTTTAACTTTTGACTTTTGATTGACTGAAAAATGTATTGCAGTTTTGTCCAATCACCAATGATTATGATTTTGATAATCTCAGCAGTGAAACTTACACAAATAAACTGATTTAATGGAAACAACTACAAGAAACTGCAAATTAATGTTGATTTATAGAAAAAAAAAACATGTTATTTTTTTAAACTTTTATTGTACTCAAAACTTTTGGATAATTGATATATAAAACTTGTTGTCTATTAATTGAAATACCTTTTTACATTCAAATTTATTTGACTTTCAATGTGTATAAGCTCATCATTAGTCAAATTAAATGTTTACTAGTCAATATCTTAGAACACACTCCGTTTTTAACATAAGCGATCAATTCTAAATTGAAAACATGTTTTGTTAACAACAGCTTTATAAAAAAAATATTACATTGAATTGAATTTATTTTGTAACACAGTGAAACCCCAATCTAACGTTTTTGAAAGGACCTGTTGAAAAAAAATGAATGCAGAAAATGGAAAAAAAAGCCAAATACATGCTGTAATGTTTAAATTCTAAAAACAATATACTTATTTGACATATAACTGAATGTGTTTATTAAAAAAATATTTTATATTCAAAACATGTGAAGTGTAATTTTTAATTTTCGTAATCTGTTAAGTATAATTTGAAATTTTAAATATGTACGCCCTTGAGGTGATTTTTCACAAAAACGGCGCTTTATAAATTATCCAATTATTATTATTATTATTACTGTATTTAGTTTAACTTTATTGCTGTTTTTTGGCCGTTTAATTTCCGTAAGCAAAAAGTATATTTTTGGTGTTGCAAAGAACTTTTTTTCAGTTATTAAATGTGCAAAAAATAAATTTTCACTTTTTCGAAGGCCATGCATGCTGCTGAAAACGAAGGTACAGGTGGCGGATCCTACGAATTCTAAATCAATTTCAATATGGATACCGCAATGCTTAAATGCTTGGCTTCATCCAAAGAATTTTTCAATAGGCTCACCACTTCTTCGACAATTTTAATCGTTCTTGAAGAGTGTGCGTTTATTTCACTTCAAGGTTCATTTTGAAACGGTCGAAACCTAGATAAGGAAAAATATTGCACTCGCGCACTAGCGCTGTGTTTGAATGTTTGATAAGTAGACTAATGCCAGAAGCGGCCGACTTCTGCAGGAGTGACTAAATCATTATCTCTCTTTCGAATGTTCCGCTCATTATTTAAGGTACCGCTAACCGAAACCAAGCATTTAGCTACGAAATAATGCTTTTAAAATAAATGTATGTTCATATTTTAAAAACAATCATTAAAATTAAATATGTACAAAAAACTGTGTGATTTAAACGATGAAATGCATAGAGAAACGAATAGTACGGAAAAAGATCATTTTACTGTATTTTTTTCATAAAACTGTTGTTTGTAAATATATATTTTGATTCAGACTTAATGTGTGCCCTGATGACGCGGGTAGGGGGGTGTACATTAATTACGTGAGCAGTTATTCTTCCAATCTCTACCCCTCCCCCCCCCCTTTGGTGAGATAAATTTGGGCCATTTCGTATATTCTTTTCAAGTAACGTGAGATTTTGCTGGACACCCCCCCCCCCTCCCCCCTTTTATGCTCACGTAATTAATGTATGCCCCCTAGGTAAAGAATAACTTTCTCTTTATCAAATAAAAAATAACAAACGACATTAGTAGACATCGGATTTTATGGATTTGCATATTTCTATTTTTTTTTATCGAATACTAAGAGTTACATATTATTTATTTTTGTTATACAGACCTCACTAGGTATTATAACTGTTTGAGGTCTGCATTTTACAATATTATAGTTTTATATTATTCTTCTAACCGTTAAACATTTGCATATGCATAATGCATATGCATAATGCATATGTGAACATTTTTTTGATCATTAGTGTATAATTTAGCATTTTTCATCATTGATTTTATTCTTCAAAATATCAGCTGTTCAAATTAGAAACAGTCGATATTTTTGTTTTTTCTGAGGACACGGCCTATTTTTGGAACAGGTTCCTTATGAAAATTTTGAAAAATAGAAATTTTAAAATTTCCCAGTTCCAAAGGAGAAATTCATTTTTTTATTGTGTAAGTTACGCATACATTTCTGTATTGTGTTTATTTTGGCATTGATAGTACTAGTAATAATTCGATGTCTACTAAATGGGTTTCAAAAAAAAAATCATTACAATGTGACAAAATGAAAAGAGCTACAGTTTTACATAAACAACTACATTTTTAAGAAAATTTATTATGAGTGATACAATAATTGTAAAAATATATCTAAATAGTTTATAACTTTCAAAATAACATTATACTTTGTGGATTATTTACATAATGTATATATATATACAAAATAAATTAAAATAAGATTATGCAGGATACGTTTTAAGATTTTCTCGGCCAAAAGCATTTTCGTTATTTGTTTTGGGGGTGTTATGCCGTGTTGCGCTCCCTCCTTCTTTAGCCAACGTTTCGGACATTGTTGCAGTGTCCATCATCAGGGCAGAACCGGTTCATCCGGTAGACACATCTACCGGATCTGCCCTGATAATGGACACTGCAACGATGTCCGAAACGTTGGCTAAAGAAGGAGGTAGCGCAACACGGCATAACACTCCAAAAACAAATAACGAAAAAGATTATGTAGATATACAAAATAAATTAAAACAAGATGTCATTAACAAAAGTAAAATATCATGATGTAAGGTTTGATTTTTCACAAGAATTAAATTTTAAACATTGGAAACGCCCAGAGATACAATAGGCATATTAGTGTTTTATTATAGTGATGGGACAATAATTAACTTTATGAAAATGGTAGTGATTTTGTATATGCATTGCAAATAGCAACAGCATGATCATTCTGCTCGACAGCACTGAAATGAGCTAAGATTTAATCCTTAACAAATCATTTTAAAACTCAACAGATTTAGAGTCATTGAAGCAAAAATACAATATAATATTTAATATTTATTTTAGAAAGAAGTAAAAAGGAAAATTCATAAAATCTTTGAAACCACTTTGCTTAGAATTACTATATTCAGAGCAGCATATAAATTTATTGTAATTAATTTTAAAAAGGTGAGTATGATATATTATCTATAAACTTATAACATTGTTATGGGACGCGGAAATAATTATTTCCAGATACAATTTTAACAATAAACAAAAGGAATTATTATTTCTAATAAATGAAAGTAGAACAAAAGTAGAAATATACATTACTATAGCTGTATTGTTACTGTTAATAGCTGTAAAAAATTAAATTCATGAACTTTAAAAATAAAATAAAAGACGAGAGTTAATTTAAAATGTTTATTTAAACAAAAATATCACAATTTTTATCACAGGATTGATAGGTACAAATTTATTTATCAGATTAGTTATAAGAAAAAACATACAGTGGAAACCCAAAAACCCCATTATAAAATATTTTTTATAAAAATAATTGTGGTTGTGACCTCTTCCTGCATGACCTAACAAATCAAGAAAAAAAAATCACCATTGATTTTATTCTTGGTGTTAAAGAATACAAATCTTCATTTTTTGCTTATTTTTAGAGTTCAGGGACGTGGCATCTATGAGTATGTCATGCATTAATTAATGTAAAGTAATTTTTGAAATAACATCTAGAATAAAATACGAAAGATATCATTGATATTTGAAAAAATTATTACCTACGATAATAATGTTTTTCATCAAAAACTAAATTTTATTCATTTAGCAAAGTCGAAAATTTTTCGAAATCGGATGCAGGAACTGTGTTCATTTATGTTGAATTGTGAAAAAAAGGCAGTGTTTGACATTTAATGAAAAATTTATTAAGATTTGTGAACATTATGTAATTATGTAATTTACATGGTGTCCGAAAATAGTGGTACACTAATGATCTCTGTTGTCTGGCTTGACATTAATGATCTCTGTTCCACGAAAAATAAAGAGGGAGTTAAAAAAAAAATTATTTGCTGGCAACGGGCGTTATGCGGGATGAGGTTAAATAGAAATTGTTATTTTGAATAAAAGAAGAGATTACGGTAGCCCTAAATAAAATTAAGTAATTTACATGGCGTCCGAAAATAGTGGTACAGGCAGAAAACTGGTGGATCTACTTCACATTATTTGAAGTCCATTTTGTGGTAAAACTTTTTTGATTTGGGCTTTCGTTTTCCAATAAATTGTCTTTTTAAATCGTGGAAGCGTAGACTCGGCTACAATAGATTCTTAACCATAAAGTTTAAAAAAAAAAGTTTGTTATAAAAATAATTTATTTTCATTTTTTTTATTATGTTTTTGTGTTCTTTATATGTAAATGTGTAAATTCCCCAGTTTCCCACTTATAGCACTAATTTCTGAACACATAAAACATGTCTAAATACAATGAATAAGGTTTTATAATACGGATATATAGAATAAATATGTACATAATTTTTCAAATAAGTGGCCACAGCAAATATTCCTGCCCTCTGGTGAAAAAAATATAATAAATTACCGAAATAAAGGGAATATTTTAAAATTACGGAAAAATTTTTAAAATGACAAAATATAAAATGTATTGTAAATATCATAAAATAAAAATCTGCTGTTAAACTAAACATAAAAATCTTTGACATTACCCATAACCCTAGTCATTCACAGAGCAATTCTGATAAATTCAATTTTTTCTCAGTCTACGGCCACTATGCATTTCCATTTAAGAGTTATACTTTTTTTGGAAACGCATATTTCAACCCCGTTTAATATTTGACAAATTCCAAATAAAAAAGAATCAAACATTTTTTTCCACATAATTTCAATACAAGAAAGAAATTATTCTTGTTTAGTGTAAATGAATCGATTTATCCTAAAAATTAGAGAGAGGTTAGTTTTAGTACAGAAGTTTGTTTTGATTTGTTATAATCAGAGGAGTGATTCTGTACCTTTTGTGGATACGGAAAAGATTCCATACGGAATTGGCTGTTAAATTTTCTATGGCTGTCAATTGCATTTTCAATGTGATGTTGTCTGTCACCGATTTGAAACACGTAATACTGTAAGAATACACAATTATTTATTCATTTACAGCCTTACTAAAAAAAAACCTCAGTACGCCAGATAACCCGTGTTATTGCAGCAACATGAATAAAACAAAAATACACTAACACAAGATAACATTACTAATAAGATTTGGTCTTAAAACGTATTGTAAATCCGGCAACAATGCATATTTAAGTACTAAATTGTTTGTTTTCCTTCATAACCGCTAGGTGGCGCGGCGCCTGCGCATTCGTTGTTTGCGCTCGAAAAATACGCTGGAAGCGCGAAATGATTTCTGTGTGTGCGAAATGATTTTTGTGTGTGCAATATTACTTATGTGATGGTTAATTTCTATTAATATGAATAATTTACTCTTATATTTATATCATTGCTATATTTACCGTGTTTTTTGTGGTTTTTCATAAGTTTAAGTCAAGTTATAAAACAATAATCGTACTTTGAAAATTGAATTGTCAAAAACTATTTTATATGATACATGAGAATTCTAATTTACATTTAAAGGTTTTATTTTACGATAATTTTATGAAAGTGGTGTTTTTTTTAAATAATAATATCTAATACATGTGTGCCTAAATGCATCAAAGAAATTAACGTCTTTAGAGAAGCAAGAAATCTGATATAAAAGACGGTATAATTTTTAGGTTAGTTTTTTAGCAATAAAAAAAACTTTGAAATTTTTTATTATTTTTTTATTGTATGCACGAGGAAAAAGTGAGGTGATAGTTTCCTTCCAAATTTATTACATAAAAGGACTGTGTTTTTGAAATTTTGTTTTTTTTTTAATTTCTCTACATTTTAGTCAAAAAAATTTTGGTAAATTTTTTTTTTCCATTTATTTCTGAGTTTGAATCTTAAAATATGTCAGTTTTTGAAAACTAAACTGTTTTTCAAATATACAAATTTAAAAGGTAATTTTATCTAGTTTTCATAAATGGTATTTGTTTTTACGACACCTTCAAAAATAAGAAATATATAGAACATTCAAAATACTATAGAAAAATTACAAATATCGTTCGGACATCAATGGTTAAAACAGAGTTAAACTACCCTCTCAGGCCGTGGAAACCATGTGTATTTCTTTCAATGAACCAATTTTTAATTAGTAATGTTTTCACATCCGCGGCCGTTTGTCAATTGAATAAAATTTTCACTGGGTTTTTTAGTAAGGCTGGTAATGTTTATTTAAAGTTGTATTTCATGGATTTGACTTTTCCACAAAATAGGTTCTTCATTTGGACAAAGTAATTCATGTGTATATAGATTGAAACGAAACTTTGCAATGCCAAATCCATGGTGAACAACTTAAAACGTACATTAAATGATAAATAATCATGTAATGTAATAATCAATACTTACAGTAATTCGTGTTTTAAATGCTCTAAACTAAAATATGCAACAGCTGATATCTGATATTGGCTCGCGTCACCACCCATAGAAAAAGCTATTGAAAGTCATAGAAAATCGCACAAATTTGACAGCCGATTCTGTTTGGAATCTTTTCCGTATCCACAAAAAATACAAAATCGCTCCTCAGATCAATTTACAGTGCATGTTTATAAAAAAAACAAATTTGAAAACAAAATGGTTTAGAATGAATATGGGAAGGAATAAAATACAGACTAAGTACAAATACATACAAATATGTGTGGCCTAAATAACTTCAAAGAAATATAACCATTTTCCGATTCATAATATGAGTCCTATAATTTCAATACCCGCAATATCCAATTTTTTCACAAAATGATCTGAGTATGACATCGTGTTCACATTTTTGCGAGGGACAAGAGGAACCAAAAAAATTGAGTTTTAAAACCTCCCTTATCACGACTAAAAATCGTGTTTAAACTGTGAGTGAGAAACAAAAAAAGCTATATCATTCAAGTAATTACTGTCAAAACCTGCTATATCGGAATTCAACCAATCACAAGCAGTTATTTTGCCAAGATGGCAGGTTTAGAAACTCGCGCGTCAGATCAATTGAGTTTCAAAAGCCTCTATATCATGAGTATTTAAATCCGCAATAGCTATTTTATTTATCGAAATTACATACTTAAATACGCTAGGCATACATAAAAAAATGAACACTTTTTGAAATTATATTCCTCCATTTCATTGTTCAAAAAATTGAAAAGCAATTATATATTTACGCTAGAGATGTGACAGTTTTTTGCGCCTTTCTTCAAATCAACGAAGGTTGATAAAGAAGATATAGAAATTAAACAACTCATATATAGTCTGTCAAATAAGAGTAGAAAATATAAAAACTTGAACTTCTAAATTTGTAGACTGGCAACACCAATTTAACTGTCAAATATTTTTTTGAAGTGCAATGACACTGAATGTATAGAACACAGTAAACCACATTTAAAACAAAAAATCTTCATGACGTAAATTTGATTAAAAGGTGATTTATAAAGCGATTTGCTTTAATTTAATTTAACATAAATTTGAATTTAACAATAATTAGAAAGGAAGAATCACTAATGGTGAGTTTAGTTACACTACTTTTAGATCTGAATGAGTTTAATATATTCAGATCTAAAATTAGAGACATGATCTAAAGCCCAGGCAACGCTAGGTACTTTATCTAGTATTAAATAAATGTCAGCAATTTCTAAACTGTGCTTTATATTTTATTACATTATAGTTATTCTTCATTATGTTAACACAAAATTGCAAAGGTATAATAATATACCTATACGCAATTCTAATTTTGAGATCGGCGGGTATCTATACTGCAATGAAAAAATATTTTTCCACTATTATGCCTTTTTAATTTTTTATAAAAATGTAGGTTACACAGCTTTACTTTAACACCATGAGTTATGTGTTTAGTATTGTCATTTGATCAACAGTGGCGCCCTCATATATTTTCTACTCTTATTTGACAAACTGTAATATACAATAACGGCATTCAAGCTTCTGATACCTAAAAAAGGTGTATTTGAATGATTTGTAGATATTTATACAATTCAAATTTATTTATGGCAACTAAGCGAAATGTCCATGAACACACTGTTACAAAATAATTGTGTATGTATTAAATACTTATGTATATAATACAAAACAATACATTTTTAAGAACTAATAAATTTTACAGCCTTTACCTTCAATAACTGCCATTAAACCTTTGCGACTGGCTTCGTATGTGAAATCTTAACAGAAAATAAATCTGTTTTTGGGAACAAAACCGGTGTCGATGGAACGTGCGGGAGCTGCTTGTGTAGGGTACCTTCACGCTCACGTGTTTCAACCAGTAGGTCGCCCAACACCACGGGATCATAATTAGGAGCTCTACTGGTGAGGCCCATCAAAATTTGGAAATTTTTTGCCGGTCGCAAAGGCTTAATCAAGTTTCATGTTTGATCGTGGTAGATTTATAAAAAATATTTAGATTGAATTTTGACACAACTGCTTTTTCTGCTCGAAGCCCGACGATTAAATCTTGTGTAAACTCAAATGTCAAACAAAAATCGCGTAGACATAAACCACCAGAAGTGTGTACGTGGGCATGTCCGAAATAAGCAAAAAAAATCTTACTTTTGGTTAAATTAATCAAAAATTGTCAAATATAGAATTTTTTTTCTTGAAAAGACTAGGAGTGGAAAGGTACTACTGTAAATTGGCAACATGGATTTTCTTTAAAAATCGACATAGATCACGTTTTTTGAGATTCTCCGTTCAAAACAAATAAGGCACAATACTCGGTATAAATGATTTAAGCCCCAAGTTTCAAGAGTGAAAATTTTTGCACTAAATACTTTTGGAATGGAGAAAAATGGTAAGATTAATGCACCCTTTTGTATGATCTTTATAACCTAAAAATATTTTGAATGTCGGTAATTATTAATAATTTTATAACCAAAGAGGAATGGAGTTCCCATTAAAATAAAACAAAAATTTTAAATACTAATCATCACAATTTTTTTTACAATAACAAACTCAGTCTTTCATTATTTTATCATATAATTATTGTAAAAATAATAAATGGCAGGATAGGGATCAGGGAGGTCTTAAAGTATTACAAGAATTTTAACAAAACATAAAAGAATTACATACGAAATAAAGACTTTTATAAAATCACATGTCATTTGTATATTTTATAAAAAACGTAAGATATACAAAGGACTCAAAAACACCTTTAAAAATATATTTGGAAAATAAAGATTTATTACATGAAACATGACATTACACGATTCAATCAATAAATATAAATTATAAAAACATAACCGTGTCGCCAAAACTCCTAATAATATCACAGCCATTTTGTATTTGGGGATACATAATAAATTTAATAATATAGACGGTGGAAAGGCGAAATGACTAATAATATGCATTATTTATTTTTAAATCAGATAAAACATTATATTATTACAAAAGCATAATTTTAACATTTCATAATAAATAACATAATAATTATTTTTTTCAAATCTACTTTTAAATTGTAAATAAAACCATGATCATTGTTTTTTTTTTTATGAATCGTAAGCACAGAGCAAAAAACTTCTGTGTTTTAATTAATTGTTATCCAGTCATCATACAAATCAGAATCCTGTATTAATAATTCCAAAATTAGAAATTATCTACCAAAGGTGCAGATGAAATGTATTACCGGGAGTAAATTGTAAATGGAGCTAGAAAATGCTACTTTTTTCCATCACAAAAATCTTTATTCCCCTGATCGTTATTGTCATTTACCATTGCAAATTTCAGACTTTCGATAAATTAATCTAATTTATCTATGCGTAAATGAAAAAGATACCACATGAAGGTGCTTATTGGTAGGAACCAGAAAATTAGGCATAATTTTTCAGCAAAATTCGCATTATTTTGTTAAGGAATTTTTGGGAAAAGTGGTGTTATTTTTTCAGAAAGAATGGTGGCATTTTGCAACAAAAGTGATGTTATATTAATTTGTAGGTATTTTGCAACAAAAAATCTAATGGAGCGCTTTTCTTTGTACAAAATATGTGGACAGTATGTGGCGTTTTCGAAGTTGAGTTAGCTGCTTCCCATTTTATGAGTATTCTAACTTGTCAAAACCATAAACCAACAAAAATTAAAATGTACAATACTTAATTTTTATTTTAAATTATCAGTAAATTAGCCTTATTTGCCCAAAAATTGCAAATTTCGGATTATTCCCATCAAGTTAAACCAATGTGGCTTAAAAATTCTTATACAGCAAATGCGTAATTTTCAAGTTTCTACTTACTGGATATGCAAGATTTGTACACATAATGTGCCAGAGTTGCCATAATACGGCAACAGCATCGACCCATTAACTTTTCTTAGATTTTTATACTCTAAAACCCGTTGGTAGCATATTTAAATGCACCATTTTGCATTGCTTTAAGTTCGGCACAAGTCAGGTAATAATATTTAGAATTGGTGCTGACCAAATAAACCGACCCGACGTGAAACTCTTCACATATTGCAAAATTATGTGTGATGGAAAGAGTGGGAGAAGGAAGGATAACCAGTAGGAACTGACAAGAAACCATAATCCATAAATCCATAATCGATAAAGTGAAATTTTTATTTTTGTCTTTAACTAACCCAGTACAGGAAAGGTCGACACTGTAATCGCAGTGCTTCGTACCGTGCGTTGATACTATTGTTTAACACTACAAGGGGATAAAGGATAGAAAAGGGTAGGAAAAACCTAGCTACAGCACTTGAATTTAATAAACCAATTTAATTTGACCGTAAGAGATACTGATCATGGTTTAATTTACTCTCTCAACCAGCGGGGGCGACACGGTTTGCTATGGCATACCTGGACGGATATCCGGGGGGCTCGGAGGGGAAAGGCCTTCCAGGGTGGAGCGGGGGCCCTGACGGTGGGGGCGAGCGCAGCGGACGGGGCTCTCTGCTGGGACCGCGGAATGGGGGACCTCCTGCGTTGGTGAATCTAGAACAAAATTATCATGTTAGTAATGAATTCTTACAAGATTTATACACTAAGGAAGAGATAAGAGACAGGTGATGTGCTTTTTCACAAAAAGGTGCTAAACAAATCATCCAAATATTATAAGATTAATTTGGTTCCATAACAAAACAAAAAATTGAATAAACGTAAACATAATGATCAAACAAAGAAACCTAACTATTATTTTATTATGTTTTATTTTATCCGGTTTTAAGAACGTTTCCAGGGGAGTAAATGAGTGTAAATTAGGGTAAGAGGAGTGGGACAATGTGAGAACTATGAGATAGAAGTAAAACCAATAAAGAATTGCAGCATAATTTAACCGGTGACAGGCCGGAGACGCGCCGGCGCGCGCGTCATCTGCGCATGCGCGAGAAAATAATTCAAATATTTGAATAATATTTCCCACAAAAAACTTTTGGTCTGCGATTTTGGCCCTTCTATGTACACAATTTGTATGAAGAACAGTGTCAGAATCGCTTGCGCCATCATTACTCTCGGAGACGCTACAAGTTTCATTCACCTTGCAACCCTGGAATATTTTTAAAACAATTTTATCCATGACAATCCGCTGTCAGAATTTGCCGCGAATTTAACCGTCACAATTAATATGCGTATCGCGAAATCGTAAAACCGCGACATCGTAAAACCTATTAATTTACGTAATAAATGCAAGTAATGTGGTTTTGGTAGATAGTTTATTGTGTTGTGAACGTGTTTCAGTCAATAAAATATACAATAGCTCAAAATTTATCAACAAAACATTCAATTCAAAATTCAAAGTGGTGGTTTTTTAGTGTTTTTTTGCGAAGTTCCGCGAATTTCCGCGAAATGGCCTGGCCTTGTGGGCCATGTTACACAGCTTAACCGGTGTTAAGCTGTGTAACATGGCCCACGCCCACTCAATGTTTTCACTTTAGTTTTGTTTTTCTTGGTAGATATTTAAAACAGGCCTTTAAGGGTAACAGCTGCATGGCCCGTTTCATACCAATCTTAATTTTGGATTTGAGGTCAAAATACCGAATCAACCTTGAAAAAAGGATATATTAAATATCTAGTATGGATATGTACCACTTTATTTATTTGTGTTTTAAATTATAAAATATAGGCCATTAAATTTTTCGATATTTCATGATTTTAAGGCCACTTGGGCAGTTATTTAGTGAGAAAATAAAATAATTTTACCTACCAACAAAATTTATATTTTGTGTTCCGCATCGATGCCTAGAATCCATTATGAGAAAGAGCTAGCTCTTTCGCCTCTTTTATTACCGTTTCGGGCATGTTTATGCCCTATATTTGCCTTTTTATTTGACTTGCCACCCTTTCTTTCTCCAGTGGCAAAACTGCAATGACGCGGGTCTCAGATCTGTTTTGATCTGTACGACGCCATCTTTTTCGTCCGAAAGCTGCCTTTTGTGTTTTTGTGCTTTGAAAATTAACTTTAAGTCAAAAATCAACGTTTATTCCCTGACCTTTTCATTTTAAACATAAAAATAAACTGTGATGAACTTTTTGATAAATATTTAAAAAAATAATTTTCCTCTATTATAAACATAGAAATGTTAAATAAAAAATAAAAATGATTAAAAAAAATGATGATGGGTGTAAATTTACATTATAAAAGACCTATTTATGTCAGAATACAAATAAAAATTATTACAAAAAAAAATCTATTTTTAACCGCTCAGGTGCCGCTCGTGCACCGGCGTGTCGTGATTTTGACACGCGATTTTGACCCTTATGTATAAAGAAAGTGTATGAAGAACACGGTCAGAATCGCTTGCTCTATTATCGCTCTTTACCATAGAGAAAACCGCAATTCGCTTGGTCACTCCATATAATTTATATTAATGATTTACCGGAGCGCGGGAACGTGCGCAGTTCTTGCGCATGCGCGGGAAAAATTCTTTGGTCTTCAACTTTGACCTTTCTATGTACGAAATTTCTCAAGGACGCTGTCAGAATCGCCGGACATTGGGTGTCATGGCTGCCGCTTTTTGCGAACGCTAATTGGTTACAACCAACCCCATTTACTCCCGGCATTCAACGAGTTAAGAAATGTTTTATTTTTTATTATGTAAACCCAGTAGGTAAGGCAATTTTTTTTTTTCAATAATTAAAATTAACTCACAAAAATATTCCAAAGTTAACTCCAAAATAAAGCAAAATTTAATTCATTAATTACCTATACAGGGTGTAACAGGACGTACCCGAGGGATTTTAACCATCGATTCCTGAGCATATTTGGAGAAAAAAATGTAAAAGAAATTTTGGTCTCCGGTGATATTTTTGATGTTTTTTTAATTTATTTTTTCTACAAAAGCATTAAAAAATGGTAGGTGTTGGACAGTTGGAGGCGGGGTGAGGGGTTGGTCGGTTACTCGGCGGAGTGACCAATGACAACAAGCAGAATAATTTATTTTTTGTTTGAATTTGAAGAAAAAAAAATTTAAAAAATAAATAAATGTCACAAAAAAATTCACCGGAGACAAAAATTTCGTTAACATTTTTTACTCCAAATATGCTCAGGAATCGCTGGTTAAAATCCCTCAGGTACGTCCTGTTACACCCTGTATACAGTAGAACCCCGTTAATTCAAACCCTGATAATCAAAATTTATTTTTGCCCACATACGAAAATACGTTCACGTAATTCGAAAAACGATTTGATTTTTGCAAAAAAATTATTCAATTTCGTAAATCTGAATCTAACAGACAGCCGTGGTGGTAGAATGCCGTAAAATGTCGATTTATGCAGTTAACATCGTCCTAATTCGTATTATTTTATAAATATGAATCGATTTACACTGAAATGTCGTATTTTTACGAATTTACTTAGAATATATGAATTTAAAGGGCCGGCTGCGGCGGAAATCGGCCACAAAATTTCGATTTATGAGGAAATTTTTCATATTTTATAAATTAACTTTGAATATCCGAATTTGAAGGACTGGCCGCGGCGGTAAACATCAGCGAAAATATGATTTAACCTGTTGAATGTGCTAAGATCACAGCTGCCCCGTGAAGTGTACGGGCAGCAGTGGCGTCACTTAACTGGCTGGATAATTTTAGACTGGATGACTCAAGAGAATTGGAAGAGTCGAGACACCTTTCTGCAACTGCCTTCTTACGGACTTCCCGCATCCCTGTGTATGTGGATTGCCGACTTTTTGAGGGAGAGGTCGATTCAGACGGTAGCCGATGGTTTCACCTCTTCCTCACACTCGATAAATGCTGGCGTCCCACAGGGATCGATTCTGTCTCCGACTTTGTTTCTGTTGCACATCAACGACCTTTTGTCATGTGCACCAATTCATTGTTACGCCGACGACAGTACAGTCCATGATAGCTTTTTGTTTGACAAGCCCCAAAGCTCACAAACTCCAACGGCTCGGAGGGCTTTGAAGCAAAGAATGGACGGTTACCTTGGGAGTGTTTTCTCTCGGGGTAAAAATAATCTCATTGAATTCAACGTTTTAAAGACCCAATCATGTCTGATTACATCTAAAACGGATCGAAATGAAAACCTAGTCTCCTTCAACGGAAGCAATCTTCCGAACAGGCCCTCTTGGTGTAACTCTAAGTGACCAGCTCAGATATGGGGGCTCCATCGAAGCCACAGTAAAGTTAGCCTCCCAAAAACTGGGCGTACTGTACAGGGCCTGCAGATACTTTAATAGTACACAACTGCTAACCCTGTACAAATCACAAGTGCACCCCACGGTTTAATTTGGCAGCCACCTCTGGTCTGGAGCTCCTAAATACCTGAAAAATACCCTTGACTCTGTGCAAAAATGGGCGGTCCGTTTGATAGATTCTCCCATCTTAACAGACGGATTGCAATCTTTAGAGCACAGGCGTCGGGTGGGAATGCTATCCTTGTTCTACCGGTATTACAATGGAAGATGCTCCGAGGAACTAGCGTCATTGATCCCCTCGGCACCGGTGCATAGTCGGGAAATGCGCCAAACGCATGCCCAACATACGAACACAGTTGACATTTGCCACACGAGAACGGGTTGCTTCTTCGATTCGTTCTTGTGTTCAACAGCTCGGCTGTGGAACGATTTGCCGGCCTCTGTGTTTCCTCCTTCCAACATAGTGGAAGGAATGAACATTGGTCTTGAAGAGACCCATGTTCTCCTCAAAAAGACCCTCCACACAGCATCTCAGAATAGGCTCTGAGGGAAATTATTTTCCTCAGGGCCTCCTGTGTGGAGTTAATGTAAAAAAAAAAACCTTTGCCAAATTCTACAGAAGGGAAGTTAACACTCCTCTAGAGATAAAAAGGGCATTCTGTGACTTCCCTATTCCACCCACTGTAACACGTGAGTAGGTATTCCAGTGTTTAACATATTTTAATATTATCACATTAGCGTTAGTGGTCACCAGTCGATAACAAACAGATCTCAATAAAGGTTTTAAATGACGGTTAAGGATACATACATAATAAAATAGTTTTCCCTATCAATCTTATATTATGTACCTAACCTCATTTAAAACCTAGGCAATCACTGCCTGGTGAGAACTAATGAGAAATGCCATAAACAAAGTCATGTGACATACTTTTGTAAAGCATCTGGTACCCATTTGACGGCCACCCAAAAGGGAATTTGAGAATGCTTCTCTCGTAAAACGATTTTATTATTCATATACATATATTACATGATAATATCGATATAAGTTTTCCCAGAACAGCTAACTTTAACTAAAGAAAAAAATATCTCCCATTCAGCAAAATATTAAAAAAATATATTAATATAAATATAAACTGATTTTATTATTTCTACACAAACCTGAATACACACTCTACATGAAAAAAGGGACGACCGAGACGGCAATCGGCTGTGAAAATTTAATTTACGCGGAAAATATCGTATTTTTATAATTTACTTTAAATAGGAGGCGTCTACTAATATCTACAGGAATTCCAAAAACTGAAAAAATCGAATTAATATCTATGAGAAGGAAAGTGTTGACGAATATCTACAGCTCAAACTGTTGACGAATATCTATGAAAACCAAAGTGTTGACGAATATCTACAGCACTGGCAAAGGTTGGATTTGCAATTATGCATAGCATATTGGAATAACGTAATATTGCGTATGCAGTTTAAAAAACTTAATTTATGTAAGTATGTGTGTAAAAATCCCTAATATCGGACTATTGGACACATTTAGCTGATTAATCCAACCTACGCTCTGTAGATATTAGTCAACACTCTGAAGTTCGTAGATATTAGTTCAACATATGAGCTGTAGATATTCGTCCGACATACAGGCTGTAGATATTAGTATCTGGAGTCCTTTAAATATAGGGCCGAGCGTGGCAGGTGGTTGCTAAAATTCCATTTACACGTGAATAAGTCATATTATTTACTCTGCAGAACAAAAATATAAACCTCGAAAATTTGATTCACGTGGAAATTATGCATTTTTTTATGAATTTATTTCGAATAGGTATCTGAATTTAGAGGGCTGGCCGCGACGGGATTCTGTCGCGAAATTTCAATTTACGCGAAATATATCGTTTTTTCACGAATTTACTTAAGTATCTGAATTCAAATGGCCGGCTGTGTCGGAATAGGCTGCGAAAATTTGTTTATCGCGGCAATATATCACATTTTTATAAGTTTAAAGGGACGGCCGCGACAGTTTTCGGTTGCGTAAATTTGATTTACTCGGAAATATCGAAATTTTTATAAATTTACTTCGAATGTAGGACCGGCCGCGGTGGTAAACGGCTTTAAAATTTGATTTACCCAGAAATAAGTCTTATTATTAGGAAATTATTCCGAAGAACCTACCCGAATTTGAATTTGGGACAGAGAAACTCAATTTTTGGCAATTTTTTACAAAACTTTTTTCATAAAATTTCGAATTACGTGGAAATTCGTTAATTCGAAATTTTATTTTTGATATCCTGTGGATTTTGAATTAACGGGGTTCTACTGTAATATGTTACATTTTTTCACAAATTGAATTTTTTCAAATTGCACAGACAAACTTGTATGTGCAATTTGAAAATTTTCATTCCAGAGACATTCATGCGCGGACCAAAATAACTGACTAATTATGAATTTTTTCAAATTGAATAAATTTAAAAAATCTGTTAAAATGATTGTATGAACAACACCAACCTTGGTCTATTAGGGCTGCCCTGCATGGGCCCTCTGAGGGGGGATCTGAATCTGGGTGGAGTCCTGCGCCTGATAGGGAGACGTACGTCACGGTTGGACAGTGAACGACTTCTTGTACGTGATCTGAAAAAAGGACATTATTATTAGTTGGCCATTTTTTGAATTTTTTAAAAACTCTCACTCAGTCAATCAAGAAAGTGGAGAAAAAAATCAAGATCGCTGTAATCGTTCAATCAACAGGATAAATCAAAGGAAAAAGTTAGTAACTAAATTTTCACACCAACATCAAACAGCGTTCAGAAATAAGTGCTACTTCCTAAAAGGAGATGATTTTACGTCATATTCTAGGGAAATATTCTAACTTGAAATTTTTTTACACTTTTTTTGTTTTCTGAAATGTACGCAATCCTCAATAAAGCCATTTATTAGATGTTCAATCATAATTAAAAAAACTGTGTAGAAGAAATGCACACTTTAGCAAATTGAAAAAAAATGTTGAGTTTTTACATTTTTCCTATCCATACTGCAAAATTCACAACATCAACATCACAACCTTGCATTTGAATCTACAAACATTTTTCTGTAATCGGAGTTACCTGGTGTACCATTTTATTAAATTTGTGCACTTTCTTACCTGCTCAGAGAGAAAGACTTGGATCTGCGTTCCCTCGAGCGGCGCCGGGCGGGGGCTGAAGGGAGGGGCCCCCTGCGCGGCGGAGGACTACGGGAGAAGGAGCGGACGTACTTCTCCGGGACCCTGCGAAGCCCCGAGCGCACTGACACGGGACGGGAGCGGGATCTGAAACAAATTCAATTTTACTCTTTTTGAAAGGCTAATCAACACCAAGACCAAAAATGTTACAGCCCCCATATTGGTAGGCCATGAATATACTATTAAAATGTAAGTAGGTTTAAAAAAAATTATCTGAAGCAATTACATTACAATACATCAACCTTTTGGAATAACAAGGTTCCATAACGGTAACTAACTGTTGCGGTAACGTCACGCGTAAGTAAGTTCCGTTCTATAGTAAGCTACTATAGAGTTCATTATCACATGACGTTACCACAACAGATGGAACCTTGTTATTCCAAAGGGTCGACATCTAGACTTGCTATTGTCTCCCCAACTCAAAATTAAATGTGGCAAGTAAGGAATACTCTTATATTTCCAGTAAATTTTTAATTGAAATGTTGTTCATGTTTGACAAAGATGGACATTGAAAGAATATGTATAATATACACGGTGTCCGGAAACTCATAGTACAAGCGGGAAACCGGTAAATCTACATCACATTCGGAGTCGATTTGTTATATAACTTTTTTGATTTGAGCTTTCGTTTTCGAGTAAATCGGGTCCGAAGTTGGAATTTTTTTGGTTAAATTTGATTTAGGCTGTATGATGTCTTATAAAATGCATCGAAGGGTAAACCGTTTAACCCTTTAGTTGCCGAAAAAATGGAAAAATAGAAAAAAAAATATTAAAATCGAAATACTCAGATGAAAAAAATAAGTTTTTTGGGTTCTCTACGTGATGTAGATTCACCAGTACTACTATTAGATTTCCCGCTTGTACTACGAGTTTCGGACACGTTGCATATGGACGAAATAAACGATAGGACGCAGGTGGCGTTTTCAAATTAAAAAGTTCCGTTGAATACCGCCTCAAGACCGAGTAAAGTAGGAGGCTTGGCTACCAAACGGATTTTAAGGTGTCAAGTGATATATGCTATAGTAACTAAATTTCTACCAAGCGTCTATATATATTGTAAAGTTAACTTGTTATGGGCCAGGTTTTTTCGGGAACAACACGGAAATTTCACGACCTTCAATTTGAATCGAATGTTTTGTGGATTAATTTTTACCTATCGTATATTTTATTGACCGAAACACATTCCTAGAACAATAAACTATTTACCAAAATAACATTACTTGCGTTAATTACGTAAATTGATAGGTTTTACGATGTTTTATTCGAGGTACACGCATAACGGCATAAATGTGACGCGGCCAAAATGACAGTTCGAGACACTTCGAGATGCCCACAGATAAAAATTATTTTAAAATATTCTGTGGCTACAAAGTGAATGAAATCTTTACCCATACCATAGGGAATGTTGGCGCCAGCGATTCTGACACTTCCTTTACAAATTTTGTACATAGAAGGGTCAAAATAGTAGAAAAAAATTTTTTTTTTCGCACATGCGCAGAATCTTTTTACATCCCGCACTATGGAAAATTTAATATAAATTATTCGAAGTGACTTGACGCATTGCGGGTTTCTCTATGGTAAAGTACGATAAAAGAGCAAGCGTTTCTGACATTGTTCTTCATACACTTTCTTTATACATAAGGGTCAAAATTGCATTTCACCTCGCGGCCAACAGGTGACGAACGGCCCACAACGAGTTAATCTGAAGACAGAAATCAAACCGTTTTAGAATGCCTTAGATTTCATGGCATTTGGCAGAATTATGGTATTTGATCCTCACCTTGAGTACGGAGTCCTCGACCTGACTCTGCTACGACTGCGGGTCCTCGACCTGGTGAACCTTGACCTGGACCGTGACCTGGAGACGGACAGCGGAGACCTGGTGCGAGACCTCTTCTCTCTCATGCGGGCGCGCTCTTCCTTCTCGCGGATCATGCGTTCAAACGCTTCCAGAGGGTCTTCTGTAACTCTGGATAACAAAAACCAATAATTGAATTAGCAACTTGTGTTCCAATGAACAGCTTCTCAACAGATATTTTGCAGAAGAATTAGGCCCTTCACTCGTGGAGAAACCGAAACCAAACTAAAACTGGTTGGCAACTCAATTCACGGAGTAACTCAACTTTACGATTTCAGTAATTATATTTGCTTGTTTAACAAAAATATAATTTGGTAACAATTTATAAATTATCAACCTCCTGAACAAAGTTGATATTTTCCTGCTGTGACTGTCTACTATAATTACAGTGAAACCCTCTAACAGAGTTCCCACAAAAGAAGTTTTCATGTTTAAAAAATAAAGTTTTTCGGTCCCTTCGAGGAGTTAATTTAAAAAAATGGCCTAATTTATTATCTGTGTTTGCAATATATTAGTTTATTAGTTTATTTACGTGGCAGTATATTAGCCTGGTTTGAAAGCTATCTTACTGGAAGACAACAAATTGTTAGAATAAAATCCTCATTGTCGGAAAAAATTTATGCAACAAGTGGAGTTCCACAGGGTTCACACCTTGGCCCAATATTATTTATCTTTTTTTTGTTTTTTTTTTTTTTTTTATTCTTCATTTTAAGTACCCGCTAAACTGCCAAAGCAGTTTGTCAGCAGGTCAATTTAACAATATTAATATAACATTAAATCACAAATATAACAAGAAACCACAATATACAAAATAGATACAGAAGAATAACTTTTAAATAGCTACAATATAAAGGCATAAAATATATAGATAGACAGATATAACACAGGCAAATTACTCTAAGTCATATTTTTACATAAGATTACAAACAATATCAGTATAAAAAGTTTTGATCCATTAGCCATTTTTTTATTTTTTTTTTGAAATCGGTGGTGCAATTTGATTCGATTTTTATGTTCACTGGCATCTTATTAAATATGGTAGGGACAAGATAAGTGAATGTCCGTTGTCCGTATTTATTTATAATTTTCGGAACGGATAAACCCTCATTTTTACTAAATCTAGTGCCATGTGCATGGTCAACTTTTTCTTTATATATTGAATCCGACAAAAGGTTTTGGCATACAATTTTATACCATAATATCCCTCGAACAGGTAATATATTAACTGACTCATATAATAATTTTATGTCTCTTCTTTGTGCATAAATACTTTTGCTTACCAAGAGCTTAGTCAAAGAATTTTGAATTGTTTGAATGTAACCTATATTTGTCTTGCACGAGTTTTCCCAAGACGTTATTCCATATCTGATAGTAGATTCCGCTAATGACAAATAAATTATTTTTAATGTACTTATGGGCATGAAATATTTAATTTTGTAAATTCGCCCAGCAATAGCTCGTAGGCGTTAGCAGATGTTGCTTATGTGAGTATCCCATTTCATATGCGTATCTACAGTTATCCCCAAATATATATACGTTTGTACAATTTCAATGGTTCCGCATTTGCAGGATTGTGACGAATTGTGTATACACTCAAATGTATGCGATTTTATTACAGGCGTGATGGTATATTTGGCATGTGGAGATCGTATGTGCATTAATTTAGTTTTTTTGGAATTTATTATAAGACCCGCATCATGTGACCATTTCTGTAAGGAAAGGAAATCGTGCTGCATGAGTTTTATTGCAATCCATAATTCTTCATGCGAAATGACTAGTGCCGTATCATCTGCATAAACGTAATGTTTGACAAATGTGAAAATTTTATTCATGAGTGAAACGAATATTATGTATAATGTTGGGCCGAGAATCGAGCCCTGCGGGACGCCTGTTGACATATATTTAGCTTTGCTGTAAGTTTGAAAGAGTTTCACTTTAATTTGTCGATTGTTTAAATAGTTTTTGAGTAGTTCTAGTAATTTTCCCCTTATTCCTATCGCCTCCAATATCTGTAATAGTTTTGTCGGATCAATGGTATCAAACGCTTTAGAGTTGTCTATGAATAAAACCAGAATATGTTTTTTATTATTGAGTTCTTGATTTACGTAATTCGAAAAATCTTGTAGTAACATTTCCGTGCTTTTATTTTTTTGAAATCCGTATTGGTTAGGATCAATAATAGAGAAGCTTTCTAGGTATTTTATTAAATTTACGGATATGTATTTTTCTAGAATTTTTTCAATAGCTGGCAGTATACTGATTGGTCTGTAATTTTCTATCTCAGTATGTTTTCCCCCTTTGTATATTGGCCTAATAATACTACATTTAAGCTCATCAGGTATAACTGCTTGAGACAAGATTTTATTAATTAAATGGGTAATTACCGGACATAGAATAGTTATATGTTTTTTAATGTCGAACATTCGAATATTGTCAATCCCCGGCGATTTGGAATTATTCAGTTGACTGATAATCCTGCGTATATCTTCACAGGTAGCTCTGGGCAGGTACATGCTATGCGGCAAATCAACGGGAGAAATGTTAGACGCTTTGTAGTCGCATTTATGTAACATCGAGCTGATGCTGTTTGAGAAGTACTCGGCGAATCTATTTACAACGATGTCCTCTGTTTGCCCATTTTTATTTAGCATATACTTTGAAATAATTTCATTGCAGTTTGTTTTTGTTTTACGTCCTAATAATTTGTTTATTTGATCCCACGTTTTTTTGGAATTGCTGAAATAGTTTTTAAATGTTTCATTGAAATGTGTAGTTTTACTTTTTATGATTATTTTGGAAACAGTATTTCGGAATGATTTGTAATTTTTTTCATAGTTTTTATTGGTAGGGGAATTTTTCCACCTTTTGAACAGGGAATCTCGGATTTTAATTTTTTCTAAGATGTCATCGGTTATCCACAATTTTGTTGCAAATGGTCTTTTTTTGGGGTTTGGGCAGAAAGAGATTTTACTTTTTTCATATAGATCATTAAAAACGTTTTTGAGTTTATTATATATGTCAACGCAATCTTGTTCCGCAAGCAGGGCATTCCAGTTATAACCACGTATGTATTTATCAATTCGTTTTTGAGATAGTATTGAAATACTTTCCCCGCGTTGTTTGGTTTTTGTAATTGCACTACTGTATGTGATGTTGAGAGCTGTCGCGAAGTGATCCGCTATAGTAAAATCACAAATACAAGATGAAAGTGAGTCAGCTTGTTGCTGCCTGCTATTAAACCTAATAAAAATGTGATCAATGCACGTACGTGTAATATTGCCGGCTACTAATGCTTCCCTTGTCACATCGTCGATACACTTTATTAAATAATGGCTCGATAATATGTTTTCATATGACATAATGATGGGGTTTTGAGGGTTTAATAAATCTAAATTAACGTCTCCAAAAAATAAAATATTTTCCAAGGGGTTGATAACATTTGATAATATGGATGAGATTTCATTCAGAAACAATGATTTACTATGATTTGGAGGACGGTATATTGCTAAAATGTTAATTGATATATTATCTTGTTTATAAATGATCTTACAAAAATATTTCATGATGTATTTATCTTACTTTTTGCTGATGACCTCAAAATTTTTAGAATAATTCAAAATATTTATCATTGCAACATTCTTCAAGATAATATCAACAAATTGTTAATTTGGTGTAATGAAAATAGACTTTACTTAAATATCTCAAAATGTCATATAGTTAGATTTTCTCGAATAAAAAATCCAGTGATCTTCAATTACAACATTGATAACAATACTCTGGAGACATTAACACAAATTAAAGACTTGGGCATCACTTTTCAATCTAATCTTTCATTTGTTAACCACATAACAGAAATCTCTAATAAGGCCTTAAAAATGTTGGGATTTATAACTAGGCTAACTAGAAATTTTAATAATATTAAGTGTATAAAACTGTTATATTTTGCATATGTTAGAAGTCAACTTGAATATAATTCTCCCGTCTGGAACCCATATTACAATATACATGTACAAGCTGTTGAAAGAATACAAAACAAATTCTTACGTTTTCTTAATTTTAAAATGGGTATTCCAGCAGTTATGTTGAACTACAATACTATTTTGAATGATATGAATATGCTGAAATTGTCAGACAGAAGAACTTTCACTGACTTGGTATTTCTGTATAAAATTCTAAATGATTTAGTTGACAGTCCGATTTTGCTCGAATTGATAAGCTTGCGGATTCCAATACGTAATACTAGAAGTCAGGATTTATTTCAGTGCAGTAATTCTGGAACTAACTATCATATGTATTCCTCTTTGCCCAGAATACTAATGGAGGGAAACAATTATACCAAGTCAGTGGACATCTTCAATTTATCTTTAAACAAATATAAAATATTGTTACGAAGGCAGTTCAGTTATGTACAATAAATACTGTGTATTTCTTACTATTCATATGTAAAAGCCCCGAAAAAGGGCGTTAATAAATAAATAAAAAAAAAATTATTTATTTATTTGTAAGAATAACCTAAAAAATAGTTATGTATGTGATGTTTGTGTTATTTACAATCAGGCACTAATTATTTGTTCTGTGGGGGTACTTCTCAATAATAATAGATCCTTGATACAAACTGGTTTATTATAAGTTTACAAATTTACAATAATTATACTACTGGTCGCACAACCTGTCTATACTGGCTGCTAATTGAATCTGCTGGGTAACTGGCGTAAAAATTGCATATGAGTTCTAAGACAAAAACTCAACAATAGAATAAATAATATAATATTTACCCAGATGCTCCTTGAATTGGAGGTTCCCTAATTCCAGGGGGCAGAGGCTGGTACTGCGGCTGGAAGGGGGCCACAGAAGCCCTGTACATGCGGGGGCCTTGTGGGGGACCTCCTCCATAGGCACTAGAATAAAAAAAATTACGTCAATAAACAAATTACGGAACATTTATGTATATAAAAATTATAATTTAAAAAAATCAACATAATTTTTTGAGAAATAAAAAAAAATGGGTGTTATTACTTGTACGGCTGGTTAATCAGGGGTTGTCTTGTTTGAGGGGGGTATACTCCAGGAGGGTGCGCATATTCTGGACCCTAAAATAAAGACAAAAACATCACATTAGTACAAATTAGCAAAAAATATATTCAGATCTCACTCATTGTTATAAATAAAATTTCATTGAATTGTGAATTTTATAAATTTCTCATGAAAAAATTATTCTAGCCATTCTGATGAAAAAATCTGGAGTAAATAAAATAGTTAACATGAGACAGAACTCAATAGTTTTAACAGGTAAATGTATATCCAAAAAGTTTTTACTCTGTTCATCAAAAATAAATTATTTTCTTGCTTATATCGGTCCCTTCACCTCTCCTAGACCGCTTGCTCACCGGTGAGATCGGCAAATATTTAAAAGAAAAAATTATTTTTATATGCGATTTTAACCCTTATGTATAAAGAAACTGTAAACTGCTTGCGCCAATATCATTCTTGTTGGAGCCAAAGATTTCATTCATGTGGCAATACTACACTATTTGTGTTTACTTTATCTGTGACTTGTCAGCAGTCAAAACCGAAAAGTCGAACTTTTCGCTTTTTTGTTCCTTTTTCAAATGCATATAAAGGTACATATTTATTTATTAGAAAAAAACCTTTGAATAGAGAACTCCAGTCCAATTTTTTTTTTTTTTTTTAATGAATAAAGACCTTCAAACTTAAATAACTGCATTTTTATTTTTATAGTTAGTTTTAATAGTTAAAATAATTGTCAAAGTTTTAATTTTTCAAGACTCCCCGAAAAGCACCGTATCTATGGTGGATTGTGTGATGTCTTCACCCACCGATAGTTTATTTACTTTCAAGTTGTCATTTTGAATCAGTGATGTTATGTCTAGGGAAATTTCCCTAGATCTAGGGGAGAAAAATATTTTTTGGGGAAAAGGGAAATCAGGACAAAATCAATTCGAAAATACGACCGGTGTATCGTAAACCAAATGTCAAATATGACATATGACCTATTTATGACTCTACTTAACCTCAAATATAGCCCTTTTCCGTCATAATTTTAATCGTTGAGAGCCTAAATAATGTTTCCAATAAACACAATAACTATTATTTATCTAAATCTCTTTAACAGTATGAAAATAACCAAAAAAAACACGAAATGTTGAATGGCATGCGTGTCTTCCGTGGCGTAAGATTTCAAATGTCGATACATGTCAATACATCTTGATACACTTCGGTGAACAGTTAGCAGGTTAACAGTGACGTCACCACTAACCATTTCAGTAATGCCAACTTGATGCTGTGTTTTGAGGAGAGGTTTAAAAATGCACTTTTTAATAATTTTTTAAAAACTCTGCGTTTAATATTATGAAATAAAACTTATATATTCAGAATCAGCGTTTATTGGTCTATATGAACATATTTTTTAAAGCCATAATATTTTTCACTGGAGTTTCTTATTGTGTTTTTTCACGTAGGGTGTCTATTCAGGTTTGTGTAGAAATAATAACATCAGTTAATTTTCGTATTTATACAGATATTTGAGCAAAAGTCAGGAAGGTAATTTCAGCGCAGTTTTTTTCAAAGGTTTTTTTTATAAAATATTGATAAATTGATTGAATTATGATGATTGTATAGATTGATTGGGTGTACATGTATTGATTGTTTTGGACATTGATAGGATTGGATTATTGCATTGTTGGACATTCATACAATGAATGGATTGAATAGGATCATGTACATTGGTTGAATATTAATACGTTAATTGAAATGGTTTATGTGCATTGGATATTCAGAATTGATTGGTTTAGATTATGTACATTGATTGGATACATAATCCAATCAATGTACATTGATTGGATTGAATTATGTATGGATGTCGGCGGCCGATTGTAAAATCAGGCGGATCATGATGTGCCTAGCCACATCGTAATTTGCCACAATTTCCCAATGTACCGGATATAAGTTAGGTACATTGTTATTGTCACACGAATGTAAATAAAGCGCAGGCAGCGCCTCTATTGGTGCATTTTACAACTCTGATTTGAATGTGCCTAAGCGAATAGCAAGGCGGAATGTCGGACGTTCATCTTTAACCCGGCCTGTGCCGCTTGTGCGCCGGCGCACAAAAATGAAAAATCAAAATTTTTACGCAATTTTGACCCTTATGTATAAAGAAAGTGTATGAAAAACACGGTCAGAATCGCTAGCTCTATTATCGCCCTTTACCATAGAAAAAGCCGCAATGCAGCCGGTCACTCCGAATAATTTATATGAAATTTTTCGTCGGGCGGGATGTGCGCAGGTCTTGCGCATGCGCGAAAAAAAAATATTTTCATCTTCGATTTTTACCCTTCTATGTACAAAATTTGAATAAGAACACGGTCAGAAATGCTAGCGCCAACATTCTCTATGAGATGGGTAAAAATTTCATTCACCTTGCAACATTAGAAAATTTTAAAATAATTTTTATCTGTGGGCATCTCGAACTGTCATTTTGGCGGCCGCGTCAAAATGCCGATGCGTGACCTCGAATAAAACATCATAAAACCTATCAATTTACGTAATTACGCAAGTAATATTATTTTGGTAAATAGTTTATTGTTCTAGGAATGTGTTTCAGTCAATAAAAATACGATAGGTTAAATTTAATCCACAAAACATTCAATTGAAGATCGTGAAATTTCGGTGTTGTTCTGGTAAAAAGCCTGGCCCCCAGGGGGTTAATCGATACGCCTAGTTGTAAATCTGCCTTTTCATGATGTGCCCCAGTACATTGTGAAATGGCTGCAAATCACGATGTGGCTAGGCGCATCACGATCCGCCTGATTTTACGATCGGCCGCCGACATGCGCATTGATTGGATTGGATGATGTACATTGATTGGATTGGATTATGTACGTTGATAGTATCGGATTATGTACATTAATAGGATTGGATTGTTTACGTTGAATGGATTGGATTGTGTATTTTGATGGGATAGAATTATGTACATTGTTGGATATTCATACAATGAATGGATTGAATATTCATACGATAATTTAAATGGTCTATGTACATTGAATATTCATAAAAGATGAAATTGGATTATGTATATTACATTGATTGAATTCAATCTAAAAAAAAAGCTTAGGCCGGGATAGACATCTTAAGATTAGGTTAAGTTAGATATTAAAAAATGAAATTGAATACAAATGGCATGAAACAAAAGAGACAGAAAACAAAAAATAACACAATACGGATAATTCAATAAACATTGTTCACCAAGATAACTACAGGCAGTTGGACAACCTGCGGGATGAGGTGGCCAGACGACACCACGGGGTGCTGCGCCAGTGGGGGGAGCGAGGGCGGGGGCACCACTAGCTGGCGGGAGCCCCCCTCGCCCACTGTGGGCGTGCCGGCCCGCCCCTCCACGTTGGCGTAGCCCTGTAAATACATATTTACATGCAGGTAAATATGCCAGGCAGAAAGGTTATCTTATCGTCATGCCAAGACTGAAATTGACTTTTTTTATTATTTGGAGTTTATTTAATAAATCAATTATTAATCAGATCTACGCGGCTGTCGCATGTATGTGATGCATCAAGTTTCACAATACAAAGTATCACACATGTGAAATTATTGAAAGCGCTGGTTTTGAAAGTGACGAATTTATACCGCGTTGGAACTCTTTCATCGTGTTACCAATGTATATACTCGGAGACCACCCTGGTGAAAGACCAACATTCAGAATTGAAACATTGCTCGAAATGGCTTTAGCCATGTTTAGTGATCATCATCTCCTTCCCCGTCAGTCTCAAAACATGTGGTGATGTCGTAGTTTGGTTGTGCCATAGTTTAAACCACCAACACAAAAAAAATTCTGATGGCATTTTTTTTATTTATTTGTAATATGAATGAGGAAGATGGGAAGAGGAAGGTGGGGAAGTACCTGGCTACTCAGATCTGGTCCCCAACACGGTTAAAGCCATTTCAAGCCACGTTTCAATTCTGAATGGTGGTCTTATATCAGAGAGCAAAACCGAGAGTATCTTCCACTCTGGAACGTGCCGCAAACATACCATATAATATTTTGAATTAATTAATTGTGAAATACACAAATTAATAAAGTAAAATTTGTTTTCGCACGCCTGGTTCGAACCCGCGATCTTCGGATTGTGAGTCGAGAGTCTTACCTCTCGACCACAGAGTGCACAAATTAAAGATTATTCTTACCATGTGTGAGTTTGGTGGAGTTTCCATTCCTGGTGGCTTCAGAGGAGCCCGGTGTCCCTGGGGTGGCATACCTGAAATTTAAATAAAGCCATTGAAGAAAAAACTACAAAAAAAAAAAAACAAATTTACATTGATACACTTAGCAATCTAAGAAAATAATACGAGAATGTATATTTTGTATCGAACTCATTCAATTTTCAACAAATACTGGTACATGCTACGCTGGTAAAATCTACAATGTGACAACATTGAAAATTCATGGGAGAATGAAAAACATGATATGTACATAAGGGAACGTACCCATACTACGTGACCTGTTCAGGGGGGTCTTCAAAATACCACGCTTGGTACAAATGAGCGGCGGGTTGCTTGGGATTTTGGTCACCGGAGGAGGGGGGGGGTTAAAAATTGGTCACGTAGTATGGGTACGTTCCCTAACACATTGATCAAAAAGTTTTAGGACTTTATTCATAAAATCTAAAGTACAAGTTTATTCGTGAAAATCGATACGATTCCCTTTATATAAGTACTCCCCGTCATAAGTACTCCCCGTCAACTGCAACACACTTACCCAGCGCTTGATCTAATCTTCAAAACACCGCTGGTACTCAATTTTCAGTATGTGCATCAGCCAAGCAATTCTTTATCTTTTGTGGGATCGTTATCGAGATAACGGATGTGATCTCCTGTCAGATTTGTGTGATTTTTACATATTTACTGTCACATATTTTAGTTTAGATCGTTTTAAACACGAATTCCTGCAAGTATGCATGATTATTTATTCATTTAATGTACATTGTACATAGAAAATGCTAATAAATCACACAAATCTGATAGGAGATTACATCCGTTATCTCGATAACGATACCATAAAAGATATAGAATCGCTCGGCAGAGCCGTTTTCGATTTTACATTCTCTCGGGTGATGTAAAGCGCTCCGCGAAGCGGTTTTTTAAGTTGGTTGAGCAGGAAAAAGTCGCACAGAACCACATCAGGCGAATTTGAAGGCAGCAAAATTGATGCCATTTTCAGACTTATAAAAAATCGAAAACACGCACAAAGGTAGACAGATCCTCAGTACAGAGTAAATTTTACAAACGTCAAGCTATAACGCTGAAATTTGGAGGGAAGTGTCAATGACAGACGTGGTAACCTAAAAAAAAAGAGAATTCTAATCGGGTGACTGACAGCATCACACGGTGGTCGGTCCTAAAACTTTTAGATCAAGCTGGTATATATCATTCCACTTTGCAATGCACTTTATAAGTATGTACTGATGTTCCGTAGCTAATTCTATTTGATGATACACATTTGTTCCATACATGCACTTTGGGATGAACCTGTTTCTTAGATGATACATCACGACCAACTGCAAAATGAGAAATGAAATGCATCAATGGACAAAGGATTGGCTTCTAAAACTGAATGTAGAAAAATGCACTATCCTACGTATTGGAAAAACTAACCTTAACCGGTCAAAGGCCGGAGCCCCGAAACTGCGGGCCTCATATGCGCATGCGCGAGAAAATAATTCAAATATTTGAATAATATTGTCGATGAAAAACTTTTGGTCTGCGATTTTGACCCTTATATGTACAGAATTTGTATGAAGAACAGTGTCAAAATCGCTTGCGCCATCATTACTCTAGGTGGTGTTAAAAGTTTCATTCACCTTGTCACCCTGGAATATTTTTAAAACGGTTTTTTCCATGACAATGCGCTGTCATAATTTGCCGCGAGTTTAACGGTAGCAATAAATGCGTGTATCGCAAATAAAACATCGTAAAACCTATTAATTTACGTAATAAATGCAAGTAATGTGGTTTTAGTAGATAGTTTATTGTGTTGTGAACGTGTTTCAGTCAATAAATGATGTACAGTACCGCTAATTGATGTACGGATGTGTTTTTTTTTCCGTGCAAACGTAAAATCTGTTTTCAAGTCATTATTAACCTAACAGTGTTTTAAAATGACAGAACCTACGCTCCGTGATTTGATGAACATCATTAACGAACAGACCGTTCTAATAAAGGATGTTCTACGGCGTATAAAACGTGTTGAAAAAAGTGTATTTAATCAAACTCAAGATGACAATGCACAAAGTGTCAACGAATCGCCCTCGGAACTCCCGAAACTAGCCGATTGCGCTAAAGACCCGCCTACTGCGCCCGACGGTGACGGTGCGCTCGCCGCCCAAACCCCGCGCTCCCCCCGCCGGCCCAGCAAGGAACTGCTGTATAGCGATGCATGCGTGCAGCCGCCCGTAGTGCCCCCCGAGCCCTCCGCGTCCCCCGCGCCCGGCCCGTTAGACACAACATCAGGCAGAATTACCCGCTCGCAGACTAAAGGGTCAAATTCTACCAAAATCCATACTGCCCCAAAGAGCAAGGAGAAAGGGACAAAAATTCCTGCTAGCCAAAGGGACGTCCAGCAACCAGAAGCATCCACGTCTTCGACTGGAACCTCTGACGGCCATACACCTACACCAGCAAAGGAGTCGCAGCCCTCGAACAAACCGACCTCGACAGGGCCATCACGCCTAGCGGATCGCGACCAACAGTGGACTGTTGTTGGTCGTAAAAAACGACCCGCTACTGTAATAGGTAACTTAAAGGAGCAAGGTACCCATACCTATTTCCACCTGTACCCGCTACATCCTGAAACCTCGATCAACGATTTAACGTCGTATCTTCAGTCGATTGTAAGTACCGCCTCATTTAAAGTCTCTAAAATTAAATCAAAGGGAAAATATGCCTCATTCAAGTTAGGGATCCCAAATTCTGCGAAAACCGAAGTTCTAAAACCGGAACATTGGCCTAAATATTCATATCTTAAAGAATGGAAAAATAAAATAAATGCACCGCGGCTTCCGGGTTTAAAACCCAGTTGACTTGCGGATAATTTACATTTCTTTTACCAAAATGTTAGAGGACTAAAGAGTAAATGTGCCTCATTTTACTCTAATGTTTTGATAAACAATTATGATGTAATTGGACTCACTGAGACGTGGCTAAACTCAAGTGTGTTCAATCCAGAGCTCTTCGATGACAGCTTCAAAGTATTTAGAAAAGACAGAGACAGTGGAAGTGGCCGTAGACAGGGAGGAGGCTGTCTATTAGCCGTAAAGAGTGCGAATGGCCTTATTAAGGTAGAGCACTTACCTGCTCTGGAAACTGTCAACGAGGACTTGTGGGTCAAAATTACATTTAAATCGTGTGTAACTTTTATATGTATAGTTTATTTTCCACCTGCATCTCACTTTGAAACATATAAATTATTTTTTGATACAATACAACGTAATGTAGATGTTATTGGTGGAAAGAATGTAATTGTTCTCGGAGATTTCAATATGCACTCCGCAAGCGGTTCCGTAGAAACGGAAAACGACCTTAATTTTCTATGCGCCGTTTTTGGTCTCTCCCAATATAATAACGTTCAAAACATAAATTTAAGAGTTTTAGATTTAATTTTATGCAACATATCCATAAATGTTATTCATTCCGATTCTCCCCTTGTTATCGAAGATAAACATCACCCTGCGCTAGAATTTATTTTTTCATGCAAAAAAAACATTAAAACTACAAACATACCAAAAAATGACAAGAATGCTTTGCGTGGATGGAATTTTGGGCAGGGCGATGTTTATGAACTGTACAATATGATGAGCCAACTAGATTGGCAAGAACTGTACAATTTTAGCACTATAAATGAGGCGGTACATCATTTTTATGCTTGTATTTACAATATTTTTGATGCCTGTTTCTCTAGGAAACCTCCCAGTAGAGGTGGTCGTCGATATCCGAAGTGGTTCTGTCAAGATACCATCGCGAGCATTAGGAAGAAACATGCTCTCCATAAAAAATGGAAGGCTACCGGCTGTCGAGGTGACTATGATTTGTTCAGTGTGCATAGAGCCGTGGTTAAGCGCAATATACGCACTGCTTTCCAATTATATGTAAATTCTATTGAACACGAAATCAAGCATGATCCAAACATGTTTTGGGACTACGTCAAATCACTGAGAAAAGATGGTGGTATTCAAGACACCATGACGCATTGTGATCGGGAAGTTCGTGGAGTAGACGTAGCTAACGCTTTTGCAACACACTTCCAATCCGTGTATAGTAATGAGTCTCCATTACTAAATACAAATATTGCTGCCAAGTTGAATATAAAGGGAGCCCAGAATATCGATATTAATCAAATTGATGAATCAGATATAGAAACTTCCATTAGAAAAATGAAAAATACATATTCACTTGGTCCAGATTTTCTTCCAGTATTCTTCCTTAAAGGTTGTGCCGAGTTTTTAAAAAAGCCACTTAGTTTCTTATTTAATCTTTCCCTGGAAACCGGTGTATTTCCTGATTCCTGGAAAATTTCGAAGATTTGTCCAATTTATAAAAGCGGTACAAAGACCTCTGTAGAAAATTTTAGGCCAGTAGCAATACTATCTGCACCGGCCAAACTGTTCGAATCGATTATTCATAAATACACACTGCCACAAGTGGAGCCGTACTTAATTTCAGAACAGCACGGATTTAGAAAAGGTCGATCTACAGAAACCAACTTATTGGTGTTTACTGATTACGTATCAAAATCTTTAGATAAAGGCCATCAGGTAGATTGTTCGTATAACGACTTTTCAAAGGCCTTCGATACTGTTAATCACGACGTCTTACTCAATAAGCTGGCTGAAATAGGATTCTCAATGAGATTACTCACCTTTTTTGCTAGCTATCTTGCAGACAGGAAACAGTTTGTATCTCATGGACTATTCCAGTCTATTCTATTTTTTGTACGATCAGGAGTACCCCAAGGTTCTAATTTAGGCCCACTCCTTTTTTCCATATTTATTAATGATATTTCAGAAGTAATTCTGCACTCCAGGTTTCTTCTTTTTGCTGATGACCTGAAACTATTCTTAGAAATACTAACCCTAGAGGACTGCAATCGACTCCAGTCAGATATTGATAGAATTATTGACTGGAGTAAAAGAAATCGGATTGAGTTCAATATATCTAAATGTTTAATTTTGTCATTCACTAGGGCGTGTCATACCTGGTTTTACCGGTATACGATGGACGCCCGAAGTCTAAAACGTGTCTCCACCATGAAGGACCTTGGAATCATGTTTGATAGTAGGCTGACATTTCATACTCACATTCAGATGGCTTGTAGCACTTCATTGAGAATGCTGGGCTTTGTTCTGCGTACTGCAAGGAATTTTAAAGACACCCGGGTTCTCATAATTCTATTCAATTCCTTAGTAAGGAGTAGACTTGAAAGTGGGTCGATAATTTGGAGTCCGCACCAAGCAAAATATTCCCTCATGTTGGAGAGAGTTCAGAAAAAATTTCTGAGATTTCTGTACATGAGGGAGTACGGCTATTACCCGTGGCTTTATCCTACCGACTTTCTTTTGGGTATGCTCGGAATGAACCATCTACGTATCAGAAGGGATGTACACATTGCTACGCATTTCTTCAGATTGATTCGTGGATGGCTTGAGAACTCAGCTATCTTGGAGAATATTCATTTTTATATTCCCGATGGTTATCTTCGCCATCGACAGCATAGGCTGTTCTATCTTCCGGCCTGCAGGACTAACTTGCCAATGGTCATGCCGATCGGGAGAGCAATTTTGCTGTTGAACAGAATTAATTCGGATATCGACATATTTAGCGTCAGTGAAGCCGCCTTTAAAAGGCAAGCTCAATTGATGCTCATATAGTTTTTTTTTTGCTTACCATTTATATTTATGTTTAATGTAATACTGTTACAAATGTATTTTAAAAACGCATTAAAATTTTAAATTTTGTAATGTTTTTGAAAGAATAAAATAAATTGAATTGAATTGAATTGAATTGAATTGAATTGAATAAAATATACAATAGCTCAAAATTTATCAACAAAACATTCAATTCAAAATTCAAAGTGGTGGTTTTTTTAGTGTTTTTTCGCGAATTTCCACGAAATGGCCTGGCCTTTGAGGGGTTAACCCATCAAAGGCCAGGAAAAACACGGAAATTCCCTAACAAAGCACCACTTTGAATTTTGAATTGAATGTTTTGTGGATTAATTTTGAGCTATCGTATTTTGAGTTATCGAATATTTTATTGACCGAAACACATTCCTAGAACAATAAACTATGTACCAAAACAACATTACTTGCGTTAAATACGTAAATTGATAGGTTTTACGATGTTTTCGTTAATTAACACGCATCGGACTTTGACAGAAAGAATTGCGGCAAATTTGACATTTCGATGCCACAGATAAAATCATTAAAAAATATTCTGGGGTTGCCAGGTGAATGAAATTTTTACCTATATCATGGGTAAATGTTGGCGCAAGTGATTCTGACCTTGTCCTTCATACAAATTCTGTACATAGAAGGGTCAAAATCGCAGACAAACATATTTTTTCGAAATTTTTTCCGCGCGCATGTGCACAAAGTGCGCGTGGATTCACGTCTCCGGCAAATAACAGATTAAACTTGCATACAAACTTAATTGAACAAGACCTAGTATCCACAAGACTTGAAATGGAAACCGTATAATTGAATACAAATGTACGTATTGAAATGGGAACGTATGTCACTGGGATTGTCAAAAGAGCAAATTCATTAACATATATAATCAGGAAACTTTTCCTTCCTTTTCTTCAGGAAACCTAACACCGGACATGATGTTAAAAGTATACAAAACACATGTGCGACCTCTCCTGGAAAATGCTTTCCAAAAATGGAGTCCATATTTTGCAACAGATATAATAGACCTAACACAGAGAAGATATACAAAAATACCAAGGGCTTTGAAAGATCAGCAATATGAAAATAGACTCGGGGAACTAAGACTACCAAAGTTAAAAGAAAGAACCGAAAGTGGTGACTGTTTTAGAGACCTTTCCCTGGCATCCAAGAAATCTTCACAACACATCAAGGTAGCAGATTACAGCATATCGTCTCCGTCCCACTCACAAGATATTATATTATCTGTCGAGAGTATGGCGAGCGATATGAAGATGTAGGCCATGCCCAAATAAAGCACTGAGAGTACAGTGTTGTGTGAAGCTAGCATCTTCTTATGAGGCTGCAGGTGAAGAGCTACAAATGCCTACGACGAGAGCGGAATGCAGATCATGAGCCTCGGTCAACCGACCTCCGGGTTACGTTTACACATATGGTGGTATGACAGTTAGAAATTTTGGCATCACCCTGAAAATTTTATTTATGTTTTTTTTAACCCCTCGAGTGTTAAATAAATTGAAACTATACAAAAAAAAAAAAACATACATAAATTTAAAAACACATAACAGGCCTTGTGCAGATGTCAGATTATTTCCGCTTTGCAATAAAAGCCAAATAAATTAAACGTATCTGAAAATCTAAAAACTGTTTTGGAAGGTGATGAAATACACTTTCAGATTTATTATTAGAGAAAAAAATATAGGTATATATTAAAATACAAAATTTTTTAATGCAAACATAAAAAAGTTTCAAAAATGGCACCCCTTATGTTTTTTTTAAGGATGGGTTCTTCCAAAAATTTTTAACAATTCATAAAATATTTAAGTTCAATTTTCATGTTAAGTTACATTCAAGTTCTGTTATTATATCATTATAGAACAGTTGCTTCATAAAACTGAAAATAATCACAGAACTTGAATAGAACTCTCACAGAATGTGAAAATTGACCTCAAATATTTGATGAATTTTCATTATTTGTTTTTGGGGTGTTATGCCGTGTTGCGCTACCTCCTTCTTTAGCCAACGTTTCGGATACTGCAACGCTGTCCGAAATGTTGGCTAAAGAAGGAGGTAGCGCAACATGGCATAACACCCCAAAAACAAATAACGAAAATACTTTTGGCTGTGAAAATCTTAAAACGTATCATTTGACGAATTGTTCAAATTTTTTTTAAAACAACCCATCTTAAGGCGATCCACTAGTTCACTACTGTGCCGTGGACAGTAGTTCTTCGGTGGACTCCATAGGGGTCACTTTGAATAACCGAATTCGTCGACTAGCGGCCGTATTGTAAAATATCAACGCGAAAATGCATATTTTATTTTATTTTGGGAAGATTGGGTGTAAATATCAACTTTTTTTGCGATTATTATAAAATAAACTGAATTTGCTACATTACACAATAAAACCATATCCGAAAAGGGATTTATAAATAGGAGAGTTTGGACTTGAAAGTGTGTTTTTTAGACCTTATACTTTATTTTTTTATAGGCTTATTAAAAGACTTATAAAAAAACAGACCGATATTTTTAAGGGCCAAGGTATGTTCTACACGCAGTATTTAATTGAAGCATCTACAATACTTCTAAGCGATAAAATTTTCAAAACAAAAACATATGATTTTGCATTATTTACTATGACTTCATCTTAACTAAAATTACTGATGATGAAAAAAATAAACGCTTGTTAACCTTTTATCAGACATGCTATAAACATTATTGTTACCTAACTTTTTTCTCTAAAAAAAAATAAAAAATAAATTTTAAAAAATTTGAATTGCAATCCAAAACTTTGTTTGCACAGAATTACACCTTTTTATTTTTCTGTAGTATGAACATAAAGTGTGGTGTTTTCTCTTTCTAACGCTGTTTAGATCATACTTCTCACCATGACATTAACTCGTTGAATGCCGTTCGTGCACCGGTGTGTCTGAGATTTTACACGCGATTTTGACCCTTATGTATAAAGAAAGTGTATGAAGAACACGGTCAGAATCGCTTGCTCTATTATCGCCCTTTACCATAGCGAAACCTGCAATGCGCCTAGTCGCTCCAAATAATTAATATTAACAATTTACCGGAGCGCGGGGATGTGCGCAGTTCTTGCGCATGCGTGGGAAAAATTCCTTTATCTACGATTTTGACCTTTCTATGCACAAAATTTGTCAAGGACAGTGTCAGAATTGCTGGACACGAAATGTCATTTCTGCCGCGTCATAATTTATGCGTCTCACTCGACTAAAACATTGTAAAACCTATCAATTTACGTAATTAACGCAAATATTTTGGTAGATAGTTTATTGTGTTGTGAACGTGTTTCAGTCAATAAAATATACAATAGCTCAAAATTAATCCACAAAACATTCAATTCAAATTCAAGGTCGTGAAATTTCCGTGTTGTTCCCCGGCATTCAACGAGTTAAGGGAAACACAACGATTTCTATGAGCTGTTTCCAAAAGCGAACAAATTAGACTGAGGGGTTAAAAGAAAGACGAACATTCCCGAATTAAGAAAACCTGACATTATTTGAAAAACTATCACTACCACCATTACAAGTAGAAAATATTTCTTATGCAATTATGGAAGATTTAACTAGCAAAGGAATATAACTTGCGATGCCTTGGTTGGAAACCTAATGCATTTATCTACTGAGCTACTAACCGCTGGGTTTCTGCCAGTTTTCCCGGTCTAAGATCACCATGGTGGATCATGCAGTTATGTCATTACATTGAATCGGTAATAAACTCTGTTTTGAAGTACTAAACATCATGCAATTCACACTTAAGTTATTATTCGCAGTCATTACCGTACGGCTGACTTTGCCTCGGCTGTCTCTCGTAATCATCAGTATGTGCATGGGGATGATTACGATGTTGGTGATATTGATGTTGATGAAGATGTTGGGATTGGGGGTTATGTTGATGCTGCGAAGCGGTGTCTCTGTTCCCGCTTTCTCTACCATTGTTGGAGGCCAAGGGGGGCACCTCCACAGTAATGTTGTCTTCGTACGAGCCGTCGGAGTCTTCGAGGGTGTCGTCACGGGAGGCTCGCCGCACGGGGGCACTCTCAGCTGCTGGAAAATTCATTTCAATTTACTCAAAAAAATAGATACAAATTTGTCGGCCCTTCTTCGCTAAAATTTTTTTTGCAATTTACATAAAAACTAATAAAAATGGAGACGAACTAAAAATAGAGATCAATTTGAAGTTACATAATCTGTTGTCTTAAGTCAAAATATGTCAAAGGTGGCGATGACAATTAGCAGGAAAACAGCTCAAACATTCAATTGTCCTTGTAAATTGAAAAATAGGCAAATGTATTAAACAATTCATTTTCTTATCGTTTCATATAAAAAAGATTAATAAAAAATTCTCAAAGTTTTATAATATTTTTTTCAAATTGCGGTCGGAAACTTTGGTTTCATAAAGGTAGACATTTTAATCATTTTGCGGTTAACTATTAGATTTGAATATAAAGGGTGGTGTTTTCTCTTTTAACCTCTAACTCGCCGAAAATGCGCAGATGCGCGCACACACCGCGCGCAAAATTTTCGACAAAAATATTTTTTAATGTGATTTTGACCCTTCTGTGTAGAATTTGTATGAAGGACAAGGTCAGAATCGCTTGCGCCAACCAACATCATTGATGATATAGCCACTAGTTTCATTCACCTGGCGACACCAGAATATTTTTAAATGATTTTATATTTGGAATCGAAATGTCAAATTTGCCGCGATTAAATCTGTGAAAGTCCGATGCGTGATACTTGACGAAAACATAAATTTATCAAATTAACGCAAGTAATGTTGTTTTGGTACATAGTTTATTGTTCTAGGAATGTGTTTCGGTCAATAAAATATACGATAGCTCAAAATTAATCCACAAAACAAATTCAAAATTCAAAGTGGTGCTTTGTTAGGGAATTTCTTGTTAGGAAACGGCCCTTGACAGGTTAACACCGTTTATATCATATTTCTAACTGTGATAGTAAGGAAGACAACAATTTCTTTAAGATCTATACGAGGTGTTCTGAAAACCAAACAAATTAACTGAGGGGTTAAGAATTGTGAACCATGCATGTCTAGACAAAGTAATGGTTATTGTGGAAAATAAAAGAGGTCACACAACTTCATGAAACAAGTTAAAATATACTAACACACTAACCCAAGACTATCGTATTAACCTCTGGGAGGCCAGGCCATTTCAGGAAAATTCACTAAAAAAGCACCACTTTGAATTTTGAATTGAATGTTTTGTGGATTAATTTTGAGCTATCATATATTTTATTGACTGAAACACGTTCCTAGAACAATAAACTATGTACAAAACAACATTACTTGCATTATTTACGTAAATTAATAGGTTTTACGGTGTTTTAGTCGAGGAACACGCATTAATTTTGGCAGCTAAAATTCGTGGCAAAAATGACATTTCTATGTCACAGATAAAATCGTTAAAAAATATTCTGGGGTTGCAAGGTGAATGAAATTTTGACGCATCCTATGGTGTAATGTTGGCGCAAGCGATTCTGACCCTGTTCTTCATACAAATTATGTACATAGAAGGGCAAAAATCGCAGACCAACATTTTTTGTATGATATTTTTTCGAATTATTTTCTCGCGCATGTGCACAATTCGCGCGCGCCCAATTGATTGCAGTTGAAAATAATAAGGTTCAAGCTAGAGAAGGATGGTTTTATTGTACACAAACTTAACTCATTACAAAAAAGGAGGAAAGGTAATGTAATGGCACCATTTAGATATAAAATATGATGAAAAGGATAATCATCCAAAGTTAACAAAACAAACCTGTCTCGGCTGTGTTCTCGGGAGTGCTTCCATTGGCGGGCGGGGGATCTCGCTCCTTATCCTCCAGCTGCAGAGTGGTGACAATGGCCTGCACTGGCACTGGTTCTGGTGCGGGCTCTGGAACCACTGGCTTTGGAGGAGGAGCTAACAAATAAGAACAACAACAAAATTAAACAAATAAGAAACACCTTTCAAATATGTTACGAAATAAAAGTTCAAGAATACTTATACGCTGGTATCATTATTGCCTATGTGCTGGCCACACCACCACGGTTAGAAAACGGGTGGTCGGATCAGATATCGGAACGGCAATGGAGCCGGCTGCCAGTTTTCTAGCCGTGTTGGTGTTGCCAACACATAGGCAATAATGATACCAGCGTATAAAATACCACAAAGTCTGCCCAAGGTGGGTCCCAAAATGCTCACCGAAGATCACAAACAAGAACGGGTTGTAGCAGCCCGCGAATTCCTAGAGTGCTACGACATCGATGGCGAAGAATTCTTGGACTCAATTGTGGCTGGGGACGAGACCGTATCTGGATACACTACATGACACCAGAGACAAAGGAACAATCCCAGTGGCGTCATTCATATTTGCCGAAGCAACGTTTAAAAACGAATTACAGAGTGTAACTCACACCTGGCGGGTGCAGGAGAGCCTAAGGGTCACAGAGGGTGCAACATGGTGGGGATTTGACGAGGGGAAACCAGACTACAAGCCAATGTTACAGGATTGCGTGTAAAATCGTTCCTGGCGACCGCAGCACCCTGGAGACCTTATTTTACGGACAGCCCTCGTATTTGATTAAGTGCAGTGCATTACTTGTCTTCTGTCTTTACACATCTGTGCTCCGGTCATCAATGCATAATATAAAAGTACAGTAAGCTACACCTTACTTATAAGGGTTTCATGCCAGATAATTAGAGCAATCTTCTACTCGACTGTCAGACAATGTGCAGACCAAATCTTGTCATTACCTACAACAGTTCATTGTGTTACCGCTAAAAATCTCACAATTGAACATCGTGGATTCTTATCAAAAGTTTTAAGTTAAGCTAGTTATTGCATGAAGTGGAAAGGATGGTTTTGTGGACTATTAGTTACTAGCAGGTGTGGATGTTACACAGGCAAAAACTACAAAGATCCTCTATTTTTGTCTTTCATAATGTTCTTTCAAACCCGGTAAAATGCCCTTCGTAAATTTCTAGAAGTACTTAGTCAAATTTGAACAGTCCACTTCTTTAGCGGTATCAAGCGTTAACAATTCGACCGCCATCGGGCATCAACAGGAACAGTGAAGCTATAAGCCATCCTGTGTATTGCCGGCGCACGAAGTGCCTCAACGACAAGATATTCTATTTTAACCTTTTCAATGCTGGTTTTTTTAATGCAATCTGTGCCACAACACAGCTAGTTTTCTACTAACATGCACCATGTATGTGTGCATGTTAGAAGAACTTCATAAATGACATAAGCGACAACAGTGTACGGGGATAGCCACTAACGGTAATATACACACAATAAAGCGAGGATTAGATTAATAATATAGATTTTTTTTTTTTTAATTCTTTGCGGAGACGGTTAGGAAACTTAGGCCATCTCCCATTTTATCTCAATCCTTTAACAACAACCCAGTCTCTTTAATAAAGTTCACCAGAGTTGTCATTGGAAATTAAGCTATGTCATCTGGTTTGAAAATGTGTCTTCCCAGGTTTCGTTTCCCCTCTTCACTCGTCCTTGGTTTCCTGAAGGCCCTACGAGGGAAGAGGGCTTCATCTTTCCTCTCCACTCCTTAGTTCCCCGAAGGATCCACGACCACCCTTCAGGAGAGTTCACCACCCTTTGGTTCCCTAAAGGCCCCACAGGGGAAGAGTCCACCCCACCTTGGTTCCCCGAGGGCCCCAGGAGGGAAGAGGACTTACACCCGTATGCATAGTCGGTCCCTCGAGATTTCCTCCACTCGACTCAACCTCGACTCAACCTCAAGGATAAATTCGGTATGCAGAACTGAAAAAACTATCCTCGACTTGAGCAAATTCCTCAGTCGAGTCGAGTAATGAACTGTCAAACTCAAGGTACGTCGCGATCTACCTTGAGGTCTCCTCGAAGCTTGTTAACAGCGCCGAAGACAGCCCATAGATGAAAAAAGTGAACCATAAATATATTCTTTACAAATATTTAAATATTTAATTAAACATTCTCTACAGTTTGCCAGCATAATAATAATAAATTTAATGATGTCATTCCTTCACTCGACTTACTGGAAGTTCCTCACTGGAGGGTGAAGCCGTAACTGAGCATACTGATTTCAAGGAAGTTTTTAACATTTCCTTGAGGTGACCTCGACTAAGGTCGAGTGGAGGAGGTCTCGAGGAACCGACTATGCATACGGGTGTTAATCTCTCCTCCTCACTCCTCTGTGGTTTCCTAAAGGCCCCACAAGGGAAGAGTTCACAGAGATTGCCTCATTTCTCCTCTTCACTCCTACATGGTTCCCTGAAGACCCCACATAGGAAGAGGACATCATCTCTCCACTTCACTCCTTCTTGGTTCCTCGAAGGCCCCACGCTGGAAGAGTGCACTCCCCTTGGTTCCCTGAAAACCCCACAAGGGAAGAGTTCATGGAGGTGGCCTCAGCTCTCATCTCCACGACTTGTCCTCTTGGTTCCTCCTAGAGGCCCCAGGAAGGAATTCCACAGAGGTGGCCTCAGCACTCCTAGGTTCTCAAAAGGCCCCTAGTTTTCGAATGGTCCATTTTTTTTGTCCCACAAGTGACCAAAAAAAATAGAAGGAAATAGAAGGTCCACTCCAACAGAGCCCCGAATGTTGGTGTAAGGTCTAAATATTCCGAGATGCGACTTTCTTTCTCGGAGGCACCATTCGTGACACTGTTCCCCAGGACATTCAGCCTGAGCAGGGTAGCTCACACCTTGACTTGGGATGGCTATTGCAGGCTTGTGTTTCCACTCCCTGAGCGATGGGTTCGCCACACCCCCACGCTAAATTAATAATATAGTAACTGATCATGCACGGGGCATGGGGATGAGAGTAACCTTGCGGATACCCTTGCTAAGACGCTAATGGATTTCGTTGAGTTATGCCCAACCACCAAACAAGAAAGGTATATCACAATTAAGTGGTACTCACGGTAGTTGTCTTCTAGCTTGGTGACAGTCATAGATGTCCATAAGCGCTCGATATTGTTCTATTTGATTGTTAGAACTTCGGTAAGTTTGAGTCACGAGTTCACACAAAATATACGAAAGAATACGGTAGGATTTATACTTTATGCGACGATATGATGAATAACACTTCGGCTCGGTGCGAAATGTCACTATACGATCGGTGGTTAGCAACGGACTGACTTATTGACGATAAAGCGCTTGTCACTTGTTGACCGTGTAGTTAGGCACCCTTATTGTGCGGAATTTCAAAGTCTGAATTCCTTCCGATCTCGTATGACAATCGGAGCACAAAACGAATGAAATCCATCGGCGTTATGAAACAGTAACACAATTAAACTGTTTTTGGGTAAAAATTAGTGCACTTTCCATTTACCTTTGAGCACGGGAGGAGGTCTAGGCCTGGGACAGTAGCCCGTGTGATTCCTGAATGTGGTCACCGAGTTCCGAAGGAACCGATTGGGGATCAGGGTCCCCGGAGAGATATCCTTATCTCGGCAGTCTGGACACTCATGATCTTCTGACTCCAGGAGCACACTGCGGATACCTGTACAGAACAAATTATCATTTTTTATAAGAACAACTCTCTTTTTATAACTTTTGAAGGTTATTCCCATCAATGTTATATATCAATATATCATTGAAGAAGAAGGTAATACTAATAATCTAAATGAAAATATGAAAGAGAATCAGACACAGGAAAAGATAATGGAGGCAAATGGGACTCGAACCCAGAACCTCTCGTCTAACTGGGACGTGCAAATTACCAATTCAGCCATCTATCTATCTATATAAATCTTAAATCCATCTATCTAAGTATATAAATAAAAATGAATTGCCGAAATGTATGTACACGCATAACTTCCGAACGACTGCACCAAATTGGATAATTCTTTTTCGTTATTGTCAGGACAAGGTTCGTATAAAACTACTGGTGAGCTTTGGCATTATGAAATTCATATAAAAAAATGCAGTAGGTGGCACGCGAGCTGTTTGAAAACTGAATGTACCGGGGATGAATGTATGGAATGCGGAAGGGGGGTGGGGAGGGGAACTCGGATAGGGGATTTGCGGGAGGGGGAAAGGAGAACCCGGGAAGGGGGTGGGGAACTCGGGAGGGGGGTTCGCGGGATGGGGGAAGGGGGGAGTGGACTGGGGAGAGGGAAGGTGGAGGAGGCGGAGTGGGAACGCGAGAGGGGTAGGAGACGCGGGAGAGGAAGGGGAGGAATGGGAAAGGACACGCAGGGAGAAACAATTTCTTTAATAAATCTGAATCTGACAGGCAGGCCGCGACAGTAATCGGACACGAAATTTCGATTTACACGGAAATATGTTGTATTTTTTGCAAATTTACTTAGAATATTGGCATTTCGAGGGCCGGTTGCGATGGTAATCAGTCACAAACTTTCAATTTACACGGAAATATGTCACTTGTTTAAGAAATTACTTAGTATAGATTTGAAGACTGCCGTGACTGAAATTGGCTGTGAAATTTCGATACACATTGAAATGTGTCATACTTTTTACGAATTTACTATGAATAGATTTGATTGAAGGCCCAGCTGCGAAAGTTCTTTGGGAAGAACTTATTCCTATTGATGATTCAACTTAGTTACTTCTGACTTACATTCATCGCAGAAGGAGTTCCCGCAGCAGGGTATCATGACGGCATCCGTGAGCAGATCCCGGCACAGGGAGCAGAGCAGGTCCTCGGGGATCTCCTGGCGCGGAGCATCGTTGGCTCCGCTGGCCGCCTCCACCCCCGAATCCGACGCTTGGTACGCCTCACTGCAAACAAGCAAGCGATAAAACTCATTTTAATTTGCCCCAAAAAGTTTTTTTTGTTTTTGTAACTTTATTTAGATGTAAGCAAATTTCATACATCTAGTATTAAAAAAACATATAAAATACATAATAAAATAAATAGAGTCATAAAATTATAACGGAAAGAATACAGCTTAAAAAAGAAATACAGTTACTCCAGTTAGAAATACAAACAATAGGGTTTAAGACATACAGTTAATACAAATAAATACAATTCATAAATTTTTCTTAATGTATGTTGCACATGTTTTCCGAAAAGTGCCAAGACTTGGGGCTTCCTTTATGGAATTTGGTAGGTTATTATAAAGTTTTTGACCTTTATAAAACACGCTGTTCTGTGTACACGTAAGTTTAGTTTTGGGAAGCCTGAAGTCTCGGCAACTCCTCGTAGGATAATTGTGAATATTTTCATGGTACATAATATTAGTTTGCAGATATTTAGGGAGCATGTTATTTTTAAGCTTGTACATCATTGTTAACGTATATATATATTAATGTTTGGTTTTGGGGTAGGTCAGGAAAACTCACTTTTTTTTTTAATCGTCCGGGTACAGGCGAAAATCGACCACTCTGCCTGTCCAGTTTCACCGACCGCAGAGGTCGATTTGGCCGAGCAGGGCGCGTGGACCGGGATTTCATACAAACGGCCGTTCCAAAAAAACGCGTTTTGATGATGCGATAATCGACACTCTTCCCCCTCGATCCGCAAGACCTCACGGCGTATTGTCGCTTAAAAACGAAAAAGACGCTTACGCCCTTTCGATTTCCGTCGCCCGCCTCGACCCGCAGGCGATAATCGACCTCAGCTCCTCGAGTTTCACCGACCGCAGAGATCAATTTGGCCCGAAAGGGGGCACGGACGGCGTTCTCTGCGGGTCAGACCAGATTTCATATAAAAAAGATGACGCAGGGTCAACAGCGCTCCCAAACGGCGAAAACTACAATTAGATCTCTCACCGACGAAGAAATTCGACCTCAGTTATATTTCTTGCCGACAGGTTCACCCGTTAAAAAACGTCGAATCGTTTAGTAAAGAGATTTCCCATACAAAACTGATTTTTCTAGGGATTTATTCGAATTTTTTTAACGGCGTTTTCGAAAATAGCGGAGAAAAATTGACATTTTAAAGGCCCTTTGCGGGAACTTAGATTGCGGCGAAAACAAACATTTTGCACGAAATGTTTTTGATTAAATAGAAGGTATACAAGTTTAAGAAACTTTTAAAATAAAAACATGTGTAGCTTCCCATTTAAAATGTTACACTATATTGCATCAAATATTGAAATTTTTCTGACATTTTCTGAAATCGATCTATCATCAACAATGCATAATTTTCCAGCCAGTTAATATAAACTCGAGGTAGGTACTGGCGTTAAAATGTGAATGATTTAAATGCAGAAAATCGCGGTAGGTACCTACCGTTCTATTGAATTATTGCTAATTCGCTAAGTATTTATTGAGAAAACGCGTAAGTAGGTACCTACACCAACATTATTTTTCTCGGTATGTACTAGGTAGGTACCATCTTACGAGATTTTTTCCTTTAAATGTTAAATCGAAAATTAATGATATGAAATGAAAAAAATCATCCAAGATGGTAATTTTTGAAATATGTAGGAACACGGAGGTTGCTTCTGGATAACCACTGTTGGTATGAATGTTATTTTTAAATTAGTAAAGTTCATTTTCACGTAATGTGCGGTTTTTATTTATTCAATTATCTTCAAAACTTATAATATTTATTATTATTTATTTAAACTATTATTTCAAAACAGAAATAATTACGGAACTTGAATAGAATTTGAACAGAACTTTTACAGAACGTTAAAATTAACTTGAAAAATTGAAGATTTTTAAATAATTTTTTTGAAAAACCCAGCCTAAATATATTTCATATGTTTTTTTTACGTATGTGCAGGTACCTCTACATAGAATCTATGCAGGTACCTACATGCACATAACAACTCAAAATCTGATGATATTGCTTATGATTTTTTTGTAAATGTATAATAAAATTGCTTGAAGTGGAATGGTATAATTTTTTTCAAAAATATTAAATATACATACCGCTTTTTTTGTATTTTGTATTTTAATGATAATCATTCAACGTGGAATTGGTATCGCCGCCCCGGGAACCATTCATTGGTTTCTATATACAATAGTGAGCTCTGGCATCATGAAATTATGCATTGCTAAACTTTTTTTTTACATTAGCTCCACACAGGAGGCACCGAGGAAAACAATTTCCCTAGGGGCCTATGTCATCTTTGAGGATGCTGTGTGGAGGGTTTTTTGAGGGAAAGAAAGGAGAAGAAGATATAAGAAGGAAAAGGGTATGAGGGGTGGGTAGGAATCTGGTGGTCAGTGTGGCCAGGAGTAACGGACGTATGAATCTATTCCTCACACTGCGGTGCGAGGCGAAGGGTTGGGAGAATCTGGCTGGAGAGATAAAAAGCCTCCCTCAATCAGTCTCCTCCGATCCAGCCCGCCATGCAGTGGTAGGTCAAACGTATCCGCCACCAAGACCTAGACAAACCTCATCCCATGAACCCGGGCACCCCTGCTAAGTCATCAAACGTAGCGAACCACTTAGGTGACCTTTGACAGCGGTGTTGGTTCATCCGATTGCGATGAGACTTTTGGAATTTGATGTGTGCATTCCCGCGATGGTTTCTGAATACAATAATGATCAATCGGGATACAATAATGAACCGGGCGACCGAAGTAGGTGCACATTTCTCGCTTTTTGAAAACTAAATGTACCGGGAATGAATTAATGAGGCGCGAGAGGGGGGGAGGAAAAAGCTCCACACAGGAGACCCTGAGGAAAATAATTTCCCTCACGGTCATGTCATCTTTGGAGATGCTGGATGGAGGGTTTTTTAAGGCAAAGAAGGAGATGAGAGTTCTGAGAAGGAAAAGGGTTTAAGGGGTGGGTAGGAATCTGGGGTTCAGTGTGTCCTGGTCATCCGCCTCCAAGACCTAGACAAACCTCACCCCATAAATCCGGGCACCCCTACTAAATCACCAAACGTAGCGAACCACTTAGGGTGACCTACGGCATGAGTGTTGGTTATCCAATAAAGGTCATCTTAGGGGATTTTTATTTCTACATAACATTATATACAACGGTTACCCGGCATGCGTTGCAAGATCACTGTAACCTCGGGGTCAACTTAACTGTAACGGTTCCATTCCAAGTTCCGGGAAACTACATTATAATGCAAGCGCCTTGCAAACGTCTGCACTATATTATAACATTATATACAACGGGTTCCCGGCATGCGTTGCAAGGTCACTGTAACCTCGGGGTCAACTTAACTGTAATGGTTCCATCCCCATTCCCGGGAAATAACATTTTAAAGCAAGTGCCTGCAATATATAAAATGATATACAACGGTTGCTCGGCATGCGTTGCAAGGTCACTGTAACCTCATGGTCAACTTAACTGTAATGGTTCTATTCAAATTCCTGGGAAATTACATTTTAATGCAAGCGCTGCACTACATAACATTATATACAACGGGTACACGGCATGCGTTGCAAGGTCACTGTAACTTCAGGTTTCTTCATATATTTAATTTAACACACACTCCTCCTCGCTTCATCCACGTTCACACGCAAATCGCATAATTTTTTAACCCGTTAGTTGCATTTTTGCAACGGGCCCCGCTAGTTATATATTATATGTTGTTTAGTTGTCATCATATTTAGGTTTTGTAACATAGTTTTAACTCTAGTAAAGATATTACATTTCAGAATCATCCTCATTCCCCTATTTTGTATAACCTGTAGTTTATTATTTTGTGTCTCGTTACATAAGAATAGAACACTAGAACAATAATTTAAATGAGGAGTTACAATAGAATTGTATACAAGGTGCGTTGTCTTGAGATCCAAGTTATTCCTAATCCTTTTTAAGAAGCCAACTTTTTTAGCAATTTTCTTAGATATATAATCGAAGTGTTTGTCGAATTTTAATTTATCGTCTAATATTACACCCAGATATTTAATATTGCTAACCCTTTCTATATTTATGTTATCAATGGTTAGTATTGCATGTTCAGTTCCACCTTGACTATCCATAATCAAAAATTTAGTTTTCATAACATTCAGTTTTAGTTTGTTTATGTTTAACCAAAGCGTTACATTATTTAAGTCATTTTGTATCTCTTCAATGGCATCCTGTAAATTTTTTCTGGCTATATATAACAGTGTATCATCAGCAAATAATTTAATGGCACAATGCTTTAAAACTTTAACAATATCATTTATATATATAATGAATAACAATGGACCTAGGACAGATCCCTGTGGAACGCCTTTGCTAGTATGACGTGGATCAGATGTTATTCCACCATATTTTGTTACTTGCTTTCTTTCTGATAGATAATCAACAAACCAATTAATTTCTTTACCGTTAATTCCAATATTTCTTAATTTTTTTATTAATCTGTCTCTATCGATTGTTTCAAATGCCCTTTTTAAGTCTAAAAATACTGCAATAATTTTACTGTTTTTATCTCTATAATTTTTCCATTCTTGTATTACATAGTTAATAGCGGTTTCACAAGAAAATTTATTTCTAAAACCCGATTGTTGTCGAACTAATATCTGCTTTGTCTCAATATATTCAGTTAATTGCTCCTTTACAATGTATTCAAGTATTTGTTCATATTTGGGTAAGCAATTTATCGGTCGGAATTCGTCAAATTTTTTTGGGTTATCGATTTTCGGAATAGGAGTTATTACAGATGTCTTCCAAGTTTTGGGAAACACTCCACTATTCAGAGATTCATTGATAATTTGGACCATCGATTCGCCAATAATATTAATGGAGTCTTTGATTATATTTATTGTAATACCGTCGGGAGATTCTTTCGATTTCATGTTACTTAAGACTCTTTTTAAGTATGGTAAATCTATATTTTTAAACTTAAACTCTTCATCGGTGCATACAGGCCTGTCTATGTCTAGTTTGTTAACAGGACATTCTGGAATACTTTGGCTTATAAGATCTATGCTCGAAATAAAGTGCTTGTTAAATTTTGTCGCTATATTCTCAATTTCTTCTTCATTTCCATCTGGGAAATCAATCGATTTTACAACTTCTTTTTGTTTGCCCTTTATGATTTCTTTTAGTGTTATCCAAAGTTTTCTTGGGTCATTCTGTTGTGTTTCTAATTTTTGTTTATAGTAATCGCACTTATGTTTTTTAATTTGTTTTGAATAAAAATTGCGAATTTTTTTATATGCATTCCATTTTTCATTGGATGGTTCCAATTTTGCCGCTTTATATGCATTATCTCTCTGTTTTTGAAGGTTATGTAACGGTATCGAATACCATCTGTTAGTATTTTTAAGCTTAACCCTTCTTATCGGCATATTTTTATCGATTGCGGACGTCATAATTTTGACGAAATTTTCTGCTTTGTCATTTAACGAATTAGACTCAGTAATTTGTGAGATACCATTTTTTAAAGTTTCACAGAATTTAAAGTGATCATAGTTCCTTTTATCTCTATACATAATTTCCCTTGACTCATTTTTTATTACACTCGTTTCAAGTAGTGTTATTATGTTTTCGTGGTCTGATATTTTTGGTGTATCCACAACCTTTACGTTCAAGTAAAAATGATTTGATATAACCAAATCAATAATGGTTGCTGATGCGTTTGATATTCTCGTTGGTTTTGTCACAAGTTGTTTCATTCCTAGATCATTCACTAAGCTTTGGAGTCTATTACTGTAGGTATTCTTTACTTTCATATCAATATTAAAGTCACCAGCTATGTAAAACATATCTTGGTTTTTCATATTTTTAATACACCAAAAAAAAGTGCCGCGTGATTTGATGGTTTGACCTACTAGACACATCATATGACACAGTTCCTTGCCCCACTATAATACATCAGGGTTAGTATCAGCACTATGGACGGCTAGCTTTGCATTGGAGTAAATCATGTTCATTAGTAAATAATGGCGGGCAAAGTAAAAGAAGTCCTACTGGTCGACAACGGGAACAGCAAATTCTCCATCGGGGGTCATCATGGCGCCGGGAGCCTGCGGCCCTTCCACGGGAACCATGAAACTCTTGGGGATGCCCGTGCTCCTTCTGATGTCTATGGCCTCCTGGAAGATGCAAAAACATTACAATTATATTATTCCATTTGAGTTTCATGCCATTCTCTAACTTTATTCATTCTAAATTAAGAAAAGAAAATGTACAGTCCGTCAAGAAAGTCTAGAAATTTTAAAACACCCTCAATACTGATTTTAAAACAAATTAAGGTAAAGCACTACCAAGTAATGCAAAATCCTCTGGTTTGGTCTGAAAATTTGGTGACCCGACAGTTGATCCGCCGACAATATTGGCCCCCCGAAATGACATTCTCCATAAAATTATAATTTTTTGCGCATTATTTACCAATTTCAAATGTAAAACTGACTTCAAAAATATCTTGTTATGAATAACAAACGAATTTATTTATTCAGTGTCGATTTTTTGTACTTATACCTTGGTAGGTACAGTATACAGACAAGTATTTTTATCCTCGATGCATTTGAATGAAAATATATTTTGTGTAGTAGGTATACCGTAATTTCTCTAAACTGACTGCATACTATACATAAGTATGCCGTGGGGTCAACTGCCGGCGGATCAACTGTCATGGAACCATTTTTTTCTTGGAATCAAAACATACGGCTGGTGTTAAGCGGGAATTTAAACCTTATCGCCATCTACATAAGGAGTGTTATTTACAGGAAATAGTGCATCATCTTAAGGTAGATTTATATGCAAGGTTACGAATGACTCCAGAATTTGACATTTTGATAATGGACAGGAAAATTCCTACAAATCAATTTTTCTTAACATTCCTTATAATTATTTTTTTTTGCTAACAAAGCACATTTGGCAATTTAACTTCATTAAAAAGATAACTTACATCAGAATTTCCTATGGGACAGTTACTAATCCAATGCCCTGGTTGATGGCACTTATGACAGCGGTAGTTAGTCGGAACCTCTCCCCTCTGATTCGCCCCACGAATCCTCTGATAGCTAAAATAAACACAACAAAATTATTGACACAAATGTAATACTTAAAAAAATTGCACATGGTTGCAAGATTATTCAAAGTTACCGCTTTAGATGTAATTTATTTTTTCATGCTCGATACAATATTTATTTATTGGAAAACAATTTGTACTAAAAGCATGCAAACAATGTTATCATTCTAAATCTATGTTGATTGTCGGGACTTACTGTCGAAAGCTTCAGAAAGCAGCAAGCAAAAAGAATATAATTTGAATAAAATTATAAAAGCAAGAATTGAGATGATCAACTTTAACCCGTAGGGGCCGGCAAGAAACTTCAAAAAATAAAAATACTTTTTGTTAAAGCCAATACATTTGAATGTAATACAAAACTTGATAAAGTGACATTTTCTATATTTGTTCTTAACTAACCCAGAAGAGCGCTTCTGTATCTTTTGTGGATATGGAACCGTAATCTGCTGTCAAATTTGTCTATGACTTGCAATTGCTTTTTTTATTGACTGATATGCCAGCTGTCGTATTTCAACTAGTTTAAAACACAAAATGCTGCAAGTATGCATGATTATTTATTCATTTAATGTATGTTTAAAGTTGTATACCATGGATTTGACATTTGCCAAGTTTCGTTTCAATCTATACGTTTCAAATATACGTGAATTTCTTAGAAACCCAAATTAAGAAATTATTTAAGGCAAAGCTATTGGGCAGTATACACGTATAGAATAATTGAATATTTAAAGATGATATACCTTAATTATTCCACTAACAGCAAAAGCCGCGCTTTGAGGGACGGAATACGGCAATTACACTTCTTTTCAACAATTACTACAAGAATTCAGCGCCCTTGAGGTGATTTTCCACGAAAACGGCGCTATATAAATTAGCCAATTATTAAGAAACAACTATTTACGCACTCAAAATAGGTTATTAGGTTCTTAATTTGGGCAAACTAAGTAATTCATGCGTATTTAGATTGAAACTTCGCAAATATCATATCCATGGTATATAACTTCAAACGTAAGTACATTAAATGAATAAATAATCATGTATTCTTGTAGCATTTCATGTTTTAAACTAGTTGAAATACGACAACTGTCATATCAGTCCGTAGAAAAAGCAATTGCAAGCCATAGACAATCATACAAATTTGACAATAGATTACATGTGGAATTGATTCCGTATCCACTAAAGATACAAAATCGCATGGCAGTCCAGATAATATCGGAAGGCAAAATGAATGTGTAAGGTCGACACTGCGATTGCAGTGCTTGCAATTGCACGATTCAACACTGCAAATGCAGGGCTCCGGCCCCTAGGGGTTAAAGTAATCATTGCATCTAAACGGCATCAAAAACGAAAGCTCCTGTAATTGATGGAAAATGTCATTATGTTCGGAGACCATGTTTCTGTATATTGTCGTTGCGCTTGCAACACCGGCTATGGAAGCAAAAAATTTCCCAGTATTGTATCCAAATGCCACAAATAACTTTTGAATGAGAACTGTGCAATAACAGTTAAACTTATAAATTTTTGGTGTAAAAAACTTTTTGCTGGAATCCGGTAATTTTGCAAGCGCAATGACGATATAGTATTCCCAGGCAGAGTACATGTGAACCTCATGATTGAGCATTCGAAAGGAATGTAAAACATAACTTGATTCTTATAATATTGATGGGTTAAGTGAACATTCTCCTATAATTAACAAGACCTTTACAATAGAATACATTTATATACACTAATGACTTTCAAAAGAGGTGTTGAAGTTGCGTGATTCCGAGTTGTCCGGTCACCATTATTATAATTGGTAAAATTATTAACTAATAAGTTTCTATTAATGTTAAATGTCTACCTCATCCTGTGTGAATTTTATCACCATTGTAAGAGTTTAAAATGAAACGTTGTGCATTTTGAATATTTTTTTTTTTTTTTTTTAAATAATCGGAGACGGTTTACATATATATAGTTCCCGAGAGCACTTAGGCCATAGACCCATTGTACTATCTCCCATTTTACCTCATTCCTTTGACAGTAACCCAGTCCCTTTTATAAAGTTCACCAGGATTGTCATTCGAAATGAAGCTATATCTTCTGGTCCGACAATGTGTCTTCCCAGGTCTCATTTCCCCTCTTCACTCCTCCTTGGTTCCCTGAAGGCCCCACGACGGAAGAGGGCTTCATCTCTCCTCTCCACTCCTTAGTTCCCCGAAGGCTCCACGACGGAGAGTCCACCTCCCCTTGGTTCCCTAAAGGCCCCACAAGGGAAGAGTCCACTCCACCTTGGCTCCCCGAGGGCCCCAGGAGGGAAGAGAACTTCATCTCTCCTCCTTGGTTCCTCTAAGGCCCCACAGAGGAAGAGTTCACCAAGATGGCCTCATTTCTCCTCTTCACTCCTACATGGTTCCTCGAAGGCCCCACATGGGAAGAGGACATTATCTCTCCACTTCACTCCTCCTTGGTTCCACAAAGGCCCCGTGCTGAAAGGGTGCCCTTCCCCTTGGTTCCTTGAAGGCCCCACAAGGGAAGAGTTCATGGAGGTGGCCTCAGCTCACTTCTCCACGGTTTCTCCTCTTACGGCCCCAGGAAGGAAATCCACAGAGGTGGCCTCAGCATTCCTAGGTTCCCAAAAGGCCCCTAGTTTTCGAATGGTCCAATTTTTTTTTGTCCCACGAGTTACCAGGGAAATAGAAGGTCCACTCCAGCAGAGCCCTGAGTGCTGGAGTGAGGTCTAAATACTCCGAGATGCGACCTTGTTTCTCGGAGGCACCGTTCGTGACGCTGTTCCCCAGGACATTCAGCCTGAGCACGGTAGCTCACACCTTGGCTTGGGATGGCTATTGCAGGTTTGTGTTTTCCACTCCCTGAGCGATGGGTTCGCCACACTCCCTACGCTACTTATTTTGAATAAGTAAACTATTTAATTTTTTTTTGGTTGTTTCTATAACTGGCAATACCATAATAGTACAATTCAAAAAACCTACATTCGCGAAATGTCTAAATAAATACGATTAAAAACATTGAACATTTAAGTTAATTCGACATTTTAGTTACTTGTCTTTTCAGAAGAAACAGATTTTAGGACGGATATGATTTTAGATTTTCACGGCCAAAGTTTTTTTTTTTACACGTCTGCCCTGATGATGGACACTGTAACGTTGTCCGAAACGTTGGATAAAGGAAGAGGTAGCGTAACACGGCATAACACCAAAAAAATAAATAACAAAAAGATTTTAGGATGATCTTCGACGACGTGCATACGATCTCAGCCTGGGACTAGTGCAGTTTAAAAAATAGCTTTGCTAGATTCGATTGTTCAGGTATAGTACATGTCAATCTTTTAAACTGGCCTGCCGAGCGATTCCGTATCTTTTGTGGGATCGTTATTGGATAATCGACATTATCTCCTGTCAGATTTGTGTGATTTTTACGTATTTACTGTCACATATTTTAGTTTAGATCAATTTAAACATGAATTCCTGCAAGTGTGCATGATTTTTTAATCATTTAATGAAAGTTGTACACAGAAAAAGCAAATAACAGCCTTAAAAATCACACAAATCTGACAGGAGATCACGTCCGTTATGTCGTAACTATCCCACAAAAAATACGGAATCGCTCGGCTGAACATGGTACATTCCATTCTCGCGCTGGTATTGACTTTAGCTAAAGGGAAAGATGCATAAAAACATATGTGCGACAGAGAAAGGCATGGAAGGGGGGCATGTCACTTTTCTGTCCTGAAACTCGTTTATTACGACAGTTTCTAATCAACGTCAGGCCAGTCTTAAAGTTTAGCGTGTACTATACCTTCCACTCTTTCCATCCCATTCTAATGTATCACACACAGTATAATAGCAATGTAAAATTTGCTAAAACTAATTTGCTGTGAAAGTTGGTATTTTGAAAGGCTTCCGCAGTTATATAAATGAACAAATAATAAAATCAACCCACTTGCTGGGGTCGTAATCCAGCGTGGATTGTGAAATCATAGCCATGATCTTGTCGTCTTCTGAGCCCTCCATGCGAGAGAGATCCGAGCCCCCTTTGGCGGCGCTAGCCCCGTCCTGGCTACGGGGCACGGGGCCCCCCTGTGCTGCGCCCTCCCACTGCTTCTTGGGTTGGTGAGCCAGTGGCACCCGGGCAACCAACAGTGAGGTGTTCTTGGGGATGAGGGCATTGTTGTCGGAGTACACTGTAAATAAGTTTCAATATTAAAATAATCCATTCCACAATAGGCTGCCAACAGCTTATCCTAACTTGTTTGAGAAAATGAGAACTCCAACCTGGAAAAACCGGAGGATGAAAAAAAAACCATGCATTGAAGTGATCAAATATCACCTATTTCCAGAACGTCTACGTGCAGCGCAGGACCATGAGTGGAGGAGTCATTCACCAGGGAAATTGAAGTGTGGGTCACGATCCTCGGCAATGACTAAATAAGATCTTCATAACCCTGATGTCAGACTCAGGTTGACAGGCAAGGCAGAAAAAGGGCGGAAGCACCACTTGCCAGGTCCGAGTCGACGAGGAGTGACGGCCTGCCAGACTTTTAAATCTTGGAAACAGGCTCAAATGCCAGCACTGGAAGGAATTGAAGAAAGCCTCGGGGCGAGGCAAACCAAAGTGCCCATAAATGTCTAAAGGATATCCGAATATATCCATACCAATTTTAAGTTTTCAAGAAGCTCATAAAAGTGTTCAAAATTGTGTATTTGACATAACGGCTGAGCCGTCATTTGGAAGTGCGCTACCTTGACCTTGTACCTGGTTGATTGGTCTGCATAACTCATGAAGCTAAAAAGCCCTGGACAGAGCATTAGTGCGATTTTATATGAATGGCATTGAAGTCAAATCTAGGGAGGGAAAATTGCCTGGCAGCCATCTTGTATGGAAAACTTTTGAAATGGGTAACTATGGGCCGGGGAATCCGAATCTGAAAGAATTAGGCGGCGGCAAGCAATATTAACTGAATTACACGACTTTAAAATTTTCTATACACACACACATGAAAATAGTCATTTCGGAAGCATTTTGACACACGAAGTACGAAGATCATAGAAAAACAAGATAACATAGATGTTTTTACCACACAAAATTAAGTATTGCCATTAAGCAGCAATATCAATAACGTAAAATAACATGTTTATATTTTAAGTACTTATTTTTTTATAAATTTTACTCACTTTTGTATCACAAACCATGTTACATAAACCCAGCGTAGCTGCTAAACTACTTGAAAACAGGGATGTTTTTTGCCGTGACGCGAGCAGGCGGTATAAAGGGGCATAAACCATGTTACACAAACCTAGCGTAGCCGTTAAACTACTTGAAAACAGGGATGTTTTTTTGCCGTGACGCGAGCAGGCGGTATAAAGGGGCACAAACCATGTTACACAAACCTAGCGTAGCCGCTAAACTACTTGAAAACAGGGATGTTTTTTTGCCGTGACGCGAGCAGGCGGTATAAAGGGGCACAAACCATGTTACACAAACCTAGCGTAGCCGCTAAACTACTTGAAAACAGGGATGTTTTTTTGCCGTGACGCGAGCAGGCAGTATAAAGGGGCACAAACCATGTTACACAAACCTAGCGTAGCCGCTAAACAACTTGAAAACAGGGATGTTTTTTTGCCGTGACGCGAGCAGGCGGTATAAAGGGGCACAAACCATGTTACACAAACCTAGCGTAGCCGCAAAACTACTTGAAAACAGGGATGTTTTTTTGCCGTGACGCGAGCAGGCAGTATAAAGGGGCACAAACCATGTTACACAAACCTAGCGTTAGGTTAGGTTAGGTTACGCATTTTTAAGACTACGAATTTTTATACTTTTGGTAGAATACGGCCGTTGAGATAGTCATAATTCATAATATAGGGATAAATATTTTTGAGAGCTGGTAACACTGCCGGCACATGTTTTTGTACATTTCTTGTTTTTCTATGATCTTCGTACTTCGTGTGTCAAAATGCTTCCGAAATGACTATTTTCATGTGTGTGTGTATAGAAAATTTTAAAGTCGTGTAACTCAGTTAATATTGCTTGCCGCCGCCTAATTCTTTCAGATTCGGATTTTCCGGCCCATAATTAGTATAAAAAAAAAAAATTTTTTTTTTTGGACCATCCCCCATAAACCGAATTTTTTCCTCCAACTTTTAGGGGTAGTTTTGACGTAAAAAGATAAAATTAGTCCGACGTGTGCGGCCAGATTCATTATATTCCGCTGTTACGATACGGGCCAATCACAATCGAGTCAGGCGCCCGGCAGGCTCTCAGCAAGTAAGATCGTACCTCACATTAAGGATTTTTAGTAGGTACGTCTTTTTGTATGGGAAATTTGGAATGTTGGAATTTCGGAAAAAGTTGTTAATCTTTTTTACTCCTACCATCATGTAGAATCAATCACCTCCCGAAGCTAATGCACTTTACCCCCGGACATCCTGTATATGAAATGGTATATAATGATTCGTTTTTATTTTATTTTTGTATTGTTAAAGCAATTATAACAGCTTGTGATTTTTATTTGGGTATTTGACGAGACGGGTAACGGAATGTCACTAAAAAATTTAAGCAGATTTTGACAGTTTTCATATACATCATCAAAAAATAACAAGTGCAAAATTTTAAAGAAAAGAATAATCAAACACAACATGATGAAGTCTATCAACAGTTGCAGATGAAACTCAATAAAAATCACATGTGACATCAACCATGCAAACGTCTTCTTGTGCATTGTACAAGTGAATGATATGAAAATTACCTTCTTTGGTTTGGGCATTTGTTACTTGAAGGTCAAAGTCGGAAGTCTTTCCGATTCTCTTCTGTTGGAAGATGGCTGTCTTCAGATCGGCTACGGATATGTGTAGGCCATCAAACGTAACAGTGTCATATTCGAGCGAGCTTTTGAACTTGTAATGAACAGACATTACGCCGTATCGTATGTCTACTATAACAAGTAATGGAGATGGTTCATTTTTCTAGCTCTACCTAAAAAGCAAACAGAAAAACATAACATTATAACTATAAATTAAAAACATAACATTATATATTAAGAATCGTAGGGTAATAAACATTAGTTAAAGTAAACAAATCAATAACATGAGTATATGTGAAAACCGAGCGAATTCTACTTCCATTGCAGTTACTTATTTTGTGAATACAACACGTTTTTGTACATGCTATATCTACTAAGCTCAAAAATCGTAATATTTTTATTTGAAACCATATGGGCCACTTCTGAAAGAAATTTTCAATGGGAAACATAACCCCTCGAGTCAATGTTTGCCAAGGTCGCAACACACGGAGAAAGGGTTTCATAAGTCGATTTAAAACTTTGATGAAGGCAAGGTGAGAAATTTTAAATTGAATTCCTCACACAAACATCGACACGCCAGACGAATTAGGCTATCAAAGAGAAACTCCCGTAGCTTATTTTGAGTCTAGGGAAAACGTAATGAGTTCGTACGTATACAAAAACATATACCGAGCACAAAATTAAAAATAAGCATAAACCGTTCAAAACAATTTCACCTCGTAGGAGAAGGAGAAAATATAGTTCTAAGGTCTCAAATAGCGACCACTTACTTGGAACAACGCTGTCAAGCCGCCATCATTTCCCATGAAGTTAATAAATGAAGATTGAACAGTGAAGAAACTACACCAATATTAAATATTCCATATAATTCATTTAAGAATCGAAATATATTAACAAACTTTTAGATAAAACACAGCGTATTTTAAGAGTAAACTTTCATTCACAAAAATTAAGGCTACCTAGGTATCCGCAAAACGTTCGATTTTCTCATAGAAAAAAACACAAGACATAAGTTGCCTGCCATAGAAAAAACGTAAAGCCATGGATTAGAGTTAATAAATGCTATATGGATCAAAATTATTCTTAAGGGCGCCTTCCACTGCGAGCGGAAAAGAGTAGAGCGGATCGGAGTGGGAGCTGAGCGAAATAGTTTTGACCTTCGATCAAAAAAGAGTCGCTTGGAAGATAGGTGTTTGCCTTCCACTGCCCGTGCGAGAAATGAGCGAGGCGAGCGGAGCGAGATTAATGAAAAATGAGAAATAGTTTTGCCTTTCCATTGAAAACGAATCAGAATCGCTTTGTTTCGAAGTGAACGGAATGATTTTTGTGGTATCAAGTACTGATTTTAGTGAAGATGATTCTGACAGCATGTATGCAATGAAAAAATGTTTGCAATTGTACATTAATAAAAGGAATTCATCACAAAAATTTTAAAACTTTTGAAAAAAAAATTTTACTTTTTTATTTCCGCCAATTTCATCTCAATGATGGTTTTCTAAACCAAATTATTTTTGTCGACATTGCGACAATCTTCGCTAGTCGTATCCTATAAACAAAATTGGCAAACCTCTTCAATAAACACCTCCGTCTCGACAAAAATGCAGTCAAGGTGAATTGATGACAGTTTTTGAGCGGAGTCCGCTAGAAACTAGTCGGCGATGGTGTGCGCGAGCGGACCTAGTTTAACTAGTTCGGTCCGTTCCGCTCACCTCGTTCTTGATGGAAGCGCTTGTATACAATTAACGTTTGCGAGTCGAGCGGACTCCGTACTAAACTATTTTTACTCTTTTTGTCCGCTCCGCTCACCTCGTTCTTGATTGAAGCACTTGTATGCAGTTAACTTTTGCTAGTCGAGCGGGGTCCGTACGGAGTCCGCTCCGCTCGCAGTGGAAGGCGGGCTTAAGCATATATTTGTACAAGATTATTTTAGGTCCCATGGCGCAATTCGCTGAGGTTTTATTGCTTGTTGTCGGGTTTATTTTTTTTTTGGTTTTATTAGTTTCGCATTGGGTTAATTGGTTAATGTCGCATTCAGCATTCAGTCGCATTTGTTAAGTGCCAACTTTTTGTCCTAGCTTTCTATCTGACTTAGCCGTTCGGTCTATCAGAAATCAGAAGGTGTCAGAAGTCAGAACACGATGTATAAATGTGCTAGGCACTAGGCATTGCGTCAGAGAACATCACGACACGACACTCAGATAAATATAAATTCACTGGTTTATCAAGACCATAAGTGAAAATACAGAGAATCGAACTTGAGTCACAATAAAAATGTTATCGGTGACGTCATCATCCCAATTAGTTTATGGTGAAGGATGAAGTCTTGTCTTTGAAAATATTTCTAAATTTATTAGCGGCAAAGAATTTTCTGAACGAGCCATTGCGACCCAGCGGAAATGGATGGAAAAATTGATTCGAACGATACTGATTTCTACGAGACTCTAAATAAGGAATTAGAGTCTCTTATGGCATCTTTTAAGACAAAAAAGGAACAGATCTCGCATGTTGAGAGTGAGTAAACACATTATTCGTCGTCGAATGTCAGTTTTTTCTAAAGCTTATTTTGTGACAATAATAGTAATACATTATATAATTTATTTATAGCGAAAGCCTCTATATTGTCAGTGGAGTTTGCATCGATGCTTAATACCCTTAAGACAAGAAACCTCTATGATTTGAAGGAAACTTTTGAAGAGGGTGCTAAAAACATGACAAAAAAACCAATTTAACATACCTACATGCTACACTTGTTAATTTCTCTTTGAAAGAGGAGTAGTCGATATCAGATGTGTTTATTTTCATTTATATCACTTACAAAATAAAACAAACACTGTTTGAAAATGTTATTCATTCTCTACAAAATGGTATTTACAAAAAAATAAAGCAGTGACACATAGGTAACAAATTTATTTAACACATACTAATATTAAATACTGTACAGAATGTAATTTACAATTTTTTAATTTAACCCTATTATATGAAACGCTCATGACCAGAGGGGTTTGTGAAAATTATCACTAATGTCGTTGGTAACTGGTGATGAAAATATTTATTGTTTAGCCAGATGTTATTTGGAAACATAATTGCATATTCAAAGAAAGATTATGTTTTTACGTACAACATTTGACACATTTAGGAGATAAAAACGAAGGGGTTGTGATCGTTTTAAATGGCAACACCAAGATGGCTCGCAGGAAGATGAAAGTAGGTTCAAAAGAGTACATTTGTAAAAGTGCATTTTTTAATTTAACGAAAAGTTGCTCGGAAATTAGTTGTAATCTCCAAAAGGGGGTGTGATGCCTTTGCATAAAACTACTGTTTAAATAGGTATGAAATTAATAATATTTCACGACAGTTCATTTGTAACTATATTACAGTACAATCTCACTAATCCAGCACAATTAAAAACCAGAGAGTGCGGGATTATTGGAATGTTCGGATTACTGGATTATAGAGAAAAAATCATAATAAATAAAACAAATCATTTCATAAAGAGAATATACACACTATTCACACTTCAAAACAACAGGTAAATACGTACGCATGTGCACATGAGACAAGTTTTGAGGTTAGACTGCTAGACGGCGATGGAGCGCATAGGGGAAGAGGGACGAGGGAGGCGCGGGCGGACGGTGCCGGATTATTGGACGTATCGGTCTATTGAAGTGCCGGATTAGTGAGATTATACTGTATTAAAACATGACCTTCCTAGGTAAAATTCAACTGAAATATGCTGATATACACTAAATTACGTCCCGCCTTCCACTGTGTGGTTTATTCATAAATAAATGGAAACATTGAATAAATGAATGCAATTAAAAATTTGTTATGGGAAAAACTTCAAGATGGATTTCTGACAACAAATAATGTCAAATACCCTTGGTGTTGCCGTAGTAATAAATATTTTTAGTTCTAGTCGAATACATGTCTACATAGAATGCCAAACTGTAGGTGTACGTAACTACTACTCTTGTTTTAGGTCATAGCAAATAAAGTTTATAATAAATATCTACAGCCTTAAAATTTCACATAAACAAACTATTTAACTCAAAGCTGTTCAAATGGCTTTTTAACCCCTCTGATAGCGCCTCAAACATTTCACTAAGAGTTTAAATAAACTCAAGTCCTTCAAACTTCATGTTTGAAATTAGCGTTTCCTCCATCAACATCTCTCCGTTTATCCGGAAGGCCATGATGAAGGAAGCGGTGGTACCCTGAAACTCCATTGTACGCAATGCTACTATAGCCTCGTCATTGCTCCCTGGAATGAACTTGAATGAAGAGTAGCCATGAGTCGGGGAAGGTGAACCAACCTAAAAAACGAAACAAAAAATTTAAAGGGGCTAACAGCATATACCTAAAAAATGCATAATAATAAGTCTATGTTTAACCTACGAGGGCTATTCAGAAACTAGGGAACGTTTTGTAATAAAACAAAAACTAGGTACAGGAAAAATATTTTATTATATACATCTGAAAGTGTGACTAAAATGCTACTTTTCTACATAGTCACCAAACAAATTAAGGCACTTATCGTAGCGGTGGACAAGCTTCGAAATTCCTTTGTCATAGAAATCCGCCGCCTGCGATCTCAGCCACTCAGTGACGCACGCCCAGAGCTCGTCGTCGTCATCAAAACGCTGTGTCGCTAGCCAGTTCTTCATCATTGTCATGAAAAAACAAAATTTTTGACGATAACTTTCCTCGGCGCTTGTTTTGCATTGCTCTTCTAAGCTTGCGCAATGTTTGGCAGTACCGATCAGAGTTGATTGTTGCACCAAGCTCGAGAAAGTCAATAAGCAGCACACCTTGCCTATCCCAAAAAAACAGTAGCCATAATCTTCCTCGCTGACAAGGTTTGCAAAATTTTTTTTGGTTTTTTGGGGGAACTTGTGTGCCCCCACTCCATGGACTGCAATTTTGTCTCGCAATTGACGTGCTTCACTCACGTCTCGTCACCCGTTACGATTCGATCCAGTAAAGAATCACCATGTGGTTGGTAGGCTTCAAGAAATGTTAAGGCTGCTCCCATTCGCTGACCTTTATGGAGGTCTGTAAGCATTTTTGGCACCCATCTTGCACAAAATTTATGGTAGCCAAGCTTGTGAGTCACAATTTCAAACAAAAAAGTCCGTGAAACTTGTGGAAAGCAAAGCAAAAGCTCCGTTATTGTGAAGCGACGGTTTTCACGAATCTTCTCATCAACTTTGGCGAGAAGATCGTCTGTCACAATGCTCGGGCGGCCACTCCTCTCTTCATCGTGCACGTTGGTTCGGCCATTTTTAAACCGGATACACCATTTTCGCACTGAACTTTCATTCATTACGTCGTTGCGTTGTTTCGTTTTTTGCTAACAAAAACCGTATTACGGACCGCACTTCACAACTGGCGGGATTTGAAATTGCAGCGCACTTTTAAATTGGAATATTGGGAAAACGGGCTGCGCGGAGACGTTCTCGTTCTGACGGCTGGATGCCGACTGAAGCTACGAGCATGCGCACACCAAAACATACGTGATCGCCGCGCGCCTAGCGGCGTCAGACGGAAACGTTCCCTAGTTTCTGAATAGCCCTCGTATTAGTAGTTGAAATTCTTATGTAGATTCAATTATAATCTCTGTTTGTTGACTAGTGTACATCTGTTTAAATTTAACAAGTATGACTGTTAAGCATAACGGTTAAGATATTTTTTTTTACATGAGCTCCACACAGGAGGCCCTGAGGAAAATAATTTCCCTGAGGGCCTATGTCATCTTTGGGGATGCTGTGTGGAGGGTTTTTTTTAGTGAAAGGAAAGAGAGAAGAGTTCTGGGAAGGAAAAGGGCTTAAGGGGTGGGTAGGAATCTGGGGTTCAGTGTGTCCTGGTCATCCACCTCCAAGATCTAGACAAACCTCATCCCATGAACCCGGGCACCCCTGCTAAATCACCAAACGTAGCTAACCACTTGGGGTGACATATGGCAGAGGTGTTGGTTATCTAATAAAGGTTCCCGGGGTGGCGGTACCCATTCCCGCCTCCCAAATTAAAAGATGATTGCAATTTGATCAAAAGCTGAAAAGGACTGAAAATCTATATTCATTAAGGACATTTCAAATGTCAAAAATTTAAAATGGCACTGACAACAACGTTATATATAATATAGACGCGTGGTAGAAGTCTCAAAGTGGTAAGCCAAGGACAAGGCAATAAGGAACTCCAGTGAAAAATATTATGGCTTTAAAAAAATATGTTCATATAGACCAATAAACGCTGATTCTGAATATATAAGTTTTATTTAATAATATTAACCTGTCATTTGCCGCTTGTGCGCCGGCGGGTCCTGATTTTGAAACGCGATTTTGACCCTTACGTATAAAGAAAGTGTATGAAGAACACGGTCAGAATCGCTTGCTCTATTATCGCTCTTTACCATAGAGAAAACCGCAATTAGATTGGTGACTCCATATAATTTATATTAATGATTTACCGGAGCGCGGGAGCGTGCGCAGTTCTTGCGCATGCGCAGGAAAAATTCTTTGGTTTTGAACTTTGACCTTTCTATTGTTCTAAATTTCTCAAGGACGCTGTCAGAATCGCGGGACATTGGGTGTCATGGCTGCCGCTTTTTGCGAACGCTAATTGGTTACAACCAACCCCATTTACTCGCGGCATTCAACGAGTTAAACGCAGAGTTTTTTAAAAAATTATTAAAAAGTCCATTTTTAATCGGGTCCTAGAAACACGCCGTCAGGTTGGTAGTATTAAAATTTTTAGTGGTGACGTCACTGCTCATCGTGTTGTGACATCACCGTAAAGTCATTGTATGGGAATGTAGGTATGACACAAGCCATCATATTAATTTATTCGTTTATTTACATACTGTTTATAGAGATTTAGTTGTGTTTATTGAAACATCATTTAGGCCTAAATAATTCAGTTTCAAAAATAAAGGTATCTCTTATTAGTTTATCTCTATTATTGAAAATATTCAAAAAAAACTACTGCACAAAAAAAAAATAGCAATGCTACTTCTAGGGAGAATACTTCGAACACCGAATTTCAAAATGGCGGCAGTTGATCAGCTGATTGCCCAATCTTATAGTAACTTTTCAGGAGTGGTGACGTCACACGATTCAATACACATACAGTGGTTTTCGGGGGATCTAGAAAAATTAAAACTTTGACAATTATTTTAACTATTAAAACTAGCTCTTAAAAAAAAAATGCAGTTATTTATGTTAGAAGGTCTTCAAAAAATTAGACTGGAGTTCTCTATTGTATTGTACTCGATTTCGTAATTTTAAAGAAAATGTTTCCATTACTATAACTATGAAATCGAAAGTACAACAATTAGCGTTTGTTTTGCTTGCCTCTCCATGAGCTCTGCAACGTATCCATACAATGTCGTTGTGACAATCATTTTATTTAAAATCGATTTAGATCACACTTTGTGGAATTATCTGTTTAGTGCAAATAACTTTACTTTCGAAATACTTTTCTTGAACGCACATTGACTACATTGATGTCTGAAAAGTCGGGATTGGCAGTGATGAGCACGTTGCAACCCTTGCTTTCATCCTTGGTCTCGTTATAGGGCTCCTTGGAGCATCTGCGTGGCAGGAAGACCCACTGGTTCCTGTGCGGAGACCAGGAGCCTGACTCGTGGATCATGTAGCCGGGCCACTCTATTCCGATGGCGCGGCGGATCTGTTTGTACGGCAGGACCCAGTTCATGTGGCGAACCTGGAAAAAATATGTATTAGAAATGAGATATCTGAGACAGATGACCATGTTAAAAATGAAGAGATCTGGAAAGATTGTATTACAATTACATTAACCCGTCTGCTTGTTTAGGAATAAATACATCCCAAAACACGTAATCGCGTTATACTTTCATAAGACCAAAAACGTCCTGAGCGACCTTACATTTTAAAAGCTTTAACCCTTTCCGACCGGCTTCATACGAGCGTGAGTTTGTCTTTAAAAAAATCTTTTCAGCAAATAAATCTGTTTTTGGGAACCACACCGGTGTCGATCGATCGTGCGGTAGCTGCTTATGCAGGGCGCCATCGCGCGCACGTGGTTAAATCAGTAAGTCGCCCAGCCCCAAGAAATAATAATTAAGAGCTTTACTGGTGAGGTCCATCAAAATTCTGACATTTTTTGCCGGTCGGAAAGGGATATATCTCTCTTCCTCTCATGCAAACATACATATTTTTTCTTTTAACCAGAAAGAGAACGAAATAATGGTTCTTATTGTCTTTGAAAAGAAAGAAATGAAAGCTATCTATCTTGTATAGATATTTTACAATCTCGATCCAAAGTGAAGGTTTCAGAATTTACGCGCAAAACTGAGTCTTCCGGATTGTGAGGTGCGAATATATTGAACCAAGCAGACGTGTTAAAGGGAAAAGGTCAATATTAAGAAAGGGGTGCAAAGATGGTTTGGGCATGTAGAGCGGATGAATGAAGGAAGAAGAGTAAGGAGAATATAATACATGACGCGGAAGTAGAAGAAGTCGGGGATGCCCGAGGAAGACATGGCTCGATCAATACTTGAGTCGGGTCATATCAAAAGTCAGAATAACAGGAGAGTATATATGAGATGATTAATGTGAATGAAGCAAGGAGTGTGTGCCGATCTATCTTCTCTGCCTATCCCCGCGGTAAATGGTTTGATGGTGAGTTAGTTCATTTGTGCTTCACTTTTGAGCAAGAATTCCCAGGATAATATCGTCGCAGGAAAGTAATACTGCTGTAACCGCCACTACCTACCAAAATACTTCAGGATTTTGAGGTGGGTACATCAGTTAAAAAACGCATTGTTGACAAAACAGCCAGTTTTTCCAACGTCGTACAGATCTTATTTATTGCCGTAGAGTCACGGGACCCAGATAGATCCTCACAGAAAAAAAAAACCCTGCAAAATGTATTTTCGTAGGTAGTGGCGGTTAGAGCAGTATTGTTTTCTTGCGACGATATTTATATTTGGTTGGAATAACTGTGTGATCAATTACACCGAATTAAGGAAAAATTGAGTTTACTTTGGGCACCCGGACATGCCCACATCACAGTTCCATCAATGCATCTTTTCAATGGCTATATTAGGGCCTGAGAGAGATTGTACGTACGAAAAAGACAAAACTAGAATGATGACGTCACATACAAACTCTCTCTGGGACTACTACACAATAAATATCTTATTCACGGCATGTTTTTACTATTGTGCGATATGCATACCTTTATGATTAGTGAAAAAGTCTGTACTGTAAATCTTAGGTATTATAGATAATTATTACGTACCTCCCCATGAAGATTGATTAATTTGACCCACATGGGATCTACGCTTTCGAACTGGCCTCCGGGGGTGGTCCACTCTTTCCCCATGGATCCCACATATAAAATATCCCCTCGAATAGTCGCCCACTCCGACTTGAAACCCTTGGCCGTCCGGCCATCACCATCTATCAACACGACCCAGGGGATAATTCGGTTATCTAGTATTTCATAAACCTGAAAAAAAAAACATTTCATTAGTTGGTATCTATAGCTGATGGTCACCACATGGTCAACACTTTGATTCAGGTAATGAATACTCGTGTTTACCAGTGGCGGTCCGTGAGTTTTCAGTGAGCTAGAGAACTAAGATTGAAAAATACGACATTATTGATGCTGTTGTAACTGAAAATTATTTTTATAAAAATTGAAATAAAACAATAACTTTGTCTGTAACCATGATTTATTTTTTTTGTTGTATGAAGATCTTTCAGTTTGGAAACGCACCACATCCCCAAACTGAAAGATCTTCATACAAAAAATTTAAATTTTGAAAAAAAATTCGAGTGCAGTTAACACGCAGTAGAGCGAAACTTTACCAAAACAATATCAACCAATGAAGAACCAAGGAGCCTTGAAAAGTGAAGTCATAATCAAAGCGGCCAATGAATGCAGACCTAGCGTCATTTCCGTTTTATATCTCAATCAATAAGAGTATTGATAGGAGCTTGATGTCGCGCAAGTGCTGTAATGCGTCATTTCCGTTTCATCTGAATTCAAAATCACAACGGGACTGTAGAAGTTTCACTTCAAAAAAATAAAATTAGTTTTAAGCTACAACATCAATAATGTCGTATTTTTCAATCTTAGCACTCTATCTCACTGAAAACTTAGAACCGCCACTGCTGTATATAGGTCATAATTTGTACTGCTGGAATATGCTATACGTTAGGAAAGTAGAAAATAAAGACGAGGAAAACAACAGTTATATATTCCTTTTATTGCGTACAGCGGTCTCTTTCATATTCGGTTGTCTCTTTCATACACTTGGACATATTATGTTTCCTTAGGCCGGTAATACATGTCCGATTTTGCTTTCCGATTGTCTGATCAGACTATCAGATCGGACTAACCAAACACGTCCGATTCTTGTGTTCGATTTTTTGGGGTCTCACTCAGTCGCCTCTGTCTAGCGAAATACTACAATCAGTACAAAATATAATCCATGGTGCAATTTATTTATTTACAGACTTCCTCCCAGGGCAAATCCTTTATTTTCATATCATGGTACTTCTTTAACCTTACGCTATATGTGGATTAATTCAACTCCATTTTAGTTTTTAATTTTTCTTTTATATATCGACACTCCCGAAGAACAATGTTGGATGTTCGATTTTGTAGTTTTTGCAGCAGAACTGTTTAAAGTTTCATTTCTGCATTTTTATTGTTTTTGAGACCAAGAAACATAACGTTGTTTTGATATTTTGCATTTCATTCAAAATTCAAATTTATTTAGAAAAATAAGTTCTGTTGCGTATTTATTTCTACTTGTGACAGCTGTTTCACTTTCTAAAGTTTGATAATGCCTTCAGAAGATGAAATAGCTACTCGTAGTAGGCGTAATAATTATTCAGCAGAACTTGTTTATAACTGTTTTTTTATAAATTTAATAACAATATTATTATACAGGGTGTAACAGGACGTACCCAAGGGATTTTAACCAGAGATTCCTGAGCATATTTGGAGTAAAAATGTAGTTGTCATTTTGGTGTCCGATGATATTTTATTCTATTAAAAACAAAAAACATGTTTTTCAATTACAACACGCTACTATTCCCATCGCTATGCGATATATCCCATCGTGACGTGTTTGAGCGATACGCGCTGTTTCGTGTGGCAATATGCTGTTAGAACGAGACGCAGTACTTATCAAGTGTCTGCTAGGCTATAAACAAGATTCTCTTTTTGGGAGGAATGCAGATCCCGCCAATGTCTGGAAATTAAATAAAAAGGCACTTTCTAGATGAGAAAAGTGTGGAAAAGCTGAATAAAACAAAAATTAAGGCGCGCTCGGCAAAATTGAGGGAGATACAACCGTTCAAAGTATTTAAAATTTCACTTCGCAAACTGATATTGACAGTCCGCCCGCCATTTTTTTTATAACCTAATACGCTAAACATGGTTTGTGATACAAAAAAAGTGCCCCTTTATAACGCCTACTAGCGTCAAGGCAAGAAAAACATCCGAGTTTTCAAGTGGTTTAGCGGCAACGCTAGGTTTGAGTAACATGGTTTGTGATTCTGGCGTACTATTAATTCTCTATTAGGTCTGGGATCCAACATAAGCGGTGAAAAAATGGCGAACGAACTGTCAATATCAGTTCGCGAAGTGAAATTTTAAATACTTTGAACGGTTGTATCTCCCTCAATTTTGCCGAGCGCGCCTTAATTTATTTTTTATTCATCTTCTCCACACTTTTCTCATCTAAAAAGTGCCTTTTTATTAGATTCCCAGACATTGGCGGGATCTGCATTTCCCCCCTCTTTTTAACTAGTCAGTTGCGGCATGTGATGGAAAAATATTTTTAATGTTTAATAGAAAAAAAATTTACATTTTTTACTCGAAATATGCTCAGGAATCGCTGGTTAAAATCCCTCGGGTAGGTCCTGTTACACCCTGTATACATATAAGCATTGATACTTTTGTACTTCGGTGATGTAGTTTGGTCAATACTCATTTATGCAAACTGAAAAATTGGAAGAAAAAGTCAGACATGTATATCACTTCTACGCAAATGTAGGCACCGTGCGCCTCCCGACAATACAAGTGAAATACACATCCGACATTTTCTTCCGATCAAATGTGTATGGACTGTTTCAACAGATGTATGGTGCGAACGTCTTCTGATAGTCTAATCAGACTACCATATAGAAAAATCGAACATGTATCCCGGCCTTATAGTGATCATAGATAATAGAAATAGAAACAAGAGAGATGGGCAAAGAACCATTATTAGAATGAAACCGCATACACTGAAGTGTTGCCAACATTGTTCATTCATACTATTGCAAATTGCATCTGTTCACAGTGGCGCACTCATTAGGTGCAGACCAAATAAATAACTTTAATTGACTCTGCTGCTATGATAATTGTGCAGTTTAGTTGTAACTGACTACAGTCGGAATGCATCCATTCATTTCTCCCTTTGTCTCCATTACGATGGTTGGTATTTTAAAGTTAAGGTTTGTGCCGATTCGTTAATATGTATTGACACTCTACTGTGCAGTCATTGGCATCTTCTCTCTGAGACATATTAGTATATACACGTACTTGTAACATTGTTATCGACAATCATAACAATTAGGTAAATAGCTTCATTGGAAAAACAAATTATTACACCTATACATTTGAATGCATCCTAAAGGTTACTTCAACTGTCAATATTATTACAAAACATAATACGACAACTCGAGGAGGAAAAAACGTGTGTCTAACTCATTATTATTGGATTGAAGCTGACTTGGATTGTTTGTACTAGAATTTATTTGTTGCAGTCAATTATTTTGAAATAAAAAAGAATGCATGAATAATAATGTTATTGTTATTTGAGATAACAATGTCTCGAAGAAAAAATGCAAAATGTTTTAAAGAAACAAGAAAATATAATAGGTTTTATTTGATAAACAACCATTGTTTCACTCAGGTACAATAGATTTTAGACGTATTTCAGAGTTTTAAAATGAATTCTTTTTTTAAATTAGATTAAACCGAGGATACATGACTTTTTTTACAACCTGTATGTAAGAAATTTATTTCAAATAGCCAATAAGTTACAACTCTGAACCAATTGTAACTGGTAAAATAGTCCATAATTTCAAGAAATCCCAGCACATATTTGTAGGACTTAAATTTGAGTCACATGCTAACTGCGGAGACTTATTGGGACCCGAATTTGAGCTACGTGCACACCAAGGGTTGAAGTAAAAAAAAAATGCTAAAACAGAGATATTAGGAATAACACAAAATAGTAATTAGGTTTCCACTTACCATTCCTGATCTATCGTCAAAAGTAAGAAGTCTTCCGTCAAATACTACGAGCTCTGATAACTCCATTCCTCGTCCCTTCAGAGCATAGCTCGAGCTCAGTATAAGGGGGGGCTTTGTATCCCACGTCACAACCACAGAGTTCTTCGAAGGGCTGTAGCTCAGATACCCCTTCTTCAAATAACTGCGCCAGGTGTGTTTCTGATCCTCAGCTAGTGAATTAGTATCTAAATCTGCAACTATTGCTATTCTAAATGACATCATGCCCCCAGATTTGATCGGAGGGGTCAAGGGATACGTAGAATTGTATACTCTAGTTTGTGGAGTCCACTGATGAACATAAGGACTGGCTTCTTTTTTACTGTAGTAATAGAATATGAATAAAACTACGACTCCGACCGTGCTGACTAGTGTGATGAATTGTGTTTGAACCCTGACGGTCCTGTTACCCACTCTGTAGGCGGTGGGCGTCCTGAGCGCCGAGCGCCAGTCTCTCAAGGAATTCCTCATTGGATCTTCTGCGTCGTCTAGCAATAGCATGACTTTTAAACATGTAAACAATAAACTTTATAATTCACATTATATTTTACGTAAAAACATTGTGTTAACGTTCACTGGGTAAATTCGTTACCATCTTCGGGAATTTGTCTGATCTGTCACTCGCCGAATTTACACAGTTGTCATCTCAACTGTCACGTGGCAAATTTTTAAATAAGCGAGGAATGCTCGCTTGTACTGTATTTTAAGATAGATAATGCCGATATTATCTTATACGGAAGGAGATTTATGATGCTATTAAGTCAGGAATCTCGCTCAAACTTCATTGAAAACTCAAATTTTTGACATTTACGTACATAATTGCCAAACGAGTAGCTAGTAGCTACACCGGTATTAGTTCATTTATGGTGTTTTCATTTGCGGTGTAGCCATAAAACACGGCTACACCGCTACTACGACATGTAAAGTAGGGGAGGCGCATAAATATACTAACCAGTGTGACCAGATTTCATTTTACGAATCTACTGCTTGTGTAGGTTAAAAACTACTAAATTCTACCAAAAGAGAACTAAAAAAAACTAAAAATCTATTACATTTTTTCGCTGTTGTGTTACAGCGAAGAAGCATATTTGTTCTCTTCATTATAACGATAAAACAATAAAATGAACAAAGAAAACAGCATAAATTGGAGAAATCAATGTTTATTACCTACTTAAATTTAAAATCTACAGAAATATAGGTTTTTTAAGAACTGTGATCGAGTTATGGTTTTTCTTCTTTGTGTTGGGTACTAATGCGTAACTCGAAAGTATTCAAAAAATCTTAACAAGAGTAATCATTAAATTAACTAGAAATTACATAGCCCATATTAACGTAAGTAAGGGAACGTACATATACTACGTGACTTGTTCGGGAGGGGGGGGGGTCTTCAAAATACCACGCTTCGTACAAATGAGCGGCGAGTTGCTTAGGTTTTTGGTCACCGGGGGGGGGGGGGGGGGGGGTTAAAAATTGGTCACGTAGTATGGGTACGTTCCCTAACTTGCATACCGTCACCTCCTTTCATATTTTTTATATGCTTTGATGTAGCCATGTGTTCCTTCAAAGACGCCACTCGACTTAGTACTTCACAGTTGCATGCTTTAATTTAGATTTACATAACTAATTTTTGAATGAGAGATCTTGCTCCCATTCATTACGATATCCTTGTGTATATTTACGTTTCTTTATAAAAACTTTCAAAAAAGGAATTCCCACTAATCCATCACACTCTATGCTCACGGCACGAATGGTTACGAAAATAATGAAAATTAAAGACAAACCTACCTAATCAATTTTCTTCAATACATGTAGGATTCCGCCAACAGCTTTCTCTCTCGAATAATTAATATTAGAAAGAGATTGTTACAATCCATTCGATGAAAAGGGGAATACAGAGGTTTTTTCGATAGGTTTGCCATATGAAGGCAAAAAAAGTACAAGAATAGTTGAAAAGCGTGAATTCTACCAAAATATACCAAATAATTTTTACCTATTAGATACTGTTACCGGTACCTCGAAATCTACAAAAAAAGTAGAAATCTACTAAATCTGGTCACACTGATACTAACCCCTAGATCGATCACTTAAGGTACTGACACACATGCTCACAGAAACCGGCTTATGAGCATGCTCATTAATGAGTACGCTCCTGTCAAAAATAGTCAACTGTACACATTTGCTCAATAATGAGCAGGCTTGGTTTGAGCTTTCTCGTGAATGAGCGTGCTCAAAGCCAACATTTGAACACACATGCTATTTAATGAGCATGCTCATGTCAAATAAATAAATGCAGGGATGTTCTGCCCAAAAGAAAATATCTCCCTAGATTTCGAGGTGAAATTTCCCTAGATTACACTAGGTAGATTAGGGGTAAACCATGGCAAATCAAAACTCGAGTCGGCGGTGGGTTGTCGGACTTTGAAATAAAAGACTTGGAAAGTGTTATTCCTTTCATATAAAATAAACTTTTTTTTTATTTCTTGGGCATTAACTGTAAAAATTTATAGACATTTTGTTTTAAAAGTTTTATTTTCCATATACATTGGTTACTTAAATATTTTTTAATTTAAAAAAAAATTAAGTAACAGATGTACACAGAATATAAAACCTTTTAAAACAAAATACATAATAATCACATTTACGCAATTGCCTACGTATCTGCCTGATTGTGTAACACTAATCCTGATATGTTAAGTAATATGATTAATTAATTGGAAAGATTTCGGAACTTGGTCGATGTTCTTATAACTGTAATACTGTGCTTTTCCAAATAAAACACCTTTTGCTAAGTGAAATAATAATTTTAAAGTATGTATTCACTCGGAGAGTAGAAATGGAATTCCAAATTAAAAAAAAACACACTTTGCAAAATAAAAATCAACCGCCATCACCGAAAAAAACGGAACTTAAAACGTAAATAATATTTTTTTTCAGAGGTCCCTATTATTCTTTTAAGATACATAAATTAATTTTGAGTTGTCAGTGTTAAAAATAACATTGCATGTATGTACTTAAGTACATCAACAATATTTAAGATTCATGGGAATCCCAAAGAAATATATACAATACCAGCAATATTGTCATTTGTAATAAAAAATTTGCCAGAGTTCGAAATTACCGTAGATTATGTGCTGATTTCCCTTTTCCCTAAAAAATATTTTTCTCCCCTAGATCTAGGGAAATTTCCCTAGACATACCATCACTGAATAAATGTCAAACGGAGTCGGTTTCATTTGCTCAGAACTAAACAAAATAATATTACTGCTAGCAATACAATTATTTAAGAATCTTCTGATGTAAAAAAGTACTTAAGACGTTTGATTTGGGTCCAAGAAGTCAACAAATCCGAAAATGACTAAATATTAAAAAATAAATGCTAATTTCAATAGAATGTGGTTTCATTTTGGAGATAAAGGAGCTTTTGGGGAATTTGGAAATCTATTGTGGGTATTTTAGTGACCTTATGTTCCAAATATATTCGTGATTACTAAGTCAATGCGTGATTCCCATAATAAATCACGGAAAACGACGTTTTTCCGTCTCCCCAGCGGGCTATTTTGACATTTTTGCAAAGGATGCGCAGATGCGAACTGAAATCGGATTGACATGAGCATGCTCATAAGCTAGTCTGTTCACACATGCTTAGAGGCTTCCCCTTCCACCCGATAATCCAATGAGCATGCTCATTTATCAAATGGCTGTTGATTTGTGAGCAAGCTCATTCGGCTTGAAATGAGCATGCTCATTACTAGCAACGTCACTGACACACATGCTACAAGGTAGCAATTGCTACTAGGTAGCATGCTCTTTGGCTTCAAATGAGCATGTGTGCCCGTAGCATTAAGGTACTGACACACATGCTCACAGAAACCGGCTTATGAGCATGCTCATTAATGAGTACGCTCCTGTCAAAAATAGTCAACTGTACACATTTGCTCAATAATGAGCAGGCTTGGTTTGAGCTTTCTCGTGAATGAGCGTGCTCAAAGCCAACATTTGAACACACATGCTATTTAATGAGCATGCTCATGTCAAATAAATAAATGCAGGGATGTTCTGCCCAAAAGAAAATATCTCCCTAGATTTCGAGGTGAAATTTCCCTAGATTACACTAGGTAGATTAGGGGTAAACCATGGCAAATCAAAACTCGAGTCGGCGGTGGGTTGTCGGACTTTGAAATAAAAGACTTGGAAAGTGTTATTCCTTTCATATAAAATAAACTTTTTTTTTATTTCTTGGGCATTAACTGTAAAAATTTATAGACATTTTGTTTTAAAAGTTTTATTTTCCATATACATTGGTTACTTAAATATTTTTTAATTTAAAAAAAAATTAAGTAACAGATGTACACAGAATATAAAACCTTTTAAAACAAAATACATAATAATCACATTTACGCAATTGCCTACGTATCTGCCTGATTGTGTAACACTAATCCTGATATGTTAAGTAATATGATTAATTAATTGGAAAGATTTCGGAACTTGGTCGATGTTCTTATAACTGTAATACTGTGCTTTTCCAAATAAAACACCTTTTGCTAAGTGAAATAATAATTTTAAATTATGTATTCACTCGGAGAGTAGAAATGGAATTCCAAATTAAAAAAAAACACACTTTGCAAAATAAAAATCAACCGCCATCACCGAAAAAAACGGAACTTAAAACGTAAATAATATTTTTTTTCAGAGGTCCCTATTATTCTTTTAAGATACATAAATTAATTTTGAGTTGTCAGTGTTAAAAATAACATTGCATGTATGTACTTAAGTACATCAACAATATTTAAGATTCATGGGAATCCCAAAGAAATATATACAATACCAGCAATATTGTCATTTGTAATAAAAAATTTGCCAGAGTTCGAAATTACCGTAGATTATGTGCTGATTTCCCTTTTCCCTAAAAAATATTTTTCTCCCCTAGATCTAGGGAAATTTCCCTAGACATACCATCACTGAATAAATGTCAAACGGAGTCGGTTTCATTTGCTCAGAACTAAACAAAATAATATTACTGCTAGCAATACAATTATTTAAGAATCTTCTGATGTAAAAAAGTACTTAAGACGTTTGATTTGGGTCCAAGAAGTCAACAAATCCGAAAATGACTAAATATTAAAAAATAAATGCTAATTTCAATAGAATGTGGTTTCATTTTGGAGATAAAGGAGCTTTTGGGGAATTTGGAAATCTATTGTGGGTATTTTAGTGACCTTATGTTCCAAATATATTCGTGATTACTAAGTCAATGCGTGATTCCCATAATAAATCACGGAAAACGACGTTTTTCCGTCTCCCCAGCGGGCTATTTTGACATTTTTGCAAAGGATGCGCAGATGCGAACTGAAATCGGATTGACATGAGCATGCTCATAAGCTAGTCTGTTCACACATGCTTAGAGGCTTCCCCTTCCACCCGATAATCCAATGAGCATGCTCATTTATCAAATGGCTGTTGATTTGTGAGCAAGCTCATTCGGCTTGAAATGAGCATGCTCATTACTAGCAACGTCACTGACACACATGCTACAAGGTAGCAATTGCTACTAGGTAGCATGCTCTTTGGCTTCAAATGAGCATGTGTGCCCGTAGCATTAAGGTTTTTTCCTCCTAGCGGTTTTCGTCACCAACTTAACCAGACCCCCCCCCCTCGCCCTTCCCGCACTCTATAATCGCTCTCGACCTACTTCATTAGCCCAATAAATTATTTAAGAACAAAATTATTGGAATCAGGAAAATGTTACATTAGACAAATGAAACACTCTGAGAACTGTTATTTAGTTATCAAAGTACCTACCACTAATGCCATCTTTGTCTATGTTTCTAAGCTTAATAAATATCAGTTCTCGCTGTCTCCTGAATAAAACAACGTGTTTCATTTAATAGGTTATGGGCCCAGAAGATTCCCAAGCGTTTTTTTAAATAATCAGTCACGATAATTTAAATGGTATTTGTGTTAAAAATTCATTTCTTATTGTCGCGGATGTATTTGTTCGTATTGAGAATAGGGCAAGGAGTTATTGCGATTGCAAACTCGTAATTAGTGTCGGGACATTTTTAACAAAAATGGCGGCGACATCATATCTCACAAGTATACCCAAGTTGGTTGGACGACAAAACTACGATGTATGGGCGTATGCCGTTGAAAACCTACTTATATTGGAAGGCATGGAGAAGTGTATCAAGGCCGAAGAAACTGTTGCAGTTGGAGATGATGCAAAAACAAAAGCGAAGATAATCCTCACTATAGATCCGTCACTGTATGTACACATCAAGCAAGCTACATCTACTGCAGACTTGTGGAAAAGGCTAAAGCAAATGTTCGATGATAATGGTTTTTCAAGACGCATTTCCTTATTAAGGAGTTTGATATCGATTCGTCTTGAAACTTGTGACTCGATGCAGAGTTACATCACGCAAATTATTGAAACTGGCCAGAAATTATCCGGAACCGGATTTAATGTGAATAATGAATGGATAGGCTGTTTAATGCTTGCTGGTCTACCAGAAAAATTCTACCCCATGATATTAGCAATCGAGCATAGTGGAATAATAATTACTGCAGATGCAATAAAAACAAAATTGCTTGATATGGCAGGAAATGACACGGAGTCAGTTGGGGCATTTTCCGCCAGAGTGCGCCCGCGCCGCAATGTTGACGGAAATACATCGAAGGTCAAAACAGTAATGAAATCTATCAGATGTTATAGATGTAAAAAAGAAGGGCATTTTAGAAATCAATGTCCTGTTGGGCAATCAGAGCGAAAGAAGACGTCAAATGCATTTTCTGTTGTGTTTTTGAACGGGAATTACAACAAAATGGATTGGTTTATAGACTCGGGCTCTTGTTTTCACATGTCACCAGATGTAAATATTATGTGTAATACGTCGAATCGGACGAGTGTGAAGGAAATAATTGCAGCTAATAGAAGTGCTATGCCTGTTTTATGCTCGGGAGAAGCTAAAATTATTACTTTAACCCCGAAAAGTAAATATGAAGTTATATTAAAAGATATTTTATGTGTGCCAAAACTTACAACAAACTTGATATCTGTCAGTCAGTTAATCAAAAATGGAAATAAAGTGGACTTCAAAAGAAAATGCTGCTATGTTTATAGTAAACAGAACGAGTTAGTTGCTATAGCAGATTTGACAGATGGTGTTTATAAACTAAGGATGGAATACGAGTAAAAGTTCCTGAAAGAATAATGTCTAATTTAGCGGTTTCAGGCAACACTTGGCACCGCAGATTGGGTCATGTCAATAGTAATTATCTGAATAAAATGACCAGTGCTGTAGAAGGAATGAATCTTCGAGAAAAAGTTGATCTTGGCAAGACATCGTGTACAGTTTGTTGCGAGGGAAAGCAGTGTCGTCTTCCATTCTCAAAAACTGGTACAAGAAGCAAAGAATTACTTCATTTAGTTCATACTGACGTTTGCGGACCTACGGAGAAAGGATCGCTTGCAGGTTCAAGATTCTTCATACTCTTCGTTGATGACTATAGTCGTATGACATTTGTATATTTTATCAAACACAAAAATGAAGCACTTAGATGTTTTGCAGAATTTAAAGCAAAAGTTGAAAAACAAACAAATAAGAAAATAAAGATATTGAGAAGCGATAATGGTGGTGAATACTGCAACAAGGAGTTTGATTCATATCTCAAGAAGGAAGGTATCACGCACCAAAAAAGTAACCCATATACCCCAGAGCAGAATGGCTTGTCAGAACGTAATAATCGAACGATTGTCGAGAAGGCTAGATGCTTATTGTTTGATGCGCATTTGGGTAAAGAATTCTGGGCTGAGGCGACCAATACAGCAGTTTATTTACAAAATCGTACTGTACTTCCTAGTTTAAATGAAAAAACTCCATATGAGATCTGGACTGGATGTAAACCAGACATAAGTCATTTAAGAATATTTGGTAGCAAGGTTATGGCTCATGTTGCTAAAGAGAAGCGTCAGAAATGGGACAAAAAGTCTGAACAGCACATACTTGTGGGCTATCCAGATGACATCAAAGGTTACCGAATATACAACCCTAGAACTAAATATATCACAACTAGTAGAGATGTCATTATCATGGAAGATGAAAACAACCCAGAGGTTAATATACCTATCACTGAGAGTGGAGAAAACTCATGTCCAGTGGGGGACACTAGTTGCAAAGATACGTCACGTTCAGAAGATATAACCTTAGATGAGGATACATTAGTCGAAGATGCACCAGATGATACTTACACTCCTGATACTTACTCTTCTGATACTTACACTAGTGATTTTGAAGATGTTGATGAATCACCTGAGCAGCGTGTTAGATCCAGCAGAATCATTAGGAAGCCAGAGCGGTATAGGATGACGAATATGTGCATTCCTGAGGGTGTGTTTGATGATGCTAATGGACTGTCTTTAGAAGAAGCATTACAGGGAAATGAAAAAAAGCAGTGGTTAAGTGCAGTAAAAGAAGAACTTCAGTGTTTTAAAGAAAATAATGCATGGGAGTTCGTTGATATGCCAAAGGATGGTAAAACCATAGTGAAATGCAAATGGGTGTTACGAAAAAAAATTGATAATAGTAATAATGTTCGATATCTTTAAATATGTTTATTTTCAGTAAAGACAATTGATAATAAATAACACATAAGACAATTGATAATAAAACATAACACAAAAACTAAGGTATCCTAACCGACCTAACCTCAAATTAATTTACGGACGAATGCTGAATGTCGATGTCCTGGTACTGGTTCTGATCCTGGTCATCTTGTAGATACTCCACTGACCAGCTCTCTTCACCTTCACCGTCAGACTCCCATTTGACATCGTAAATGTCTCCTTGCAGTGCATTATTTCTTCATGTGATTTCTTCATGTGACAAACCTCTAACAGCCATCTATAAAAATGATAACAATAAGTTATATATAGTCTACCGGAAAACATTAAAATAAAATACATCTTGAAAGAATCAAATTAAAATACGTAAAACAATACAAAAGGCCAAAGCAAGAAGCCAATGCGCCACCACATGAACATGAACGCTTTTAGCGAAAACAAAATGAAAAACCAATGTTTTTGAATGGAAATCATATTTATCGATCAGATAAAACATCTATATACAGTATAATTATTATTTTCAACAGAAAAATGCTATATCTTACCTTGTTATGCAGAAAACCAAGACCGTTAAATGCTGTCAAAAACGCCATTCGAAATAGAAATATTTTGTGTTGCCAGTACGCGATTTGTTATTTACCTTATAAAACATATCTTTCACAAGCGATACGCAAAATACGGGGCTGTTTGTTTCATAAAATCAAGAGATTTTAATTTTCATCCATCAAATGACCTGACGACCTCCGTAGTCCAGTGGGTAAGACTCTTGACTCACGATCCGGAGATTGGGGTTCGAACCCGGCATGCGCAAGTAAATTTTATTTGATTAATTTGTGTTATTTCACAATTAATTCATTTAAAATAATATATAGTATATTTGCGGCATGTTCCAGTGTGGAAGATACTATCAGTATCGCCCTGGTGTAAGACCACCATTCAGAATTGAAACGTTGCTTGAAAATGGCTTTAGCCGTGTTTGGTGACCAGATCTGAATAGCCAGGTACTTCCCAACCCTCCTCTTCCCCACCTCCTTCCCCTCCTCACTACCTTCAGCCTCACAACATACCTAATTTGGGGAATGCCATAGTCTCACTGGCTTCAGACGGGAGCAGTTGAGATTCTTGTGCGCTATTCACTGTAAAAAAAAATCCTTTTCTTCAAGATCTTGTGATATATTTAGAAAATCAAAACCAAAACAAATTGAAGCTGTATGCATCAGATGTTCTCGGAAATTAAAAAAAAAAATCTACAACTTCAAGAGTCCACCAATTTTTCCAATAGAGAACTCCAGTACATTTTTTTTATTCTTTTTAATAAATAATGACCTTCTAACTTAAATAACTGCACCTTTATTTTTATTTTTAAAGTTAGTTATAATAGTTAAAATAATTGTTAAAGTTTTAATTTTTCAAGACCCCTCCGAAAACCACCGATGTATGGTGAATCGTGTGTCGTCATCACTCCTGAAAAATTAGTATAGGATTGGGCAATCAGCTGATCTACTGCCGCCATTTTGAATTCCGTTCTTCGAAGTATTCTCCCTAGAAATAGCATTAGGTACTATTTTTTTTTGTACAGTAGTTTTTTAACATTTTCAATAATAGAGATAATCTAATAAGAGATGCCTTATAAACACAACAACTAAATATCTATAAACAGTATAAAATAACGAATAACATGAAATGTTGTTAGTACTGATGGCTTATGTCATACCTACATAATCAAAGTTTCAATACAATGATTGGTGACGCGTGACGTCAGCACTAACCATTTCAGTAATACCAACTTTACAGTGTGTTTTGACGAGAGGTTTAAAAATGCACTTTTTAATAAATTTTTAAAACTTTACGTTTAATATTATGAAATAAAACTTATATATTCAGAATCAGCGTTCATTGGTCTGTATGAACATATTTTTTTTAAAGCCATAATATTTTTCACTGGAGTTCCTTATTGTGAAGGCACAAGTCGTTGCAGCAAGTTTTTGTTCAATAAAAATAAATCCTCAAATAAGAAGTGTGCGAGTGCTCCGTGTACACGATGTAATAAAAATTAAAAAAAATATATGGAATCACAAAACCCCCAAAAATACCACAAAAAATACCCCAAAACACCTATTAAACCAGTAAAAAAATCCCATCTCACTTATTTTACCCCTAAGTTGGCAACCCTGAGCGAGAGATGGTGAAAATCAAAAATTACAAACCTATCTTTACAGCTCCATCTATGAAACTTTATCTATGTGTGACAGCACTTTTACGTCACGGACCACGGTTGAAAAATTTGAACGAAGTGATACGCCCCTGGGGAGGCGTCTACTAATATCTACAGGAATTCCAAAAACTGAAAAAATCGAACTAATATCTATGGGAATCAAAGTGTTGACGAATATCTACAGCTCAAACTGTTGATTAATATCTATGAGAACCAAAGTGTTGACGAATATCTACAGTACTGTCAGAGGTTGGATTTGCAATTATGTATAGCATATTGGAATAACGTAATATTGCGTATGCAGTTAAAAAAATTAATTTATGTAAGTATGTATGTAAAAATCCCTAATATCGGACTATTGGACACATTTAGCTGATTCGTCCAACCTACGCTCTGTAGATATTAGTTCAACCTACGCTCTGTAGATATTAGTCAACACTCTGAAGTTCGTAGATATTAGTTCAACATATGAGCTCTAGATATTCGTCAAACATACAGGCTGTAGATATTAGTATCTGGAGTCTATGTGCAGCATAAATGTATAGTCTGTCAAAAAAGAGTAGAAAATATAAAAACTTGAACTACTAAATTTGTAGACTGGCAACACCAATTTAACTGTCAAATATTTTTTTGAAGTGCAATGACACTGAATGTATAGAACGCAGTAAACCACATTTTAAAAAACATTTTTTCTTCATGACATAAAATTGATTAAAAGGTGATTTATAAAGCAATTTGATTTAATTTAATTTAACATAAATTTGAATTTAACAATAGATAGAAAGGAAGAATCACTAATGGTGAGTTTAGTAACACTACTTTTAGATCTGAATGAGTTGAATATATTCAGATCTAAAATTAGAGACATAATCTAAAGCCAGGCAACGCTAGGTACTTTATCTAATATTAAATAAATGTGAGCAATTTTTAAACTGTGCTTTATATTTTATTACATTATAGTTATTCTTCATTATGTTAACACAAAATTGCAAAGGTATAATTCTAATATAATTTTGAGATCGGCGGGTATCTATACTGCATGAAAAAATATTTTTTCCACTTTTATGCCTTTTTAATTTTTATAAAAATGTAGGTTACACAGCTTTACTTTAACACCATGAGTTATGTGTTTAGTATTGCCATTTGAACAACAGTGGCGCCCTCATATATTTTCTACTCTTATTTGTGTAACTGTACGGCCACACGCAGCGTTAAGGGGGCCGTCACACTTAACTATAAAAGCGCGGTGTAAAAGCGGGTTATTTGGCTTGGCTTATTTCAGCATATCACTCGCCATAAATTCCTTGTAAGAAGTATACGAACGGTATGCCAAAATCGCTCGGCGAAATGCCGTACGGCGAGCGATAAGCCGAAATGATAATGCCAAGCCAAATAACGCTGGCGCTTTTACAGCTGAGTCTGTACGACACTTATCTGTCGCGAGCACTTATCTACTGAACCGCGAGCGCTTATGTGTTGTACTGACAAACTACGCTATACAAGATTTCTTCCTATGGTAGGAGAGGGGGTCAGTTAAATTCATAAATATACCAATCCCGTTAAATTAGAGAGCTGCCGCGAAATGCCGTTTATGCAGAGGCCACTTGCATGGATTTCAGAACGACTCGGAAAAAATCGTGTGGATAGATCTTTTTACTAAGATTACGAAAATGTTAGTAAAATTTTGTAGAAATGTACAGTTTTTTTTTATTTTTAAATAAATAAATCCATTATTTGGGCTCGTGACGTCACTACATGAAAATGTCCCGTCTCCGAAAATGTTCCTATCAATTTTGTAAAATTCCACACTGATTTATTATTTTTATATGGCATCACTTTGATTTCAGGTGAATTTTTGATTTCGTTCACTAGATTTATTGTTTGTTCTCTGCGAACTTATCATTTGGTTTGAATTTTTGACAGATGTTGTGAAGAGAACCCCGTACAATTTAGATGTCGGTGCGTGTTTTAGAGGTATAATGGTTATGGTGCTGATTTTATCAAAATCAAATTTTATAATATTCTTATTATTATTATAATTTACAAGTACAAGTATATTACATTGGATTTATTAATATAGACGTTGTACATTATAATGATTTATGATCAATAAGACGGATCAAGGAAAAAAATATTTATGAGATGTAATATTGTTGGTATGCCTCGTTATTCTCCTGTGCCATTCGTGTGGAAAACGTTCTTTTTTTTTAAAATGATTTTCGGCTATGTAATTATTGTTTTTTTCTCACCTATAAAATTATGTCCCGTCTTTCCGGTTTATAAAAAATGGTCTGATTTTTCGGATTGAAATTTTCAAAAAATCTCCAGGGTTTCAAAAATACGATTAAAAAAATAATAAAAATGCAGAATGTCTTAGAATATTTTCCTAAACCGGAAAAAAATTAAAAAAAATGTGATGCAAGTGGCCTATTAAAATGACCCCTCTCCTGTTTACGGCGGAGAGGGGGTCATTATAACTTTCAACTTGGATGAACTTTCAACTATCTAAGTCACAGAAAAAGCTCAGTCTCTTGTGGAATATGATTACAATGATTTAGACGATTTAGTTCTGGAATATGTACCTACACTTTCACGGTCACTAATAAGACAGCAGAGAAACTTATATCTACATGATTACTGAATCTTTTTACGTTTTTGAGGAAACAATATCTGTGAAACATTTACCCCAACTTAGATATAGGGACACAATATCGAAAAGAAAGTATCGATACTGTACTCATGAGCAGTATCGGAAAAAAGTATCGTACTCGTAAAAGTATTGAAACAAAAGTATCGATACTTTAAAGTATTGAGTACATTTTATAGGGCCTGATTTACAGCTCTGACCGGGCTAACTACCTATCAACCCCCCCTCTCATGATCAGAATTAACGATTTTAAGGTTTTGAAACAAATCTTGCAATTTACTTTGTTGTTGTTAATCTTACGATTAATGTCTTACGGTTAATGAGACGATGTATGAATGTGAGTGAGGCAAAGAGTGTGTGCCAAGACCGAGTTGTTTGGCGGTCCGTCCTCTCTGCCTACACCTGCAGGGAAACGGCGTGATGGTTAGTTAGTTAGTTGTTAATCTTGACAAAATATTGCTAAAGTTCACTCTTACGGCATTGCTCGAGTACAAAAGTACTCGATGCCCGATGGGGCGTTCAAGTATAACGTAACGCAATTTTTGAAGATTTTTGACCCCCCTCTTCCCCACGTAACGCGCCGTAACGTTTTTCCGTATCACCCCCCCCCCCTCTCCCTAAACGTTACATAACGCACAAGTGACAATTTTTACCTGAAAGTCACAATTAAGTTGCGCAAAGCATTTGCGGTAATAAATAAAACAAGAGATTTCGAGAACGAAAAGGATTGCACAACTTGGAAGATTTTAATTCCCTAGTGTTTTTATCTAAATAAAGAAAAACATGTTACGTAACGCGTTGTTAGAACACCCCTCCCCCCCGTAATGCACAGTAACGATTCACAAGACCCCCCCTCCCCCCCAAGTGCGTTACGTAATACTTGAAGGGCCCCAAAGTATTGATACTTTTTTCGTGGCCCTACTTGGTTGTAGCGTGGGTGATGGTTGTAGCTCTCCGCATCGCACATTGCATTCCGGCCACAAATTGTTCTGGAGAAAGGAGTTTTTTTTCTGTTTAAAACGAGTGGAGAACTACCAAAGGTCTTCACTATCTCAAGAAATACTAAACTCTTTGGCTCTTCTATACATGGAAGCGGACATAATGAACACAATAAACCATGAAGATATTATAGATGATTTTGACAATAAAAAATTGAAATTCTTGTTTTTTTATTTATTTTTTATTGTAATAAAAAAAAGAGTTACATACATGATGTTAAGGGACGTACTTGACTTACTTTAACCAGTGATTCCTGACATTATTTGGAGTAAAAAATGAAAATGAAATTTTGGTCTCCGGTGACTTTTTTTGATGACTTTTTTTTTCAAAATTTTTTTCTTCAAAATTAAACAAAAAAAAATTCTTTTGCATGTTGTCACTGGTCACTCAACCGGGTGTCCGACGAACTCCTTACCCTGCCTCCAACTGTTATATAAAATATGTTATATATATTTTTATATTTTAAACTACCATTTTTTCATGTTTTGGTAGAAAAAAAAAAAACATCAAAAATGTCACCTGAGACCAAAATTTCATTTACCTTTTTTCCTCCAAATAATGTCAGGAATCACTGGTCAAGTACGTCCCTTAACACCCTGTATATACATATACAATATTCATACAAAATATTATATTAGGTCCTTACATATGAATTGGCGTTTTGCCGTACTGGCAACTTTGATCTCAAATATCTTCTCTTTGGTTAGGAATTCCAAATTCAAATTTATACAGCTATTTACTCATGTATTCGTGTTTCGAAAATTATAATTCATTTGTTTTTTTTCTTTGCGTCACTTAGTTTACAAAATGGAAAACTTGAAATATCGCGTTATTTACGAGTACGTGTCCCACCGTGGCACCAATGCTGCAGAAACGGCTCGAAGGATTAATGATGTAGGTATATGGCGACAGTGCCGCAAAAAAAGAAAACACAACACGGTTGTGTTTTTTTTTTTTTTTGTGTGAGCTTTCTTAAATCTGGCCAGACGATTACGGCAGATGTCTATTGTCAGCAACCGCAAACCATGATGGAAAAGCTAGCTGCTAAACAACCGAGGCTGGTTAATCGCTCTAGGCCACTGCTGCTTCATGACAATGCTAGACCACACACTGCACAACAGACGGCTACCAAATTAGAGGAGCTTCAATTGCACATCCACGGTACTCTCCGGACCTTGCCCCAACAGATTACCATTTTTTTCGAAATTTGGATAACTTCTTGCAAGGGAAAAAATTCAACTCCGATGAGGCAGTCCAAACTGCCTTCAAAGATTTTATTGATTCCCGTCCGAATGGTTTTTTTAGTAAAGGGATCGATGAACTACCTATGAGATGGCAAAAGTGCATAGATAGCAATGGTACATACTTTGATTAAATAAATATATCATATTAAAAAAAATGACTTTATGTTCCTCCCATACAAAACGCCAATTTCATATGTAAGGACCTAATATTAAAGGTCATTTTTGGTCATGTATATCTTATCAGAAAAGAGGAGCTCTTGTACCTGATAAGGGAGCCACGATTCTTAATTAGGTTGTAAGTTATAATATGTTTTAAACAGAATATTTACTTTTTACTGTAAGTTTTTTTCTGTTTCATATTACACTTTTACTTTATGACTAATTCATAGTTTATTTAATTTTTAATACCTGCTTAACCTATTTTTGAAAGCTTATTATGAAAATTGTGTGTCGCCTAATAATGGGAGGCATCTACTAATATCTACAGGAATTCCAAAAACTGAAAAAATCGAATTAATATCTATGAGAACCAAAGTGTTGACGAATATCTACAGCTCGAACTGTTGACTAATATCTATGAGAACCAAAGTGTTGACGAATATCTACAGCACTGGCAGAGGTTGGATTTGCAATTATGTGTAGCATATTGGAATAACGTAATATTGCGTAGGTATGCAGTTTAAAAAACTTAATTTATGTAAGTATGTGTGTAAAAATCCCTAATATCGGACTATTGGACACATTTAGCTGATTAGTCCAACCTACGCTCTGTAGATATTAGTTCGACCTACGCTCTGTAGATATTAGTCAACACTGGGACCATCATAGATATTCGTCCAACCTTAGCTCTGTAGATATTAGTCAACACTCTGAAGTTCATAGATATTAGTTCAACATATGAGCTGTAGATATTCGTCCGACATACAGGCTGTAGATATTAGTATCCGGAGTCCTAATAATGCAAGTGAGTGATTATGTTAGGTGGCAACTTGGTGGTGGAAAAGTATTAATTTGGCGCTAGCGGCCGCAGCCACCACACGATCGGCTAACCTTCCAACTCCGAACTTGGCTTCAATGTGGTAGTAGCATCACACTTCACATATTTAGGTTGGTTCTGTGCACTGAGATGGCACTGAGCTAGCGTTGCTAATCGATTGATGATCAATTTGGATCGTTCGTTCTTCTTCGCTCAAGCACGCGAATGATATAGACGGAGCGGAACCGCGTCAATGATATACTATTATAATTGTTAATTGATCATTTACAGACTCAAATGGATCGATTGACATTTGCAACATCCCATTGACGGGAGAATGAAGGGTATTTTGATTGAGCTCATAGAAAAGCGCTGTTTACGCAGGTCATTCAATAATTTCTTTAATTTATGGAATTCAACTTCATTGCAGAACGAGATTTGTTTTACTTATAATTTTATTGCAATACTAGCTGGTACCTGGCATGCTATTTAAATAAATAAATTGTTTCTCCCTGCATGTCCTTTCCCATGCGTCCCCGTTCCCCTACCGCTTCTCCTTCCCCTTACGTGTTCCTCTTCCACCTTCCCTGCCTTCCCCTCCCTCGTTACCCTTCCGCGAACCCCACCTCCTTCATTACCCTTCCCCTCCTGCCTTCCCTCCCTGCTGCTAAAATATATGAAATACACACATTTTCATTTATAGAAATTTCATAACGCCAGAGCTTACCATTATATATAGCCTATAACCTTCGCGGGCGTGCGCACAACATATCACCAAAGTTTCGTCGCAATCGGATGAACGGTATGGCAGCGCATAAAATACAAAAAATCAAATAATGATTTTTGTATATGTACTAGCTTTTACCTGCGGCTTCGCTCGCATGTAATAAGGGGGAAATTACTGTATTAAGGAATGAAATGTTTTTTCCGGGATCAAAAGTAACCTATGTCATTCCCCAGTCCTCCAATTATACCTCTGAAAAAAAAATCACATCGATCCATTTATGTTATTATTTAGGATTTTAGAGTAGAGTAGGTACTATGTATTACATAATTCAAACTTTTTATTACACAAAAAATAAGCTCAAAGCTTAAAGTTCAAAGCTTAAAGCTAAAGCTCAAAGCACAAAGCACGGCGTGCGTTGCAATGCGAAGAAATAAACTGTTTCTCCCTGCATTTCCTTTCACATGCATCCCCGTTCCCCTCAAGCGTCCCCTTCCCCCCGCATCCCCCCACCTTCCGGGGCCTTCCCCTCCCTCATCATCCTTCCTGCTAACCCCAACTCCTTACCTTTTACCCTTTCTCTCATGCCGTCCCTCCCTGCCGCTAAAATACGTTAAAAACACTCATTTTCATTAATACAAATATCATAACGCCAGAGTTTACCATTATAAATAGCCTATAACCTTCGCGGGCATGCGCACAATAAATCACCTAAGTTTCATCGCAATCGGATTAATGGTATGGCAGCGCATAACATACGAACAAACAAACATACAAACAAACAAACAAACAAAAATTGATTTTTAATGTAAGAAGATAACGTGATTGCCCAGAGTTACGGAAAGTGAAGTCAAAAATTTATTTTTAACTGTTTGCGCACTATTTCAGCAGACATCCACAAAGCCATTGGAGCGAAAATATTGGCGAGTCGATCAACTTCAATAAATTGCAAATCGCGAAAACGACATTGTTCATCACGGGCGCGGTATTCTATCATTCTACAGAAATGATATTGAAATATTTCAATATCTTTGTTCTACGGCTTAGTTCTGCCGCACACGTCCAATCCGAAGAATCGGATCGGTAATAAAATCGGATTGAATGTCCGATGCGGAAGCGCATGGCCTATTTTATTACCGATCCGGTAGCCGGATCGGAGGTGTGTGGCCTTTCTCAACAAATGTATTGCGCGAAGACCTTTCAATAGTCTGTTCAGACTATCGAATGGAAAAAGCGGACATGTGCGGCCTTTCTCAACAAATGTATGGCGCGAAGACCTTTCAATAGTCCAGACTATCGAATGGAAAAATCGGACATGTGCGGCTGGCCTTAATGTAGTATTTTTTGGGGGCGGATGTAAGACAGTCAGCAAACATTACTAAGAGCGGCTTGCACCAACTATTGCTAATTTAATCTTAAATTGTAACTTAACCCGTCTGCTTGGTCCAATATATTCACACCTCACAATACGGTAGCCTCAGTATTGCGCGAAAAATCTGAAACCGTCACTTTGGATCGAGATTGTAAAATATCTATGCAAGATAGCTTTCATATTTCTAAGACAATAAGAAGCATTATTTCGTTCTCTTCCTGGTTAAAAGAAAAAATACATATGTTTGCATGAGAGGAAGAATGATATATAGCTTTTAAAATGTAAGGTCGCTCGGGACGTTTTTGGTCTTATGAAAGTATAATGCAATTACGTGTTTTGGGATGTATTTGTTCCTAAACAAGCAGACGGGTTAACTAATCGAATTTAAGACACTAAATATGATTAATTGCGTTTAGATGTGTCTTGCACCATGCGGTTGGAGTGGCCGTTTAGTTAGGCCGGCCGCACACATCTGATATTTCCATCCGTTAGTCTGATCAGACTATCGGAAGACCTTCGTGCCATACATTTCTTGAGAAAGCCCACACACATCCGATCCAGTTCATGTGTAAGTACCTAACCACACCCTGACTTAATTTTTAAAACAACTCGCCACTACTGAGTTTCATTTGATAGAGGTTATAAAAACGGCAAATTCTCAACGAAAACCCATATTTATATTACTAGATATATTTGATTTATTACCGCTTACATGTGTGCTAAAATTATCACTCCTTAGAACTTGGAACCTAATAAATACTACAACCGTTACGGCCTTGCATTAACCATCGCCCAGTCAGCTGGACCATGACAAGACACGAATGAATTTTGAATTTTGTCAAAATGCACATCCCGAGTCCGAGTTCTTGATCGGGTCCTTTTTCGGGTCTGGGTCCGAGTCTGTTTGCGGGTTCTATCTGGGTTCAGGTCCAAGTCCTTGGCCGAACCCGTACGTGCTGTTTGCCGCAACAGCACCTAGTATCCAGTCCGCACACAAGAACTCGAACCCGGGACCCACTCCTAGAACTAGAGTTCTTTTAAAAAGAAGCACTCCTCGGAGGCCTCCAGCAAAATGCAGAACTCACTCATATTTAGTTCTATTTGCCTTTGTTTGCAGATGGTGAGTTCAATGCTCCCTTTCTTGTGGTATGATCCTATTAGTCATTTTATAATTCCAACCCACCTTTTGACTCACGTCAAGTAATAAAAATTGAGGGAATTGCATGGCATGTATTTATTGTAACACAAGGTGGATAAAAACAATATTAAATACAATGCAAAAATTAATGGTGGCAAATAAAACTATAGACAATAATATTCATAACTGCACATAAACATAGATTTTGAAAAAATTATAATATTTTATTCAATCCCATCTAGGTCATCATCTAGGAGTGCTTCATCCTGAAAATATAAAACAATAAAGAAATTATAGATATCATTCTATCTACGGAAATAAGCTTGAAAAGGATTCTTGAATTTCTGTATTTTAATTGCTTTAGTTTGCTGCCCGGAAGGAAGCAAAAGCCCCTCTTAATTTTAAAGACCATTATGTTATGTCTAATGCTGTAAATTTATGGTGAAAAACGAAAGAAAAATAGATTCATAAAATTAAAGGCTACATACTGTTAATAAGGCGTCATTATCATCAAGGTTGAATTCAGCCAAGGAGGCCTCCAGTTCATCCTCTGAACCCCTCTCAAGCAACTCGTCAACTGTGGCATTTGATTTGGCTGCTGATGGCCGTCTTTCTCTGAAAAAAAAAAATTTTGGTAAAAAAAAGATATTATCAACGCTACCTGTGTTTCTCCTTTGGGAGAGTGAGAAAACAAAATGGCCGTCTCAATGGTACCATCAAATTGTCATATTCATATGCAATTTAAAAAATTCTTTAGCTTGTGGTCAGTCTTCAAATTTAAAAAACGAGTGTGCTTTAGAACCACACAACTGAAGTAAGACTTCACTAACTTATAAAAGAACATATGACATTGGGGTGACATATGACCATGGGGAGACCTATGACCTTGGGGTGACCTACGACCGTGGGGTGACCTACACCGTGGGGTGACCTATGACCTTAGGGTGACCTACGACCTTAGGGTGATCTATGACTTTGGGGTAACCTATGACCTTGGGATGACCTATGACCTTGGGGTGACCTATGAAATTGGGGTGACACATGACACTGGGGTGACACATGACACTGGGGTGACACATGACACTGGGGTGACCTATGACATTGGGGTGACACATGACATTGGGGTGACATATGACCATGGGGTGACCTACGATCTTGGCGTGTCCTACGACCTTGGGGTGACCTATGGCATGGTTATTCAATAAATGATTCCTTGTGCTCGCATCTCTCTCTTGCCCCTACAGTAGACGTGGGCAAAATTGAATGATTGAATTAAATGAATAAATTCAATCATGTGACACACTCGATCTGATTCTCAATTTCAAAAGGAATTGATTCTTCATTCCTTTGACCTTGCATCCTACGATTTTTAACGACACCACAATATTAAATTTCCATTTATTTTACTGTTAAATTAATTCAATGAATGATGCGTACCGTAAACGATTTAAATATTATAATATTTCGTAGGTATTCTATAGGCGCGCCCATAGAATAATATTCAAATAATGGTGCACGACTCTTATCAGTTATCACAAACGCAAAGTATCCCTTTCCCGCGCGCCATTCGTAAAACACCCGTAGGTACGTATCATGGTCCCCGTCCCAAGCGAAAAATGACCGCGAATCAGCCGAGTCTGGTTCCGAGCAACGCATCTATTTCAAATGCAAGGAATTAACTCAGTAGTTCCAGTCAAAGTCCCGTCGTCCCGGGTCCACGTACCTAGTCTCTAGTCTGTCCATAGTCTGTCGCTATCGAGTATGTCAGGAGCTGTTTGAGTTATCTGTTTCACTTATTCGGGAATTAAATCTTCATTCAATTGTGACGTCATCGTCCATATTCAATCCTGTAGATCTCGTGTCCGAAACGCTACAGTCCGTGCTAGGTCCGCAGCTCGCGAGTCAATCAAGTGTCACTGCGTGGCAAACACTAGTCAAAAGTTACTAATTCGTTCCTTAATGCTCGCCGCGAATCCGTCCGTGCGGTTCATTAATTCCTCCGCGGCCAAGCTTTCAATTTCGTTACATAGTTGGTCTTAAACTTCCGACTTAGATATTATAATATGTAAATTATAAGGCCAAACGGCTGTAGTCGCCTCTCGGGTAAGTGTGTGTACCTAGTCGCCTAAATGTTAAAATGTACCTTTATATTAGATCGCGTGAAGTGGAACTATTTTAAGTTTAACAAATGAAATAAAATTATTAAAACTTTAGAAATAGGTTTTTTTTTTTTTTTTAATTAATTGAACCACAGGAATGAATAAAAGGGAATGAATTTGCCCATGTCTACCCTACAGTAATATGCGAAAGGTAACTCTCTCTTTTTCTATCTTCACTAACTTATATCTCCCTCTCAACTTCAAGCTTGCGTAAAGGCCCAACCGTTCGCCTCGATTACCGTTCGCATAACACTTTTCGTAACGCATTCACCAGCTTACTCCCCAAGTCGAGAGTGCGTAAAGGCCCGACCGTTCGCCTCGCCCAATCACCGTTCGCATCGATTACCATTCGCATCACACTTTTCGTAATGCATTCACCAGCTTACCCCAAGTCGAGGTGGGTAAAGAAGTTTTACTTCAAAAAATGACCCATAAAAGTGAACAATAATAATTGCTTCAATTGAGTACAACTGGAAAATCTGAAAAATGACTTTGGACACATCGTCTATTGACGCCGTTTTAGAAGGGACGTGACATGATACAATGCCTATTGACATCATTTTAGAGGAGATGTGATTATGACACAACAAACAAACATAACTTTTATCAGGGACAAGATATGACACAACGGACTAGGAAGTCAAATTTTGTTTTGTAGTAGTATGTAGCCCGTCTATTTGTGTCACAATGCGAGCACTTCTTTACAAGATAGTGTCACACCCAAAAGACAATAATTTTTTTATTACTGCTTTTCGTTGACTTCACAAAGCATGTGTCATGTGACAAAAGGCATGTGTCGCATCACAAATCGCAAGTGTCCATCAGTGTTTTAAAGATGAATAATTTAGCTTACTTGTCATTTTCCTCAGGTGATCTCTCTTCCTCTTCTGCTTTGGACCATTTTCCTTTCTGCTGTGCAGCTTCCATCTCCTGTTCCAAATCTCTCTCAACATTGGATAATTCTGGAGAAACGTCTGTCAGCTGCTTCTGCAGCTCGATTCCGCACTTCTTCTGGTATGCTTCGAGCACCAATGATTTCTAAAACAAAAATATGTCATTTCGATTAGCCAATAAGAGCAGAATAAGTTTGTTACCCTTATGAATACTTTAATCAGAATAATGGGGCAGTGCAAATAAAAACATACTAAATCCACCAATTAAAACTCAAAAAGCCATAATGAAAGTTATACTGAGTTCCTGTAAGAACTAGCACTGGCGAAATCTTCAACAATCTTAACATCATGTCAATTAAACAACTATATTCTAAAACTATACTCTTTAACATTCATAAGTACAAAACCCAAGAAATAACAACTAACACGTACATTAGAAACACTAGATCTCATGGTCAAAAACATATACAACAAGTAATAGTCCAAGCGATGACCGTAAAAATCCCATCCCATAGGGCACATGAACCAAATTAGTACTGGGCTTTAGCCCCAAATAATATTAGTTAAAAAAACGCATTCATCCAGATTTCGGCCCGGGAGGAGTCCTGGAAAGCGACGACTTCCGGTGTCATTTTTGGGATGAAAATATCCGACGTGGCACATTACCAAAACTAATGGCAAAAGTTGATCGCAAATTTGTTATGAAAAAAAAAACCGTTCGGCCAACTTTTGTGTGGGGAGAAGTACCTAAAAAATGACATTATAGGTATCCTCCAGATGCGGAAAAATATCTCATAGGGCACACGAATGAAATCGATGTCAGAATTTAGAAAAAAATTCCCTGTTTACGAATATATCGTTCGGCCGAAATTCGGCCGAGGAGAACTATGTGATTTACGCGATTATTGGAGCGAAAAATGCCTTTCTTCTAGCAACATTTTTGCAGAATAATAATATGAAATTAGCATCTCATTACTGTAATATTAGAAATCATTAAATGTAGATGTATTTATACATCAATACAAGTACTACGGGGATATTAAAAGCAAATAAATCTATTAAAAATTCATTTTTTAGAGGCCTAGGTACTTTCTTACGTCACTAAACCACGCCCTATTCACAGTCCAAATAGGTATTAAGTCTCGCGCACTTTACATTTTTCGCATTAAAATATCAAAATATTAAACGCATTAAAATATTAAACTTTAAACATTTCACCAAATCTTTCAAATTATTCCTAGCAATAATTTGTAATATTTGTTGGATTGTATAAGCTTTTATTATTTGATATGTTGCTAAAAAGTTGAAATGGGCGGGCCTCAAGAGTAAATACAAGAAATGCACTGCTGCCTATTGGCCTAAGGCAAATCTATATAAACATTAGCACACGTATCACCCATTTTGATGAATATTTTCGTGCGGTTTTATGTAATGTTTTTGTTGTTGTGATTATCTACTTTTTACTCATATTTACACTTTGTGATCAAACCAAATATGCTTACACAGATTTTATTTTTACACTAAAATATTTACAATACTAATACAAAATATAAAAATCTATATATGCATAATGACTGTGTTCCGTGGGATCAGATGGAAACAATATTGTGAGTGTAACATATGCACATAACTACATTTAAAAAAATTAAAATAATGTACTTATACGCACCTACTTTTATTATAATGTAAAAAAAAATAAAAATTGACAAGGCTCAAGTTAACAAGGGTCTCACCTGGCCTTCCTACTACAGGCATCAAGTGAGACTGCGGCACCTCCAATAATTTGAGAGTATCGTGAGGCGGAAGGAAATTTATGAGGGAAAGAAGAAGAGGAATAGTAAACATAATATGAAATGCGTTTATTCTGGGGTAGGCGTTAAACTCAAATAAATTCTCATAAAAATGTAATTTTTTTCAAGTGTTTATTAGAAATAAATGTTATAAAGTTAGACTAGATTTATTACATAGTTACATTTATTGATTGTTTACTCACTTTCTTCGTCTGAAGAGTTAGTTAATGCATTTCTTTCATCATCTGAATCCCTATCGCTTTCAACTAAAATATCGTCAACTCGTATGGGTGTGGGATCGCCGTCATACCACAAAGGTTCGAACGTGTTAACTACAGTGCGAATCCACCCACAACTCTCCGCTTCTAATATTGTACAGTTGTACTCCGTTGCGTTTCCCCACATTGAATTGATGTTTATGGTCCTCAAAAATGTTTTTTGTAGTGTCTTCCAACACGGTGGAATTAAGCTAGAGTTAAAGTTTTTAATTTTTGTGAAAAAATTTCGTTTTGTTGAGTCATATGTATTATTAAACATTTTCACCCTTGCAATATCCACGCTGTTGCAATTTTTTATACCATATAAAAGTATTCTGTGCTCTTTGGAGTGACATCTTCTCGAGGAATAGACTGCATCTAAAATACAAATAAAATTAGTTTAGGTTTGAAATAATCAAAAAAATTATACTGTATTCGTGTATGCAGATACTTACAAGCTCAATACAATCAAAAGTTGTAGATTCAGCCATAATTTCCATTACCGGAGCTTCAGCGTGAAGGAATGAGACTGAAGAACTTGGAATAGTTGTTTTGTAATAACTGCTAGTAGTTGCGGTGTCTCCTGATTCGGTGTTATTTGACTGAACCTACAAAAAAGTTAACTTATTTTAAAATACGCACTAAATATTATTATTTATACATTAAAATATTAACTAAAAACCAATTCGGCGTAGAAAAGGTACACAATGTTATTTGCAAATCAACAATATCGCATTAGCCATGAACGGGCAAAGGGAATTTTTGACTTCTGCCGTCATCTCGCAAGCGTTTCAAATATGCCTCAACCCTCCAATCATGGCAGAAGCGGCATTGCTAATAATTATGTAATATTAATCAATAATACAAAATGTTAAAAAAATATTTTTAGTTTTGAAGTTACTTACTTTGGGCGAGGATGTTGGACTGATAACTTATAATACCGATAACCGCTGCGGCAACAGGTAAAAGCAATTAATATCTTTACCTGCTGTAACCTCTGTTTCTGATTTGCATGTAACAGAAAGAGGTTGTAGCAATTACAGTTAGATGGTAAAGGGAAACAGGGCTCTAAGGGATAAGCTATATACCACTAAATTAAAAATGGCGGAATCCCCTGCCAATTGACAATAAATTTAAACTGATCACTTTGTATACATCATTTATTTTATCAAAATTTGGAGAAATTAAAAGAAACCGTTGGATTCGAAGCATGCTGGCACTTTTGATTACATAAGTGGTGTATGCAAAGTGATTTGTTTTCACTTAATTAAAATCACGCCACAAAGTGTATTTGTGATTATTAGAAAAAAATTACACACACATATATACATATTCGTATTTATTATATAATTTAGAACTGATCATATCTGTGATCTACGTACACAAAATTATACATTAAACATGAATATTATTTGTTTTCAGCTTCACAAATCCTACAACTTAAATATCCCGCGATTTATAACGGATCGGCACTTGTACATTAATATTATTGTTCATATTTTGTACATCTATTCATTTAAACTCACTCATTTAAATCAAATAAGCACTATAGCATGTAAAAATACCATATTACATTTAACAAAAACCCCATGAAAATAATCATCAAAATGGCTGACGCGTACGCTAACATTTACAGAGTTGGAATAAATAAATAGGGCGTGGTTTAGTGACTTCGCTAATCGCGTAAGTGTAAAGAAGGTACCTAGGCCTCTAAAAAATGAATTTTGAATAGATTTATTTGCTTTTAATATCCCCGTAGTACTTGTATTGATGTATAAATACATCTACATTTAATAATTTCTAATATTACAGTAATGAGATGCTAATTTCATATTATTATTCTGCAAAAATGTTGCTAGAAGAAAGGCATTTTTCGCTCCAATAATCGCGTAAATCACATAGTTCTCCTCGGCCGAATTTCGGCCGAACGATATATTCGTAAACAGGGAAATTTTATCTAAATTCTGACATCGATTTCATTCGTGTGCCCTATGAGATATTTTGCCGCATCTGGAGGATACCTATAATGTCATTTTTTAGGTACTTCTCCCCACACAAAAGTTGGCCGAACGGTTTTTTTTTTCATAACAAATTTGCGATCACCTTTTGCCGTTAGTTATGGTAATGTGGCACGTCGGATATTTTCATCCCAAAAATGACACCGGAAGTCGTCGCTTTCCAGGACTCCTCCCGGGCCGAAATCTGGATGAATGCGTTTTTTTAACTAATCTTATTTGGGGCTAAAGCCCAGTACTAATTTGGTTCATGTGCCCTATGGGATGGGATTTTTACGGCCATCGCTTGGACTATAACTACTAACACAACATTTGGGTAAAAAAGCTTCCTATATTATGGTATTAAACTACAATAAAATACCACTCTCACTCAAAAACCTAATAAAAATATAAATCTCAAATAAAAAGCTGGATACTAAATATAGGGAGATCAGAAATAGAAAATATACTGATATCAAATACAGACTAAAACCGAATCTATGGAACTGAATTATAAAAAAACACTTATTTATTTTATAATTATTTAAAAAAATACTACATGATATATTACGTTTATAGCTAATTCATATTAATTTCTTATAATTAAATTACAACATGTAAATGAAATCCTCAGCACGGGAGATCCCAGTGAGGATATTATTATCTCTACATGTTACTAAGAAAGCAAGACAATAAATCATTATTACTACATTTTAAATAAATACAACATGTGTGATTAACCCTTGGATTGCTGCGACCTGGGACTCCTTATGCGGGATTTACACTAGTTGATTCTTGCCAGTTAGTTGTTTCGATATGCCGCAGGTAAATGAAATCGCAAGCGCCAAAGTAGACCAGCTTTCGAATTTTGCCATGTGGCGACTCATATCATATCACTCATACAATGAGTGACAAAAATCGACCGTGAAAATGGTAATTTTTAAGCAAAATGGAACTAGCACGCGATATTAATCGACTGTAAAAATGGAATGGCTGAGCAGTGAGTCGCGACGACACGACACGGCAATTAGCCATGCGGCAAAAATTCATAATATAAATCCCCCATTAGTGCACCAGAAGTAAAATGCCAATCGACCGTCGTAAGCAGGCTGACACAATTTTTGTAATAACTTACTTGTTTTTGCAAAATGATGGTTTTGTAAATTATACCATCTTACTATATGTGTAATGTGTTTATATATGCATAAAAATTGCTTCCGTGAAAACTCAGAATCAAATCAACTCAATACCTCTTTGAAAGTCATTAAAAGCTATGAAAAAAATTAATTGAAAAATAGCCCATAACCTAACCCAGGGTCGGAATTAGCGGCTCTTTGCATAGGCGTCTGCGGCTCTTCAGACATCAATTGCAACCTCTACTCAACCAGCCTTGTGAGGTGGAGCTGCCGAACCAACTTTGACTCGATGAGCATCGGTGTTACCAACTCAGAAGTGTGACATTACAGTAAGATATAATATTGATAACACAAAGCAAATCGTAATTATAGTTCCACCACATTTACCACAGTACGATTACACCCTCTCTCCCGCCCCAGATATATGAAAATATTCTTGAGTTTTATTTTATTTTGCGATGCGTTATTTCACAGAGAAAATAAATATGTTTCCAAGAGATGAAATGACAAGCGAGAATAATATTAAGATACATTTATTTCCTTGACAAGTGAATAAAATATGAATTATTATGCTAGGAGCATTTTCTAACGTTCAAAATACTATAAAAACGGGACAAGTGCGGTAAGCTACTAGCAAATTCACAGAGGATTTGCCTGCACACAACGGGAACAGACATCAGATTTCTTGGCACAATAGTGGTTAAAAAGGAAATAACATACCTTATATTCCGGGAATAAGTTATCGTACGTTGCTGGATCGGCAAGTGATTGTCCTGTCTTTTCATTTGTAGCTGAGGCTTGTTCTCTCCATTTTTGTACTACTTCTGATATGCGGGAAGGCAGGTAAGATCTGAAATAGACAAATCAAACAAGAATGATAAGCAAATAATTTTGATTTGTCTTCGATCGTATGGTAAGTGTCGAAGATAGGCGTCAGCCAGTCCTTGGCCTGAGGCGTCGCACAAAAACGTAGGATGAGCCATTTTTAAAAGTTTTTTATGTCTGCATGCTTAATTTTTATATTTCAAATATTATATGTTTATTTCGAATTTTAAATTTGAAAGCATATTTTATCTCCTTTCAAAAACAGTTTTTAGTTTTCAGATGCGTTCAGAAATATTCCATTTATTTAAATTTTATTGTAAAGCGGAAATATTTTGACCCTATGACAAAATATGGCCGAAGCCCGAGGGGTTAAAATAAAATAAAGGTGCAGAGATTAATTTGACGTATGGTTGTATACCTGGCAAAGAAGGCAGCCAAGGGCAGGCTGTCTCCATTGACCAGAAGGTCAAGGCAGCCGTCGAGGTCTCCCAGCAGGAACTTCATGAGGAACTTCATGTTGGCACCTCCTTCCTTTGTAGTGCCGCCGGCCATGTCCTTCAAAAGCTCTTCATTACCTGTAATGGGAAAGACATAAAATTAGTCTACATACAAAAACTCTACGACGGCGTGCAAAACTCTAAATCTAAGATTATTGCGAAACACTGCCGAAATACGGAATGAATACCTGAGCTTATTTACAAACATGGGACTTAATGATTCTAATGAACGCAGCAGGTTTAATAATTCTACTACTGAGGATGGGAATACATGGACTGCTATAAGCAGTAGATATTTGATAGGTACAAATATAGTGATATTTCACCTGAGCTTGTCGCCAGAGTCAGCAAACCCGTGTCATCACCAGCCTGGCGGAAGCAGTGGTTGGCCAGCTTGAGGTCGGACTGCTGCATGGCGAGGTCTGCGAGGCGCAGCCACCGCTGGGGTCCGTCAGCTAGGGCTACCGCCTCCGCTGAGTCTCCCAGCTGCAGTGCCAGCTCGAATCGGTGCTCGGGGTCTGTCGACACGGCGAGAGCTTGTTGCTTGAAACCCTGGGTCGATGGAAAGAGCAAATTAGTACATGATTGACAAACTAAAGTGGTTGTACGATAGTTTAAACCCCGAGGGAGCCTGTCAGACATATCATTGATAGATCCGTTGTGGCCTCTCCCTCTTTTTCACAATCAAACAGTATTAATAGACCAGAACCTGTACGGTTGAAATTTAAGAATCCGGTTAAGAATGCAACTCTGATGCCGCGCCGTACACAAAACCATCTTCATACTTCAAACTTGAAGTTTGTTAAAAAGTTACTTTGGTAATAGAACGAATTCAAGCAAGAGGCCAATAATGACAAAGGATGGCACCACTTGCACTAACAGATTACACGAGGACCTGGCTAGCAGGTATAAGTTCTACGGATTTGTAATTTTGAGAATCTCTCCGGATATGGAGAGATTGACGGTAATATGATTATTATTGTAACTGGCCGTTGTGAATAATAGTAACACGCGGCTATATATATTACATATGATGTCATTACCATAGGATCACATTGGAACCTAGGAACCGGCTATTTTTGGAACCAGTTCTATCGGATTTATAAAATGGTCACCAAGACTCAAACTGGGCGAGGCCAAACTAAAAACCGCCTGCAGGCCCTAGCAGCTACAACCTGTGGAGCGGATTTTTAACTACTAGTTTCAATAATTAACGGTTTAAACGTACCTGCTTTTCGAGGAAGTGAGCCACTCTGGTTCTGTGCTCCTTGGGCACGGTTGGTAAAACTCTGTCTGCCGTCTCGAAATCTCCTCTCATGACGGCCGTCTGGTACTCTAATACTGATAGCAACAGTGAATATGACACCACATTCAGTTCTTTATCTCCCACATATAACCTGAAAAGTGAAAAAGAATAAATAAATTTTTTAAATTTATATTTGATGACACCTGACCACAACTTCCTTGTCTGTAGTATGTACAACTAGAGGAAAATATCACCACTCGGTTGGGCAACATTGTGTGGTGAAACCCTCTTAAGAAGTTTTCCAAGGGACCGGAAAAAACAAACTTTATACGTGTGAAAAATTGAGCCAATTTTGGGCCGAGGGACCGAAAAAACCAAACTTCTTAAGCCACGAAACTTCTTAAGAGGGAACTTCTTAACAGAGTTCCACTGTAGATTAAAAAGAGAGGAGTACGCCATTTTCTATAAGAGCAAATCACAGAAATTACCTTTTCTCACGCTCTCAATATCCACCGTTTCCTCTCTGGATTTGAACACTAGTGCAAATGATTTTTAATGTAATATAATATCGAACACTGGTAAGTCGGTACGTTTAGCTTTTTTTTGTTAAGTTATTCGTTATAGGAGTTAGGACCCTCCTAAAATTGTTAAAATTGCCTGGTTTGAACACCACCAAAAAACGTTCAGTATACAAACTAGACAGACAACGTATTTAAAAAAAAGCAAAAGGTACAGAGACAGAATATTTTCTTCTAATACAATTGGTAAAAAAAATCGGTCCAGTTTTGGAGGAGAAAAATGGGGAACACATCGATTTTGATAATTTTATTACGGTACTATCTGCCTGATGTGCAGTTGTCCCTTTCGCTCAGTATGTAGAGGGTGTAAAAGCGGCAGTGACAGCAACAGTTTGGTAAAATATCTATTATTAAAATTATTATTCGAGTTTCCTCTTAACCCGTCTGCTTGGTTCAATATATTCGCACCTCACAATCCAGAAGCCTCAGTTTCGCGGGAAAAATCAGAAACCGTCACTTTGGATCGAGATTGTAAAATATCTATGCAAGATAGCCTTCCTATTTCAAGGACAATAAGAAGCATTATTTTGTTCTCTTTCTGGTTAAAAGAAAAATACATTATGTTTGCATTAGAGGAAGAGAGATATATAGCTTTTAAAATGTAAGGTCGCTCGGGACGTTTTTGGTCTTATGAAAGTATAGACGGGTTTAAGATGTTTCATGTTTAAGGAGTATAGTTTATCCATTGGAGAGTTCTGTGTAATCAATTTCAGCCTTGACCCCTTGGAAATTTTTAAGCCTTCGGTTTGGAAATTTCCCACCCACTTTCAAAATATAATTCCTCCGAATTTTAACATGGAGACATAAAAACTGCTTAAAGTGTCAGAGAGCCATTGAATGTACCCGTATTCGAACGTTCATCACATATTTTTAGGATTCTTAAAAAAATTATTAAAAAATCGTTAAACCTACAAACGCTTGAATTCTGCGTATTATTTACTTCATTGCCTTTTGCGTATAAAAGAGTTTTACTGTAGGTCAATTATGTTGAGTTAAAACTATAACTGTTAAATGTGTAACCTGTTTTCCTTGGGCACATATCCTAGCAGATACATAGTGTGGTCGAGGTGAGCAATGGTCACTGTCTCTCCTCCCACGTAGTAGTTGATGCGGTTCACAGAATTGGTGTAAATGAAACAGTCGCCCACCCACAGGCCCGTCTTCACACTCTCGTTCACCTCTCCTAATACCTTGGGACAAAATTTACAGGATTGGATTTTACAACAATTTTTATAATTTTTTCAACAGATCACACTATTGATTAGGAGAGTGTACGTCCGTAAAAAAATATGCATAAAGGACGCACATGCGGCGGTGTTTGCAGAAATCGTCCGATTAATAATATTACTTTTTAAAAATAATATATAATATTTTTTTCACTATTAATATCAGATTGGGTTATTTTGAAATTATTATAGGTTCTTGAACAAAGATTAATTTATTATAATACAATTTGAAAAATTTGTATTTGTGGCCCCTCAAATTGGAGTTTTCTTCTTTTCATAACTCGTACAAATATAATATTTAATATCTCGTCTAATCCATAATATTTACTAACCTCAAATGCATCTTCAATTCCATCGTCTGTGACTTGTGTGTTGTTTTCTTTAGCTTGTGCCACAACTGAAGCGTCGTACTTCAGAATAAAGTAAGAATCTTCTGTGGCGAGGCAGACCAGGGTTCCATTTTCTGTCCAGTAAACGTGCTTTGGTTGAATTTCAATTCTAGAAAGAAAAAAAAGCATGTAAAATTTTTAATTTTAAAATATTCAGAATCAGTATGATGAATAAATTTGTGACTTGAGAATATGTATGTATAATAAGTTGGCATTGAATAAAGTAATTTTAAAAACGAAAATAACAGTTTATTTAAAATCAGTGAATCAAACAATTGTTGAAATGCAGTAACAACTAAATAAAATGTGTAATTATTACTTGATAACAATTAAGCAAATATTGAGGGAATAAATATGCATAAGCCCCATAGACGCAGAGCAGATACAATGTCACCCGAATGCGTTCAGTAAAGTTCGGTTCCGAGTCCAACAACACCATCGCGGCGCACACGAATAACAAATTTTGGCCCTTAGATACCTACTAGCATCATTCGGACTAGACTTTTATGTTGTGTGAAATATACCACAGGTTTTTTTAGCTTCCTTGAATCTGATTCTGGAATCTGATTGGTGGATTTTTTTTACTATGGAGTAATAGCAAGATGATCATTCGTATGGGTGAATTTTTTTATGGAGTAGTGGTGCGCTGTTCACACTGTAGTAATATTATAATTCAAGTGAGTCTTGTTTGCCATAGTTTTTCTTTTGAGGTTCACTGCACATCCGCACATTAGAGAAAACTGCCATTGATTCAGAGTAATGAGTATAAAACCTGAAATGCTTGATCAAAGACATACCTTCTTATAAGATCCAGTGTTTCCCAGTCGTAGAATGAGAACGCCATTCCACTGATAGATTTGACTCCAAGCATGTAGCCCCCAAATATACCTAAAAAAAACACGAGCAGTTAGAAAAGGCCACACACCATGGAAAAAATTATTATGATGTGTAACTGTGGCAACTGGGTTCAAAATGCGGTGATTAGATAGTTCTATTTCTTCTTTTGGTACTCTATCCTCTCGGAGGATGGTTATCATCAGTTAAAAATTCTGTTTGGTAGAGATCTTTATACACAGAAAATCAAATTACAAATGAAATTTTTAAGCTAATGAAATGTCTTTGCCTTTTACATTTAAGGTTTTACCGTGATATTGGGATGGCGGAGTAATAGTTAATAAATAGTAATAACGTATTATCACAAATGACAGGGAGAGGGACTGGACAAACATGGACACTCTTATCATTTATAATCATTAAATAGTTATTGTTGCCTCTCTTTCATGCTGTCTTTCTGTGATGGCGGAATTAATAATAGTTGATAGATTGTTAATTACATATTAAAATGACAGGTGAAGACGAAGAGCAACCAACTTTGCGCTCTCTTATTTACTTACATTGTAGTCCCTCTTTCAAATTGTCTCTCTCATTCAAGACGTCAGTTGCACAATCATAACAGTTAATTATATAGAGATTTTCCCCAGTAACCGGATAAAACACAACAGTAACATTACATTGAGCGGTCGGTAGCTGAGTTGGAATCGCGTTTAGGTCCCACCCAGGCATCCGGTGTTCAATTCCTCAGCTGGCTAAGTCCTCCATCACAACACAAGCAACATTTTCCGCTTTCTGTGATGGTAGTAGGAGATTTTCAAATATTGTCAGGTTATTCGTAACCTGAGAAAACTTGCCTTTCTTAGAAAAAAAAAACAAAACCTGACAAAATAATAGGTTAGATAAGGTTTATTTTTTCCCTTAGCTTTTTATTTAGTGTTCATTTTTTTTTTAAATTAGCTCCACAGAGGAGGCCCGGAGGAAAATAATTCCCCTCAGGGCCTATGTCATCTTTGGGGATGCTGTGTGGAGGGTCTTTTTAGGAAAGGAAAGAGAGGGAAGGAGAAGGGTATTAGGGGTGGGTAGGAATCTGCGGGTCAGTATGTCCAGGAGTGACGGATGTATGAATCCATCCCCCCCACTGCGGTGCAAGGCGATTTTCCAAGAGAGTATGGCTGGAGAAGTCAAAGGGACCCCCTCAACCATTCTTTCCCTATCCAGCCTGCCATGCAGCTGGTGGGCAGACACATCTGCTGCCAAGACCCGGACAAACCTCACCTCATGAACCCAGGGACCCCTGCTAAGTCACCAAACGTAGCGAACCACTTGGGGTGACCTGTGGCAGAGGTGTTGGTTATCCAATAAATGGTTCCTGGGGCAGCGATACCCATACCCGCCTCCCAAATTCTGTTATGTCATTCAATTATTTCCTCCCATACCTTCCGCTCCATAATCCGGCTTGAAGCTCTTCCTCTCCTTGAAGTTCTTGAACACCTTGATGGTGCTGGAGGACTCGAGAGTGGCATACTCGGAGCTGTCGCTGGCCCATACAAACTCCTGTGCAGTGCCGAACGCCTTGTTGCGGAGAGCCATGGCCGTGTAGATGATGTACTCGCCGTCGCCACTGACCACCACAAAGCGACCGTTGGGGTTGTGGGCGATGGTCTGCGGGAATATTTCGCAGGAGCCCATGTCCTTCACCACCACCGGGAGACGCTCGCCGTCTTTCACCTCGGTGTCTGAAATTAAACAGAATCAATAAATATTTTCAAGGAACAGAAGAGCCAAATTGGATAGCATGCATTCTGGGAAGTAACCTTGCCTTGACCTTTACAATGCTGGCCTTTTCAACGCAATCTATTTCATCACGCAGTATGTTTTGACACAATGTATGTGTTTTAGTGAAACTTCAGGGATCACATATGCAACATACGCATACAGGGGGATAGCCGCCAATGCTTCAGACGTGCGACAGCCGTTTATATCACGTTAAATATAATAACATAATAATATTGTTTGACGGCAATTAGTTTTAAGTTAACAGAAGAATAACTCTATAAATTAATTTAATAAAGAGGCAAATGATTAAAAAGATTGTAAAGAGGCTACTAATTACCTTCAGGAAGTGCCTTAAGATTAGCTTGCTGTATTTCGGAATGTTTAGCCCATATGATTTTGCCACCATTGACATCCATAGACATGGCTGGCTCCTCTCGTCCCACCTTGACCATTATTGAGCCTTGATCGTAACTAAAAATGACAAAAAAACAACAGTAAAATACAGAGATCATTCCAAACTTTCAGCATGCTAAATTAATGTATTATTTTTACTCAATTGATTATTTATAGACACACAAGAACTCTTCTAGCCAAAGACAATTCTCCCACACTTAAACTTCAGAGTGCGCTCCTAGATCTTCGCTCAGAACCTTTACAATAAATATGGGTGTAGAATTCACCACACTTCCGAGTGTATTCTGAAATGTCGATCGACTGACCTGCACGCAGTAGTGTATACATATGAAGTAGGGATGTTATGGAGCTCCGTAACCGTAACCGAAACAATCAGATATGCGAAATAAAAAAAAAAACCATAACCGAAACTGATATAAAAGTTTCGGATAAAGGTGGAGTCTAAATGACAGGTTACGACAGGTTTTTGTTTGCCGAGCCGTTACTTGTCACACAAGCCACGCATGTCTCTTGCAATTTGCAAGTATAATTTACTTTTGCTCAATTTTTTAAAACTACAATTAAGGTTAAAGTTTATTAATAAATATTTTGTAATGGTTTCATTATTTACAAAATTCTTTAAGAACTGTTTTTGTTATTACATACTTAGATTACAGTAAAAGTGTACCGAGGTTTTATTAAATTTTGTTTTTGTATTTTTAAGTACATACCTTCATAGTGCTATGTAGGTACATAGCACTTAAAGTGGCTATAATAATAGTTATTTATTTGACTGATTATAAAAACAAATTATAATATAGACTAGAATTTAAATTGCTATTTGTATTTTACTTTTATAATTTTAAAATTATAATATCCATAACCGAAATTATCCGAAACCGGTACAATATTATTCCTACATCCGTATCCGTATCCAGATCCGATATTTCATATCCATAACATCCACAATATAAAGACATTTTTAAGAGAGGAGGAGTGTGGAGTGATGATTCTATTCAGTTTATTTATTGTTTCAAAAACATTACATAATTATAAATTTTAATGCGCTTTTAAAGTTTCAGTAACGTTTCAGTTTCACTAACGCTAAATATGTCGATAGTCGAATTGATTCTGTTGAACTGTAAGGATTGCTCTCCCGACCGGTATGATGTTTGAAATTTTGAAAAGTTTATTTAAAGATAAGTTTAATTCATCACCTTTCATAAACAGTTTTTAATTTTTGGATACACTCAGAAATATTCAATTTATTTATTCAGAAATATCCATTTATTGTATTTTATTTCAAAGCGGAAATATTCTGACCATCTGACAGAATATGCCAGAGGCCTGAGGAGATAAAACACTTGGTTTCATGACAAAAGAAAGGAAGTGAGGTTAGAAGTTGCAATCCACAATAGATTTGTGATGCCAATCCTGATGTATGGCAGTGAGGCATAGAATTGTCAGGAGAGAGAAGAAATACAGTGAAACCCTATTAAGAAGTTTTCCAAAGGACCGGAAAAGAAATCTTAGGGGGGAAAGCTTTGTAAGTGGGATAAATTAGGCCATTTAGTCTTCCAAGGACCAAAAAAACCAAACTTCTTAAGCAGGAAAACTTCTTAAGAGGGAACTTCAACATTCTCCCAGAAAACATCAAACTGAGTCAAACACAGAGAGAGTTTAAAAAATATGTTAAAATATGGATACATTCTAATGATCGAGCCTATACTGGTGCCCTCACCCAAACGCCCAGTCATTGACAGTTGCTATTGTAGTAATAACCTTGCAGTTTATGAATTGTGTAGGTATATGCAAACAATAATGTTAACTAAAATAAAGTTTTTGCTGTATGGAAACCTACTTTACACATTTATAAAAAAAACCTTTTAAATTGTTGCAAGAAACAATTAACAAAAATTCTGCCTCAAAACAGGTTCACCTAGTGAGGCAGGCTATGCACAACTAAAAATACTGTATAACTATACTACTCCTGTGTAACCTTTCTTACATTACTTTCTATTTGTTAATTTTTCTGTACTGATTGATGTAATCTATTTGTAAACTACATTGAGCATGTAATTTTTTTAGTTATATTGTTGTTATTTCATTGAATAAAGATTATTATTATTATTAACTTCTTAAGAGGGTTTCATTGTATATTGAATGCAGTGAAAATTAAATATGTAATCTTACCCAAGTGCCACATTGTTGGAACCGTGCATACATGAAATAGTCCACACTCTTTCAAAGCCGTAATTCAATGAAGACTCCAATCTGAAAAAAAATAATCCGTGCAATTATAAAATTCCTGATCCGTGTCAGCAAATTAAAAGAAAATTCTTTCAATGTGCGTGTCACATCTGCGTGTTGAGTCATTTAGTCACTTCTAAGAGAACAATAATAAAACTCAAAAGACTTGGTAGATTCATATACATACATATTCGTACACATCGAGGGCTTAAAGTTAAACAACGTTATCTACATAAAAACATGCCAATACTTATTATTGGTATGTCTTTTTGTTTGGTTTGGAAATGATAATATGCGTAGTTTCTACAGGGATGTCATTTATCCAGTACCTATCCTCCCTAACCAAACCACCTTGCTGGAAAAGCATTTGAAAATGGAACAATGCCAAGCGTGAATTCAAGTGCTTTTGTTTCTGAAAAAACAGAAGAAGATTTTGACTGATGACTACATTGGAAACATTTTGTTGGTTGTTTGTGTTCATATTAGATCCTTACATATGAAATTGGCGTTTTGTATGGGAGGAACACAAAGTCGATTTTTTTTTAATATAATATATTTATTTAATCAAAGTATGTACCATTGCTATCTATGCACGTTTGCCATCTCATAGATAGTTCACCGATTCCTTTACTAAAAAACCATTCGAATGGGAATCAATAAAATCTTTGAAGGCGGTTTGGACTGCCCAATCGGAGTTGAATTTTTTCCCTTGCAAGAAGTTATCCAAATTTCGAAAAAAAACAGTAATCTGTTGGGGCAAGGTCCGGAGAAGACGGTGGATGTCCAATTGAAGCTCCTCTAATTTGGTAGCCGTCTGTTGTGCAGTGTGTGGTCTAGCGTTGTCATGAAGCAGCAGTGGCCTAGAGCGATTAACCAGCCTCGGTTGTTTAGCAGCTAGCTTTTTCATCATGGTTTGCAGTTGCTGACAATAGACATCTGTAATCGTCTGGCCAGATTTAAGAAAGCTGTAGTGAACGACACAAAAAAAAAACACAAAAGAAAACACAACTGTGTTTTCTTTTGCGGCACCGTCGCTATACACATCATTAATCCTTCAAGCCGTTTCTGCAGCACTGGTGCCACCGTGGAACTCGTACTCGTAAATAAAGCGATATATCAAGTTTTCCATTTTGTAAACTAAGTAACGCAAAGAAAAAAAGAATTAACCTGTTGAGGTCCTGGCTTTTTCCAGAAAAACACGGAAATTTCACGATCTTCAATTGAATGTTTGTGGATTAAATTTAACCTATCGTATATTTTATTGACTGAAACACATTCCTAGAACAATAAACTATTTACCAAAATAACATTACTTGCGTAATTACGTAAATTGATAGGTTTTATGATGTTTTATTCGAGGTACACGCATGTCACGCATCGGCAATGTGACGCGGCCGCCAAAATGACAGTTGGAGATGCCCACAGACAAAAATTATTTTTAAATATTGTGTGGCTACTAAATGAATGAAATCTTTACCCATACCATAGGGAATGTTGGCGGCAGTGATTCTGACACTTCCTTTACCGATTTTGTACATAGAAGGGTCAAAATAGTAGAAAGGAGATTTTTTTTTTTCGCGCATGCGCAGAATCTTTTTACATCCCGGACTACGGAAAATTTAATATAAATTATTCGAAGTGACTTGTCTCATTGCGGGTTTCTCTATGGTAAAGTACGATAATAGAGCAAGCGTTTCTGACATTGTTCTTCATACACTTTCTGTATACATAAGGGTCAAAATTGCATTTCAAAATGCCGCGCCACCTCGCGGACACCGGTGTCCGAACGGCCCACAACGAGTTAAGGAAAAAAACCAATGAATTATAATTTATTTTCCAAACACAAATACATGAGTAAATAGCTGTATAAATTTGAATTTGGAATTCCTAACCAAAGAGAAGATATTTGAGATCAAAGTTGCCAGTAGGGCAAAACGCCAATTTCATATGTAAGGACCTAATATATATTCGTTTATGAAATAAAAGGTGTTTTGACTGAATCAAGATCGTTTTATGCTTATTTATGTGGTTGTGGCGATAATTACCTCGAGGTACCCCATTGAAACTAAATAAAGTATATTTGTAATTATGTTGTTCGCCTTCGCAGAAGTAAGTGATTGGTTGTCCTTCTTCCTTGTAATCCATTATTTTTCCCTACACATATTATCACCCAATTCCAGCAAACACCATTTCGTTTAGTATTTACCGTCCATTTCCAAGTGCATTTGAAGCTGTAGTTCGGAAACAGTTACGGATGCTTGTAGATAACGTGTGACTTATTGGTATGTTTGTTTAATTATATGTTTTAATTATTGGTATATTTTTTTTATAGATATAAGGATTTTTTACTATAAGACCTAGAATTATTTGCATATTTTTTGTAGATAAAGTTGTTTGACTTTAAGCCGTTCATATATTATAAAATTGGTGGTATAGAAAATATGGTGAGTTTACCTGTAGGTCCCAGCGTGCCATATTTTGACAGTGCCATCTTCTGATCCAGTCAGCAGAATGGGCAGCTCTGGGTGGAATGATACAGCGGATACGTTCTGTGTGTGGCCTGGGGAAACATCAATACGAAATAAGTTCACTAAACTACAGTCCCATGCAAAATAAGAACTTACATATCAACTGTTTGGAATAGATTCCTTTTGACAGAAGTTAGTTAATAATGCTGGCATGTCGTAGAGTACCTACATATATGGTAAAAAGGGATGGCAATATAGTAAATGACTACAACTGACTAAAGAAATATGTGATATCCGGAAACTCATAGTACAAGGGGGGCAATGGGGAATCTACTTTGCATAGATAACCGAAATATAATTTATTTTTTCTTACTAAGCATTTCGATATATTTAAAAAAAATGTCTAACTCTTGGAGCCAAGTCTAAACTTGGATGCATTTTAAAATAGAGTGAAACCCTATTAAGAAGTTTTCCAAGGAACCCGAAAAAACAACTTCTTAAGCAGGAAAACCTTAGGTATATGTGGGAAAAATTGGGTGAATTTTGGGCTGTGGGACTAAAAAAACCAAACTTCTTATGAGGGTTTCACTGTAATTCTAATAGCTGATCTACACCTAGCAACTGATTTTTTGAAATTTTACTAACAAAATTCTGACTTTGGACTTGATTCAAGCTCAAATCAAAAAAGGTATACATACTCCAAATGTGATGTGTAATCACCAGATTCCCGCTTGTGACCTTTGCAAATTACTAGCGGCCCTTTTTGCTTACGACGTATGAAATAAATTAGTTCCCAGTAAAATAAAAAAATAATGATTAACCTGTACGGGACGGCAAGAAACATTAATAAATAAAAAGATTTCTAATAGGGGCAATATCCAAATACAAATGAATATTTAAGATCGACACTGCAATTGCAGTGCTTCTTACTGTGCGTAGGCACGATTATTCAACACTGCAATTGCAGAGCTCCAGCTCCAAGGGGTTAAGCATATTTGAAGAAAGTTGTAAAAAATGTATGTTTATATTAGACTGTTTAAAGTGGAACTATTTAAAGTAAAATAAATACATAAATAAGAGTAAGAATACCGTCTAGAACTTGTACGCAGGTCTTATTCTGGTAATCCCATATCCTGACAGTGCGGTCGTCGGCCCCGCTGATCAGGTAGGGTTTGTCGCCCCCGTGGTAGTAGTCCACACAGTTTACCCCCTTCTCGTGGTCCTCCAGTGTGAAGTTGGCCGTGGAGGAGCCCAGCTGCCAGACCTTGGAAGCAAAACAACAACAGGTTTGTGTCAAGGGATTTGTTAATAAAAATCATTCAACTATACTTCTTCAAATTGCAATCTACACAAAGGGGCTTTTGTATCTACACACCAAGTGCATAACTTTCATTGCGTAGCAGCTTTGATAGCCCCTGCAGTTTGGTCGTAGTTTGGCGGCAGTCAGCAAGATTCCATGCCGTATCTGCCTCTGTTTTTACGATTGAAGTAATTAAATGAGAGCAAGACGGGTGTCGGCAGCTTGCTTGTCTTCCGACAGGCAGAGTTAATGAGACAGAGAAACAAGCTGTTTTATAAAGCTGACATTAACTTTGACGACCGGCGTGGTCTAAGGGTAAGGCTCTTGACTCGCAATCCAAAGATCTAATCCCGGTGTGGGAAAATAAATTTTATTTGATTAATTTGTGTTATTTCGCAAATTAATGCATTAAAAATAATATATCGTATATTTGCGCACGTTCCAGAGTGGAAGATTCTTTCAGTATCGCCCTGGTGTGAGACCATCATTTTCAGAATTGAAACATTGCTTGAAATGGCTTTAGCCGCATTTGGTGACCGTGTTTGGTGAATAGCCAAGTACTTTCCCACCTTCCTCTTTCTCATCTCCTTCTCCTCCCCACTACCTTCAGCCTCACAACATACCCCAATTCAGGATACCATAGTCTCACTGGCTCCAGAAGTGAGCAGCTGAGACTCTTGTGAGGTATTCACATTTATAAAAAAAAATAAAAAAACTGTGAACGGGTGTTCCGCTCTTTTTGTGCACTAGTGGGCAGGGGACAAGGTTGCTACTTTTTCTGAGAATTCTACATTTTGACCACTTGGAATAACAAGGTTTTAGCTGATACTGCAATGTTACTTGGAAGCTACTCCTTTAAAATTACAATTTGGCATATTCAACAATAAAACTAGCAGCTAAAAACCCACTCTGCAGGTTTTTACTGCTGATCCTGCGGGCGGCTTTTGCTTCTGCTTCGCCCAGTTAGTGTTGGTGACCATTTTATAAATCCAAACTGGTTCCAAAAATAGCTCTAGTTCCTCAGTTCCACTGTCATCCAGTGATAGCTAGTCACTGGGACAAAGTAACCGGGACGGGCAACGACGTCATATGTAATATATAGCTGGGGACAAAAATTGATTTATAGACTCATTTGAGTTCTCCCATCCACGGAAATCTTTAGTAAAAGGCGAAAGATTTATTTGTTATTGAAGGGAAACTAGACCTAGGCAAAATTTTTATATAAATCAGATTGTTGGAATTATTCGTATGCAAGATGCATATGAAAGTGGTGCTATCTATACGCGAGTTTTGTAATTTATCCATACTAATATAACGTTAGAAAAAACTCGCGGGAACATATTATATTACAATAAACTGTTTGGTGATAGATGGCAGCACTTCCGTTTGTATCTATTTGTGAATAGCGTGTGTACGCAGACGCAAGGGTAATAATACTGTTTGATGATTACAATTTGGCATAGAAAACACTTCATGTAAGGATATTTGATATTTTTAATAGTTGATTGTGCCATGACTTACTGGGATATATCCTGGTAAAGTGTATATTTATATTTAAATGGCAGTGGCAAAATATATTATTTCATTATAAAGACAAAAATTAAGCGAAAACAGTACGCAATATATATACCTTGACAGTCCTGTCCAAACTGGCACTGGCAAAGGTGTTATTGTCCTTGGGATTGATAACGATCTTCATTACGTAGTGCGTGTGTCCCTCAAACACCTGCTGGCATGCCCAAGCACGCTCCCAGTTCCACAGCTTGATGAGCATGTCATCTGTAATGTCCAATAACAATAAAATCATTAAACATAATAATAAAAATGCAAATTAACCAAATTTTCTGACTCGTTAAGCAGGGTACTCACCTAAAGTGTAGCATGTAATGTATCTGATACTGTATCAATCTGCAAGTGGGTACGGCTCGTCCACGGTAACCGCGTATCCAGCTACGACCTCCCGGATTCGCAGTGCTGGTGACGATATCACGCCGACAACATGTCTCAAATGGTGGCTTTTTTCCGTGACATTTTGTAGAAAATATTAACAATCGTTTCATACCTTTACCAGTTCCACAACTTTTTTTATTTTCATTTTCTCTCTCCTCTAGCAAGACAATACGGTGATCATCTTATTTTTTAAGTTTTCGCCCGACGTACCCATAGCTTGTCGAATATTTTCCCAAGCATCCACTTTTAGATTTTTTTAATAATAATTATTATCTTTAGGGTCCCACAATACCGGAGCATTTTGATAAAGTTCAATTAAATTTAACACGTTTTCATCTGTCCACTCCATGATGAAAATGTTCGTTTGAAGCTCGCGCCTACGTACTCACCACACAAGCGGCCGTGTCGCCGTCCACATGCACACTGCGCTCCACACGCGAGCGGCTCGCAGTAGACTCGTGCCTACGTACTCACTTGATACAGTATCAGATACGTTACAGGTTACACGGTTAGGTGAGTACCCTGCTGTAGATTGTCACTAGCAAAAATCTGATCCAGTTGATAATATTAATCATTAATAATAAAGATTGACTTAATTATATTCTGTTACATATGCGGTAAATTATAACACTGTCACAAGAAAGCAACATATAAAGCTGTAACAACTAAAAAAATAATTTTGCATTCCAGTAGAAAAAATCAGTCAATATGAGAAAATTAATTTTAAACCATTGGTAATAGAATCATTGCAGAATCCAAATAGATTAAAGCAGAAAATTGCTGTAAAATATGTAGCATGGCAAAATTGCTTTCCTGTGACAATACAGGGTGTCCGAGGGTAAAGTGCACTAACTTCGGGAGGTGATTCTACATGATATTATAAGTAAAAAAGATACATAACTTTTTTCGAAATTCCAACTTTTAGGGATTGTTTTGTGGTTAAAAGATAAAAATAGACTATCGTGTGCCGCCAGCTTTATTATTTTCCGCTGTTATGATACGGGCCAGTCACAACCATGTAATGTTGCCACAATCGTGTCCGGCGGGCGCTCAGCAAGTAAGATCATACCTCACAATAAGGATTTTTAGTAGGTACGTCTTTTTGTACAGGAAAAAAAATTTGGAATTTCGGAAAAAGTTGTCAATCTTTTTTACTCCTACCATCATGTAGAATCACCTCCCAAAGTTAATGCACTTTATCCTCAGACACCCTGTATAAATCATATTGGCCTACAGTGACATAAATACATTATTTTGCATATTAATCATTATTTTGTTTGGTTTCACAAACACGAAAAATCACGCGAGACGTTTGGCGTCGTAATTAACAACATGGCGTTCCTTGAGAAATGACATTTCGCATTTTTAAAGATAACAAAATAACCATTGAAATGCAATATTTTTCAATTCCGGTTACTGAATTACTTATGGTAATTGTTCGGAACAAACGTCAACGGTTAATACGCACTTTTTTTTGATAAAACTCTTAGATTCTTCTTAATTACCATAAAAGACAACTATTTGCATTGGGGGAGGTTGAAAATGTTACATTTTTAATTTTATTTACGTAAATTGAAAATTTGCTTTCACACTGTCAAATCACTCTGTTTGCAGTTCGGAACAAACGTCAACGGTTAATACGCACTTTTTTTGATAAAACTTTTAAAATTAATTTAATATACACAAGCCCGCTACACAAACCCTGCTTTGCCAGACAAACCACTCAAAAACGTAGGCTGTTTTTTAAAGTAAAGATAACATACACAATCCCGTTACATAACCGTTGACGTTTGTTCCGAATATTTACCTTACTTATTACTAACCATTATATACCTAGTACAATTTGTTTTAATTTTTTAAAGTGTGTTTTGAGCGTGGACCCGATAGGGAAATATTTACCAAAGATTTTTGTTTTCATGCAAGTAATTCACCTTTTGAAACTTAACTTTAAACATTGGCATTTTGACAAAAGTTACTTCTTTTTAATTAGGAACATGTAAAGCTCCTTTGTGGTGATTTTATTACTACTAAACAATTCTGCATAAAATTTTATAAAGTAATATTGAGAGGTTGCTTATGGACGGGAATGAGTTCATCGTGTTAGTCCAAATAAAAGTAAAACTAAATCAAGATAAGATAATAGTAGGTGTCATAAAAATGTATGTGAATAATTTATATGTTCAAAGATACCATTTCAAAGTCATCAATTCAAGCAAACGTTTTTAATTATATTTAAAAGCCTTTAATACCTACTATCCAATGCTAGGAGCTTGTTAGGAAAACATCCGATATGCTTTCTGGTTAGGTACCAGTGTTTACACCTTTATGTTTTAACCCTTCAAGCCTCAGAAGGACATTACTAACAACAAACACATTCCATTAAGAGGCCTTAAGAGGAGAGTCCTCTAAGAGGCCTTCGGCTGGCGTGGTCTAGCAGTAAGGCACTTGTCTCCCAACCCGAAGGTCGCGGGATCGAATCCCGGTGTGGCAAATAAATTTTATTTGATTACGTTGTGTTATTTCGTAATTAATTCATTAAAAATAATATACAGTATATTTGCAGCACATTGGAAAATACCAGGCTTGAAATTTCCAGATTGAAATTTCCAGATTGGAAAATACTCTCAGTATCGCCCTGGTGCAAGACCACCATTCAGAATTGAAACGTTGCTTGAAATGGCTTTAGCCATGTTTGGTGACCAGATCTGAGTAGCCAGATACTTTCCCACCTTCCTCTCCCCATCTCATTCTCCTCTCTGCTACCTTCAGTCTCACAAAATACCCCAATTTGGGATGCCATAGTCTCACTAGCTCCAGACGGGAGCAGCTGGGACTCTTTTGAGGTATTCACATAAAAAAAAGGTTAGGTTAGGTTAGGTTGAAGTGTCACTGTGTTGAGTTGAAACAGAACCATAAAGGGTCAAAGATTGCAATCTGTCCATTGAGACAGGAAAATTTATTGTACAATTAGCCCGTATATAATGCAGAGAATAATCCATCGGCCCTGAGGATTGGCAGAGTGCGGTATCTAGACCAGACTGTACTGAAGACTAAGCTTACCGCTGCTAGTAAGGATGTAGGGCTGAGAAGGATGTACTGCGATGCACCTCACGTAGTCAGAGTGAGCCTCGAAGGAGTGGACCCTCTCCAGAGTGTTGTAATTGAACACTCGGATCTGCATGTCATCGGAGCCTGTGACAATCCAATTCTTCCGAGGAACGAACTGGGCCGCTCGCACGGGGAGGTTGCATACCTAAACAGATATAACAAATCATTCCATTTCACCGTCCTAAATTGAAAACGTAAGGTCCAATTCTTCAAACTTAGCACACAAAAGTCACGAGCCGTCCAATGATTGTAACCGAAAAGCATTCGGAGAATTAGACTGTTTTTTAATAGCATCAAATAACAAAATAGTTTTATTATTATACTTCTTCTGGTACCTTTTCTTTTTAGAGATTTCAGACTGCAAACCAGTGGTTCACCCAGGATTTTGTCTCGAGAGAGGGACCGAGATAAAAAAATGAAAATATATTATGCAAAAATATGTTATCATTATTTTTAATTTTTATTCAATGAAAGTCATAAAAAACGGTTTTATGGAGGTTCCAAAATATGTCAATTTCAAGTAATATAAAAATAACAAGTCAATTTCAAAGAATTAGGATACAAAATTAGAGACCTGAATATTTTGCATTTTTTATTTTATTTTTTGAATACCTACCGCACAAGTCCCAACTGCCATATTGCCACTAAAATTAATTAATTTAATCATCTTTATTCTATCTCTCGACATACCTAAGCACAAGCATATGCTTTATTAGAAGAGTGTATGAAATATTATGTTATGTAAAATTGTAAACACTAAAAATGTTCCAATAATAAAAAAAAATATTATTTATGCATTAAACCGCTTACTCGTTAATACGGAAAACTTTTTATCCAAACAGTTAGATTTAGCTTTATTATTACGAAAAGTGAGTATTTATGTCGGGGGAGACCAAGAAACATGCAAAAAATATGCATTTAACATTTTAATTTTGTTAAAATTAATTCACTCGCGCGGTAATGCCATGTTTATTAATCGTTTTATTTTAACATTTCATCAATGCTGCCAATCATAGAAAAAATATTTTTGCGTGAAACAAAGTGAATGCATCATTGACAAGTTTGTACCTGTATTTATAACAGTAGAACATGGAAAGAAATGTATTAAAATAATTACACAAACCCTGCGTAGCCAAACAAACCATTCAAAACCTGGGATGTTTTTTAAAAGTATGATGAAATTTATTTTATAAGATTGGTACTTCCGATAAATGTCATATTTGATTGTCTATTAGTTTAAAAAGGAACATTCTGTATTATCCGTGCATCAAACTTCGACAACACGAACGTTCCGTATTATCCGTGAGGTGGACTAACTGCATATTTACCAAAAAAATATATCACTTTGCGCGCGTTTTTCAGACATGATTTCATTTTGTACTAGTGAATTAACATAGAAGAAAATTATTTTATCTTCACAATAGCACAGGCCGTTTCCGAAATTTTTTCCGTTATGAGGTGCAGTCCTGGATACGCGCCATAAATATATTTGTATCCATTTTCTTAATCAATTAATGATTTATGCTATGAGACCATGAGGGCGCCATCTATGGTTTTTGTATTGTATTGAATTTACCTATGTGGCTTGAGATTCGGTATATTCATGCATTTCCTTACCTCTGTGAATCAGGCAATTGCTTCCGACGGGAGTGTGAGTCAAAACCAACAGATGTCACTCCTGGTCAGTCATTATTAAATGGTTCACCCAGTGAGTGAATTATTGTTGTGCCTAGGATTTGGCACATATTATTGATGGGCAGATTTATTTTTTTCATTGTTGAAACTTCCTTGCTGTGCGAAACATCTGTTAAGATTATGCAATATCGCCTTGATATTTTGAGTGAAAAGAAGTGTCTTTTGTGCTGGACATCATACAAGAGCTGCATTCTCTGAGTGAGTATTGTTCTGTTTTCACTTGAGATTTTGGAATTGCTGGGTCAACTGTTTTTGTGTCACATAGGGAAGAATTCAATTTTCGTTAATTTACATAGGGTAGTCATCTCCCTCGTGTCAGGGGCTATTTACACGCCCCTACATATTTAATGGTCCTTCGTAGCCTGGATTATTCATTCAATTCGAGATTATAGCTGATATTACATGGATGTTCGAATTTACGTTTTTTTTTTGGTAAATTTGAAGTACCTCTCATTTTTTGAGAACTATAGCTGGTCTTGTTTTTTGCTTTTGGATGACATATTTGGATGTTCGCAGAATTATCGTAATTTTGGATAATTATTCGCAACATTATTATTATTAATTAATTGTTAACATTGTTCGCAGAATTGTCGTAATTTTGGATAATTATTCGCAACATTATTATTAATTAATTATTAACATTGTAACATTATTGTAAAATTTTGTGGTAATCTTTTCGCATATATAAAAAATGCCAAGAATTACGGAAGAAATTTCAAATGATCAATATGATCGAATGCTTATTTCGTTAACAGCGAAAAAGGAAAAACTTTTTTCACGTATTATTGATCTATTTAACTTGACAAAAAATGTCTCTGATTTCGATTTTAGGAATAATGAAACTTTCATAGATCAGACCGGATTAATAGATGAAATGTACATTCAGTTTGAAAACATTATTGACGATATTAATTATTGTCACTTGACTTTAAATCCAGGGTTTCAACCGGAATTTGAATCATTGAATGCCTTTGTGGATCTGTTTTTACCGGTCAAACGAACTCGTAACCTGATACTAGCCTCGGCACGTACATTCTCGACTCAGAGTATGCCCTTGGAATGTTGTATGTGTTGTAAAAAAACTGATCATTTAGTCAACGTTTGCTCAAAGTTTAAATGTATGAGTTCCCCACAGGCTCGATTTGAATTTATAAAATCGAAAAATGCCTGTGTAAATTGCCTTAGTGGTTCACATACAATCAAGTCATGCAAATCGGGGTTAGTTTGTGATTTGTGCAATAAACGTCATCATACATTCTTACATTTTGGCAGTGTGAATAATATGAAAACCAATACTCAGGTACATATGTCGCAAGTACCTACTAGTGAAGAACCGTCAGTCCCCCCTCCAGTGTCATCCAGCATCAATGGAACTGGCATTGGTGATAAGCAAGTGGAGGGGACTGCGAATGTCAATTCTTCGTGTTCGCTTTCTGCCAAAGTAACACCGAACTCTTCTATTTTACTTTCGACCGCACAAGTATACGCGAAGCTTAAAAACGGAAATAAAGTTATTGGTCGGTGCCTAATTGATAATGGCTCTCAAAATAATTTGATTACGATAAATTGTTGTAAGTCACTGAATTTACCAATAATTCCTTTGAGCAATTCTTTTGTCAAAGAAATTGGTTCAGCTTCACGACCAATCTTCAGTGACGTCTATTTAGACATTGAGTCGCGCGTGTATTCAAATAATAAATGTCATATACACGCACTTGTCGTTGATAGTATCACAAATAAACTGCCTAATCACTGTATAATCAAAGGTGATATGAGGTTCTTAGTATTCTGTAGTAGGTCTGAAATTGCAGATGATGGATATTACATCCATCATGCCGCCATTCGTCCTGATAATCCTATGCCTAGGATTGTGCTGGACGCTAGCGCTAAGACACATACAGGGCTGTCACTAAATGACATCTTGCATACTGGTCTCAATTTGCAAACTGATTGGTTTATGTTTTTATTTGACTTTCGTCAGTTAGCCAAAGATATGAGACCACATTTCCCGTATACTGCCAATGTGGCAGAGTTCAAGTTGTATGTGGACAACCTGGTCTATTCTATTGCAGATGAGTCCAGCGCCGTACGTCTTTCTCGAGAATTAATCTCGTTATTCAAGTCCGGTGCCTTTGATTTGGTCAAATGGACTACTAGTTCTCAAGTTGTACTTGAAAACCTTCCAGATTTTCACCGCAGTGCGGTGGACTTCACTGTTGGTTCTAACAATACCTCTAAGGTGTTGGGCCTTTCGTGGGAACCAGCTGATGACAGCTTCTTCTTTACGACATCTTATGTTCAGGAGAAGTGCACAAAGCGGAGCATACTCTCCATAGTCGCCCGCTTATTTGATGTCCTCGGCTTGGTCGCCCCTGTCATTCTGTACGCTAAATTACTTATCAAAGAACTATGGCTGTGCAACATTGGTTGGGATGATACACCCCCTGATAGTGTTATTCATCGGTTTTCGGCGCTTACACAGGAATTTCCTCTAATTTCAATGATGAAAATCCCTCGCCATGTTGGTGTCCTGAAAGACAGTACGGTGCTCGTTGTTGCGTTCTGCGATGCAAGCATGAATGGTTACGGCAGTGTGATTTATTTGCATACCACTGATCTGTTTGGGAAAATTACAGTGAGATTATTGTGCGCAAAATCAAAGGTTTCTCCCACCAAAGTGACGACCCTCGCTCGTTTGGAGCTCTGTGCCGCAGTATTGATGTCCAAATTAATACGGACGGTTCAAGATAATTATTCTGAGCGTCTTCCTATTGCAGGAACATACGCGTTTTCAGATTCTAGCATTGCGCTTTCATGGATACATTCGTCGCCACATCGATGGTCGATGTTTGTTAGTAATCACGTGGCTCAATGTCAGGAGAATTTGCCTCCTGAGAAGTTTTATCATGTCGCCGTTAGAGAAAACCCGAGCGACTGCCTTTCTCGTGGCTTGCTTCCTTCCCAACTCGTTTCACATGATTTATGGTGGAACGGCCCATCATGGATTCACAGCCCACCTTTGGAATGGCCATTAAAACCGTTTCACCCTACCAATACTGGTGAAATGCCTGAACACAAAGCTAATGTGCTCATTGCAACATTTCAGGGTGAAAAATCGGTCCTGAGTGAACTGGCTCAGCGTATATCCACTTGGGATAAACCTTTAAGGATAGTAGTTTATGTCCTTCGATTCGTAAAAAAGGTATCACCTTCCTGTAAAAAAGTTATGATTCGTTCTGTGCAGAGTTTTCATTTTATAGAAGATATTGCTGAACTCCAGAAAGGCAAATTGTCCATATACAATTCAAAATAGCTTCGGAATTTATTAGTTTTTCTCGATGAGGATAATTTGTTACGTATTGGGGGGCGGCCTTCTAAATCGGATTTACCATTTGAGGTTAAACTTCCGGGTTTACTTCCTAAACATGACTGTGTTGTGGATCTTATCGTTGATCATTTCCATGTCATGTACTTTCATATAGGCCCTGGACTTCTTATGTCCATCTTACGGCAGCGCTATTGGATATTAGATGCCAGGACTGTTATTAGGGCAAAAGTGCGGAAATGCAATTGCTGCTTCCGCTTAAATCTATCGCATCCTACACTGAAAATGGCAGCTTTACCTTCATGTCGTGTTGTAGAAGCAAGGGCTTTCGTTCACACCAGTGTAGATTACGCAGGTCCCCTCTGTATCACGCTTGCTCGTCTGAGAGGACAACTTTCACAAAAGGCATATATATATTTTTTTGTGTGCCTTGTAACCAAGGCCATTCATATTGAGTTGGTCTTTGACCTAACTTCAAATGCTTTCAGCCGTTTTATTTCTCGGCGTGGCCATGTGTGTCATTCTTGTATTCAGATAATGGTTAATTCTGGTATGGATAAAATTGTTCGCGTTGCGACGGTAAAGACACGATTGGGTTCTTTTAAACGTCCAGTTGTCAAATTATATCCCATTCCAACGCAATAATTTTATATTTTATCTATTTTTATTTATTTATTTTTTGTTTTTTAGTCATTGTTTCAATGATCTCTGACCCAGACATGGCATTACTTAATATCCGTTATCTTGGTCAATTGAACTTTATTACATTGTATTTTTTAGTTATTTTTCTTTATTTTGTGAGATTCTGCGAATTTCCAATGCGTGTCATTCCTGAATATTACCGGTAAATAAGTCACTTTATTTCTATTTCATTTCTTGTTTCATTTGTATTTTTATACTCTTTCTTTTGTAAGCTCTACGAACTTCCAAGACGGGGAATATGGATACGCGCCATAAATATATTTGTATCCATTTTCTTAATCAATTAATGATTTATGCTATGAGACCATGAGGGCGCCATCTATGGTTTTTGTATTGTATTGAATTTACCTATGTGGCTTGAGATTCGGTATATTCATGCATTTCCTTACCTCTGTGAATCAGGCAATTGCTTCCGACGGGAGTGTGAGTCAAAACCAACAGATGTCACTCCTGGTCAGTCATTATTAAATGGTTCACCCAGTGAGTGAATTATTGTTGTGCCTAGGATTTGGCACATATTATTGATGGGCAGATTTATTTTTTTCATTGTTGAAACTTCCTTGCTGTGCGAAACATCTGTTAAGATTATGCAATATCGCCTTGATATTTTGAGTGAAAAGAAGTGTCTTTTGTGCTGGACATCATACAAGAGCTGCATTCTCTGAGTGAGTATTGTTCTGTTTTCACTTGAGATTTTGGAATTGCTGGGTCAACTGTTTTTGTGTCACATAGGGAAGAATTCAATTTTCGTTAATTTACATAGGGTAGTCATCTCCCTCGTGTCAGGGGCTATTTACACGCCCCTACAAGTCCAATGACTAGTAATACACAATATTACACATAGATAAAATTCTTTGATCCTCGCAAGGTGCAGTTCGTTTCTGTAATATTTTAATGCCGCGAGGTGCAGTCCGTAATAATTACGAGAAAAATATTTCTCATGAATTACACAATATACAAGTCCCAGCGAGAGACCGTATGTGACATCATCGTTCTAGTACCTTCTGTCTTTTTCGTTTTCAAATAATATGCGTGAGAAGGAAGAGGACGAACGTCGATGACGTCAGTACGAGCTCTCGCTGGGACTAGTGAAACTCCCATAATGCACAATGCTTGCTTGAGTCAGCACCTGATATTTAACCCTTTATAATGAATCGAGTTAGAACGGGATCAAAAGATACTCTCATTATATTAACGGTGAAAGATCCCCTTTTTATAGTGGGTTTAACCTCTGATCTGTGGTTCGCCCGCCGGCGGGCTTTTTTTTTAAAATGCGATTTTAACCATTATGTTAAAAGAAACTGTATGAAGGACAAGGTCAGAATCGCTTGCGTCAACATTTTTCTTGACGTAACACTTTTTTTGATTAATCTAGCTTCTCGGAATGCTTTCAAATGAATGTTCTAAAACATTAGTGCGTAACTTTTAGGGAACGTACCCATACTACGTGACACTTTTAGGGGGGGGGGGGGTCTTCAAAATGTCACGCTCCATACAAATGAGCGGCAGATTGCTTAGGATTTTGGTCACCGGGGGGGGGGGGGGGGGGGGGGGGGGTTAAAAATTGCAAAAAGTTGGTCACGTAGTTTGGGTACGTTCCCTTAGCTGCAGTCAATGGCATTATTTCTTCGAAAACTACATAAATTTTTTTTTTCATGTAGGGTGTATTTTCAGGTTTGTGTAGAAATAATAAAATCAGTAGTTTATATTAGTATGAATATATATTTTTCATATTTGTTTGCGGAATGAGAGTTTTTTTTTTTTTAGTTAAAATTAGCTAGTTTGGGAAAACTTCTTACGATATTATCATGTAATATAAATGAATAAAAAGATATATTATCTGGTAAACAGAAAACTATCACAAACGAAACCATTCCTTTGTTTTCATATGGATATTTACCCAGAATTCATCAAGGTAATTTTTGCGCGTTTTTCGAAATCTCATCCCATGTTCAACAGGTTAAGCTACGTTTAATAAAAAGACCAGATTCTCCACCAAAAGAAAACCCAATACTTGGGAGGGTACCCATCACTCATAACCTGTATGAACATAACCATATGTACAAAAAGAATCCAATCAATAAACCATTTAATAAATGAAGTTACCTCAAATCTCTTGACTTGCAGCTGTGTCTCATAGTTCCAGATATTTACGTCTCCGCTGTAGAGAGAACAAAGCAGCCACGGCTCCGTGGGGTGCTGGTCAACGCACTTCACCCGGTCGGAGCGCGCCGTCAGCTTCCTCTTGATGTCTAGTCGGAGGGGCTACAATCAGACAGTCAGAACCTATTAACAACTACTCGAAAACGAAAAAGATAGAAAATACCGAAATATCGAATACTTGCGCTTAAATACCTACCCACATAAATTAAAGGAAAAATATTCTTTCTCAATCATAGTGTTTTACTGGGGTGAATTAAAGATTTCTTGAAAATTAGAAAAAGATATTGGCATCTCTGTTCTCGACTGATTTTTCTGTCTCCAGATTTTCGATCGAGTTTCGCTAATATTGTCTTCATTTAATTAAATATTACAATTTGAGGTTTTACTTATAAAGTTAAAAATAAATAAAGATTTCTTTGTTTTTGTGTTTAATTTGTAGAACTCCATTTAATTGATTGATCTATCGTAAGCTACTTAAGAGTTCATTATCGTATGACTTTACAGCAACAGATGGAACTTTGTTATTTCAAAGGGTCGAGTTTGAAAATGGCCTTGAATGCCGAAATAACCGTCACAATACTAAAAAATAAAAGAACTTAATAATAATTATATTTACATTGAATTTTAAAAGCGAGTTAAGGAGTTTGGTTTATGAATGGTCATTCTTAGATATAATAATTGAAAGTGCCAGTTGTTTCATGGATTTGAGCAATTTGTCAAATTTCAAAGTTAGTTTTTAAGTTCTGTGAAACACTGGCCCATAATGGAATAATAAAAGAATTTGAATAGAATTGTCACACCTTCAAAATTTACTTTGAAATTAAATAAATTGTTCAAATTCTGCGAAACAGCTGGCACTTATCAACTATTTATTATGCCTAACGGTGACCATTCATAAATCTAACTCTTCAATTCGCTTTTAAAATTTAACGTAAATCTAATTTAATAATGTTATTAAATTTTTTCTGCAAGTATTTTAGTTTTTTATTAGGGTCAGTTCCCTAAGTGAATCAAACTGCAACTCACGCTGGCTTTTGACTAATCTCTCAGGAGTTCTACTTCTAGATTCAATACTAATCTTACATTTATTTAACAAGAAATTTGAAGCACAGCTGCATTAGAAGTGAGTAAAAGAGCAGCCTAACATCTTCACAATATTATTGCATCATAAATTGGCTAGAAAAAGATAAGTTTTTGTTTTTGTTTTTTATTTCTTGCTAGAGCAATCCCGATGAGTTACAGAACTCATTTTAGGACAGGAGGAACATACAAATCATGGGTGGGAGGAAATAGTTAAAATTTTACATAGGAATTTGGATATTAAAAATATAAGATTCACATACAATATAGAAGAAAAATAAAAGACAGGTTGAGTAGAATAAACAGCAATGGAAAACAATTAAAGAAAAAGGGAACAAGGTTATACAGATATGGATGATTACAACTTAATGGAAAAGAAAAGAAGAGAAAAGAAACAAGACAATTGAACATGTCAAGAAAATTACAAAGTTTCATCCTTATACATACTTAAAAAATATTCTTTTAAAGCATTACTCTGATTTTTTTTATTTTGCTGGATTCCCTTGTACATATCTGGTAGCGAATTATATAGTGTGTAGGCAACATAGTTCAGAGATTTTATCCCATATTTTGTAGTGTGTGTTTGAGGTATGCGGATTTTATTGCTATTTCGAGTATTGTGAGTGTGGATGTCTTGATTGTAAAGTGGCTTGATGTTAGTGTGAGTTGATTGTTGGGTAATTTGTAGGATGGTGCTTGTGATTTCATGTTTAGGAAGGACTGTGATTGGAAGAATACCGGAAACTGAATAGATGTCTCTGACACGGGTGTCCCATGGAAGTCCAAAAACATTTCTTTGTCAAAAGTTGCTGGTTTTACATCCCTTCCGAATGCGGTATGCATATGCAACGCAAGTGATTACAATGAATATGAATATTAGATGATTCGCAAGAGGATTTTTATACCCAAAATAAAATAATCTATTTAGTTGTTGGTATTTAAATCATTAACTACACACGTTTTCATGTTAATGATGATAACATGACATCAACTCTTCACGGAGTAAGTGAATAATAACATGCAACTCTCATCAGTGACCTGTAAGGAGCCATATTTGAGGGTCAATCAGCTATATTATAAATCAATTATATTACTATATGACATCGGAATTATTTAACACAGCGGATTTAACAACCGGCCACATACACGTACACTCCTGAGATGTAAAGCATGATGAAATCTATGGAAACTGCGCAAGTAAACAGGGGAAATTTTGCTTTCAATACTGTTTTAAGTATATGTTTCGGGTACTGTACTGATTATTAAATAATCTTTATGTGTAAACTTATCGACAACTATAAAATAAAACACCAATTAGCACCGGAAAATGAAATTAAACAAGTACGCCCCGACTCGAAATGTCAAAGGGCCTATTGTAAACACAAATTACGTGGAAAATATTGGATAAATATGCGTTAAACAAAGAAATTGTATAAAATTATTAGATTTAAATCATTAATTTAATTAAAAGTAACACAAACCATCTTGTTTTAGTATTTATACTATATGGTCAAACTTTTAGACTAAATGACAACCGATCCAAACATGACACGCGGCCTCCATAGATAAAATGTGAAATGCCAGAGCTTTGACAGTTGAATTTTCATTAATTTTCTTGACAGTTCTTACTTAGCGATTTCATGGGGTAAGCAGTGTGCATCTATACCGGACAAGTTGCGAAGAAAAAAATAAATAGTATTTTTTATTAGGTAATTCTCATTGCCGATTATTATCGCGAATATTAAATTGTTATCACAATACTTTTAAAAATAAATGCCTATGACCTCTTTTGGCGAAATGCTGAACTAATAATGCTTTGCGCTAGAAGTGTAGTTCGCTATTTTCTGTTAGAGGGCGCTGTCAGTTCATAATTTGTATAGGGTTTTTGGAAAAGCAAAAACATAAGTTTTATAGATTATATAAAACATAGTATTCGGGCCATTTTCTCTAACTTAAATGTGATTTGCAAACCTTATAAAAAATATGTTACCCACTAGAAAGAGGTGCACAGGATTTAGCAGTTTTTTTTGGCCAACTTAAAAGAATTCAATGAGTAAAACTTCAAAATTGTGATATTTAATTAAATGAAGACAATATTAGCGAAACTCAATCGAAAATAATATGGAAACAGAAAAATCAGAAAAAAGATTCGGTCACATCCGAGACTCGAACCTAGAACCTTCGGCTTTCCGGGCCGCAACTCTAACCGGGATCTCTTTTTCTGAGTTTTCTGTTTCCAGATTTTCGACTGAGTTTTGCTAGTATTGTCTTCCATTTAATTGAATTCATAATCTGTTATATCATAGATGGCGCAAAATTATTATTTTATGACAAAACCCCATTTGCAAGTTATGCTGTATGATTGTTTGCACCTAAATATGCAATATGAATATGAATAAATAGTTTTGTTAAAAAAACACAATTCTATCAAGAAAAGCTTACTAATTCAAAATTTTATCGGTGATTCAATCCAATATTGTATTTGCTTGCCTTTCTTGAAAATTTGCGCGTTATTCATATTACGCGTGTACGGGCGCAAACTGTTCCTAATAATTTTTGTTTGCCCAAAACTCACATTAATCATAACTTTTTTATTCCAACAGAACACTGGGGATGTAAGTTCTTTGTATTTAAGATTAATAAAAATAATACCTTACGATTAATATATTTTACGCACAACGATTTTAAAACATTATTACCTGTTTCTCAACTATAAAGTTAGGGGTAAGCACCAGATTTTATTTTTCTAGACGATGAATTAATAACTTCGGGTGTAAGACATGGAGACACATTTTAAATGTTTGTAACACGTTCTTCAGAATTAATTAAATTGAACGCGACGGGAAGGTCGAATCTCCAGGCCTGCTGGGGTGAATTCGAACGTAAGTTCGCCCAATACGCCGTGCCGTGGGCGTATATTTGTTTACACGCTTTCTTCACTTATGTCATTAAGATACCCACATTATTTGTCTTCTTCTTCTTTTCTTTGGTAGGGCAAATTCGACGGTAGGTTCGCCCAATACACGGGTCGCGAGTTGCAATTTGTATACACGGCTTCTTTACTTACGTCGTTAAGATTCTGAATATATTTAGGGTATATATTTCAGAGCATATAAACTTGCAGTAAGTGTTTTTTTTCTAAAATAATGTAATTAGCGCCATTTATGAATTCTTTTAAGTTTATCGTAGCGTCGAAGCTATGTATTTTGATATGACACGGTGGAAAAAAGGGAACTGTTAGGTTTTTCAAATAAAAAAAAATTAAATATAAGTAATGCAATTATTATGTACTAGCAGACCTGGACCTGGACCTGGTTGGCTAACGAACCACAACGCCACGCCATTACCGAACCTTTATAAACAACGCTTTCTGTTAAATCAAATCCACACCGCCCGCTTGCCAGCCCGTTGCACGCTTGCCTGTCCGCTCCTTTCATTTATATATATAAATCAATTTACACAAAACCTTGACAAATTATGTACCTAAAAACCTTCTTCATGAATCATTCCATCTATTGGTGAAAACCGCATGAAAATCCTTTTCGTGGTTTAAAAGATCCAAGACCACAGACAGCGGGAACGACTTCATTTTATACTATGTAAAGATTGTCTTGTTTTGTTTTCAAATCATTTTGTTTCAGGTTCCACAATAGGGAAAGGAGGTTATGTTTTTTTGGTGTAAATATTAAAAGAATTTGAGGGAGCGGGAGACAGAAATGAAAGTCGTCATGTCGAAGTGGTGAGTCAGTCGTTTATTGGGCTACGTAGCAGATGGTCGGTGGTCGGTAACAAGATGTAATGCGGGGTGCTATGATGAGATTCTGCAGGCGCACGGTGTGATGGAGATGGTGAGGTGAAGGTCAGCGCGTTGCTCGACACCATGGCGGTGGAGATGACCTATCTTCCAGGCCGTTGCTCGACGCTTTGTGTCGCGGAGATAAACGGTGTGTGGCTCGGTGTGCTGAGCCACCAGCAGGTAGTCCTGGCGAGGCGGAGCGTGTTTCCATGGCAGCGAAGCACGGTGAGGCTTCGGGGTGCCATGAAGTGGAGAGCTGATCCCTTGGCTGAAGGTGCGTCAATCCTTATAAGTCGCGGGATGTAGCTGTTCTCAGGAGCTGAAGACACGATGGGCCTTGTAGCTGAGACGTGGTGATGGACCTCGAGGAAGCTGCCCTGGAGCGTAGCGATGCCATGCAGAGATCGTTACATGCTGAGATGTTGGCCGACTGTAAGTGTGAGACTGAACTGGACTGAACTGCAGCGGGCGAGCGATCGGCTGCTTATATAGCCGCGGTAGAGTAACTACCTCGCGGTAGGTAATACGAGCCACTTCGGCAGCTGACGAGAATATTCGGCGCTGTACAGATATTGTACGGTGCTGTTTCGAGACCTTTCTAGGCGGGGCGATATTATTATCATCGGCTGGCACGGGAGGCGAGAAAGTACATCGCGGCCAGTATAGGTACGAAGGTACCTAGGCAAGTAGGTTTGCCGATGCGCGCGGATATTAGGAGATGTTTCTCGTATGTTCTTTTGATGGCGATGATAATAATGATGTGTCGCCACACACCCCCTTCCCAGTGTACGGAGTACAGGGTTGAAAGATGATGCCAGGAGCCGCAGGAAAGCCGGGTTGATGCCATGCAGAGATCGTTAGGAGATGTTTCTCGTATGTTCTTTTGATGGCGATGATAATAATGATGTGTCGCCACAAATTAAAAATATTTTATTTGGCACAGAAAGCGAATGCGGATAGAGACAGTGGAGGTTATCCACCAATTACCCGCCCTGGTATAAGTAACTGATGGTTACTCCTTCAAGGCTCTCGCAAGATTCTAATTTTTTCTGTTAAACGAAGCTACATTTATTTATTTTGAACGAATCTAGACCTCCAGTGTCCCTGCATACGTTGTTAGAAAGCAGTATGCAAGTGCTTAACAGGAAAAGATAGAGACAGGGAATGTCCTTGGGCATTGAATTAGAGACATGGAATTCTCCATGGATTGGGGCAATCTCAATTTGGGAGGCGGGTATGGGTACCGCCGCCCCGGGAACCATTTGTTGGACAACCAACACCTCTGCCATAGGTCACCCCAAGTGATTCATTACATACGGTGACTTAGCAGGTGTGCTCGGGTTCATGAGGTGAAGTTTTTCCGGGTTTTGCCCGTCTGCCCACCCGTTGCATGGCAGGCCAGATCGGGAGAGAATGGTTGAATGAGTCCCTTTGGCTTCTCCAGCCGTACTCCCTCGGAATATCGCCTTGCACCGCAGTGGGAGGGATGGATTCATGCACACTCCTGGACACGCTGACCCGCAGATTCCTACCAACCCCTGATACCCTTTTCCTTCCCAGAACTTCCTCTTGTTCCTTTCCTAAAAAGCCCCCCAACACAGCATCCCCAAAGGTGACATAGGCCCTGAGGGGAATTATTTTCCTCAGGGCCTATACAAATAGGCTTTTCCAAAATCCTGCACCTCATTAAAAATGTCCGATTACTTTTCTAGGTTATCCCATCATCCATCTAAAATAAATTCATAGTTTTCTAGAGCTTTCTATTGAGGGAAAATGTACTTACATACTTCAGATGCCGTTAAAAGATACTACACCACGGAATCACAGCGCAAACAGGCCCGGTCGAGATATTTACTGAGACTGGGCCCCACCTAGGGTAAGAGGGGTGGAGGGGGGGGGGGGAGGATTTTATGAAAAAACTTTTACTTTGGAGAGCTCAAATGAATTTTTTTTATGTGTAGCTTATTAATATACTTATGGAACCATGACATCTGCCGAGCGATTCCATATCTTTTGTGGGATCGTTATCGAGATAACGGACGTGATCTCCGGTCAGAGTTGTGCGATTTATTTGCTTTTTCCAAGTAAAACGTACATTAAATGAATAAATAATCGTGCATACTTTTAGGAATTCGTGTTTAAAACGATCTAAATTAAAATATGTGACAGTAAATATATGAAAAATCACACAAATCTGACAGGAGATCACGTCCGTTATCTCGATAACGATCCCACAAAAGCTTAGCTATTTCAGAAGAATTATTCCATGGGCTGGCATACTTCTATTTATCTTTTGTATAATGTTAATATAAGTACGTGCATACTGCTTACTAACCCCGTATGCATGGACATTGGAAGGTCTAGAGTCGTTCAAATAAATGTAGCTTCGTTCAATAAAAAAATAGAGTCTTGACGTGTGCGGTTAAGGAGGAAACCATATGTTTTCTTATAACGCCATTGGGAAAGTGGTGGGGTCCCCCCCAATATGTGGTGGTACAAACATGGTGTTGGTGAAGGAAGCGAAATATGAATTTTTGTATTTAGAAAAGGGCGGCAGGCGAAAACTTTCTTGTTCAGAGTTCAAACCAATATGTAAATGCTTTAGTAACTGTTTATTTTTCGGAAAATCGATATAAAAAAAAACATATACTTAGACGGAAAACCTTAGTATATTATTAAGTGGAAATTTTTTAGTATTACTTAAAAACGAAAACCTGAACATAACAGCTTAAGCGGCTATTAGCCAAGTGGAATATATGAGCCGGCATGCATCCAGGCTTTGCGAGTTAAATCCTCTGCTAGTTAAGTCCTCCGTAATAGGCCACTTGCATGGATTTCATAACGACCTGGAAAAAATCGTGTGGATACATTTTTTTATTAAGATTACGAAAACGTTACTAATTTTTTTTTAGAAATGTACAGTTTTTTATTATTTTTAAATAAATAAATCCATTATTTAGGCTCGTGACGTCACTACATAAAAATGTCCCGTCTCCGAAAATGTTCCTATTAATTTTGTAAAATTCTACACAATTTTTTTTTTTTTATATGGCATCACTTTGATTTCAGACGAATTTTAGAATTTGACATTTAACGTTCACTAGATTTATTGTTTGTTCTCTGCGAACTTATCATTTGGTTTGACTTTTTGACAGATGTTATGAAGAGAACCCCGCACATTTTACGTTATCCGTACGTGTAAGATGGATCAAAGAAAAAAATATTTATGAGATGTAATATTTTTGGTATGCCTCGTTATTCTCCTGTACCCTTTCTTGTGGTAAACGTTCTTTTTTAAAAATGATTTTCGGCTATGTAATTATCATTTTTTCGCACCTATAAAATTATGTCCCGTCTTTCCGGTTTATAGAAAATGGTCTAATTTTTCGGATTGAAATTTTTAAAAAATCGTCAGAGTTTCAAAAATTCGATTAAAAAAAATACGGAATGTACAGAATATTTGCCTAAACCGGATTTTTTTTTTAAATGTGATGCAAGTGTCTTATTGCTCTAGAAACATTTTCCGATTACATAAAAAAATTAAATTTTTTTTTTTGAAACGTGTGTTCTCAATGTGTATCGTAGTATTTTCCGAGTCCTGTGCTTTCAATGTATGGGTACCATTTTGTTTTGCACAGGATTAAACTTCCGCTAGAGCCGTGGTCGTCAATCTGCGGCCTGCAGATATGTAGGCATGCAGATATTTGTGCGGGCCGCACAGTTTTCTTTTTAAATATATTTTTTCATGTACAATTATGTTTTACCTGCTTATTAAAAAATATTTTGTGTACGTACATTCCTATGATTTTTAAACGTTGATTTTAATTGATTGAGATTTGTTTTTCCAGCTGGTTTTTAAACACATCCTAAGTCGAATTTTAACGCGCGCACAGTGTACGTTATAGGTTCTCAAGGTGGGCGATAACGACTTTCAGGGGGGGCGCCTAGATGCACAGTGAGGGCGTGTGGAGGTAAAAAAAGTATGGTCTTAAAAAGACCAAAAAAAAAAAAACACGCCAATCACGTACTAATAAAGCAAAGCAAACATTATTACGTGTGCGAGAATTCACACATTTCGGTAATTCGGGAAGTGGATGAAAATTGAACTGAAAGATTCCATTACAGATCTACATACATTTTTATTTATTACGTGTATTAGTATTAAGAATTGACAATATATCATGAATACAAGAAGCAAGGAGGTAGCAACCCGGTACTTGAATACAAAATAATTGCTTTTTTAACTTGCTAAAAAAATGGACCACATCACCCCCCCCCCCCCCTCCCCCGAATTTATAAGTGTGCGGCCCGCGGTGATACCTCACATTGTCCTGTAGCCCTTGATCAGAAAAGTGTGACGACCGCTGCGCTAGAGGCTCGACAGTCCCAGGCCTAGTCTCCCCCGAGGTTCGGGTCGGGCCCGGGTGTGTGGTTTGGTTTATTTATGGGCCCGGGCGACTCGGGCCTCTGTCCGGCCCTGCGCAAGACAAACGTTTCACATAAATTTCCCCTATAAATGTCATCGTAAATCTAAATTTCTTATTCTTGACAGTCTACAGTCTACATGAATCTCGTCTCTACTTTAATTGCGAATGCACCTTAATTAGGCAACACGCCGACAATTTCATGTATAAGGTTTTTAAATTTTTTTTTAAAAATTTATTTTATATATTTAATAATACTATTATTCAATGTATAAAAACAGTTTATTATAAACAAGTTCTGCTTCTGCTTCGTAATTATTATTATGAGTTTCAGCTGTTTCGCCCTCTGAAGGCATTATCAAACTGTGGTTGTTACCACCTACAGACGATGTATTTATATCATTTCTAGACAGGTACTTATGATGACAAAATGAATAGCTTTTAATTATTATTACTTGTGCCCCTAAACTTCTAAGTAAAATGACTGAAATATTAATGGTTAAGTTTCCCAATTACTGGATTGTTTACATTTGACTGAATGAACAAACAAAAACAAATATAATTCGCTCGCCACTTTTAGATATATTTAAATTCAGTCGAAATACCTAACTGTGCTATTAAGTAAACACATGAGTCATAGTGGGTTATCCAAGAGAATGATGACCATTTCAAATATCAATTGTATTATAAGGTAAATCCTGATGAATCATCAAGGGTTTATTTTATGGAATAATTAACGACCTTCAGTCTAATAATAATAAACTGTTTTTATACCATTGAATAATAGTATTATTAAATATATAAAATAAATTAAAAATTAAAATGGAGTTCTACAAAATAAACTTAATAACAACAAATAAAAAAAAAATAAAAAAAAGGTTTTTTAATTTTTTGGAACGTAGGTGCGCACGACCATTTAAAATTTGAGCTGATTTGTAGATACAATCAGTGAGTGAAAATAATCCAGAAATTTATTAAAATGGATCTAATTTTTTCATTATTATAGCAACACCGAGTCACATCGATTTTAGAACATTTTTTTGAGAATCAAATTTGAGGTTATGTTAAACTTTCGAATTTGGGGGAATACTTCTGATTCTGACACATTGACTGGATGGGAAAAATGGCATAAAATGTTGGCACAGCTTTCCATAAACATGTACAAATTTCACAGTTTGTTTGTAACGCTTTCAAAGTTAACAGATTGGAATTATACATAATATTATGCTTGACAATGATATTAATTCGATTATACAATTTAGATTAAGTTATAAATATTTTATAAAGTATTTAAATTAGGAAAATTAGGTAGGGATTCTGGGAAATATATGAAGGCAGATATTAGGCGGATAATTGTAAAATGTGTAAGTATTATGAATGAAATGTATTGCAGATGTAAGGAAGGATCCACAGCGTTATTTCATGTTTTTGAAAGTAAGGAGTCACAATACAAGCCTTAATCTACTGATAATATACTTTATGCTTTTTCAACTTGGGAGGCGTGTATGGATACCGCCGCCCCAGGAACCGTTCAATATATAATGCTGTCATTGGTCACCCCTTCGGTTCACTACGTTTGGTGACTTCACAGAGATGCCCGGGTTCATGTGGTGAGGTTTGTCTAGGGGTCGACGGCGGTTGCTTTTTCCCACCTACTGCCTCTCCTCTCCCTTTCCCTAAAAATATCCTCCACACAGCATCTCCAAATATGACATAGGCCCAGATGGATTTTTCCCTCAGGGCCTCCTATGTAGAAATAATCTAAAAAATATCTGAACGAATTTTGAATTACGTAAGTATGTGAAATAATACATATGTTTTGGTAGAAAGCAGTCACTTTGTGGTTTGACATATTAATTAAAGGAAAACAATCACTTTGTTTGTAACCACGATTTATTGATTTAATTTTATTTACCGACCGGTTTCGCTTAATACAAGCATCTTCAGGGTATAAATTAAAACTGATGAAAAAATACATTGTGTGAGCTTATATATACATACAGACAGAGACAAAACATAATATAAAGTAAGAGTGAGAGAGTGTAATTAACATCCTACATAGTGATAGAGAGAAAGAGACGGGTATATCTAATGAATAATTACATTATATCTACCGGGACAAAACGTCATATGAACAGGTGATTAAGGAATAAAGTGGCTACGGGTTTTTTTAGTTTATGGGAAATATTCCTAATATCGGACTGTTGGACACATTTAACTGATTATTAAGGATTTGGGTTTTTGTTTTAACGGCTTTCTTTATTTCGAGTGCTTCTAAATTATTAAGCCTGTTACCATGACCATTTCTGTGTAAAATCTTAACACCGGTGTTTTGATTGAAGGTATGATCTTTATCAATAAGGTGATAAGCGAATTCCGAAAATCCATTATTATTTAAGCATCTAAGATGCTCTTTGATTCTAATATTGACATTACGCGTCGTTTTACCTACATAAAATGATGAACAATCATTACAATCTAATTTATATATTCCGGAATGACTTAGTTTTTCGTCCTTATCTTTCGAATTAATTAAAAACTTCCCTAAATTATTGTTTGTGTAAAATGCCGGTCTTATTTCGGGAGGTAGATTTTTTACACTGCAGGAAGAGAACTGATTAATGAATAAAATACGACGCCATTGGTAACAAAGATTATTAATATTATTTATATTATTATGATTAGTAAATAAGAAATTCTTAGTGGCTATTTGTTTTTGTTTTTTATTTAAAATTGCATCAATGAGTTCGGCATTTTTTTAATTTTTTTTATTTATTTATATATTACATAAGATACATTTATACAGCAAATATAACCTAATAATAATATTTCAAAATAACTGTAAATATTAAAATGTGTACAAGTGTTATTATGTCTTGTTTGTCTATATTAGTTCCTAGCTAGGCAGATTGCCCGTTCTAAGGAACCAAATGCTAGTGAAAATGCCAAAAATATATGCTGTACCAAAAAAAAAAACAAACTGTTTTTTTTTTTTAGATTAAATACCTATAAGTATACTAAGATTTTACTGGTTGTGCCATTTAATAGTTAACCATGTAAAAGTTTAAGTTTTAAGTGACATTATTTAATAATTTTTCAGACTCAACCCTACCTAAGCCAATCAACCATTTATTTATTATTGAACCGATAGATGTCAATTTAACATTTACATAAACCTTCCTATACATACTTGAACTTGTAGAAATAAACTTGAAGTATGATACTTTAGGTTTATTTCTAACAGTAATTGTTGATTTTTTGCCCGTCCACCCCTTGGGCCCCTCCCAGAAAAAAATCCTTGATCCGCCCATATATGTATATATATTTTTAAATTCCATAATTTTAAACGGTATATCTCGATATAGAAATGCCCTGGTTAGATGTGCAGCTTATGTTTTTATTTATTACATTATTTTTTGAATAAATATTAATGACCTTTGGCTGATTTACATAGCGCCGTTTTCATGAAAAATCACATCAAGGGCGCTGCATATTCAAATTGAGTAGGTACGGGTACAAGCAAATAATTCATCTTAATATTTTAAAGTATAACTTGAAAAAGTGTTTTTTCATAAAATAATTAAATTGGCGCTATCTGTGAACGCGTAGGTTCCCAGACTTAGCTATAAAGGCGCCTTGGTTTGGCATATTTCGTCATATCGCTCACCGTACATTCCCAACGGGAATATTATGGCGAGCGATATACTGAAATACGCCAAGCCAAACAACGCCGGGGCTTTTATAGTTAAGTCTGTCGGCCCCATAAACCTTAATTATATATTTTTTTAAATATTAGCGCGCTCCCTCTAATCATATTCTTCTTTTTGATCGCTTACCACGGAGCCTTAGCAATTGTACCTTGAAATCTAAATAATACACTACGATACGAGATTTTTATCGTCTAGATATCTTTATCAGCCATAATAAGGCGTTTTACCACTCAATCGCAGCTTCCAACTGACTTATTATAGCTCTTACTTTCATTTTAGTCCCGGTTACAGGTATTAATCTGCCTCGCGCTTTGTTACGAGTAATATCTTTCAATGTCTCGCGAGCGCTCCATTCTTCACACGTGATAAATAATTATATTTGAAAACACCTCATCCACCCTCTTAAACGGCGCTTTATGCTCTGCAAATCTAGAAAACTCTGTTCAACGTTATTATTAGGTACAATGCCAACCTGTGATTACTGTCAAACGCGGTGTATCTTGCGAATGGGCATTCATTGTTACTTGCATTTCAACATTGGCAAATAGTACCTACGTTGGATTGGTGTTGGGCGGCGGGGGCGAGTAGTCTGCTATGTATCGCAACCAGACTATAACATTTTGGTAATGTAACTGCGCTGCATGTTTAAAGTTAATCGTTGTTTTAAATTGTTCGTATATCGATGCTTTAAAACGATTGTTACAAAATCGATACCGGAATGCAGGGTCGGCCTGGTCACAGGGTCTCCCCAAATCGGCCCGCCACGAAGCTGATGGCTGCGTCCGCCGCCAAGACCTGGACATGGTTCCAGTGGCGGACTAAGCCCGTCAGAGGCCCGGGGCGGCAAAGCTGGATGAGGCCCCCCCCCCATACTAAAAGTTGATTTAATTTTACAAGATTTTTATTCAGATCACACGGGCCTCTGGTCCTGGGGGCCTCCAAGCACTTCCGTGTTCCCTTTATCAAAACCTAAACAAGGCTTTGAGGCACCAGGGCTCTGTAATTTTTTTTTCCTTTTTTTTATTTCCTTTTTTAAAAGATGCATTTGTTAATAATGCTATCATAAAATTCTTTAAGAAAATTCTAAAAATTCACGGAGATACACCGTTTTATATTAAACCGTTTTAAAAATTGTGTACAGTCTGTCAAATAAGAGTAGAAAACAGAGGAGGGCGCCACTGTTGATCAAATGGCAATATTAAACACATAACTCATGGTGTTAAAGTAAAGCTGTGTAACCTACATTTTTTGTAAAAAATCAAAAACACATAAAAGTGGGAAAAATATTTTTTTATTCCAATTTTGATACCTACCAATCTCAAAATTAGAATTGCATATAGGTGTATTATACCTTTGCAATTTTTGTTAATACAATGAGGAATAACGATATTATAATAAAATAAAAAGCACAATTGGAAATTGCTCACATTTATTTAATACTAGCTTAAGTACCTACTAGCGTTGCCCGGGTTTTAGATCATGTCTCTAATTTTAGATCTGATATTTAACTCATTCCGACCTAAAAGTAGTGTAACTACTTTCCATTAGTGATTCTTCCTTTTTACCTACTGTTAAATTCAAATGTATGTTATATTAAATTAAATGAAAGCAAATCACATTACAAAACACTATTTAATCAAATTTATAAGATACCTTAACAACAGTGCTTCTTCGAATTATTTTTTTTTCTTTAAGAACAAAAAGAAGATTTTTTTTTAATATGATTTACAGTGTTTTATACATTCAGTGTCATTGCGATTTGAAAGAATATTTGACAGTTAAATTAGTGTTGCCAGCCTACAAATTTAGTAGTTCAATTTTTAATATTTTCTACTCTTAATTGACAGACTATATGTTGAATTATCCTTCAGCAAAAATTTTAACGCGTTTTTCTCAAAACTACATTTTTAACGTATTAGAAAAACTGATAACATATTAGAAATAATGATTAGATAACATATTAGAAAAACTATACATCCGATTTGCATGCACCAAGTCTTTAACTAATCCAGTCACTATGGCACCACATAAGGATTTTTTAAAGGCCTCCTTAAATAGGTACTATGCAAATTTTAAAGGCGCCACGACACAAAAAAAATTGACGCTTTTTTTAATTCATTTTCTAAAAGATGCATTTGTTAATAATCTTTCACCATATACTGAAGGAAATTCGTAAAATTGACGGAGATACAGCATCTTAAAGAAACCGTTTTAAGCAGTTTGTGTGTTGAATTATCTTGGTTTTTGTGTCTGTTGTTTTTCAACTTGGTTGAAAACATATAAGAAAAACCCCGCATTGGGTAATGGGTAGGGTCCCCTAGGGTAAAGTGGGCCCGAGACGAGCATTGTCTAGGGGCCCCGACATGTTAAGGCCCGCCCTGGCAGGGCCATATTGTGCACAAAGCAGTGTAAGCCACTGCCTAGGGGCCACGCATCGTCTAGGGGCACCTATGGTAAAGGGGCCCTGAGAAGTGCATTGCCTAGGGGCCCCGACATGTTTAAGACGGCCCTGCCAGGCAGTGTAGGCCACTGCCTTTGAAAATCCAGTCACTGTAGCCAGGGCCGTATTATCCATAAGACGTGTAGTCAACTGCCTAGGTGCCCCGCATCGGATAAGGGCCCTTAGGGTAAAGGGGCCCCAACATGTTTAAACCTGTCCTTGCAGGGCCGTATTGTCCATAAGGCAGTATAGGGCACAGCCTTTGAAAATCCAGTAACTATAGCCAGGGTCGTATTATCCATAAGAAGTGTAGGCAACTGCCTTGGGGCCCAACATCGGCTAGGGGGCCCTAGAGCAAAGGGGCCCCGAGACGTGCATTGCCTAGGGGCCCCGACATGTTTAAGCTGGCCCTGGCAGGACCGTATTATCCACACAGCAGTGTAGGCCACTGTCTAGGGGCCACGCATCGGCTAGGGGCCCCTGTGGTAAAGGGGCCCCGAGACGTGCATTGCCTAGGGGCCCCAACATGTTTAATCCGGCCCTGACTATGACACCACGTAGGGATTGTTTTATAAAGGGCCCCCTTACAATTTATTTTTATTTTTATGAACGATGAAAATTTACTATAAAAAATTGAAAATAAAATTCGCTGGCCGCCTTTTTATCTTTTTTTTAGATATCGAAATTCCCTTACATTGAATACAAATCGGATGTATAGTTTGTTTAATATGTTATCAACCAGGTTGAAAAATTTCGATAAAAAGGCATTCAAAGTTTTGCTGAAGGATAATTCAAAACTGTTTCAAACGGTTTCACATAAAATGTTGTATCTCCATCAATTTACCGAATTTCTTTAAAAAATTTGGTGAGAGCATTCTTAACAAGTGCGTCTTTCAAAAAATGAAAAAAAATTTACTATAAAAAATTGAAAATAAAATTCGCTGGCCGCCTTTTTATCTTTTTTTTAGATATCGAAATTCCCTTACATTGAATACAAATCGGATGTATAGTTTGTTTAATAATATATGTTATCAACCAGGTTGAAAAATTTCGATAAAAAGGCATTCAAAGTTTTGCTGAAGGATAATTCAAAACTGTTTCAAACGGTTTCACATAAAATGTTGTATCTCCATCAATTTACCGAATTTCTTTAAAAAAATTGGTGAGAGCATTCTTAACAAGTGCGTCTTTCAAAAAATGAAAAAAAAAATTTACAGTGTCCTGGTGCCTTAAAGGCATGTTTAGGATTTGATCAAGGGAACATGGAGGAGTTTGGGGGCCCCCCGGAAGCGGGGGCCCGGGGCGGGCCGCCCCCCCCCCCCCCCCCCTTAGTCCGCCACTGCATGGTTCTACGACAATTCAACAAAGTGGCATTAAAACACCGTTATTGTCTATTATATTGTCCTGTGTAATCTTTGTTCTCTTGTCATTGTTTTGTAAATACTGTATATTCTTTGGATATGATTTTAGATTTTCACGGCCAAAAGTATTTTTGTTATTTGTTTTTGGGGTGTTATGCCGTGTTGCGCTACCTCTTCCTTTAGCCAACGTTTCGGACAGCTTTACAGTGTCCATCATCAGGGCAGATGTGTACTGTAACGCTGTCCGAAACGTTGGCTAAAAGAGGAGATAGCGCAACACGGCATAACACCCCAAAAACAAATAACCAAAATGTATATTCTTTATTTCATATTATTTTATCAATATTTTGTAAGGGACTCGTATGGAGCACTGTAGGATTGTTTTAAATTTATTATAGTTAAGCGCACTTGAAGTGAAATGACACATAACTGCGCTATACAAATATTACGTTATTATTATTAGGATTACCTAATGAAAAAGTGCCCTGTTATTTAATTTTGCAGATACCTCTGATGTAATTTATTTCAATGCTACGGGTAATAAAGCTGCAATAAATGGCTTGTAAACATAAATCTGTATATCTTCTTATCTGAGTGTATGTTTGTGGCGGGTGACTAGCGTGAATTTTATTTTCTATAAGAATCTTCCGTTTTATTTCGAAGTTGACGAACTATTGCACAATTAACCTTCAAAACAAGAGGAAGGTCACATTCTACATATATGAGATTTCTAAAAACCACCCCATCACCTTTTCCCACACCTTAAAACAGAATTTTGATTAATTTGGGCGAAATTTTGCTTACTTGACTTCCAAAATACGTGGAAAATTACTGTCTACATCTGATTTTGAAAAACTGGATAAAACACGGGCAATGTTGGGCACTTCAGCTGTTTACTATATGTAAAGATGTGTCTCTGTATGGCTTTGTTTTCACATAATTCTACTGTTTTATTCCGAGATCATTTCATTACCGTCTCCATCTGAATTCGAAAAACTCTGCGTAAACCCCTGACAACGCCGGAGACATAAAATCTTCTTTAACAGGGGCCAAACATGCACCTGCAAAGCTTTTCACTCTAAGATAAAACGCAGAATCTTAATAAAGCTCAAAGTTTGCTCTAAATAAAACTTCATTCATTTCATTGTCGTGGTTCAGCTCTCCACTCAATGAGCGATGGAGGGACCTTAATTAAAATTAATTTAAATTTCATTAATTTCACCGTGTTTTGTGTAATCATTACCTTCAATTTTTATCATTTAAATTTAAATTTATTAAAATTAAGCAAGTAATTTTTCTCATGTATTATAGCAGACTGGGGATTGCACCGTTGGCTTAGATTAGATGGAAGGGAAAATGAATTAAGTGGATGGCACGGATCAAGCGAATCAAATAATTATGTGTGATAAAATAAGGCGTATGCAATGAAAGAAGAAAGGGGTTGTAAGCAAAATGTTTGACGTGGAAGTGAATAATGGAAGAGGTCAAGGTCGCCCGAGGATGACATGAGGCAAAAACTTATCAGTGGTAAAGTGTATGTATGTATAAGGCTGGTGTAAGCGTAATGGATAAGGTTAAGAAAGGGAATCTTAGGATGTTTGGACATAGAAAGCGGATGATCGAAGAAAGGATTGTTATCAGATTATATGACGTAGAAGTTAAGGGTAGAAGTCAGTACCGGATTATCCCTAATGCAGAGTAGGCTACTGCTAGGGGCCCCGCCCCCGGGAAAAAATGGCTTGCTTCAATTAGTGAGAAACGAAGTTTCAGAAAAAGTCAGCTTTCAAGGTGTTTTTCTTTATTAGGAACATTTACTGGTTAATAACATTTTAGGTATACGCATTAAAGAAAACAACAAATTATAATACTTATGTTATAACCCAATAAATAACTAATGTTCACATAATGCACAAATAATAAATAAAAAGTCTATAATTAAAACAAATATGTAAACATACTTGTATTTTACTTTTTTTTCCTTCTATTTGTTGTAACATTACTTAGTATCTGAAGTGATTGAAGGTGCCGTGTGTGCATTTGTTTCATTTTATTTTTGATTATACATACATATGTTTAAAATATAAATGTTGTACAAGCTTCAGTATGCACTACCTATCTGTTTAGGAAAATAAAAGTGAGGGCCGTTCGCTTGAAACGCTGTACCATCGTTAGTTTTGCTCCGATTTACTTGAAATTTTGACACAGTACTCAATATTCTGACATGTTTTACATTCCGAAAAAAAAAGTTTTAAAACCTTACCCCCCCCCATTAAAGCCTTGTTAAGGATTTGATCAAGGGAACAAGGAGGCGTTTGGAAGCCCCTTCAACCCCCCCCCGTTAGTCCACCATTGGTAAAGGGGCCCCGAGACGTGCATTGTCTAGGGGCCCCGACATGGTTAATCCGGCCCTGGTAGAAGTACAAGACATGGTTCGATGGAGTGAATCGAGTACCTAAAAAAACAAACTTTTTAATTATTTTCACCTTAAAACTACACCCAGTTTACTAAAATTCACAACCTCAAAAAATTCACTCCAAATCATTCATAACCCGAAAAACGTCGAATTCTCTTCAGCTGGTGTCAAATAAAGGGATAGAAATTTATTTTATTTTTCAAAACGTTTTTTTTTCTCGAGAGCATTTTATATTTTTAGGGATGATTTTTTTTTTAAAACAGCTCCACACAGGAGACCCTGAGGAAAACAATTTCCAGTTCTATCATCTTTGGGAATGCTGTGTGGAGGTTATTTAAAGGGAAAGGAAGTTCTGGGTAGGAAAAGGGCATGGAGGGTGAGAATAAATCCGGGGGTCATGCGTCCAGGAGTGACGGACGAATGAATCCGGCTGGCTGGAGAAATGTCTCCCTCAACCAGTCTCATCCGAAACGGATTGCCACGCAGTAGGTGGGCAAACGTATCCGCGACCTAGACATCCAAGCCGCGATATCCAGACAAACCTCACTCCTTGAACCCGTGCACCCCTGCCAAGTAATGAAACGTAGTGAACCACTTGGGATGACTTATGGCAGGGGTGTCATATATTTCTAAGTTTCCAACTGTCGTGTCATTTCCCTAGAGGCGTAGACAGAGAGGATGGCACGCCATCTCTGTTTTAGCCAACTGTCCTCGCTTTATTCGCATTCATATAAGTATCCATGTATTATTGATACTCTTCGGTAATATCGTAATATGACATGACCTGACATAAGATTTTTTTTTCTTTATTCAGTGCATTGTTTATTACATTTATTGATCATTTTTCGACCACCATGCTAGGTACATTTCCGTGTTATGGCGGTCGATGATTTATGTGTTTAAGTAATAATAAACTTCAAATACATATTATTACTTACATTACCGGTTTATTTTTTAATGAAGGTTATTATTAATTAATGATATTATTATAGTTGGTTTTGTATTCAAAAGTAAAAAAAAATACAAAGATATATTTTCCTCGGGATTTTTTCCTTCGTTGAAAAACAAACATTGCTAATTTTAGAGACGACCAGAAATTTAACTTTCTAATGAAAACTGTAAGTAAACTTGTAAAATAATGACATCTGTCAATAAATTAAACAAACGGATTACACATTTGAAATATTATTATACACCAGATTTAAATGTCCGGGTTAAATTTTCCCCACAGGAAAAACTAAACCCTTTCACACACTTCCCAAATGATCATCTAGTGAATCCATGCTATGCAATTGCACTATGTAAGTATTATAAAATACACAACAATAGAAGAACAACATGTCAACCTACCAGAGACCAAATGGGAAAATAATTCACCGACTCCAGATATTTTCATATCAGAGGGTTCGGCTCTGTGGAATTCCTAATTGAACCTATAAACCCTACTGATCCCTCAATATAAATATTTTAAAAATCTTTTGTAATCCTACACGTATTTAAAATGACTGATTTTTGCATTTTTATATATAAATTCTTTGACAAATCTAATATGCCTAAATTTTGAATGAGAGACCTAGGTATAATTGAATGAGAGACCTAGGTATAATTTTTTTAAATTTTGTTTTTTAGCATTAATTAATTCATTAAAATAATTTAATTTTGGTAAATATGAATGTATAATAACTGATAATAACCAACATGAATTCTATTTCTAGAGCCATTTCCATTGGAATTTTCAATAAAAATATGTTCTTTTATATATATATACAATTTTTACATGTTTTAAGGAAAGGAAGGAAAGGAAGTTCTGGGAATGAAATAGTTATGAGGAGTGGGTAGAAATCTGGGGGTCAGTGTGTCCAAGAGTGACGGACGTATGAATCCATCCCTCCAACTGCGGTGCAAGGCGATAGGTCGAGAGATTCTGACTGTAGGGGTTAAAGACCACCCTCAACCAGTCTCTCTCAATCCTACCCACCACGCAGCAGGTGAGCAGACGCATCGGCCGCCAAGACATGGACAAACCTCACCCCATGAACCCGGACACCCCTGCTAAGTCACCAAACGTGGCGAACCACTTGGCGAACCACTTGACCTATGGCAGAGGTGTGATTATCCAAAGAATGGTTTCCGGGGCGGTGGTACCTATACCCACCTCCCAAATTGCTCGATAGGTCATCTAAGACGTCACATTATGGTTTACCTTAAGCACAACGTTTATCTATGTAAAGAATTCTAATTAACTAACAGTAGAAAAACATAATTTCCAAACATATTTAAATTGCCTTCTAGATATTTTCTGGCAATAGGCCACTTGCATCATATTTTAAAAAAAGACATGCGGTATTTTTTTTTTTTAATCGTATTTTTGAAACCCTGGCGATTTTTTGAAAATTTCAATCCGAAAAATCAGACCATTTTTTATAAACCGGAAAGACGGGACATAATTTTATAGGTGCGAAAAAACGATAATTACATAACCAAAAATCATTTAAAAAAAAAACGTTTTCCACACGAATGACACAGGAGAATAACGAGGCATACCAAAAATATTAAATCTCTTAAATATTTTTTTCCTTGATCCATCTTATTGATCACAAATCATTATAATGTTCAACGTCTATATTAATAAATCAAATGTAATATACTTGTGCTTGTAAATTATAGTAATAAGAAGAATATTATGAAATTTGATTTCGTTAAAATCCGCACCATTATACCTCTAAATATCATTATACCTCTAAAACACGTACGGACAACGTAAAATGTACGGGGTTCTCTTCAAAATATCTGTCAAAAATCAAACCAAATGATACGTTCGCAGAGAACAAACAATAAATCTAGTGAACGTTAAGATGAATATATACGTGAAATCCTATTTTGAAACTATTTTGATTAATCTTTATGACGAATCGGTTTACAGTATGAACATCAAAAAATATGCTACGGATAAATCGAAGCTTTTACTAGCTTTTCTATGTATTGTATTTCTATGTACAATAAAATTATTATTTACGTAACAAAAAATATAAGCGTAAACCACCAAAAAAATGTTTTTTCATGACTTAACTATGAAGTAATACAAGAAACAATTTTTAAAAAATACCCCTTTATGGCTAAGACTATTTTTGAGGTTTACCATGTTCTAACTTTTTTTCGTTCTTATAAAATTATGCACAAAATAAATAAAAACCAGTTTTTCACTTACTAGCTTCGTGCAAAAAGACGCTCGATTTTAAAATTTTGCAGGCATGAGATTCGAAATATTTCTAGCGTTTATATTCCTCTTAAATGTCAAATTCAAAAATTCGCCTGAAATCAAAGTGTTGCCATATAAAAAAAAAAAATCAGTGTGGAATTTTACAAAATAAATGGAAACATTTTCGGAGACGGGACATTTTCATGTAGTGACGTCACGAGCCCAAATAATGGATTTATTTATTAAAAAAAAAAAAAAAAAAACTGTACATTTCTAAAAATTTTTACTATCATTTTCGTAGTCTTGGTAAAAAATCTATCCACACGATTTTTTCCAAGACGTTATGAAGTCCATGCAAGGGGCCTATTGGATATCTTTTAATATTGTTGTTCAGAATATATCGCAAAAATTAGAATTTTATTAAAGATTAAAGAAATGAATTATTCATTTTAGATTGAAAAATAGGATATCTTTGGTTGTTATCCTTGACTTTGGAGTGAGCGCATTTTGAGGTATTTATAGATGAAATTTGATTATTATTTTTATTTTGATACTCGTAACTATGTTGTTGCCATTTACCTAAATTTTAATATTAATACAAACATATGTAATGGTTGAATAACAAACGGAGCAATATAAATCAGATACTGCGACTTACACCTACCTACTATGCGAACTGTGATATTTGCTTTGAATTTGGGAGGCGGATATGGGTACCGCGGCCCCGGAAACCATTTGTTAGTTAGCCAACACTCCTGCCATTGGTCACCCCAAGTGGTTCGCTACGCTTGGTGACTTAGCAGGGAAACGAAACTGTCGTCATCTGTTGACGACCATTTTTTCTCCACATTTATTTTTTTACTAGCTGGTTCCCGGCATGCGTTGCAATGCCATATTCAAAGAAATAAATTGTTTCTCCCTGCATGTCTTTTCCCGTGCGTCCTTCCGCACGCTTTCCTCCCGCTCCCCCGGGACCGCCAACCCCCCTCCCGCGTTACACATATTCAGTCCCAGTACATTCAGTTTTCAAACAGCTCGCGTGCCATCTATTACATTTTTTTTTAAATTTTCATTTTTAATATATTACAAGGATCCATGACAGTTGGTCCGGCGACAGTTGGTCCGGTCGACAGTTCGTCCGGCCGGTATTTTGTATTTTGGTATTTTGTGATTGCCGCATTCGGAGAGTCGAAATTATTAGTAAAAATATTTTTACAGCGGATTTTCACTCAAGATGCCTTCAGATATAAGTATATCGACTCTGGTTGTACGGCCGTACATCCTCTTTGCATACTTACTTGATGGAAACATCTTCTAAACTTTCGGCCGGACCAATTGTCGCCGGACCAACTATCGCCGGAACAACTGTCGTCGGACCAACTGTCACCGGACCTATTGTCGGGTCACCATATTACAAATATTCATTATTGCATATTATAAGAACAATCAATGAAATTTGGTACCTAAGATAGGTGCCTATATAAAATATCTATAATAGGTATTTTTGGTTCGATTCAAAGTATCAGGCGAGCACTTCAAATAAATACATTAATTTAAAGAGTTTCGAAAATTGAATTTTGGGAATAATTTCGGTTTACGGAAGGTCTTCCAAAATATTTTTTTTATTTTTTTTATACTAATTATGGGCCGGAAAATCCAAAACTGAAAGAATTTTTTTTCGGAAAGCAATATTAACAAAGTTACACGACTTTAAAATTTTCTATAGGCACACATGAAAATCGACATATTGGAAGTATTATGACAGTTTAAAGTCATAGATAAACTAGAAAAATGTTTTACCACACAAAATTAAATGTTACCATGCAATAATATCATCAAACATACCTTATAAATCGACGAAGTATGAAAATTCGTAGTCTTAAAAATGCGTAACCTAACCTAACGCTAGGTTTGTGTAACATGGTTTGTGCCCCTTTATACCGCCTGCTCGCGTCCCTGACCTAACCTAACCTAACCTAACCTAACCTAACGCTAGGTTTGTGTAACATGGTTTGTGCCCCTTTATACCGCCTGCTCGCGTCACGGCAAAAAAACATCCCTGTTTTCAAGTAGTTTAGCGGCTACGCTAGGTTTGTGTAACATGGTTTGTGCCCCTTTATACCGCCTGCTCGCGTCACGGCAAAAAACATCCCTGTTTTCAAGTAGTTTAGCGGCTACGCTAGGTTTGTGTAACATGGTTTGTGCCCCTTTATACCGCCTGCTCGCGTCAATTTTAAAAAACAGCCTACGTTTTCAAGTAGTTTAACGGCTACGCTAGGTTTGTGTCACATGGTTTGTGCCCCTTTATACCGCCTGCTCGCGTCAATTTAAAAAAATATCCCTGTTTTCAAGTAGTTTAGCGTTTACGCCAAAAGTGAGTAAAATTTATAAAAAATAATTACTTATGGCAACACTTAATTTTATGTGGCTGTTTCTATGACTTTAAACTGTCATAATACTTCCAATATGTCGATTTTCATGTATGCGTATAGAAAATTTTAAAGTCGTGTAACTTTGTTAATATTGCTTTCCGAAAAAAAATTCTTTCGGATTCGGATTCTCCAGCCAATAGTTAGTATAAAAAAAAAAAGTTTTATTATTTTGGAAGACCTTCCGTAAACCGAAATTAAGCCGAATTTTGACTTCACAATCATTGTTTTGAAAAATGTCATTCTCAAATTTTCACATTTTCGACAGTTTTGCAAGAGTTTTTGTAATGATCAAAAATCTTTTCAGATGTATTGTCATGTGGTTGTAATAATCCAGAAACCTTCGCGTGAGTTTAAAGAAGGTATTTTGAAAGTTTCAAACATTTCCCTCATATACTCGTTTATCCCCAAGCAAACGTATTTTGATTTATATATATTAGCTGACCCGACAAACTTTGTTCTGCCATATAAATTATTTCTAGTGAATATTTTGGTTGTTAAATAAAAAATAAAGGATGTATTGTAAGTGTGTGGGGATGGGATCTATGACAGAAAGAGGAACGGAGCGCTGTAGACGAACACCAACTAAAGTAGGAAATTGAAATAAAGAAAATCAATATTAATTTCGAATAGCAATTGAGTGTACGACATTTTTTGTCAGTCCGTCTTTCAGTCAGTCCCAAGTCCGTTTTTGTCAGTCCGTCTTTCAGTCAGTCCGTCTTTCGTCAGTCCCAAGACAAATAAGCTCGATGGTTTGCCCACGCGAGAACATGATGCCGAATGAAATATCAAAATGACGCGACGCTTCTCGTGAATGTCTTGCGCAAGTGTGGATGAAAGTTTGATAAGGCGGACGTAGCGCCATCTGTCATTCAACAACATAAATAATTTCGTTCTGTTTGAAATACGAAAGAAGGTTAAATTTGTTCATATAAAAGTACTAAAAACGCGTTTCAAAAATGGGAGGGAAGGGGTAGGAGGATTAAAATTTGTGGTTATAGGAATTTTTGAAGCGAAATAATATATTTTTTTTTTTTGTCAAAATAATGAATTTTTTTCTGGATAGGAACACCCTAATCACCTAGCAGTATGAAATAAACTTTAAAAACTTTTCTCATACCTTTTTAATTTTTTTTATTGAAAGAATAGATAATACATATTAAAATAAACAACCAAGACCTGCTAAGCCAATTGAATTGGCTTGTCAAGAGGTGCTTATATTTTAGTTACATATAAATTTTTACATTTAAAATTTACATCTTATATCTACAGATTCAACATTTTTTCATACACATCAATATCAATATAAATATTTTTTTCCGATAGCCAATTTTTCACCATTTAACCTTATTCATAGAATTACATTGCTTTATAGTGTCAGGTAATAAATTAAATATCTTCGGTATGATGTATTCAAACGTTCTCTGTCCGTACTTATTATTAAATTTCGGAACTATTAACCCGTCGTTGCGCGTGAATCTAGTGCTGTATTTATGTTCTAATTTCTCTTTATGCTGCGGGGTAAATACATGTTGAATTATAATTTTGTGCCATAACCGGTAAAATTTTGGCACTCTGAAACAGCAATGGTGTTTCAGAGTGCCAAAATTTTCTCTGTTTGAAAATGTTAGGGACGACTAATAATTTTACAATTGCGTTTTGTACAGCTTGGACTTGTTTTAGATTGGTTATAATAGTATTTCCCCATATTGTTAATCCATATCTTATAATAGATTCTGCCAGTTACATATAAATTATTTTAAGTGTTTCAATTGATAGGAAAATTTTTAATGTGTACATTCTGCCTGCAATTGAGCTGAGTCTTTTACAGTTTTTTTTTATATGTTTGTCCCATTTAAAGAAACAATAGCCCTGCATCATGTGACCATTTACAAAGTTGATTAAAGTCAATTTGCATGAGTTCAATTGAAATTTTTAGATCTTTATGTGATATGACCAATGCCGTATCATCTGCGAATACAAAATGTTTAACAAAAGAGAATAGTTTTTTCATTATAGTTACATAAATTACATATAGTATAGGCCCCAATAAGGAACCTTATGGAACTCCTGCAGATACATTTTTTTGGTTTTACTAAAAGTATTATTTATTTTGGTAAATATTTTTTTATCTCTAAGATAATCTTTAAATAAATTTAACACTTTTTCTCTTATTCCAATTTTTTCTAGAGTTTTCAGCAGTTTTTTAGAGTTAATTGTGTCAAAAGCTTTAGAGTTATCGATAAATAAAACAATGACATGTAATTTATTATTTATGTAATTGGAAAAATCATGCAGTAGTTTTTCAGTATTTTTTTTCTTTGGAAGCCATATTGATTTGGATCTATGATAGTGAATTTTTCAATATAATTATTTAATTTATTTGATAAAAATTTTTCGAGAATTTTTCTAATGCTGGTAAATATAGCGACTAAATATACCTAAAAAATGTCATAAAAATCGGTCAAGACGTTTCGGAGGAGTGCGAACGCAAACACTGTGACGCGAGATTTTTATATATAAGATAGATTAAATCTTAGTGAATGCGTAGGAATTCGATAATTTTGTGTTTTTATTTATTTTATTTTAAATGTACATTTATCAATAATGAAAATACATTATACTCGTACCTTTATATAATATACAATTTTAAAATATTTTAACGTTCATTTGTAAAATATCTAAATCAGAGGACAAGTTATTTTATAATAATAACAATAAAATAACTTTGTTTAATTTAATTTAATTAATTTTTAATCCACTGCTTTCGGTTAGACCTGAACCTTCATCAGGGTGAAAAAAATATCCAGTTGGTTTTTAAAACATATATGTAATAAAGCGGAATTATTAAAGTTATCTTTTTTGTCATTATTATAATTACGTAAACCCACAATGTATGATACACGTGAAATGTTATTTAATAGCAGAATCATTTTTCCGAGCGGCATATCTAATTGTAAGTTTATTCTGCTTGTCGGAACAATAAAAGTCCTATGCCTGCGCGCTCTTGTGAAATTAAAATGAACATAAAACTGAAATTTCTTTATTAGGTATACCAGGAGTTCAGAAGGTTACGTGCTGCAATCACAACGCAGTTTTCCTTTTATTGGTAAGGTTATTAATACCCGGCATACCGACAGAAAGGCTGATGGATACAACCAGGGATAATACCTGACGTCTCCAAGATATTAAGTGGAACGTTTGCGCGGTCCATTTCGGCCCGTTTCATACAAAATTGGATTTGATATCAAAATACACAACCAAACTGAAAAATCATTTTTGTTATCATAAGGTATATCAAATATCTGGTACGGATGTGAGCTACTTTATTTATTTTTGCTTTAAATTATAAGATATAATCAATTTAAGATTTTAATGTTCATGATTTTAGAGGCAACTTAGGCAATATTGCCACTTGCATGGATTTCTTAACGACTTGGAAAAAAAAGCGTGTTGATAAATTTTTTATTAAGATTACGAAAATGTTAGTAAAATTTTTTAGAAATGTACAGTTTTTTTTAAATAAATAAATCCATTATTTGGGCTCGTGACGTCACTACATAAAAATGTCCCGTCTCCGAAAATGTTTCCATTAATTTTGTAAAATTCCACACTGATTTTTTTTTTTATATGGCAACACTTTGATTTCAGGCAAATTTTTTAATTTGACATTTAACGTTCACTAGATTTATTGTTTGATCTCTGCGAACGTATCATTTGGTTTGATTTTTGACAGATATTTTGAAAAGAACCCCGTACATTTTACGTTGTCCGTACGTGTTTTAGAGATATAATGATAATGGTGCGGATTTTAACGAAATCACAAGTACAAGTATATTACATTGGATTTAGTAATATAGACGTTGAACATTATCACGATTAATGATCAATAAGATGGATCAAGGAAAAAAATATTTATGAGATGTAATATTTTTGATATGCTATGTAATTAACGTTTTTTCGCACCCATAAAATTATGTCCCGTCTTTCCGGTTTATAGAAAATGGTCTAATCTTTCGGATTGAAAGTTTCAAAAATCGCCAGGGTTTCAAAAATACGATTAAAAAAACAAAATGCAGAATGTCTCAGAATATTTGCCTAAACCGTTTTTTTTTTAAATGTGATGCAAGTGGCCTATTTTGGTGGGTAAATGAAAAACATTTAAAAAACAATTTTACTATTATAATTTTAAGTCCATATTTATCTATATAGATTTAAAAAAAACATACTATAGAGTCTGTAAGGGTTTCTTAAGTGAGTCGATCTGCATGCTATTCAACAACCATATACCTACGAAAGCCAATAAAATATAAAAATAAAATTCAGGTTATTGTCTACTCTCTTGAAACAGCGTCCTGTCTAGTTTGCATTTTCATTACGCACATTATATAGAGTTATGTAGCAACTCTATTATTTATCCATCTCTACTGCAAACTAAGCGCAAAGTATGTACCCGTATGCAAACTACCCACATGCATTGAATCTATATGCTGTGTACCCATATGCAGTATGTCTATGTACACAGTAGTAAACAGCTTGAGACATACCTCATTTGCAGTATCCACACTACGCGCTGTAGTGAAATACTCTCCACGCATTACCCATTTATGTTTTTCTGTATTATTTTCACAGATTCCAGCGCGCTTATTCAGTAGCCTCTCCGTACACCCCTGGCGTCCAATTGTCCGATCTGAAAGCGGGGTATTGAAAGCATTTAGCCTCGTCCAGATAGCGCGCAGCGTGCGTCGAGCTATAGTGATAGATAAATGGAAAGGGCCGAAAGTATTATTATTACACAATGATGTAGATGAAAGTAACCAAACATGGAATAATATCCCTAATATGGAATACCGGCATTTCTCGTAAATAAATACTCCTAGACGCAATAAACAGTGATCGACTACCTCTTTGAATCACTATACGCGCGTACAGGTTTCAACTTGTCAGTCGAGCGAGTGCTGTGTCCGCGGTGAGACGGTTTTGTTTTCTGAAGATGCTCGAGGAGAAACCCGGATCAAATGCCTCGTGTGCGGACTCTGGACATATAATGATTACGCTGGTGCAGAGTTCGACACCTGGTTTCGTGATTATTGCAAGCAGTTTAAGTTCCTTTTTATTTTTGACCAACGTTCTTAAAGTATCTCGATGAACTTAAGGTTGATTTTTGATTTCGTTTTTGTTGTATTTCATATTTGGGTACCTATTTTATAAATGGATACCTACCTTTATGTTGATTTTGTTTTTTGAGTAATTATACCTAGTACTTACAATTAATAAATATAAAATATGACTGATTGTAATTACGATTAAAAGTTTTTGATTCTTAAAGTTTGTTTTTCTTTTACGTGTAAAAAACAAAACGATATTCCATACTTGGTTACTTTCCTCTAATAAACACAAATAGACAATGATAAAATACATTCTAAATATACAATGCATAGGAAAATGTAAATGGCTACGACAAAACAACACTCCGAACGCCACATCTAATTATTACACGGAATTACCGGCCCTAACAGGATTGACGCGTGAAACAAATTTAATAAATAAATATACACTTCACCACAATCTACAAATCTGCCCCGATGATGGACTGATGATGGACTATAACTAGGGTTGCCATCTGTCCGGCTTTAGCCGGACATGTTTGGCTTTTTGAGGTCGTGTCTGGCTAAATTTTTATATGTCCGGCCTGTACGGCTTTTGTTAGGCTTTTTGTTAGTGTAACGCGATGCACGCAGCGCCTGCAGAACGAACGCAACGCAAGCTACGCAAGGCGCAACGTGTTGCGGACGAGGCGGGAGTGGGCGACAGTGGTTATACTTGGTTCGAGAGGGTTTTGTCTTTAGTCGGCTCGTTAGTGGCTCTTTTATGTCAATATATCAAAGTCGAATCAAATGTACGGAAATTTCAGATGTTTCAGTCAACGAAGTAATTGACCAGTGTTCACACATAATGGACAATATAAAAATGATACACTGGAACAAAATTTCTGCCCAATCAATTTAACCGCAATTTTACAACATTTATCGAGGGTTCACCCAGATCGCATGGAAGAATTCAAAGAAAACATTAATAATATTTACAAAATTGTCAAAGACTACTTAATCTCTTGGACAAGTGAATTCAGTGCAGAATCGAAACACTTTAAGTGTGACTTTAGCTGGGGTACCAAGCTGGGAGATATGTTTAATAAACAACTGTATCTTGTAACCGATTTTTATTAGGCGGCATACCTTAATTATGTGAGCAGATTTTTTTTTCAATCTAGACCTTTCCCCCCCCCCTTGGTGAGATAAATTTGGGCCACGTCGTATATTTTTTTTCAAGTAACGTGAGATTTTGCTGGACCCCCTTCGCTCCCCCTTTTGAGCTCACTTAATTAATGTATGCCCCCTTATTATGTATAAATGTTATGTCCAAAATTACGTACGCATGTCCGGCTTTTAGGGCAAAATGTCCGGCCTAATACAGCGCAGAGTCAGGCTTTTTTATTTTAGAAGATGGCAACCCTAACTATAACGCTATACAAGACGTTGGCTAAATAAGGAGGAAGCATAATACGGCGTAATAGCCCTAAAATAAATAATGTTAAAACGGTCGTGAAAATCGCAAATCATATTTCCTCGGGAAGGGAGCTCATACCTACAGAAAACACCTAGATTTCGTGTGTAGCTCAGTTTTAAAGAGCTCTGATGCGCTCGTAAACCGAAGGGCATCGGTGTGCTTTGATATACGAAAAACGCATCAATTTGCGAAGGTATAATATAATCTAATAACTTATTAATAGTCACAATAGATTTCATACGTTGTATTGGGCCCAAAGGCCCAAAATAGGGGGAGAGTAAATAATAAGTTGTGGTAAGTAAACTTTTTAATAATTCTAACCCCTTCCCCCACTTTCTCCCTAATTCCCCCTTAGGGATGAATCCTCCCATGTACATACTATAGCCACGCCCTTGATTTTGCCCTTTATGCATACATATACATTTTTAATTAGGCTCGTCCTGACTTCCAGAGGCGTGTGACGAATGGGCAAGAAGCAACGCCAGCCGCACACTGTCTGGACGAAGCCATATGCATTGTGGACGAGACGTGCCGTTCAATTTTCTAGTACGCCCGTTAGTGCTGTTAATGCTATCTCCTCTCTGTGCTATTTGGTCCGTGCGTTAGCCCGCAGGGGTGCAGCCGGGAACCTGCTATCAAATAATCAATCATAATTACTACATAATGTTGTATGGGGTTGAAGCTTTTGATCTGCTCCGGCTTTTGCAGAAGGAACACATGATTTTGATAAATGGTTTGATAAAAAAGGGTTTGACGTCGTTTTCTGAAAAGTTGGGCGCACTTTTAAAAAAGCTCTGAGATATGCGAAATAAGAATGTTTTTTCTTAATTTATTTATATATAAGTATATATGTTTTGGTTTTTAAGTTTTATGAATCTTACAAATCTGGCTTTGCAAGCATTTGGGGGAAAAGTCAACTTTACGTAGTTCTCAAGATTTTAGAAGGTATGCGTATCATGATTAGTATAGGCATAGGCTATAGGCTGTATCTAACATTGAAATACTTAAGCAATGAGAAATGTTCAAGCTATTTATATGTTTAAATAGTTAAAGGCTTTTCGTCATCGTCATCATTGACTATGCAACACTTACATCCTGGTCGTCTCTAGACAGCGTCTCCAATTATGCTGATCTCCCGCTTAGTTTCTTAAACCTTATAATGCTGTAATTGTCTCGACACCGTCTAGTTACCAAATACGATGTCTACCAACACTCTTTCATCCTGCAATACATAGAATCTTCTCTAGTAGTCAGTTATCTTTAATCCTTGCTACATATCCTGTCTAGTGAAACCGTCTAGTACAAGTTTTTGTTATCCATTTTTAGTACCTACCTATTTTTTATCTGTCTGCGAAATAATTAATTAATTTGGCGCGTTCCACGAAGCTTTATACTTTGCAAATCGCTTCAAATACAACCCCCCACTGTGAACAGTGTGAACCGTACAATTTTTATAGAAGATAAATGAATAACAAATTAATTTAGTGTTTTTTTTTCGTGTTCCCGGCTACACGCCTGCGACCGCGACCTTCACAGTGCTACGGCCTCGCCAAGGTAGGCCAGTTTCCCTCCGCTCTCTCCCAACCCCACCCCCTCACCATCAACCCTCACCCCCCACCTCCCACCTCCTATCTACCCGGCACCTGTACACCATTATTCTCACTCTGGTACAGCGCGAACCTCTACACTTCTGTATAACTTCTTCATACTACAAAGCAAGTACCTTCCTACAGGTACACCAACTTAAAGTAGCTAGGAGCCGCCGCCATAGAAATTACCATTACCTTCCATTCCATAGATTTACAAAATGCTTATAGTTCGTTTCTGTTGTGGATGCGTGTCAATGATTAGTCAATAATTGAAAGAGGTTTTTTAATGACTTGTGTGTGCGACATGTTATTTTCCATTCATGTGCAGGTACATAAGTAATCTGCCTTCAGGCAGTATTTCTACTTATCTTAAGTAATGCTTGTGTAATTGTTACAATTGTGGGACTGTGGCACCCCTAGTATTGTAGGTAGGGGAAGAATAACTTAGGCTGAAGGTTGAGATAATCTATACATAATTCTGTTTTGATGTGCAAGTTGATGGAATAAGATGACGGTGCATACCAAGAAGACAAACCACTATTAAGTAAATGAGTCAAATACCTGAGTCGGATCACATTAAAAGTCGGTGGAAGAGAATGTGTGAGATAATGCATGGATGTGAATTAATCTAAAATAATGATAAAATCCAATTAATAAACACTGTAAAAAAATATTTTAAAGATAATCTCAAAAAAAAAAAAACAGTTTCCGACTAATCTAATCTACTTATAACTCAGTTTCCAAGTGATACTCCATTCTTCAAATAAGTTAAATTTTGTATTGTTTTTAGCAACTAATTACAATAATTCTGGACACATTATCCAAATAGTAAAATTGTTTTGATAGTAGATAAATACTTATAATTACATATCACCGAACTTACAACTTATTGTTTTTTACATTCACATTGTAATTTAAGAACTTAAATATAGCATTAAAAAATGTACACTACTCTTCCAGACACAAGCTAACGCTTCAATGGAAGAGTGGTATTAACATATTTGAATATGAACATGTAAGCAAATTAACACATCATCTAAATGTACATTATATTTTATATGCTATAATCAATAAACGTTTGATATAAAAAAAAAAAAAAAAAAAAAAAAAAAAAAAAAAAAAAAAAAAAAAAAAAAATGCTAACTCATTATATTATATCTTTTTTTAATTTTTATTTGTTTATTATTGGGTTAGTTCATACTACATGAATATAAACTAATAAGCACAATGTAACCTTTCATTTGATAAATTTAAATATGTTTACAGTAAGCATAACATTTCTTTTTAAATACAATCATTCTTTCTTCATTATTCATACCTTCAGGCATTTCATCATACATCTTTAGTCCTCTGTACATGGCAGTTCTGTGATTTTGATTTCTTCATTTGTGGCAATCGAACTCTGTTTATATTTCTTGTTTCGTAATTATGAATGTCTTTATTAAAAACAATTTCATCCTTAAAGTATTTTGGCATTTGGTTTTTCATAATTAAATGCTCAAAAATTAACACATTAAATAGTTAATAAGATCAGTCTTTACTACGAATTGATTTACATTATAAATACGAAAAAATATACTTTGAATAAATTGAAGCCATTCCTACAGTTTCCATTCAAAAGAATTAAAAATGTTAATTTAATAACTTAATGCAAAATGTAACTGTTAACTACTAAAAATTATTTTTGGGGTTTTATGCCGTATTGCGCTACCTCCTTCTTCAGCCAACGTTTCGGACAACGTTACAGTATCAATCATCAGGGCAGATGTGTGATGTGACAATTTGGTAAAGTTGCCGAATTCCGCTGAATTCTCAGTACGCATTAAGTACTTATCATAAAAAATTCCTTTGTTTCAACATGATTACTACAAGAAACAACTATTTATGAGGGGGAGATTGAAATTAAAGCTTGGAGATTAGAAAATTCGCATAAATTAAATGTCAAAGTACGAACTTAATTTTTTAAAATTGCGTGTGTGCAACCGAATGAGAAAACTTTACCATTTTGTTAGTTGCGTTTTATTTTAACCATTTTGGTTAATTGACCCCTTGCCCGTAATAATGTTGTAATGTTAATTAGAGAGAGCGCGCTAATATTAAAAACGATAACATTTATGCAAAACTCGTGAAAATGTTTAATAAAACACGACTCGATTAAAATAGAGCAAAAATCTCATCGGAGTCGTCTAAAATAGCATTTAAAGAAACTTTGTGATTTTTTTTATACATGAAACTTGTAAAGTAACTTAAAAAACATGTTTTCGGAGCATAATTTGCGATTTTTTTCTATCGAGGGAATTTCAAATAATTGCCATTTCCGAAGGGGAATGTATCTATAATATAATCTTCAAGACATGCACTAATGGGAAGAATATTGTGTCTGTTAGGCCTCTCTGATTCTCCAATGTGCTCTATATGTGAAGAATTTGAAGACATTGAACACACTCTCACAAAGTGCATTAAATTTGAACAACAGAGAGTAACAATATTGATGACCTCAAACCCATCGGAAATTCATAATTTGATAGCTTCAACCGACTACTATGCCATTTCAAGACTCATGAAATTCATTAGATCGTGCAACATGGAAAATATATGATACATTGTTTTATAAAGATACATACATATATTAATATTGCAACATTAATATAAAGGATATATTTAAAAAAAAAAAAATAAAAAAAAAAATAAAATAAAATGAAACCTTAAAATAAATAAAAACAGATGAGGCAAAAAATGACAGCAGTATGCGAGTCAGAAGCCTCGATTAAATATTATAATATAAAAAAAAATAATCTTCAAGAATAACAAATATTTATTAAGAGCTTTAAAACTTAAAGTATTTATGGAAAATATGTAATAAATCGGTAGAAATGCGGCAAGCCGGACCTTAACAAACGGATCGCAATCTGAAGCCAGGCGTCGGGTGGGGATCATGTCCTTATTCTACCGGTATTTTAATGGAAGGTGCTCCGAGGAACTAGTGTCATTGATTCCCTCGGCACCGGTGCCCAGTCGGAAAACACGCCAAACGCGCGCCCAACACACACATTTACATTACACAGTTGACATTTGTCATATGAGAATGGGTCTTTTCTACGACTCGTTCTTGAGTTCAACAGCTCGGCTGTGGAATAATTTGCCGGCCCCTGTGTTTCCTTCCTCTTACAGCATGGGTCTCTTCAAGACCAATGTTCATTCCTTCCGCTTCTCAAAAAATCCCTTCACACAGCATCCCCAAATATGACATAGGCCCCAAGGGAAATTATTTTCTTTAATATTATATAAAAAATAAAATTAAAAACTTTTAAAAAATACGGTTTTATGGTTAAAATTATCTATGAAGGTTTCCATTGATTACCTGTTTTTCTTTCTTATAAAATTATTCACAAATAAATAAAAACCACTTTTGTGCTTGAAGTCGTGACTTCTAAATTCCATTTGGCAAGCGATTTTTATGCCTATTATAAGAATTCCTACATTTTTGACTTGTGGCTTCTTTCTAAGTCTCCACACAGCATCCCCAACAATGACAAAGGCCCTGAGGGATTTTTCCCCAGAGCCTCCCGTGGAGAATTAACGTAAAAACAGCAAGAGTATGTTTCAAGTCAGGGTTATAGGGCGTTCCATCTTTGCCTGAAAATGGTGAGATTATTATTAAGTTAGTTTAATTGAAATAAAAGATAACTAACTAACTAACCATCACGCCGTTTCCCCGCAGGGGTAGGCAGAGAGGACGGACCGCCAAACATCCCGGTCTTGGCACACATTCCTTGCCTCGTTTACATTCATACAACGTCTCATACATTCTCTTCTATTATTCTGACTCTTGACATGGCCCGACTCAAGTATCTGATTCACTTGGTCGTGCCATGTCTTTCTTGGGCGTCCTCGACTTCTTCTACCATTCACATTTGCGTCATATATTCTCCTTACACTCCTTTCCTCGTTCATTCGCTCTACATGCCCATGCTCTACAATAAAAGATAACTACACGAAATATGACAACTTTCACTCTTGCCAAATTTAGGTTTTTATCAAGAGCATTTAGTGTTTAAAAGTAGTTATTTATTTATTTTTGGGTTCACCACAATCAAATCAGAAACAAAAACATACCAGTTAAAAGTATTATAAATATATTAATAGGAAAAACGTTATAATACTCGTACATTTGACCTATTGTTATTCAAATGAAGCACATTACAGTAGTTAAGTACCTATTTAGAGTTGTGAATTTTCACAACAATAAAGAATTTATTATGGGTAGGTTTATTTATTTTGAACCCGCATAACTTTATTTATCGTTCTTCGTAAATTTTATAGTAAATACCATCTATCTATTTTTCAATATTTGAAATTTTATTGAGAAATAAACATCTCATAAACCTTTGACGTCTTAATTAATACCACACAATATTAGTAAATAAATATCTAATAGGTTTCGTTATTGAGTCCAACTCTGAGTAAGTATTAAAACTAGAAATGTGCTACAATAGGCCACTTGCATGGACTTCATAACGACTTGGAAAAAATCGTGTGGATAGAGTTTTTTACTAAGATTACGAAAATGTTAGTAAAAAGTTTTAGAAATGTACATTTTTTTTTATTTTTAAATAAATAAATCCATTATTTGGGCTCATGAAGTCACTACATGAAAATGTCCCGTCGCCGAAAATGTTCCTATTAATTTTATAAAATTCCACACTGATTTATTTTTTTATATGGCATCACTTTGATTTCAGGCGAATTTTTGAATTCGTTCACTAGATTTATTGTTTGTTCTCTGCGAACTTATCATTTGGTTTGATTTTTTGACAGATGTTCTGAAGAGAACCCCGTACAATTAATGGGTACGGGGTTCTCTTCAGAACATGAAGAGGATGTCGGTACATGTTTTAGAGATATAATGATTATGGTGCTGATTTTAACAAAATAAAATTTTATAATATTCTTATTATTATTACAATTTACAAGTTCAAGTATATTACATTGAATTTAGTAATATAGACGCTGTACATTATAATGATTTATGATCAATAAGATGGATCAAGGAAAAAAATATTTATGAGATGTAATATTTTTGGTATGCCTCGTTATTCTCCTGTGCCATTCGTGTGGAAAACGTTCTTTTTTTTTTTTAAATGATTTTCGGCTATGTAATTATCGTTTTTTCACTCCTCTTTTCACCTATCGTTTATAAAAAAATGGTCTGATTTTTCGTATTGAAATTTTCAAAAAATCCCCAGGGTTTCAAAAATACGATTAAAAAAAAAAAAAAATACAGAATGTCTTAGAATATTTGCCTAAACCGGAAATTTTTTTTAAAAAATGTGATGCAAGTGGCCTATTGCGAAAGTTGATTTATTTGGATTTTGAAATTGCTTTTATACTAAATTGTATTTCAATTTCTTTGCTTTTGTACTCCTTTGAAGTAGGTAGATACTATTATTCTAACTATGTATACAATCAAGGGCGGATCCAGGGGGGGGTCATGACCCCATGACCCCCCCTTGGGCTGGGTCCAGAACCTAGGCGGACCACTAATTAAAATTGTTAAACATAACATTTTTATACATTTTTTGTATCCATTATTATCAAAATTACCTACCTACTTTTTACTTGTATCTATCATTATCAAAATTAAATTATAACTTCTTGTGACTTGACCACAACTATGTGACCCCCCCCCCCCCTCAAGAGCTATGTGCCCCCCCCCCCCGGCGCCAAAGCTGGATCAGCCCTTGTATACAATATGTATTTACAAATTATATGGCGAGGATAAGGCAGTCCATAACAGAATTCTGATATCAATCCTCACGTATCATAATTGTAACTACTTGCAAGAGAATGAGCGAAGAACTACGTTTTATTTATTACTGGAGAAAAATACTGGCTCCTAATGTGATCAGAGAATTCTAAAAGTCAATAATTATTACTATCTTCTTATTTTTTTTATATCTTATCACCTTTGTTTCATGCATTTATAATCATATTTACCTGCTTTTCTTATTTATGTTTTCTCTTAAAATATTTTGTATATTATGTATTTATTTTATTAAAAAAATTCACCCCTCAGATAGCATAAGCAATAGATTTAAAACTAATGGCTTAATAGCCATCCCTATGCTTAGAACGACCACGGCTCAGCACCACTATTTGTATTTAGGTGTAAGATGGTACAATATATTATTATCCAATAACAAAATTAATATAACAGATACACTGAATTATGAATTATTCAAAAACAAATTAAGTCCCTTAAATTGGATAATGACATATTGTACCCTTAATGTTTACCCTTTATGTAATTAATTAATTTACCCTTACTTAAACAGCAATATTTAATATTAAAAAAAAATTGTATTGATATTGTTCTTTGTTATGGTACGTTTTTAGAGCAACAGGGAGCGCCAACGCGAGTCCCTAAACAAACCGCTGCGGGCAACAACTCGTTGCTCCCCGCTGTTTCCTGTTACCTACCTCCTCTCCCCTCGGCATTCCGGCACGCTCCGCCGCGCCGCCACCAGTCGAGTAGTACAAGCCGTCTCAGGCGCACGTGACACTCCTCCGCGAACTATACGGTTCGCGGCTAACTAGCCCGATCAAATTAAACGCAGTAACATCTGCGATGTAATTAAAGTACATACGAGTGTTAGCGCTGGTGTTCTACCATGCCTGTGAACTTCGGGACCTGTCCTAGACTCGGGATGAGCCCTGCTGAACCCGAGAGTTGAAGGATTCTTCAATCACCATGTAAGCTGTCCTCTGATTTACCCTCTTTAATGTGTCCGTAACGATAGACTGTTTGAACTCTCGCGTAAAGCCACCACTCAGAAAGTTTCGTTGACAGGGATCATGAGATATAAACTCGATAGCTAGGTTTGTGTAACATGCATCTCTTGAATTGAATTGTGCTGTAATAACCCTTGTACTGTGTTTGAATTTACAATACATGAGTCTATTAATTACATCCTGTTGTCAATCTGCCTCGGCAGGAGCCTTTCCCCAGTGAGTATTCCCAGACGATTGTGGGAGAGAGAAGGAGAGAGAGAGAGAGATCCCGACGCATTCGTGCGACCTGCCCTCTGAGATAGAGGGTACTTTTGTCTCTACCGTGAGCTGGCCTGGGGACATATTGTAGAGCAGTTATGCGTTCTGCCCATAACAACTGTCGCCACAGCGTGGGGCCTCGGAATTTTTTTTTTCTCTTTCTTTTCTCCCTCTGTCCCGATCGTTTTGCTGGATGCAACTGGTCGAAATTCTCCCTGCACAGGAATTGTTTTGTGAACATTAATTATAACTTGTTATTCTACATCCAGTGTACAGGAATTTCTGTGAAAAAACCACAGAAACATATGGGTAGAATCACGCCGCATTTTAAAGGCAGCCATTTTAGAAGCAAGTAGAAGGTCGCCCAAAATTTAAACCGCGAATCTGACTGCGCACGCGCCACAAACACCGGTCCGCAACAGCTTTCGCGCCTATGCAAACGGCAAATATTAACGCAGCAAATACCTAGTCTCCGGACTGCGCGCGCAACTGTTCCCGCGCCAAATTCCAACGAAAAAACCCGTCGGAACAAATGATTATCTGTTGCTATGCAGCACTTTTTTAATCAGAACGCCCTTTTATAACTAAACCGGCTAGCAACGGAAATGATTATTACAAACTTGATGCTGGAATCCCAGTTTATTGTGCGAATTCCCTTTAATCAAAAATTTCGGACTGACGTTTTTTTTGTTGTTTTGCACAATATACCAATTGGCCCACTTGTGTCTATTAAATTAGTACAATTTATATTACACTAAATGGACAAAATAATGACTTTTTCCCTATTCTACATTATAGGTACCGTTTTTTTTTTCAGCATAAGTGTAAAGTGAATTGTGTTTTTTTTCCCTACATAAAGGAAAGTGAAATAATATAATAAAATCAATGATTGGTTCCATGAATAAATAAAACAATTTCAATGTGGTTGACGTATCAAATCCCATATTCAATTATTTTCATCCGGAAGTTTGTTCCTATTTGCCAGAAGAGTGCCTTTTGTGAATTTTAGTGCCCCTCTCAGTGCAAAGTGCTTTGTGAAAATTTAAAAAGCCGTTTTCTAAAGGCCAGTCCTGGCCAATTTTTTGAAAAATCAGTTTAATACTTGTGAATTTCACCAAATTTCCAAAAGTGCTTTGTGAAAAATAAAAAAGTGTTTCCCCTAAGGTCAGTCCACGCCAATTTTTTTTCCACCTTGACCATGAATTCTGGTGTCATGTATACCAAATTGTAGTATGGAATACAGTTTTCTATAACTATGTTAGAAGTGTCAACCAGTGGTTACCAAGTGAAAAGTGCCTCACAAAATTAATTTTGCGTTTGCTAAAGGAAATCCCTGGCAAAATTTTTTCACCTCCCGGGAAACTCACAATGGAAAACAATCAAGCTATGGCATCATCCAATTTGGGTATCATTCCCAACGTGCTCAGTTTATCCAAAACTCACTTACAAACTGCTTTAAAGGATAGAGGACTCTCGCCATCTAGCAAATCTAAATCTACATTAAAGGCTTATGCACTTTTATTTAACAAAAAGTATATTAAGAAAATAAACCTCGCCCCATCAAGCGAAAATAATTCACGCTTGGCTATGCAAGTTTTGGATAATCTTGTTCCTAACAAAGAACCTATGCCGCAAGTAATGATAAAACAGGACATCGCACCCACCTTGACACAAGATAAAACTTACGATTTATCCTCTTGGAAAGTCAAATATAATGGCGTCTCCGATGTACTGGATTTCATCGACCGTATCGAAGAAACGGCTACAATCAAAAATACCCCATTCGAGATTCTACGAAAAAACTTCATAGAACTCATCTCCCCAGAATTGATACCCTGGCACCGCATCCAAAAAACTAAATGCAAAGATTGGAATAAACTCAGATCTGCCCTAATCTCGAGCTTCGGAAAAACAGAAGCCCAGCACAGGATCAAATTATCTTTACTATCTATTAAACAACTGGTAAATGAACCTGTAGCAACATTCATAGAAAGGGCTGAATCCATTAACATCAAGCTTTCACATCCCGTTTCGGAAGCTGAACTATTACCAGTCATAACTGATGGCCTTTTAAGCAAATACGAGAACATCATCACCTCGCAGAAAATTGCATCCCTGGCCCAGCTTAACGAAGTCTGTCTCCTTCTGGAATCATACCAGGATAGGAAGAACATAAAGAATGTGTCTAATAATGTAGTTGTGCCAAGCCGTTCGTCTGGTTTAAAACCAGAATTCGACAACAAAAAAGTGTGCTCTTTTTGCAAAAAAATAGGCCATCTGGCCACTACTTGTTTCAAGCAAGCGAAGTTTCTGGAATCCAAGGAACCCCGAACTTCCAAGAGACATCACTCTAGGGACCGCTCTCCTCCACGCGACGAACTGCGCAATATTTTCAAGAAATCAAGACACGACATGGAAAGGTTACAAAACCCAAGCGATGTCAGACCTCAGGTGGATCTCTCCAAGCCCCCACCAAATTTCTACATGAAGAGGCCAAAAAACTAAATAATAACCTCTCAGGCACCCATTCTGAACCAAGGTCTAAAGAATGGACTGATTGGTTAGCACACATTAAGTATTTTAACCAGACCTTAAATGTTTCTTCGGTTTGTTGCAAACAAGCTAAAGATGGGAGACCCTATGCTTCTTTCTCTGTTAACAATGTGACCTTTTCCGGATTACTCGATAGTGGGGCATCTGTCAGCTGTCTTGGCAACAATGCTCACCTGCCTTTTGTTAACAGTGATTTTAGAATTTCGCCCCAATCGACACACCTGACGACTGCAGATAATGTTTCTCAGCCGGTCATCGGTGCCCTTGCCCTGCCAATTAATTGTAACAATAAAATAGTCACAATCAATTTTCTAATAGTGCCCTCTATATCCCAGAATTTCATCCTTGGCGTTGACTTCTGGAAGGCATTCAATGTTGCTCCCCAAGTATTTAATACTCTTGGCGAAACCTCCACTGCCGCTCAAATTAGTGAGATCCGCACAATAATACCTCACGAAAATTTAAGCACGGACCAGGCTCTCCAACTAAAGGAAATGGTCAATAAATTCGAATCAATATCCTTCGAAAAATGCGGATTAGGTTTGACAGATTTGGTTGAGCACCATATCAAAACCAATGGCCCACCCATAAAGCAACGTTATTACAACTTAGCCCCCCAAAAACTTAAACTTTTAGAAAATGAACTTGACGAAATGTTAAAAATGGGTGTGGTGGTTCCCAGCAGAAGTGCATGGACCAACCCAACTCTTTTGGTTTCTAAAAAAGACGGCTCTGCACGTTTCTGTCTCGACAGTAGACGTTTAAACTCTTGCACGGAAGCTGATGCGTATCCCTTACCTCACGTTCACGCAACCTTAGACAAGCTGCGTAACGCCAAGTTCATCTCTTCTGTCGATCTCAGCAAAGCGTTTTGGCAAATACCCTTGGACGCAGAATCGTGCGAAAAAACTGCTTTCGTTGTACCTGGTAGGGGAATGTTCCATTTTAAAAGATTACCCTTTGGTCTAAAAAATAGCCCCGCCGAGTTACAAAGACTGATGGACAAACTTTTCGGTCCTGAAGTCGATAACAGCCTGTTTTGTTACCTTGACGACCTCATCATCGTCAGCGATACCTTTGAAAAACACCTATTAATGCTGGAAAAAGTTTTCCAACAACTCAAGTTCGCTGGTTTAACCATCAACTTGAAGAAGTCTGAATTCTGTAAGTCCCGTCTACGTTATTTGGGATTCATTGTCGACGAAAAAGGCCTAAGAACAGACCCCGCTAAGGTGGAAGCCATGGCAAATTTTCCCCGTCCCAAGAACGCGAAGGAAGTCAAAGGTTTCCTTGGACTCGCAGGTTACTACAGGAGATTCATCAAAGACTTTTCCACTATTGCAGCCCCCTTAAATAAAATTACCGGCATCCGTAAAGGTGTCAGCAATTTCCGATGGTCTGTCGAAGCTGAAGAAGCGTTTACAACTTTAAAAGATGCCCTTCAAAAAGCTCCCGTTCTGAATTGCCCGGATTTTGCACTCTCTTTTACCCTCCACACGGACGCATCCAATGTAGGAATCGGTGGAGTTCTTACTCAAGAATTCCCAGATGGCGAACACCCTGTAGCGTATTTTTCCCGCACACTAAACAAACACGAGAAAAACTACGGAATTACCGAAAAAGAGTTATTGGCTGTATTGGATTCTGTTCACCATTTCCGCGGTTACATAGACGGTAGCAAATTTACTGTAGTCACAGACCATAGTAGTTTGAAATGGTTGATCTCTTTAAGTAATCCCTCCGGTAGGCTCGCTCGCTGGTCCTCCCGTTTGTCTCAATACAATTTTGATGTTGTTCACCGTAAAGGCGCGGACAATATTGTTCCCGACGCCCTTTCAAGAATTGAACTAGCTTCATTAAATGTTGACACAATTGCCCCCCCTCCATCTACAAAAGATGAATGGTACTTGAAAATCTTCGAAGGTTGTAAAAATAACCAACAAAAGTTTCCTAACTTTATCATAAAAGAAGGACAATTATACCGTAATTGCAAGGCACCACTATCCATCCTCGAAGATTACTCGTGGAAACTTGTCGTTCCCCTCGAAGGTAGAGAACAAATAATCATTGACAATCATAGTGCTCCCGACTCCATACACCCAGGAAATTTCAAGACGTATAAAAAGATCACCTTGAAGTATTACTGGCCTGGTCTCTTTAAGCAAATTCGCAATTACATCTCTAAATGTGAAACTTGTAAAGCTTATAAACATAGCACGGCAGCACCTGCCGGCCTAATGGGTAATCCCAAACGTGCCGACAGACCCCTACAATCATTGTCAATGGACCTCGTCGGACCTTTTCCTCGAAGTTATGCCGGACACATGCACATACTTAGTGTAGTGGATGTTTTCACTAAATTCTGTTGGATCTTCCCTTTAAAAAGAGCCAATGCGTCCGCCATCATCAAACTTCTGGAAAAACACATTTTTATACCTTACGGAACACCCAGAACCGTAATAGTTGACAACGGAAAACAATTTATTGCTCAAGAATTCAAAAATTTTCTTGCCAAATACGGAATCAAGGACATTTACTATAATACCTTGTATACCCCACAAAATAACACTGTCGAACGTTATAACCAGACAATCAACACAGCTCTGGCTATTCTAGTTGATAAAGATCAACGCACTTGGTGTAAAAACCTAGATAAAATTCAGGCTGCTATGAACAACACGGTTAACCTGGCCACTGGTTACACACCTTTCTTCTTAAAACACGGTATGGAACAAGTTGTTCACGGTTCTCTACATAGGGACACAAACTTTCCTACGTCAATTGCCGCCACTAGCAACCCTACCGCGGACTATGCCCATCGTCTGGAAGAACTGTCGGCCATCTACAGTGAAGTCACTGATGCTTTACTCCTGGCTCATCAAAAGAGTGCGGACAGATACAACCTACGTAGGAAACATGTCACCTTCAACACAGGAGACATAGTTTGGAGAAAGAACAACACACTTTCCCAAGGAGCCACGTATTTCTCTGCCAAGCTGGCACCACGTTTCGTGAAGGCCAAAGTTCTAAGAAAGATATCAGATCTAGTGTACTCTTTGTCTGACTTCTCTGGAAGGCACATTGGTAATTACCATATTAAGGATATCGCAAAGACTGGAAGTGAGGAGTCGAGTAAAACTACCCCCACTATCTCAGCAAACTCAAAATGATCCAGTGTGTATCACCACAACCCTTTTTGTAAGCACATTGAAGTCTTACAATGTCTGGCGTGTAAAGTGTCAATTACATGTCCACCCTTTCGTTGATAAAACGAATATTGTTAAAAAAAAATCATTTTTGTAAATTTATGTACACTCCACGGTGTAGTTTACCCCGTTCATGTTCGTGAATTGGCAACCACCGTAATTTTTGTTTCACACGTTTTTTTATTTTTTTTTCTTTCTCACCTGTTCTAAAATTGATCACTTTAGAGCAGAGACACCCGTCGAGTCACAGTGTCTGGGAGTCATGAACCCAAATCATTGCCTCTCAACCCCTCACACTACGCAACGTTCATGCCATGGCACGCCTTGCTATGTAATGCAATATTGTAATTTTCACCATTTTTGTTTGTTGTTTTTTTTTTCATCATATCGGAAGGAATCTCTTCAAAAAAAAAATTTTTCTTTTATGTTCTGTAAGTACTGGAGCGTCGTTCTAAAGTCGGATTTGGTAAACTCCAAAGCGTTAAATCACGACCCAGGACAAGTAAACCATCTTAACAAGCTCCATATTTTACTCATCATGGTAAAAAATAAGTGGTTACTCACATAATCACATTCCTTGTGTACAGTAGTTTTCAATTTTTCTCAAATGTTAAAAAATTGATGGCGTCCTACCCGAGCTCTTTGCTAACAAATTGGATTTTGACACGTCCATTTTGAAATCATATGTATATAAATAAAGGAAAAGCCTTTAAATTGGTCTTTCCACCCTTATACAAATCTTCTTGGGCCCGCTTCAACTAAAGTACGTAAAACCAAATACTCGGTCTTTTGTTGTTATAAGAAGTCCTCGATTTGTCCCTCTTCTCAACATGTATGTCTTGTATTACATGCCTCAGCCCTGACGGAAAAGGTTAATAAAACCTAACGACAGCCCTGTTTTCCATACATAAATAACCGCAGTTTAACGTGAATCATCAATATTTTGTTTGACAATCGTTTTGTAAACTTAGGCATTCAACTCTTGTTTGCAACCTAAATTGCACATAACCCGGTATGTTGTAACTGCACAAAGGGTATGTAAAACCACTATTGGTCCCTTTTGTTTGTTCCCACTGAAGTTGCTACAACAGACAGTATGTAAAACCATATAGGTCTGTCTTTGTTTGTCACATGGTGTAAACAGAAATGTACTCTGTCATCACCCCGCCTTTATAACATATGAAGTGACATTAAATTGTTTACCTCCTTGTTATTCTATCGTACGCTCCTGGGCTACGGAGTTAGTTAATCTAACAAATCTTCATATACTGTGTTAAAACAAGCATTGTTAACGTTTATCGTGTTGTATTTAAACGTAACCCTGTTACATTATAGGAGGGATCCTTAAAATACCTGCCACAATACGAGAAGTTCGTCATAATCACTTTTGCTCATAGCTAAACGTTATTGAGTGGGTCGTGTGACATATTTGTCATGAGTACCGTTTTGTATATTCTATTTTGGTCGTGTGTCTTTTGGCATGAGAACCGCTTAATCCGCCGTCTGTATTGAATGGGGACCCACATTTTCGAACGTAATTGGGCTACTGTCTTTCAATACTGGGCAAATTTGTTGTAAATCGTTCATTCCGTACACTACACGTGGAGACGTTAAAACACTTACCGTGATTCGTGTGAACGACATAATATCGGCTTTGCCATCCTCTTTAAGATGCTTTGTATAAACTCTTTGACTTCTGTCTATAATTGAGTTGTATCTTGTATGTACTTACATATTTTGTACACTATACGTGGAGACGTTAAAACACTTACCATGAGTCGTGCGAACGAAATAATATCAAACCCTTTTGTGTGCGATCTACGAAATGTAGTCCACAACCCTTTTGTTGTCATTCAACGCCGATGCCCGTGGACTTCCTGTTTTTTTACTTCTTTGCAAAAGGAAAGAAGCCCAGGAATATCTACTATCCCAAAAGGACTAGTTTTCAGCTCCACTGTCAATTATGGGGCATAGTGCTGTGGGAGTTAATCGATTGAGCACAAAACCACCTAACTCGTTGTCTGGAGAACGAATAAGAAAACCCCCAGGTTTGTGAAATTGGAGCAAGGGTCTGTCTTTTCTCACAATCATGTAGAAGTTTTAAAAATGACCCCTAATCTTTTGCCCAATACACGCGAAAGATTAGCCTCTTTGTTATAATGTGTATTCAAATCTCTCCTCCTTTAATAAATGTAAAGAGTCAGGAAATCTGCTGGTTGATTATGTTTCATCTTCACATAGAGTTTGAATTGGAAATTAGCCCAGTCTCTAGCAAATTTCGTAACTCGTCTCCCTCCTCCCCTCCTCCCCCATTCCCCCATGTTCTCAGACGTATGTTATGAAGTGAAAAATCTGTCGTTGACCATATTTCGCCCTCACTTGGAGTTCGAATAGGTAACTGTCCGGTTATCTACAGGTTTTCCCCCTCAATCTCTGCATATGTCTCACCTTTTTTCTCTTTCTCAATTCTACGAAACACATTCATGAATGTTGGATATGTACGATATGCACTTGGCGTAACGTCTGTCTCTTTTTGACAACCTTTATTCATGAATTGGTTTCCCTCTGCCGTGACTAGTTCACGATTCTTTGTCTTGTTCTTTGAAATTCTACGAAAATGTTACCATCTTATGTTAACATAGGCCATAGAGGGCCGGTTGTTTTTTAACCAAGACATATTGTCACTCGGCAAACGCCAAGTCTTCCTGAAAAAGGAAAATGTTCATGTAATCACAATTTAGTTAGGAATCTCTCTTCGTCACTCTCTGAGTCGGTGGCTAAATTTCGTTTATTCCATTTTCTGGACACATTTTGTTTCTCTCCAAACCTTTTCTTCATTGGTCCCTAGGCAGGTAAACTTCAAGAATTTTGCTCTAATAATAATTTCTCCCGGATTTAAAAAGAAGCCCAGGCGGATGTCATCATCAACAGCCAAGCTGAGCTTCACTTCCTGACAGCACGCGCTGTGGTTACAAGGTCCCTCCTGCTGCCATTTTCTACGCATTTGTTCCTAAAAACACAGACCATACCGCTCATATGTATGTTGTCTTGTCGTGCCACAGCAAGCCGAGTTGTCCCACTATACATTATGACACTCTAAACTACCTTCTGAGCACGCTAGCTCCTAGGTTTGTTCTTACTCTTGCTATCAATGCCAACCTTGCCGTCCCTTGCTCTGTCATGCAGTGACGCATATATCGTCATGTGTAAACCATCATTACCTTGACCCACCAGTATTCGCTGAATGCGTACCAATACAAGTTATCTTGAGCTACACTATGCTTCAATAACCATTATACACGATCCGTGTTTACCATAATAACACTTAGGATTCGTACTGGCATGTCTGCAGATACTGGATTCTTCTCTTCAATGGCCTCTGTAACCATAGTCGCGGCACAGCAACCACAGTCTCCACTTCGTGAACTTCAACGTTTTCGACCAAACCAAGTGTTTTCTAAGGCCCAAGTGTACTCTTGAGTGTTATCTCAAAGGGGTCTGATTACAGTGATATTGTAATCCTTAGAATCTGTGAAACCACGTCCTTTTCTTCGAAATTCTCCGAAACCAAACAAATCCACGCTTCGCAAACTTAGCTCCCAGACCAATGAAACTTTAGAATCACACCTTTTCTCTTCTCTTGTACAAATGTATTGTCATTATTTTCAATTGCATAACCATGTGTATTGTTATTTTCAATTGCATAACCATGTGTATTGTTATTTTCAATTGCATAACCTTGTATGTTGTTTTACACCATGTACTCTCCCCAAAGCTGTCTTTCCCAAACATTCCATGTACCCCCATCCATTCCCTACAAACATTGTGACCTAAACTATAGCATAAACTGTATGTTCTAGCTAGGCAATCTCTCAAGCAACGAATCTCTCAAAACCCCGATGGAAGCATAAGAGGATTTTTTTTCCCTACAGCTCCATTGCCACGTCGCTTTTTTTCCAAGCGCGGGGGGAAGTGTTATGGTACGTTTTTAGAGCAACAGGGAGCGCCAACGCGAGTCCCTAAACAAACCGCTGCGGGCAACAACTCGTTGCTCCCCGCTGTTTCCTGTTACCTACCTCCTCTCCCCTCGGCATTCCGGCACGCTCCGCCGCGCCGCCACCAGTCGAGTAGTACAAGCCGTCTCAGGCGCACGTGACACTCCTCCGCGAACTATACGGTTCGCGGCTAACTAGCCCGATCAAATTAAACGCAGTAACATCTGCGATGTAATTAAAGTACATACGAGTGTTAGCGCTGGTGTTCTACCATGCCTGTGAACTTCGGGACCTGTCCTAGACTCGGGATGAGCCCTGCTGAACCCGAGAGCCGAAGGATTCTTCAATCACCATGTAAGCTGTCCTCTGATTTACCCTCTTTAATGTGTCCGTAACGATAGACTGTTTGAACTCTCGCGTAAAGCCACCACTCAGAAAGTTTCGTTGACAGGGATCATGAGATATAAACTCGATAGCTAGGTTTGTGTAACATGCATCTCTTGAATTGAATTGTGCTGTAATAACCCTTGTACTGTGTTTGAATTTACAATACATGAGTCTATTAATTACATCCTGTTGTCAATCTGCCTCGGCAGGAGCCTTTCCCCAGTGAGTATTCCCAGACGATTGTGGGAGAGAGAAGGAGAGAGAGAGAGAGATCCCGACGCATTCGTGCGACCTGCCCTCTGAGATAGAGGGTACTTTTGTCTCTACCGTGAGCTGGCCTGGGGACATATTGTAGAGCAGTTATGCGTTCTGCCCATAACATCTTATATAATTATTTTTGTCTAAATTGTGTACCTACCTAAGATATTTATTTCGTTAGTTTTTTGAAAATTGTTTACATAATGTACATTACTATTATTTTTTTGCATGTAAAATACTCCTCCCATAAACACGAGCTCCTAGAGCTCAACTTATGGAGTAGTAGAATAAAACATGAATTATTTTGTAGTCTTGCATATTTTTTTTTTTTTTTTACAGTGAATACCGCACAAGAATCTCAACTGCTCCCGTCTGGAGCCAGTGAGACTATGGCATCCCCAATTGGGGTATGTTGTGAGGCTGAAGGTAGTGGGGAGGGGAAGGAGGTGGGGAAGAGGAAGGTTGGGAAGTACCTGGCTATTCAGATCTGGTCACTAAACACGGCTAAAGCCATTTTCAAGCAACGTTTCAATTCTGAATGGTGGTCTTACACCAGGGCGATAATAATAGTATCTTCCACTCTGGAACATGCCGCAAATATACTATATATTATTTTAAATGAATTAATTGTGAAATAACACAAATTAATCAAATAAAATTTATTTGCGCATGCCGGGTTCGAACCCGCGACCTCCGGATTATGAGTCAAGAGTCTTAGCCACTGGACTACGGAGGTCGTCATTATTATCATTGTAATGTATAAACAAAAATCTTGAAATAAATAAATAAAAAAAATATATATGTGCAATCCCACACATTCCTTTATGGAATCCTACACATTCCTTTATGGAATGTGTGGGATTGCACTATTCTCCCCACATAAAGGAATAAACACCAGATTTAAATGTCCGGGTTAAATTTTCCCCACAGGAAAAACTAAACCCTTTCACACACTTCCCCAAATGATCATCTAGTCAATCCACGCTATGCAATTGCACTATATAAGTATTATAAATACAAAACAATACAAGAACAACATGTCAACCTACCAGAGACCAAATGGGAAAATAACTCACCGACTCCAGATATTTTCATATCAGAGGGTTCGGCTCTGTGGAATTCCTAATTGAACCTATAAATCATGTATTTAAAATGACTGATTTTTGCATTTTTATACACAATTTCTTTGACAAATCTAATATGCCTAGTTTTACACACCAGATTATATTATTTTATTATTATTACGTACCGAATTTATAAACGTGAGCGTTATGAGTTAAATAATCTGTCTGATCGGCTGAACAGTATTGGAAAAGTCTCAGCAGTGATGAATAACCCGCGGCGAGCGTGCCCTTTGTCTAAATAAAATATTTTAAAAAATTGCGGGGAATATTTTTCAACGGTTCCTGTTACGTTTTAGCGAAAAACTTAAACCTTTCTTTATAGTTTTGAATCAGTGGATGAAAGTAATTAGCTTTTTTTTGCATACGTGCAAGAATTTTTCAAAAAAGAAAAAATTGTAGTAAAAAATTCACCTTCGAAGTGCAGTGCTTTTTTGGAATCTACATATTTTGGATGCATTTTAAGGGTTTCCATTATTTTATAAAATACCAAAAAATTTTCTGACAAAATTTGGTTAAAATTTCGATAAAAACAGTATTTTTTTAATATTTTGTAATATTTAATAAATATTATACTTAAATGCGAAAGTGCTGTGTTTGTTTGTTACGCTTTACGCCTAAACCAATAAACCGATATTAAAGATTCTTTAACAAATAGAAAGCTACATTACATGCGAGTTAAATAGGCTGTATATAATTGTAAGCTCTGGCGTTATGAAATTATAAATATTATATTTATTATACAATATTGCTAACAATATTGCTAACGTCAGAAGAAAAGCCTCGCCCGATCACACTTTTCGTAACGCTCTCGTCACGCATTCACCAGCTTTCTCCCGAAGTCAAACGTGCCTAAAGAAGTTTCACTTCAAACACACCATTTTAGAAAATATAAATGGGTTCTCGATACCAGCGACTGCAAAGTTAACCATATCAAGCAGTATGTATCTATCCACTCCCCTACGGCGAGTGAACAATTTGAAAATTAATAAGGTACACGTTACCTCAGTTGATAGAGCACTGACCCGGCAAGTCATAGGCCCTGGGTTCGTACCGTAGATGTGACCGTATCTTTTTCTGATTTTTCTGTTTCAATTTATTTTTTATTTCACATCTTATTTTATTTCATATTATGTTTGCGTCGAGGCATTAAATAACTATATCATAAGCATTAAATAAGTGATGAAAAAATACATACAAAATTGGTTAAATTGGTTAAGTTAGGTTAGGTATGGGTTATTTTTCTATTTTTTTACTTTCATAACTTTTAAAAGGGGTGTTGAAAATGCATGATTCTGAGTTGTCATGGAACCTCTTTTGATCATTCCCTTTATCTCCGTTCACACAAATTTATTTATTCCTCCGAGGATGTATTTGTTATGTGGTTCGTAATTACTTCTAGAAACAAAACGAAAAAGTATTATGTTCCTTATAACCGCATCATTACACACGTTTTTTGAAAACCGATAAAAAGTTATCATTCAAGAGCCCAGTAAAAAAAAAAACAACATAGGTGCCAAGTTCTTGAGTGCACACAGCATGCCACACCGATTAATCCCAGATCGCTGCAGAATCAATTTGACCAACCGCAGAAAAGCACAACGAATGGCGGTATTATTGATATCAGTGTTGCCAACCAAATAAAAGTAAAACCGACACGTTAGGTACTTACCATAACTAATTCTACGTGAAAGATTATTCTGAAAAAGGTTTATTAATTTTAACTCATCTATCTTGACCTAGTTTCGTTTTGATACAGTGTGAATGGTTTTTAAATGATACCTAGAGTTTTATTTCTGGAAGTTTTTTTTCCTCTTGATAGTATTTCAAAATCGTAAAATACATTATGTAATTATTGATCTATCAATCGAAATATTCAGAGTGTACAGGCGGTGGGCGGTGGTCTTAGATCTTAGTGGATCACGATTGAGCTTAGGTACTAAAGGAGAAAGGATTGCTACTTGGAACACCTGTGATTTTAGTTTTTAAACAATTTTTAATATCTTTAATCCTTACGACCTCCGTGGTATAGAGTTTTTGCTCATTCAAACAAACACACTGATTTCCATTTTGGGTTCACTTGCCTATTCTCTACTCTCTAGTATTGTTTCAGCTCTGCATTTCTCAAGTAATTTCCACTGAATATTTGCGTGTAACATTGAATTTTACGGGCCTTAATAGAAGAAAAACACGACCGAATAATAAACTGTAATAATTGTAAATCAGAATTACTATGCCCATATTACCAACGTTTTGCAGATGCACATTTTTGCTCTGCGCGGGAATCGAACTGAAAAGCGTTTCTATCATTATGCAATCAATACCATATTATTAATATATTACCTATACTCAAACAAAAACATATTTTAAAAAATCAGTAGATATTTACTGTATAATATATATATATACCTACGTGGCAAAATATATTACCTTGTATACCTAGATATCCAATAATTAAAATTTATTTATGTATTTTTGATCTGACCTCGGATTTTATCGTGTTTCAACAAACCGTCAGAATTGTTTTGTAAAAAAGCTAAAAATTCCCCCTAAAGTTGTTTGCAACATAAAATATATCTTTACCGACTTTTTTTGTAAACATTATCACAAAACTAGTTTTTTGGGTTTTCTAGAATTTACAGCGTCTCACCACAAATACTTTTAGTTGTATTGGTAGCCATTAATAACGGTTAGGTACCTACCGTACGGTTCCATGACAGCTCAGAATTAACTCAACTCAACACCCCTTTGAAAAGTCATTTAAAGCTATAATTTTTTTTTGAAAAATACCCCACAACCTAACCTATGGTAACGTATTTAACCAATTTTTTAAATATATTTTTTCATCACTTTTCAAAGGAGGTGTTGAGTAAAATTTATTCTGAGAGTTGTCCTGTCACCCTGCCGCACATACGAGTGCCTACCCGCTATTAGCACTTAGGTACGATTTGTAGATAGTATTGGTAAGGAACCTAACCCAGATACGCTTACTCACCTTTTTAAAAGATTCAAATTTTTGAATTTCGAAAGGTCGAGGAATTTTTTTTAAAAGCATTAATATTTTGTTTACTTAATTTGAAATAAATTAATTATAAAACAGTGTTTTCCATCACAAAACTCGATTTATTTGTTGTAATTTGTTTGTGAGAGGCCGATCTTTTAAAGGGACGCTAGACTTTAGGATGTATAAAACACTTTAACTTTATGAGTAAAACCTCAAATTGTAATATTATTATTGTACGATATTTGCACCTCTGGGCCTCGGAGGTGCTTGAATAATAAATATCTTTTCTAATTTTTCTGTTTCCAGATTTTCGATTGAGTTTCGCTAATATTGTCTTCATATTAAATTAAATGTATAAAACACAATAAACGTCGAAATAGATTATAAACAACATTTTCAACTTTGGCAAGAAACATACAGATGACATCATTTTCATAATATTTTATAAAATAATTGATATGGAGGGCAACCTCGTATCTTTTTCTGCGTCTCTTTCTCTCTAGTATGTGGCTTTTTTTTGTTTAAGGCAATTCACCCTAAAAAGAGTGCTATGTGAAAGGTGGCGTTTTGATAACATACTATTATTTATCCGATGGCTTTAGCGCCTTTAATACCACGCTTTTTCTAATAAATCGTTTGTATCGGTGTCTTCCATAGTACGGGATCATGGCTTTATCATCATTATGGTTGCTCTCCACTCCAGTTTTTATAGGAAAACAAAAATATGGATGTATTTTTTAAATATATCACCATTTTTTCAATTGTAATATACACATTTTTTTCTTTTCTTTATTCGTAAAATAACTTTTGCATAAAGTTTTTTTTACAGGTTTTTGGATTACGACACTAGACACATGCCCGTATTATAATAGTTGAATATGTTTTGGTAAAGTTAGTATCTTCCACATCCTGTCCCCGATTTGTCTAACGAAATCTAATGGCAAACGACCTGCCGGAAAATTATCCAAATAAAAGTTAACTTCCTCACCTCACCCAAACCTTTATCCGTCTGAGAATTAACATTTCTTGGAGGCATAAAGGCATTAGCAACCACATATGTGCTAGTCTCCCAAAATATCAAATCAACAAATTACAATCGGTGTTCAACGCTGCGGCAAGACTCATCACTGGCGTATCTAAATATTCCCATATTTCTGAGCATCTCAAAAATCTGCACTGGCTCAAGTGCCCCGAAAGAATCCAGTTTAAGCTCTGCTGGATGGTATTCAAGTCCCTTAACAGAATGGCTCCGACTTACTTATCGGAAATGTGTATTCCAGAAAACTCCAATTCTCGACAATCAACCCTCAGGTCAGCAACAACATCGGCGATCGGAAGATTGAAGAAACCAAAGCGCACACCAGATACTAAATTCGGTGAGCGTGCTTTCGGAGTGTCAGGACCTAAAGCCTGGAATGAACTGCCACACGAGTTAAGAATGATCACAGATTCAACGGAATTTAGAGCCAAACTTAAAACTCATCTTTTCAGACATTCGTATCCATAAGTTTAAAAATAAAGCAAATTCTTAAAATTACAGACTTTCAAAATAAATATTAACTCAACTTTGGCATTATTCTAATAAATATAAATGTAAAACCAACAGTGATGAGTAAAGTCATGCATCGTCCAATGTTTTAAATATAATGTCCTCCACGACACTCCACGTGCAAAGTCGTATCTTCCCCAAGCATAAACTTTCTAATAAAGTGTGTTTTATCGGAAGTGTCCTGCAGGTAAGTATGTTTCTGTATCTATTTGTAAATAATAAAATTAGATAGATTCTAAGATTCATAATAAATTGTAAAGCGCCCTTGAGGTGATTTTTCACAAAAACGGCGCTCTATAAATTATCAAATTATTATTATTATTATTTCCAGAAAAAATATCCAATGATTCATTCTTCAGCATCGATAAAACATCGTCCAAAGTGTCATACCCCTGAAACATTTTTTTAAATATTAGGTAACCTAGGTACGACCTTACGTGCTTAGGGGGCGTTCAAATATTACGTAACGTAATTTCTGAAGATTTTGACCCCCCTCCCCCGCTGTAACGCGTCGTAACGTTTTTCTGTGCCCCCCCCCCCCCCCTAAACGTTACGTAATGCTCAAGTGACAATTTTTACCTGAAAGTCACAATTAAGTTGCGCAAAGAACTGGAAAGTCGCTTTATTGCCTTTTTTCTTGTTTTAATCGCGTTTGTAAATAAAACAAAGAGATTTCGAAAACGAAAAGGGTTGCCAACTCGGAAGATTTTAATTCCCTAGTTGTTTTTATCTAAATAAACAAAAACATGTTACGTAACGCGTCGTTCGAACCCCCCCCCCCCCCTCGTAACGCACAGTAACGTTTCATAAGACCCCCCCCCCAAATGCGTTACTTAATACTTGAACGGCCCCTTAAGGGAACATACCCATACTACGTGACCAACTTTTTGCAGTTTTTAACCCCCCCCCCCGGTGACCAAAATCCTAAACAACCCGCCGCTCATTTGTATAGAGCGTGACATTTTGAAGACCCCCCCCCCTAAACGTGTCACGTAGTATGGGTAGGTTCCGTAACGTGTTTAGCCCAATATATAAGACGCCGTACTCGTCAAAAGTCGTCTACCCTTAAAACACTATTCAACATTGCAGGACCTAACGAACGAATTGAGTATTTGTTAAACCAAAATGATTTTGTATCTTCACGAAATGTACCTACACTAGCGAAGCCTCCGATTACAAAGTGCATGGTACATTTGGACACGTTGTTAATGTAGACTTTGTGAATTGTAAAAACTGTGTAAATATGTTTTAAATCGTACTTTAGGTATTTATTGCAATAAAAAGTACAATATAATTTTTTTCTATTATTTTTTCGCCTCCCATACCATGTATATCTATTAAAAATAATACAGGCAAAGATATTGAAATATAAGTAGATGTGCTATCTGCTGTTTTTACTATGTGGGTCTGCGCTTCTGGGTGTCGCCGATATTGTTTACCAATTAACAAATAAACTAAAAGAACAAATAATTAACGAATAAACCAAACGAACGTTAAACTAAATGAACGAATTCTTTCCTTATTCAAAATATATTGTTAACCAATATTAATGCACATTTTCAAAAAATCAACGAAATGAACAAATTCTTTTTGTATGAAAACTACGCTAATTAGCGCGTAGTCCGGCGACAGTTGCACGGACACCATAGCATATCTCTTCTGTATTAGAATATCTTTGAATACAGGCGAACCCTAGTGGGGTTAATAATTGCATGCTAAAAATATATGTATATAAATTGTGAAGAAGCAATAAAATAAATAGTTTATTTCGTTACTTCCTCATTTCACCGCCAGTAAAGTTCAGTGCGCCAATCTGCATGTAGTTCCTGAATTATATATTGTGGACATCTTACGAAAATTTTTAGGTAGGTGCCGATCTGATTGAAACAGTTAAAAGAAAACATGCCCTAAAGCCCTCTTTCTCGTCGACAATAAAAACATTGCACTAATATAAATTGTTGTGGGATAAATTAACAATAGCATGTTGTGGTTTTGTTTTTCTGTTTCCTCGCACATAAAACACGTGTTTTTTCCCATTAGGCTATAAACACAGATGTGTAAGTTCCTACCGACAAAGGTGGGAAACTATTCATATTTGGAAACCACTTTGGAACACTTTGCGGTTTCGAATAGCCCAGCCCTAGCCGCTCGGATTGTAATAGTGATGAGCACAATCAAACACGTCGATAATCGATTCATGTTTTTGATCGAGTCGCTCGGTTAGAACGAAGATTTTTAAAGTGGAACTTCTTTCGCGCCGCTAGTGATTTGAAATTTGGATGAAACTCAGTTGATGAATCACAACTCAGTTCTACTCAAATACTCGTTTCCAATATAATGCGGTAAATTCGCACCTCAGCGCGTGCCTCCCATAGCGCAGTTCGCAGCTCGGCCAGAGAGACAGACATCAAGCGAACGAAGGTTCGAATCCTACGAAATCCAAAAAAAAAAAAATTTGTGAAATCAATATGCAATCTTCAAAACACTTTAAAATTAACAGGCAAAAGAAAAGAAAGCCACATCTAGCAACTTTCTAGTTTCACTTCTACTGCGTGTGAGTTACACACTCTGATTTTTTTTTAATGTTGAAATGTTATCGGCTTTACCCTGGCGACAATCAAAATTTTTTGAGGAATCGTCCCCTGATGGTAACTACGATTAAAATCGACGTACGGGGGCATCAAATATTTAGTACCTCCATTAAACAATTCGATTTAACCGACAAAATGCTTAATCGAAATGTTCGATTCCTAAAATAATCGATTCATCCAAATGGATATCTCGGTCATGCCCATCTTTAGATTGTAATCAAACACGTGGTACACTTTTAGCAGCACCGGCGCTATATTTCAATTGAAATAAATAATATGGCGGCGATTCGTTGCCTGCTCAAGGTAATGAGCTGGAAAATTGGATCGGAAACAGACGAAATTGATTCGTACGAAATTCGAATTGCGTATTTAATGGATTTTTCCGAATGTAGTCTACTTTTTTAATAATCAATGTCGTGGGCCCGTGCTGAGTTCGGCGTCAGTGCATCGTCAAGCCATCATCCGGTGACGTTTATAAAACGATTATATTATAATAAACAGATTTGTACAGCGTATTATCGATATGCAAAATAATACGCCTTACATATTTACGTGTACTGTTATAATATATGTAACGTAAGTTGTGAAGTGATTTTTTTTCTTTATGTTAATTTGTTTTAGGGGTCGTTCACAACAAAGCAAGGAACAAAACATACATTTTTACTAAACATGCAAAATGTCACAAGGATAAACTGTAGCCCAACCGTACAAAAAATATAGTGCATTATTATTATGTCTGTGGTAAAAGCTTCGGGAGGAATGCAGATCCTGCCAATGTTTGTTTTTTGCCAAAAACCATGTTTTTACCGCGTTTTAAGTTGAGCACTTTAATTTGGAAGGTGAAAAAAAGTACGGAAAGCAATAGAATTTTTTTTTGAATAATTTTAATTTTCAATTGCGAAATTTCTCTTCGCGAACCGATACTACGGCAGCCCGCCCGCTGCCGCCCGCCATTTTGTCACTGTTATGTTGGTATCCCTGACCTGATACAAACAAGAGCCTAGATACGATTGTAGCCGACTTCTTGGGATACATGGCGCGTAATTATGAAATTTGTCTAGCGGGCTTGTGTATGTTATCTTTACTTTAAAAAACAGCCTACTTTTTTTAATGGTTTGTGTAACGGGATTGTGTATGTTATCTTTACTTTAAAAAACAGCCTACGTTTTTGAATGGTTTGTTTTTCTACGCAGGGTTTGTGTAGCGGGATTGTTTATATTATTTTTATTTTAAAAAACATCCCAGGATTTGAATGGTTTGTCTCCATTCCAGTGCCTGATTAGAGGTTCGTTTACATTATATTATTAATTCTGTTTTTCATAATTACGCGCCTTATCATTTATCCCACGAAGTCGGCTAATATCGTATCTGGCTCTTGTTTGTATTAGGTCTGGGATACCAACATAACAGTGACAAAATGGCGTAGTATCGGTTCGCGAATAGAAATTTTATTTATACTTTGAACGGCTGTATCTCCCTCAATTTTGCCGGGCGCGCCTTAATTTTTTTTTATTCAGCTTCTCCACACTTTTCTCATCCAGAAAGTGTCTTTTTATTAAATTTCCAGACTTTGGCAGGATCTGCATTTCACCCAAAGTTTCAAAAAAGATCGAATCTAATGCTATGACTGCTATGTGAGTAAATAATATGAAATAAAACAAGGCAGAGTTCATATTGGTTTATTTATGGTTCATATCCACGTCATCATGGAGCATTCGAGAGGAACGTACGTCCTCACTTGCTTCTTATAAGTTATTTATTAATTATGTCTTACTCCGCTTACTGGTTAATAAGGAATATTTCTTATTCAAACAGTTGAAAAAACATGTAAAAAATATGTATGTTACATTTTAATTTTGATAAAATTATTCACAACGCGGTATAGGAACTTCGTTGCTCCATTTTGAAAATCATTTTTATATTACATTTCATAGACAATCAATGCTGCCAATAGAAAAAATATTTTTGCCATATAAAACAATAATTTATTCATGTTACATATGAAGTGAATGCATTATTGAAAAGTTTGTATCTGTATTTATAACAGAAGGACATGGAAAAAAGGCAGTAGAATAATTACACGTGCCCGTTAGACAAACACTGCTTGCCAAAAAAAACCTTCAAAACCTGGGATGTATATTTAAATGATGATGACACGCAGCTTTCGTAGCTTGAACCTCAATCCATAGTATTAGTAATAATTCGAACTATGTAGGTTCTTTTTTGTTTTTATTTTGACGAGAATTTATTTTATAAGTTTGGCACTTCCGACAATTTTTTTTTCTTTTACATAAGCTCCACACAGGAGGCCCTGAGGAAAATAATTTCCCTGACGGTCTATGTCATCTTTGGGGATGCTGTGTGGAGGGTTTTTTAGGGAAAGGAAGGAGAGGAGGGTTCTGGGAAGGAAAAGGGTTTAAGGGATGGGTAGGAATCTGGGGTTCAGTGTGTCCTGGTCATCAAACCTAAACACACCTCATCCCATGAACCCGGGCACCCCTGCTAAATCACCAAACGTAGCGAACCACTTAGGGTGACCTATGGCAGAGGTGTCAAATTTCATAATTGATTGTCTATTAATTAAAAAAGTAATATTCCGTATTATCCGTGTATCGAACTTCAACAACACGAACGTTCCGTATTATCCGTGAGGTGGGCTTATACATTTTCACCAGTTATTTAGTTACATTTTAAAAATAATAAAAAGTCAATTAATCAAAGAAAGAAAACAAGAGGTATGCTTGGGTAAGCAAATTATTTGTTTTCAAGTGTTCTAAAAATTATTCAAAATTCGGTGGTCACATTACGTGACATTTTCACAAATCTAAAAATTTCCGCCTTCGTCCCGGACATGAACTTGTATACTTTAAAATGGTAATATCATATTATTTTTACAGTAGAATTATTAACGAATGAGTAGGTATGTAGTTAATATTAAATATTTACCTCATCCAGTGTTATTTTATTTCCATAGTGTGCAATTCACAAAATAAAGCACTTAAGATTTTTTTGCTTGTTTTTATAACTGGCAATACAGTAATACTTCTACATAAATTATAAAGAAACGTACGTTCGCGAAATATCTTTAGGAATATGATTAAAGACATTAGACATTCTAGTATCTTCTGCCTTTTTCGTTTTCGTACAGACATGTGAGAAGGAAGATTTTTATGACCGGCTTTTAGGATGAGCGTCGATGACGTAGATATGATCTCTCTCTGGGATGAAATAGGCACCACTTGTTCGGAATAATTGAACCGATATGTTTTGAAATACAGAAAACTTTTTCTATGAGCTTTGAAATATTACTTTTTCAATTAAAAATCAAAATGTGATGCTATAATGTCATCTGCCTCACAATTGTACAATAATATTAAAAAATAAAGAAGTGCTGAATCTAAGGCCAATCTTTTTTCAAAGAGTGACAACCTCAGACAAGATAATTAGTTATGTAATCTATCTGAACAATTCATCAAATTTCACAGTTGGTTTGCTGAACTTAACTTCTGTGAAATCATTATTAGAATAATTGAACTTTTGCAGGATATTCACAGAACTTGAAAAATAACTTTGAAAGCCGATGAATTGTTCAAATTTTGTGAAATAACCCATCCTTAGTGTTCCGCCAGTGTTCGGGGACAGTCCTTTCTCCCCTAATTGACCTTCCCAAGAATTCCAGAAACCACTTAAAGATAATGAAACGTAAGTAAATATGTTTTGAGAGAGAATTGTCATATTTTATTCTTAGATTTTTTTTATTTATTTTTTATTTATTAAATTACATAATACATTTTGTACAAAAATTTGAGTAGACCCACAAAGCTGTCATATGACAGCTTGTCTGCAGGTTCTAACAATTTAAAAATTCTTAATATAATATCTAAGAAAATATTTGTAAATACATTTATAGTTTTAAGGAAACATTAGAATAGATCACATAGTAATATTAGATAATTTAACTTACAACCATAAATATATAATATATTTCAATATATCTGCCTAATAACAAGATATGTAGGCAGCTATATTAAGATATTCAAAGATACATGGAGTTTTCGTTCATTAACCATAGTTTTATCATTTTAGGACTTAGTCTCTCATTTTTTTCAAATTTTATGTTTTTATTGATTTTATTGAAAATCACTGGTATAAGATATTCAAGAGTACGGCTTCCATGTTTATTTAATATTCGAGGAGTTTTTAGGCCCTTTCCTTCTCTAAATCTTGTGGTATGTTTGTGTACAAGTAGGTGTTTGTAAGGGCTTTCCCCTATATTATCCACTATAGTAGTGAACCAGTGGAGACCTTTTATTGTAAGTAGGCTCTCTGAGCCATACAGTAGTTTTAAGTTATGTCTCTGTTTGTAAATATTTGTTGTGACAATTTTTTTTATTATGGCAGTTTGTAAATTTTCAATATATTTAATGTATAAAATGCATCATTATATTAAATACTGTAATATTAACTTATTTCCGCATTAGTGTTTGGAAATGGTAGCTTGTCAGTTTTATTTTCTATAGACCTTCAATCGAAATCCATATCACATCCGAGACTGTCAATCGAACGTATCTAATATCTAATCAATCTAATTTACCGGCCAACAATCAAATGCTTGTGGGCACATATATAACTCAATTAGTTTGGTTTAGGTAGGTAAATAATTGCTCATTATCTACCTACATCATCTCGTTATCTACCTACATTGTCATCAATTTGATAAACACGATCACTGTCGGTATTATTTGTCAACCAAACAACATTCTCCAACTTGTGCGTGCATGTAATAAATTAACCTAGCATTTATAAAAAAAAACCCAGAGTAAGATTACACTATTTCTTAATTCATATGACATTAGTGTTATTATACAATATTCAGTGGTCAGTGGTTAAACTATTATGCAGATGTTGCTATTGGTACTTATACGCAAGCTCGACTTTCATTAATATATTGGCGTGTGTTATAATTATGGTAATAATCATGAATTTATTAGACAGCTGTGATGAAACTGGTATCATCTGACGACTCCACGATGAAAAGGTAAGGCGATTGCTTCCTGTTTGCGGGATAACTGGTCCAATCATGCTCATCGAATGTGAAAAAGAAACAAATGTTAGAAATCATGAAGATGAAAAAGTTGAAAAGGAAGTTACTACTACGAGAAGTCGAGAGATATTATTGTACACACAAACCATCTATCTTTTTTTAAATATTCATTGGCAATAATTACAAACCACTGATACAGAAAATGCAGGAAAGCATAAAAAATAAATTAAAGTGGAATACCCCAAGAATCTATTTCTTGACCTGTTTTGTTTACATTAGTTTTTTAGTAACTTACAAGCACCATATGAATTACCTTCGTGTTGGTTAAAAAACACCATCTTCAAGTAAAATAGGATTCATACAATACAAGATAACCAAGATTGAGGAAAAAACTACATTGTATTTCAATAGACTATCGAAATTTAACGAAACTTGTGGTTTGACAAACCTGTTTTTTTCAATGTCATCTTCTTACTCGAATTCAATTCATTACAATCTATAAGTGGGTTCCTTCTACCTGCATAACATGCTGTGAAATGCATTTTGAACCATTCTTTCTTTATCCGTGGCATTTTACTTGATCATAACACATTCCTAACGAATGGCGAGCTGTGCGACCTGACCACAATATTGCAGCATATTTTATAATGACCATTAAGGAATTAATTCAATCCAACACTGAGATGCTAAATGAATTTGGCAACACGGTCGAAGACATGCTGGCATTTGGTAGATTTATTAGATTTATGCGATGTAGGGAATAATCAATTTTCTTTTCGTTAATAATTACGTGAGAGAATAGATCCGAAAAAATCAACGATCCAATAGGCCATAATAAATAATCGTTCGTATCTGGGTCGCGTATGCTTAACCCGAAACAAACAGTGGGGTGTTTAGCAAAAGAGTTGTTTTATTTTTTTAAACATAGTTGTAGTATAGTAGGTAGATGTAAATATTTTTAAGAAATTAATTTGACCAATATTGTAAACTAGCAGTTAAAAAAAAACCCGCTCCGCAGGCTTTTGTTACAATGCCCTGCGGGAGGCTTTTGGTTTGGCTTCGCCCAGTTTGAGAGTTGGTGACCATTTTATACGGTATGTAATCCGATAGGAACTGGTTCCAAAAATAACCGGTTCCTCGGAACAAATGGGATCCTGTGACAGCTAGTCACCGAGACAAAGTAATTACGTCAGGCAATTACGTCAGGCAATTACGTCATGGTATTATTATTCATAACTGCCAGTTACAATAATAATCTTATTATTGTCAATCTCGCCATATCCGGAGAGATTCACGAAATTACAAATACAGTAGTGCTTATGGATTTGTGTTTGTAGGCGATCATCCTCACTCTAGCTGTTACGTAAGTGGCGCCATCTTTTGGCATTGCTTTAATGCGGTTCTATTACAAAAGTAGATATGCACATAAACTCCACGTCCGAAAATCGGTTTTGCGTAAGGCGCGGCGTCAGAGTTGTTCACTTAGCCAGATTCTTAAATTTCAACCATACAGGCTCAAGGCTATTAATACTGTTTGATAGTGTTCAGATAATAATTTTCACTAGCAGTTAATAATCCGCTCCGCAAGCTTTGCTACTAGGCCCTGCGGGCGGCTTTTTGAGTGTTGGTGACCATTTTATAAATACGATAGGAACTTGTTCCAAAAATATCCGGTTATTCGGGTTCGCAGGGATCCAGTGACAGCTAGTCACCGGGACATAGTAACCGCGACAGGCAATATATTCATATATAATCTACATATGCGTGGTATGATTATTCACAACTACCAGTTACAATAATAATCGTATTATCATCATCAATTTCTTGGAGAGATTCACGAAATTACAAATCCGATAGGACTTACGCCTGCCAGGCGATGTTCCTCACGCTAGCTCGTAACTTAAGTGGAGCCATCTTTAATTCGGTTCTGTTACAAAAATGGATTTGTAAACAAATTGCACGTACGAAAACGGATTTGCGAAGTTGTATTCTTAGCCGCTTCTAAAATTTCTAGGCTATTAATACTGTTTGATTTTCAATGGTGTGAAAAATATCATGAAGTGTTATATTTCACACAATGCCACACCCAATTATTAGTAAACTACATTGCGTAACATTTATTATATTTTCCATTGGTGCTAATAGAATATTAACTATTTAACATGTTAATATTTAAGTCGTTAGTTACTTTTAAATATGTTTTCAATATCTATTAATAGGTTTAAGAATTTATCACATGTTTATGTTAGATTTGTATAAATTACGTTATTATGTCCTTTTAATCATACTAATTTTACTGCGCCCTTGAGATGATTTATCACAAAACTGTGCGATAAAGGAAATAATAAGTTATGTAATAATAATAAAACTGATTTTCAGTAAATTGTCGTGAAAAATATGAAAAAATATATACTGTTCTCTATATTTCCTAAGTTATGCGTTCTTTCACAACAGATGATTTTTTTTATTAACATTTTTTTGTTCATTTTTTATTTATTTATCTTTACTTACATTAGCTCCATATAAGAGACCCTGAGGAAAATAATTCCCCTTAGGACCTACTTCATCTTTGGGGATGGCGTGTGGAGGGTCTTTTTAGGAATGGAAGGAGAGGAAGTTATGAGAAGGAAAATGGTATGAGGGATGGGTGGAAATCTGGGGATCGGTGTGTCCAGGAGTGACGGATGTATGAATCCATCATCATTCCCATGCGGTGCAAGTCGATGTTCCGAGAGAGTACGGCTGGATAAGTCAAATGGACTCCCTCAACCATTCTCTCCAGATCTGGCCTGCCATGCAGGTGGCGGGCAGACGCATCCACCGCCAAGACTCGGACAAACCTCACCCATGAACCCGGCACCCCTGCTAAGTAACCAAACGTAGAATATCTCTTGTGGTGACTTACGGCGGAGGCGTTGGTTATCCAATAAATGGTTCCCGGGGCGGCAGTAGTACTTATACCCGCCTCCCAAATCACTGATAAGAGTAGATTGCATTAGTGGTGCATCGACAATATTGAAAGAATATTGAAAACCGCCCCTTCAATATATGTGTTCATGTTTACCACCAAATTATTTATTTTATTTTTTATTATTATTGTACAACAGAATAATTCCAATTACAGTACAATTTAGTAAACCTATCAGCATTTAGGCAAGTGACTCTTCAATAATGTTTTTAAGGCATATAAAGAACAGTCACTTACATCCAAATGGTTTGCAATTTCATTTAACAGCACCACTCCCCTCGTCATGCTATGCTTTGCCAAGACGTCTGTTCTGCCGTTCGGTACTTTAAATGAGTCATGATGTCGACTTCGGTTGTAGTGGTCTGGTACATATAAATCATAGCATCCCAAGAGAAATGGGCTATTGATGAAATTGTTCCAAATTTTGAAAGACAGAATAGCAAGACTTGCTTTTCTTCTAGTTTCTAGGCTCACAGAATCAGTTTCCTCAAGTAAATCAATATGGTGCATGAACCTTGGATAGGTTCCATGCTTCCGCATATAAACATACCTGAGGAATTTCTTCTGGATTTGCTCTAACATATCAATGTACTTCTGGTGGTACGGTGTCCAAACATCGCTCGCGTTTGTTGCATCGCTCGCGTACTCCAGTTTGCTTCTCAGTATGCCATCGAATAACGCTAGCATAGCTTCTTGGTTATCAAATTGCTTACAAGTCCTGATACTCCTGATGATGAATCCAAGAAGTTTGTAGCAAGACTGAGTGAGCTGCGATATATGGCAAGAGAATGTCAGTTCGGGATCAAAGACGACACCGAGATCTTTCACGGATTTTACACGTGATAACGTTTCGCCTTTTATTTTATAATCGTAAATTATAATGTTTTTACAACGAGTGAAGGACATTGTGACACATTTCTTTGTGTTAAAATCTAATTTGTTTGCCAACGACCATTCAGATAGTACATCCAGATCAGTTTATTATCTTAATTTGTCCTCTCTAGTGCTAAACGTCATGCTCATGTATTTTCAAAAAATCTTAAATTCTTTAATCCAGTGGTCGGCAATTAGTTTTTGATGGCGGGCCGTATGAGTATGTAACTTTATTTGGGGGCCACACGACCGTCGTTGCCGCTTGTGCGCGTGCGAGCCTGCTCAATCAGTGCGCTTACGACTGCCCGTCTGATAGCAGCTTCGTAAGAGCTCCCTTCGGCCCCGTGGGTCAGAAGAGAGCACTTTGCGGGCCACAATTGGCCCAAGGGCCTCAAAGGATTTATTAGTATAATATTATTCTCCGATGAACTAAAAATTTATGAATAAATATTTAATTTCAGTCATTCGAGGGTTTTCTGATAAATCTACTTATTTTTTGTGAGATTCGAGGACATTGTATCAGTTAAAGTAAAATCATTGTGTGAGACTTTATTTACCCAACTTATAATTTGGTACCATTTCAAGATCACTAAGAGATTAATGTTAAATGGCTTAACCTGGCCTGACACAACCTTATATAAATATGATGCTTTAATACCAATAATAACTAGTCGTAACTAATTGCTCAGGTGGTTTCCAAGGAAAGGCGTTTGCATTTTTATGTTTTTATTCCTTTTGAGCCATTGGAATTGACTGCTATATTATTTGCGATGATATAAAACAAATAAGAACTCTTTACGACTAAGCAATCTGAATCATATTTTTTTTCATGTCAACAGGTCACATTTTGGGTTTTAGGTGTGATAAAATTCATAAACGATTTTCCTAAACTAAAATTGAAATAGGCACAATTGATGAATATAGAGAATATGTCGATGAATTGACCGATTTCTTTGTGATTGTGATAAAGTATGAAACTCGAGTTTTTTTTTCTGGAAAACAATGTTTACAACATATACCTAAACATTGTGTACGAGGTTAACCTCACTTAATTTCAAATTTCATAAAAAATATAAAAAGATCTTGATAACAGTTTTGTGAACACTTTAATTTTGAATTATGATTCTTTCACTGGTTTTTACTAATTGGAAACATAGTAGACCCCTTGGTAGGTAATAAATACTACCAATTAAAATACGCTGTCTTAATTTTTCTCAAAGCAGCTCTTTCCTTTTCGTTTAGGTTTGACACGACAGTCTGCATCTCGAATTTTAGGCCAATCTCGTGTATTGTATTTCGGACATTTTTATGATTAATAACACGCTATTAACATTCTAGATTAGAGTTCAAACAATGTTAAATGTCAATTGTTGCACAATCATCTTCACGGTAACGCCCTGTTCCACGCAATGGATTGAATGGAGGTCTGAGAAATGTTCTTGTGTTGCAATATTTAGTGCATTATCCTATTAAATCTGCTTCCATCAAACACAGAAACGTTTTTGTGAACATTTTAACTCTAAAAACGTGTTAATTATTTGACAATATAAAAGTTTTAAGTTGCTTTCAAAATATATGCAGAATATATTACTGGATATTTCTGTATACTGATAAGTTTTTTTGTGTTGTTTTTGGGCAATGTTACCTCCAACATAGACTGTAATAATTATGTGCATTTTAAATATCATCATCGGGACGACCTTTGTAGCGTTATGGTATAGTTGAAATTCATGTTACAGGTGTTATTTTTCTTCGTCACGTGACACACAATGTTAAGGTTAATGAATTAAACAAAATACAGTTGAACGGTGATTTGTTGCACGAAATTTTCCATATTCCTTTTCAAAGAACCAACGTAACCTTCTCTCGACCACTTGTGTGAATGCGTCGACTGCATAATATAGTGGTACAGTTTGGCAATTAAGTGTAGAAAATAAATGATGGCGCTGCGATCGTTTTCTAGTTTTAAATGGCAACACCAAGATGGCTCATAAGACAAAGAATGTATGTTTTAAAAAAACACTTCTGGCAAAATGCATATTTCATAGCGTATTTGTATTTTCAAAAAATTTGCACAAAAAACTGTAATTTAATAGAAGCAAGATAAAACAAAACAAGTTTTAAGTGGGCGTTTATTTCGATATAAAAACGTAGGTACTTAAAAATTTAAGTCTGTTAATTCAACACCCGACATGTAATTATTGTCTTTGTCCTCGTGTGATTCTTCTTCTTCCGTATCTTCATCTTGATCTAAACGCAGTTCATCGATATCATCATATATAGTACTGCCTCGTACATAATATTCTGCCACAATTTTCATCACCTGTTTGCAACAATTTTTCCAATCATCAGCACTTATGCTATTACATATAATTATTATTATGCCCATTTTCCGTTTTCCCAGTGTTTCAAATTTTCCATCTGCCTTTTCCCCTTCCTTGACGATTCGTCTTACCGTTGATTCAGATTTACCTGTGAAAAATCATTAAAATTATTATTATAGAAGGTAGTTTTAAAAACACACACTAGATAATATTCACTCGGAAAGAAAGAAAGAGAAAACGAGAAAAAGTAACTTTTCTACGAGTTTAAAGAAGTTGCATATTATTATTTTTTATTGAGTTATTCTCTTTTTCCTGTGGCCGCATATTAACTGTCAAATGGAAGTGTCAGAATCGGATTTTTTTAACATAACCTCAAATCAGATTGTAATGGTTATTATCGCTCGAAAATTGGCATAAATCTTGTAATACTAATGAAATTTATTAAACAAACTATACTACGTACCAGTCATTTCTGCAGTTCGTTTGTAAACATCTTCTAAATCAGATAGAAGCTCCTTCGCGTGACACTCGGCTAGGCAGCGTTGAAAAACGCAGAATATAACCCCTCTTGCATCACTATGTAATGGTTTATTCATTTTAATTAAATTCAGGCAAACAATGAATAAAAATATTGTCAAATCAGCGATCTTCTACTCAGATTTAAGACAATAAATCAACCGTAACATGCGATAACATGACAGCCATAGGAAACGTCAAATAATTCGGTGCTGCCAAAGTAATGAAAACGTTTAGTTCCAATTTATTTAATTTCTACACTTTCTTGCCAAACTATAAGTCGACTATATAATGTATTTGGCAACTGATTTCACTTTACCAAACCTTTATTTTTCCTTTTTTAAAACGTACTTATCGTTTTATTTTTACATACTGTTGTACACCATTTTTGGATGATTTGCATGTATTCCTTTTTTGCAATTTTTTAATGTCTGTTGTGTATATAAATAAAATATATAATAAAATATTCTGGTTGAAATGTCGAAAGATGTCAACGGGAGTTAACTTTATTAGAAGAAATATAGGGTCTATAAATCAACGATGTGTCAAGTACGGTCATCAATTATTACGTAAGTGATTATGTTACAGAAGTCAGAAGCTTGCAAAGATAGAACTGAATTGTGAAGAAATATTGTATTACTGTTTTAAGAATTTTTTTTGGTAATCGTTTTTTCTTCTCTCCAGGAGGTCTATCACGGAGGATCGGTAAAACTTTATGTCAATACGATGTTGACTAAATTCGTCATTTATGGTAAGTTGGCGTCAATACGATGTTGACTAAATTCGTCATTTATGGTAAGTTTAAAGAAAATGAAACGCAATTCCCGTAAATGGAAAAGTAAGAAAATCACAAAAATTATAAATCCGTATACAACGCCATCTCTGATATTGACAAAGCCAAAACATGGACAGTTGCGCATGGATAATTGCTTTATTGCGTAATTTTGAAGTTAATTAAAAAACTGAACCTAATTCAGCAAATAAATTAACACAACAGTTATTGATTCTTAGGCGGTACGAAGTTATCCGGGTCAGCTAGTAAATTAATAAAATTGATATAAATATGCACGGTAACAGAAAATCAATTCATCTTTTATTCAGGAAAATAGTGTAGGTGGATACGCGCCATAAATATGCTATGAGACCATGAGGGCGCCATCTATGGTTTTTGTATTGTATTGAATTTACCTATGTGACTTGAGATTCAGTATATTCATGCATTTCCTTACCTCTGTGAATCAGGCAATTACTTCCGACGGGAGTGTGAGTCAAAGCCAAGAGATGTCTCTCCTAATTATGCAATACCGCCTCGATATTTTTTAATGAAAAGAAGTGTCTTTTGTGTTGGACATCGTGCATGAGCTGCATTCTCTGAGTGAGTATTATTTGTTTTCACTTTGGATTTTGGAATTGCTGGGTCAACTATTTTTGTGTCACATAGGGAAGAATTCAATTTTCCTTGATTTACATAGGGTAGTCATTCCCTCGTGTCAGGGGCTATTTATAGGGGCCCCTACAGTAGGTATGCACGCCATTGCAACCAAATATTTCTCTATTATGGTCAACGATACAGAAATCAATCAGTCGATGATTTATTATAATATGTACCTACATTAACACGAACTTGACCAAAATAAAATCGGAAAAAAACTGTATTTTTAATAACAACACGTAGCCTAAATTGCAATCAGTACTTAGGTATAATTATCTAAAGTGTGTAAGCGCGGTTTTCCAAGACAATGGAAATTACTGTTTATTTTGATGCAGTAACTATAATAATCATAACAGGCGTTATTATATCTTTAATATTTTAAACCATGACCGCTTTGACCTGAATATGCATTAACAATGGAGACGGTAATGTCTGAAGATATTTTTGGAGTTTTACGTAATTAGCTAAAAATACTCATCATTTTACAATTATTGCTGGAAACTGTTACGCGACTTGCCCTAGATCTAGTTTAGCATGAAATTGTTTCAAAGTCAATTTATTTAATCGTTCAGCGGAAATCTTATTGAATGAGCCTAGGCTCGTAAAATTTGGACAGCATTATCGGTTTGTAATGGCTAGGTTAACTTATCGTTTTTCAACATGCAGTGACATTTTCTATCACGAGCAATGTTGCTTTTAAAAGCATACTCGTATATAATATTCCTCCATTTTTGTCAAGTATTATAATACTTATTTGTTTATCATGATGCCGTATATGGTTCCATGACAGTTCATCCTGCGACAATTCATCCGGCGACAGTTCATCCTGCGACATTTCATCCGGCCGACAGTTCATCCTGCCGACAGTTCATCCTGCCGACAGTTCATCCTGCCGACAGTTCATCCTGCCGACAGTTCATCCTGCCGACAGTTCATCCCGCCGACAATTCATCCGGCGACAATTCATCCTGACAATTCAATCTAATCTAACCTAACCTATAAGTATAAGTATGTCGTATTTTGTTATTCACGCATGCTTCTTCGGAGAGTCGAAATTATTGTTAGTAAAAATATTTTTACAGCGGATTTCCACTCAAGATGCCTTCAGATATAAGTATATCGATTTTGGTTGTACGGCCGTATATCCTCTTTGCATACTTACTTAATAAAAATCTTCTAAATGATCAGGCAGTATGAATTGTCGAGGGATGAATTGTCGGCGGGATGAACTGTCGGCAGGATGAACTGTCGCAGGATGAACTGTCGCCGGATGAATTGTCGCAGGACGAATTGTCGGGTCACCGCCGTATATATATGATTTGTACAAGGAGGTTACATCCACAATTTTATATTGTTTAACAGAAACAAAGATTTCCGTACGAGAGAATAACCGGAAATATTTCAATTTTTAAATACCATTCTAGACGTATTGACTCTTTTCTACAAAAAATCTAAATTGATTTCGAAAGACTGTTATTTTATCTAGTAAAGTAATGTTTAAAATTTTGAAAAAAAAAGGTTTATTTTCATTATAATAATGTTATACCACTGGTCGTTGGCAGATTTGATAAATTTTCAAACGAAATGTTGTATTATACAACACAAATTTCAAATCATATAATTATACAGTAAAATAAATCAATACCTACATTATCTAGAAAAGCAAATTTTCGGATAAAAATTCATATTAATTTACAAATATTATTTTTGTTCAAATAAAATCAGAAAAAAATATGTTTACTTGTTTCCATATATCTCCAGTTTGTTTTTCTATGTACGGTCTTACAAACTAATATACATTCATTTTTTTTGCACACTTGTTTTGCCTAGAAATTATTGAAAAAATATGAAAATAATTACAAAAAGGCATAAATTTTTAATAATTTTATCATCACGCATTTAAGCAATGTTAATGTAAATTTTGAATGAAAAAAATCGATATTGGGTTATTTGTTGAAATTTCTGGTACGGAGAATAATCAATCTTTCTCATCTGAACGCAATGTACAGTTGCAAGGATGCGATCGCAAGACCATCTTTCGACGAAATTTGAATTCTCGGCCGCTGGTTAACGGACCTTAATGGTGAAGAAACTTACACCAAACCAATTAGTTGGTAATTGTTTACGAAAATAAAAGTTAGTTTATTACAGTACTATTTTATTAAAAATAATTTGATTGCTTGCAATACTTGCCACAGAATATTCAACTATAGCTAGATGTAGTGCGTATTAAAAGTATTATGTTAACTCCACACGGGAAGACCTAAGACCTAAGTCAACCTCGTTTTATCTTAGACGGCCCCTAGACGATCAATTACATAGCTCAATATTACGAATTGAGCAATATTATTGACCGTTTAGGTTTAATATTGAAGATTGCTCAATGATTGAAGAATAGTTTGAGCGAGTTTAATTTTAAGGCGGCGCGGCCCCTAGACGCAAGGGGCCGCCTTACACCATCTTCGAATTCAACCAATATAATTTTCAACGATGCTGTGTGGTGTGGAGGTTTATTTATTGCTAGCAGACCCGGCCACACGTTGCTGTGGCTAACGAAACACAACGCCATTACCCAACCTTTATAAAATTTGAAATTCTCAGCTTTTCTCTACTATAATAAGCATGTATTATACATATAAACCTTCCCCTTGAATCACTCTATCTATTGGTGAAAACCGCATGAAAATCCGTTGCGTAGTTTAAAAGATCTACGCGCACATACCTTTTAAGCGACTTAATTTTATACTATGTAATGATAATGATGATGATATGTTGGAATATGGTAGGTTTTAATGATAAGCGAAAAAACGCATCTCTTTTATTCTATATCCATGGTTTAGTGTGATAAAAATGTTGGTTTGTTGTCTGCAACAAAATATAAATAAATCAACGAAGGGTCTTATTCTTTAAAATCCGGTTTACCTTTTAAAAGTGAAAGGTCAAGTCATTTATCACCGTTGACAAATATAAAGAACACGTTTAATGTTTTGTTTCACATTCGGTAAAGATGCAATTCTTTCAATATTAAGTAACTATCAAAATAATTAATTTATTTGTAAATTTTTACATTTCTTAGTAAAATACGTAAGTAATGAGCACATTTATATTCGAGTAATTAAAAACTTTTAGTTACATAATCCTTTTATAAAAAAAGTGAAAGTTTCTTTGTTTGTCCCTTATGTGTTCCTGTACCATACATCCGATTGCGATGAAACTTTGGTGATTTGTTGTGCGCACGCCCACGAAGGTTTTTTTTTATATATAAAGTTAAGCTCTGGCGTTATGAAATTATTTATTATACCATTCATCCGATCGCAATGAAACTTTGGTGATTTGTCGTGCACACTTCTACGAAGATTTTTATAGATAATTGTGAGCTCTGGCGTTACAAAATTTGTAATAAAAATTGCGATAGGTGCCGCGAGTTGTTTGAAAATGTGTAAATTTCATATAGTTTAGCCGCAGGGAGGGAAGGCGGGAGGGGGAGGGGAATCTGGGAAGAGGGAGGGAAACGAAGGATAGGGGGGACCGTGGGAGGGTGTGGGGATGAGGGAGGGAGAAGGCGGGAAATCACAAATAAAACAACTGCTAGATCAACAAAACACTAATTATAAGTTTTAATTTCATAGAACGAATTTCTACGTATATTTTTTGATTACAATGTACCGATTAGTAAAAGTTGATCAAGTCTTAATTATAATATTATGTAGGTACTTTATTTCGAAATTAATAATTTAACTCCATCATTAATTAACAAAAAAATAAATAGTAAGTACTCTTATTGATTTCACATATCATCTTAAAATATTTCAGCATTTAAACTGAAATGAAGCGATTATTGTCGTAAAATAACATTATGTACCTACTCCTGCAATATTATCAGCCAATTCAACTGTTAGAATCAACTATATGTACTTACCATCTAACACCTACCTATTAAGAGAAATGCAATAATATTATTTTTATTTTTACTACATCTATGTATATTATTACTTTAAAATATATACTACATGTATATCTAATTTAGTAACTGCCACGTTAGTATATTTCCTTATCAATATTTGTTATCATTCATAAGTTTATTTGTTTCTTAATTAAAAAAAAAAAAGTTTATCTTATTTCTTTATCTTTTTCTGTAATGACACGACTCCCCAATATAAAAACGAGAAATGTTTTTCTCTTTTAAATTGGGTAGGTTCATTAACAAGAAATTACTTTATTTGTAATTATTTTTAAGAACCACATATTTTCCTTATGTAAATCTGTTATATATATTTATATTTCAAATAGAAAAAAAATAAAAGGGGGGTGCGGGAGTGGGGAAGGCGAGGAAGGTGAAAGGGGAACGGGGATGCATGGGAAAGCACACGCGGGGGAGGGATGAGGGACGAAGGAGGGATTGCAAAGGAGACAAAGTAGCGGTAGGGGATAGTAGGGGTAAATTTGGAAAATCCATGCTTCTCATACGGACAAGTATGTGGCCTGCTCATGCGTCGGAAACCTTTAATTAAACTTTAACCTGATTTATTCGTGTACGCACTAGATATGGAAAACAACTGCAACCACCTGTCATGGAACGATGAGTGTGTACTGTACACGAGTAGGTACTTTGATCTACCGCCCGAGTTGAAACTTAGAGCCTGTTTTAAAATTCTTATCGCGAAGCTTTCACCCTAACCTTCCTCGTCTCTTTTGAACCTGGGTTTTGTAGAAATGTGTGAGAGAGGTTTTAGGGTGGCACACCTGTTTCCGGCCATACAAGAGCGAGACAGGTGATCCCGCATATAAAAGGAGATGCAGGCCTCTCCTCACTCTTTTTTTCCAACCGCCAACACGTTAGTTAGGACGTATTTATAGCCATTACTTATAATAAATATCCATATCGCCAATACGCGCATTATTTATAAATAACCTCGCCTACACTCGAGTCTGTATTTAACAGTGGCGCAGCCTACGGTACACGATTCTGACAATACGGCAGATCGCGTAAAGAATCGACGCGCAAAAAAATTTGGCACAAAAATTTGGCAAAAATACGCGGTAACATTATTATTTCGGGTCGGTAAGAAAGGCCGGACCGAAATTATTCCAACACTTCACTGCAAGGAGTGAAGTGCAAGAAGACACTGGAGCCAGCCAGCTTTTCGGAAGGGGGAAGCACGGGAGGTCCAGCGTCAATCGACATCTCTGAGGGTCAAGGATCGGAGATCCAGGTCGCAGGAGTGATCTGGGGTAGCCATCGGTGTTACTGTGTGACGGGTCTGGAAGGAGCCATCAATTCACAGGGTCAAGGAGCAGTTTCCGGAGCAGGGTCCAGGGAGCAGACGGCAGAAGAAGAAGCCTCATTGGGAAGTTTTTGTTTTTTCTGTTTTCTTTCTCTCTATTTGGGTACCTTCTGGGCATTGGGAACATGGAGTCTCGAGGATTGGAGTCCTTCAGTTTGCGTGACGGGAACTGGGAGAACTTCAAGGTCCGCCTCGGACAATTTCTCCTCGTGAATGATGAAAAGTTTGCATCGGATGATAAAAAAAGGGCTATTTTCCTGAATGCATTGAAAGATGATTGTTTTTCCTTATTGGTTAATTTGTGCATTCCTAAAAAGGTAACAGATATTAAGTTAGAAGATTTGATATCTAAACTTGATGAGTATTGTTGTTCAACGAAATGTTTTTTTGAAGAGAGATCTAAGTTTTACAGTGCTAAACAAAGAAATGACGAATCAATCCGTGAGTTTGCAGTGCGGTTAAAGTCTCTTTCTACTAATTGCAAATTTGGGAATAGTTTACCAGTAAATTTAAGGGATTTCTTTGTTTTGGGTTGTAAACCAGGAAAGGTAAGGGAAAAATTATTTCTCGAGGGTGAATTGTACTCGTTCGAAAAATGTTTACAAGTCGCCGAGTGCATTGACCTCGTAGCTTCAACTCAAGCGCAGTCCCGAGTTGATAATACGGTTTACGCTAATGTACAGCTCAAGGCCGGTCGACTCTCTTTTAATAATTCGCGTGTGAAAGACAGAGACGTGAAGCGTTTCGGGCATAGCAACAGGGCACGGTCACAGTCGCCAGCGAACGCTGTGAAACAAAATTGTACCGTTTGTGGTCACAATAATCACATCGCGACGGAATGTAGATATAAAAATTATTTATGTAAAATTTGCAGTACGAAGGGTCATCTCGCAAAACAGTGCAAGCGTTCCTCAACACGTAAGAGTGTGAATACTTTGTTGTCGGACACAAAGTTGGGTGAAGTTAATAGTGTCGAACCATTTTTTATTGAAGTTTCACTAGACGGGATCAAGAGTAAATTCATGGTAGATTCTGGAGCATCTTGTTGCGTAATTTCCAAGGAGTGTTATTTCAGTAAATTCAGTAGAATCAAGCTAGTGCACGAAGACATTAGTCTACGGGGTTTTGACAATACGCTCGTGAAAGTGGTAGGTACAATTACGCCACAAGTGGAATTTAACGGTCAGTGTCACAATTTGAAATTTGTTGTTGTCACAAGTGCTTCGTTATCGATAGTGGGGCGTGATTTTATGAATCTTTTTAACGTCGGGATTAACGGAATCGTAAACAGTATAAAACAGAATACTTTGAAGCAGCGATTAGTAAAAAAATTCCCGGAAGTTTTTACGGATAAACTAGGAAAATTTAATAAGTACGAAGTGAATTTAACTTTAAAAGAGACCGCTATTCCGATATTTCGTAATCACAGAGTTATGCCGTTCGCTTTGAAAGAAAAAGTCGAAAGGGAGTTAGATAGTTTACTGTCAGACGGTATTATAGAACAAGTCCAGTTTAGTGAGTTTGCAAGTCCAATTGTTCCAGTAATTAAGAAAAACGGTAGTATTAGATTATGTGGTGATTATAAATCGACAGTGAATAATCAGTTATTAGTTGACAAATATCCATTACCTAGGATAGAGGAGCTATTAACGAAAGTAAATGGTGGGAAAGTTTTTGCAAAAATCGATCTTAAATCGGCGTATAGTCAATTTGTTTTAAAAAAGGAGTGTAGGCGTTTTACAACAATCAATACCCATTTAGGATTGTTTCAGTATAAGCGGTTAGTGTACGGGTTATCTTCCGCGCCAGCTATATTTGCAAAGGCAATGGCAAATTGTTTGTCAGGATTACAGAACATGACGTTTTATTTGGATGATATTATCGTGATAGGGGAAGACGAAGACGATTTAGAGAAAAACGTATGTGTCGTGTTAGAAAGGTTGAAACATTGTAATCTAACAGTGAATAGTGACAAGTGTGAATTCAATTTAAAAGTTATTGAGTTTTTAGGTTATAAAATAAGTGAACAAGGGATTCAACCGTGTGAACGGAATAAAGAAGCCATTTTAAATGCACCAGCACCTAGTGATTTAAATAATTTAAGAAGTTTATTAGGTATGATTAGTTATTATCGTAATTTTATTCCAAATATGGCAAATATATTGTCACCATTATACGAATTACTTAAAAAAGATGTTAAGTTTCAATGGGGTACGGAACAAGAAAATAGTTTTGCGATAATTAAAAGAATATTAACTTCGGATAGGATTTTAACGCATTTTGACGAAAATATACCTGTGAAACTTGTCACAGATGGTAGTTTTAATGGGGTAGCAGCAACATTACTTCATAGGTTTCAAAATGGCGTAGAAAGACCGATTGGGTTCGCAAGCAGAACTTTAACTAAAGCGGAAAAGAATTATTCTATTCTAGATATTGAAGCAACAGCAATTATTTTTGGAATTAAAAAGTTTTATCAATATTTGTACGGCAGAGAATTTATTTTAGCTGTGGATAATCAGCCGTTAGTGAGAATTTTAGGTGAAAATAAAGAAGTACCTAAGATTGCCGCGTCAAGGTTACAGAGATATGCTATTATGTTAGGTTCGTTTAATTTTAAAATTGAATATGTAAAATCGAAAAATAATTGTTCAGACTTTCTGAGCAGGTGTCCGATTGAAAAGGTTAGCTGTGAAGATGAGATAGAGTCTGATTACATTAATTATTTCGAGAATAATGGGTTTAATTTGTCTTTAGACGTGATAAAAAGCGAAACCGAAAAGGATGATGTGTTAGGTCAAGTAAAAAATTTTCTTATCGAAGGTTGGCCAGCATCAGTAAAAAAGGCACAAAGTGGTAACTTTATTAGAATTTTTTGGGAAAAAAGGTTAGAATTGTCTTTGATAAATGGGTGTGTTTTATATCAACATAGGGTTGTTGTACCTGAGTCTTTAAGACAAGAGGTTTTAAAGATGTTACATAGATCTCACTTAGGGGTTTTTAAGACTAAAGGTATTGCAAAAAGCTTTGTCTGGTGGCCAAAAATTAATCAAGATTTGGAGAAAATAACGGAAAATTGTAGAGATTGTTTAGAAATTAAACCAGAATCACAAAAGAGTTCTTTAGCAGTGTGGCCATATGAACCTGAAGTATGGTTCAGGGTACATATTGATCATGGTAGTTTGTATAACAAAAATTTTTTAGTGGTGGTAGACTCTTCTTCAAAGTGGATTGAGTGTCTGGAAGTAAACAGTCTGTCTTCAAAAGAAAATATCGAAATACTTCATAGATTATTTTCGCAATTTGGTTTTCCAGCAACTTTAGTTAGTGATAATGGTACGTGTTTTTGTTCTGAGGATTTTGAAAATTTTTGTAAGAAAAATGGGATAGAACATATCACTAGTCCAGTCAATCACCCTAGTAGCAACGGGCAAGCTGAAGCTACAGTAAAGACTTGTAAAAATTTCCTTAAAAAAATTTGTAAACATAATGGATTTCCTTCAGATTATAAAGAAAAGTTAGGTAACTTTTTAGCAGACTATAGGAATACAGTTCACGCAACAACAGGATGTGAGCCATCTGTATTATTAATGGGTAGAAAAATTAGAACAGTATTTGACTCTCTGATTCCAAGGAAAATTGAGGATAGAACGGGTAGTTCAGGTTCTACTCGACGAAACAAAGTAATAAAAAAGGTTACTCAGAGCCAAAACAATCAGAAAAGACAATATAAGGGTAGAGTTAAATCAGGTTTTAATATAGGTCAGAAAGTAATGACTAGAGATTTCAGATCTCAGGGTAATAGGTTATGGGTCCCTGGGGTTATTGTGGATAAAAAAGGTAGTAAAATATATTTCATAAAAATTAACAAGTCTAATATGGTGTGGAAAAGACATTTAGACCAGTTAAAGGAATTACATGTTTCATGGCAGGAGGAAGATAACCAGGAATTCGCGTCTGACACGTTGGAATTGTCGACGGACGAATTAGATCTCTCCGGTATGTTACGTAATAGAAGTGTCTCTAATTCTGTTTCTCCATGTTTCAGGTCTAACCCATGGCAAGGAAGGCTTCGGCCCAGGTGACAGCACTTCGCAGTTGAAATGGACAGAAGGGAAACAGAAAGAACAAAAACAAATGTTTTGTTAATTTTAAATGTAATGTGTTAATTTTAAATGTGAAATATGAAATATAAAATATGTTGTATGAAATATGTAGCTATAGGTATCACTTATGTAGCCAGGATTCTCCCGTTTAAGTAGGGGAGGATGTGAGAGAGGTTTTAGGGTGGCACACCTGTTTCCGGCCATACAAGAGCGAGACAGGTGATCCCGCATATAAAAGGAGATGCAGGCCTCTCCTCACTCTTTTTTTCCAACCGCCAACACGTTAGTTAGGACGTATTTATAGCCATTACTTATAATAAATATCCATATCGCCAATACGCGCATTATTTATAAATAACCTCGCCTACACTCGAGTCTGTATTTAACAAAATGCATAATCAATTTATTTAAATAACTCTTTTAGCAGTTGAAACCTGAAAGTGTTTTAAATATTATTATTTCTTCGTAATTTTACATGTTAGGACTGTAAATACCAAAAACATAAGTTAAGAAGCAAGAACCTGGGTATGCAGATCTGGTCACTAAGCACGGCTTAAGTCATTGGGAGTGGAGAAGGGAAGGAGATGGGGCGGAGGAAAGTTAGGAAACAAGAACTTGGGTATTCAGAACTTTTCACTAAGCACGGAAAAAGTCATTGGAAATGAAGAAGGAAAGAAGATGGGCAGATGTAAGTTCGGAAGCAAGAACCTGGCCATTCAGATCTGGTCACTAACCACGGCTAAAGTGATTGGAAATAAAGAAGGGAAGGAGACGGGCAGAGGAAAGTAGGAAAGCAAGATCCTGGCCATTCAGATCTTTTTTTTTTTTTTACGTTAACTCCACGCAGGAGGCCCTGAGGAAAATAATTTCCCTCAGGGCCTATGTCATCTGGGATGCTGTGTGGAGGGTCTTTTTGAGGAGAGGAAGGAATGAACATTGGTCTTGAAGAGACCCATGTTGTAGGAAGGAGGAAACACAGAGGCCGGCAAATCATTCCACAGCCGAGCTGTTGAACACAAGAACGAGTCGAAGAAACGACCCGTTCTCATGCGGCAAATGTCAACCATGTACAAATGTTGGGCACGCGTTTGGCGTGTTTCCCGACTATGCACCGGTGCCGAAGGGATCAATGATGCTAGTTCCTCGGAGCATCTTCCATTGTAATACCGGTAGAACAAGGATAGCATTCCCACCCGACGCCTGTGCTCTAAAGATTGCAATCCGTCTGTTAAGATGGGAGAATCTATCAAACGGACCGCCCGTTTCTGCACCGAGTCGAGGGTATTTTTCAGGTATTTTAGAGCTCCAGACCAGAGCTGGCTGCCAAATTCAACCGTGGGGCGCACTTGTGATTTGTACAGGGTTATCGGTTGTGTACTATTAAAGTATCTGCGGGCCCTGTACAGTGTACAGTACGCCCAGTTTCTGTGAGGCTAACTTTACTCTGGCTTCGATGGAGCCTCCATACCTGAGCTGGTCACTTAGGGTTACACCAAGCATTTCGATGGAGGGCCTGTTCGGAAGATTGCTTCCGTTGAAAGAGACTAGATTTTCATATCTGGTCACAAAGCACAGCTAAAGTCATTGGAGATAAAGCAGGGAATGAGATGGGTCAGACGAAAATTAGAAAGCAAGAAGCAAGAACGTTGTGTATTCAGGTCTGGTTACTAAGGACGGTTAAAATCAATGGAAGTGGAGAAGTAAAGGAGATGGGGCAGAGGAAAGTTTGGAAGCAAGTACCTGGCAGTCATTTCAAGCAAGATTCTGAAAGATGGCATTTTACCAGGAATAATAATAATAATATGACAGTATATTCTGGAAAAAATACAACACGTTGTTTTATATTAGTTAAATGTGAAATAGCAAATACTAGTAGACCTGTTCAGGTAATTTATTTATTAAATTTATGTTTATTTAGGAAGCATACAGTTGTGTATAAAGTAGTTGTACATAAAAAAGTGAATATAAGTAATTTAAACCAGTTAAGTTCCGTTTATAATATTTAGTTGTTAATGGTTAATGATTATGTGATTATGAATCAAGTGGTAATTAAACAATTATAGTAGGTATATGGTGTAAACACGTTGTAAAAAATTATCAAAAAGGTGATTATAATCAATACAGAAATAATAGTTTCCAGTAGTTGTTTAAAATAATAGTGCATTGTGTTAAGTAAAAAGTTATTAAAAAGAAAATAATAAACAAGAAATAATAGTTTTCATTTAAGTACATTGTACGGTTAGTTTGATTTTAAACGATTTAAGGGTTCAATGGAAAATATCAATATCTCTTAGGGCATTATAATTTTGGCAGATACGCCGGAGCAAGGAGTTTTGTGCGTATTTCGATTTGAAATGTTGTATATGAAATAAGGTATTCGATCTGGTATTACGTTCTGGGCAACGAAATGCAATCCTTTCTAACAAGGCTGGCGAGCCAAAGAGGCAGTTCTTCAATTTTCTTCATGAACAGTACATCAATAATTTTCCACCGTTTGTAAAGAGCAATAGGGTTACACTGATGATTTTGAAAACGATATGACAGGTGTTTCAAAATTTTTTTTTGAATGTTTTCAATTCGTTTAATATAAGTTATTGGTATTGAGGATTCCAAATGACATGCAAATTCAAAATGAGATCTTACATATGCCATATATAGTAGTTCAAAATGTTTATTGAATGGTTTTGTTTACAGTAAAATGTTTATTGAATGGTTTTGTGACGCGAAGAATGAAGCCCAGTTGTTTGTTGGATTTTTCTAAGATATGTACAATATGATCTTTAAATAGTAATTTAGAGTCAAGTAATACTCCAAGGTCTCTAATTTTTTCTACTCGTTGAAGGGGAACATGGTTCAGATGGTAAGTGTAGCTGATTGGGAGACGTTTACGTGAAAATGTTATCGCATTACATGTATTTATGTTTAGAAATAATTGGTTTTCTTTACAATACTTATTAATTCTGTTGATGTCTTCTTGTAATTTATTGCAATCATCTGCTGAGCTTATGCATTTGTATATTTTCATATCATCAGCGTAGAAAATGAAATCAGAATGAGTGATGACATGTTTGATGTCATTGAGATACAAAGTAAAGAGCAGGGGCCCCAAATGAGAACCTTGCGGTACCCCCGAGGGAATGGTTATTATCTGTGAAATATAACCTTTTAGGGCAACAGCTTGACTTCTATTTTTAATGTAAGATGAGAACCATGTGAGAAGATTTCCACTTATACCAATTTTTTCGAGTCTGTTTAAGAGTGTATCATGATTCACTTTATCGAAGAAAGCCTTAGAAAAATCAGTATAGATAGAGTCAATTTGTTTATTTTTGTCCATAGAATTAACAAAATCGGTGAACTGCCCCAAGTTCGACTCAACAGATCTGCCTTGAAAAAAACCGTGTTGTTGGGGATTGATGTGTTTTTACATAAATTAAAGAGTTGGTCATAAACGATTTTTTCCATAATTTCACTTAAAATGCATAGCTTTGATATTGGCCTGTAATTCTCAATATTTAAACAAAAGCTTTTTTAACAAATGGTTGGAAATACGCCTTCTTTGGTAGAAAGTGTGAGCAGTAATGTCACGGGAGTAACGAATTGTTCAGTACAATTAAAAATAAATATCTTTGAATTTATCACATCCAGCACTTTTTTCGTGTCGATATTTTTCAAGTATTTAAATACTCAAGATTTATTGATATTAATTGAATTAAGATGTACTGAACTCAATTATCATTATTGATTACATCTTTACTATTAGTGGAAATGTTTTTAGTTTGAGATGGGACAAAGACAGATTGAAAATAATCATTAAAAAGATTGCATGTTGATTTTTCTGAAAAATGCTACTTTTCAACACAATAGGATTGCCGAAATGTAAAACGATCGAGTTAAAACAGGACTACACTACGCTGAATAAATTAGTAAATTAGTTATATAAAATTTATTTGTGTGCGTGGGGTGTCGAACCCGCGGTCTCTGGCTTCGTAGCCGAGAATCTTAACCCCTCGACCTCGGAGGTTTTCTAGCATTCATTCATGTGTTTAGTGTTTTTAGAATCGACCAAACGGATTCTTCTTCTAATCTATTCTAGAATATTCTGGAATCCCGATCCAGAAGAATTAATTAACTAATAATGTCATTCAGACGAACATTTCATTTTTTGGCATCGAACTAAAATCTAGTCTTCACAATGCGATGGTCATTCCGATCATGTCACGTGTTATTTTCAAAGTCTTCGTCTAGTTAATTTGAATAAATTATAACTTTTTAATCATTTATGGGAACATTGACATTCTATATTCGACGGAATGGCATCCTCGTGTGTTGACTGTTGACGCCGACGGTCTTCTTAATATTACCGTCGGTTGACGATAATGACAACTGGTTTTCTTTACTGTTCTTGAATTTCCCATAATTAAGTTTAATACCGGAGCTCAGATGGTGCTGTCATAATTACATAATTAGATGAATCGCGTAATATGACAGAATGTTGTGAATAATATTTCAATATGGTGAGAATAAGATTGATTCCAATTTATCCCGTTTGAAGTGGATGATCTCACAGTAGATTTGTAAATCTAAAAAAGAAAATGTGTAATTTTTTTTTTTAGTTTTCGCAGTTCGCGAGACATTCTTATAATGTTAATATTATTATGAATATTTTTTTTACATTTACTTCACACTGGTGGCTCTGAGGAAAATAATTTCCCTCTTGAAGATGCTGTGTGGAAAGTCTTTTTGAGGAGAGGAAGGTGTGAACATGGGTCATGAAGAAACCCCTGTTTTGTAGGAGGGAGGAAACATAAATATGAGTACCTCACATGCGATAGCCTCTGTAACAGACTTCCTCAAAACAAATATAGACCAGGACAAAAAATGCCTTGGAATATTCCTAGAAATGCGTTGGCAAAAGCGTTTGACACAATTCATCATTAAAACCTATTTGATAAACTAAAAAATATCGGAATCACAGGAATTGAACTCAAATTAATTGAAAGCTATATGGGAAATCGCACACAGTATACCTCTATAGAAAACACATGTAGTGACAAGGAACAAGTATCCTACGGAGTACCCCAAGGCAGCGTACTTGGTCCAATCCTATTCCTTATATATATTAATGACCTGTGTCACCTCCAAATAGACGGGGAAATTATAAATTTTGCTGATGATACTGTGTTACTCTTTAAGGCCAAAGACTGGAAAACATTAACCCCAAAAGCAGAACTTGGCTTAAATATTACTAAAAAATGGCTCGACTCTAACTTATTAACTTTAAATATAGATAAAACAAAATTCATAACTTTCAGCATAAATTTCAGAGGCCAACCCTCCAACAACATCCACCTTAAAATACATTCCTGTCAATCAACCATTGATATATCAACACAAACCCCATGCGACTGTCCCCCAATTACACAAACGGAAAATATTAAATATCTTGGTATATACTTCGACCGTTATATAAAATGGGATAAACATATAGACTCGGTAGTAGGAAAACTAAACAAGTTGATTTACTTTTTTAAAAACTTGAGAAATATTTTAAACATATGGGATATAAAAAATATATACCTCGCACTTGCACAATCCATAATGGAATACGGCATTATTGCCTGGGGCTGTGCCAGTAAAAAATACATTAATACACTGTTTAAAGCTCAGAAAACCCTAATAAAAGTAATACTTAAGTTACCAATACTAACACCCACATCAATCATATTCGAAAAATTCCCAGTGCTGAAAATTCAAAAATTACATTCAAAACAAATACTAACTTTCCTTTACAAGAACTTATCCACATTTAACATTACACAAAACTCTCGCAATACTAGAACAAGACATGCTCTCCAACATACCAAAAACAAACACATCCTTTGGACAAAAACACTACAGATACCAGGCTATAAAACTATACAATTCTCTTCCTACACAATATAAAACAACTAATGTTATTGAATACAAAGAAAACATAAGAAACTGGCTACAATCTTTCTAACTTTTAATATATAATTTTTGTCGAATTGAAGTCGATTTTATATTTTGATTTTTATTGTTTCTCTTTTTTATATTAGCTATTAACACTCTTTTGTTTTACTATTCACAATTTATAATTTATAATTTACATCTGAAAAATGTCCTCCACAACACAGGTGAACTCCTAGTGTGGAGGACAATATATTATAACTTTGTAACATAAATGTACTAAGAATAAATAAGAATAAATAGAGGCCGGCAAATCGTTCCATAGCCGAGCTATTGAACTCAAGAATGAGTCTTAGAAGCGATGTTCTCATGTGACAAATGTCAACCGTATACATATGTTGGACGCGCGTTTAGAGTATCTCCCGACTATGCTCCGGTGGTGAAGGGATCACATTAGTTCCTCGGAGTATCTTTCATTGTAATACCGGCAGAACAAGTCCAATTACAATTTGGGAATGGGTATCGCCGCCCCGGGACCCTTTATTGGATAACCAACACCTCTGCCATAGGTCACCCCAAGTGGTTCGCTACGTTTGGTGATTTAGCAGGGGTGTCCGGGTTCATGGGGTGAGGTTTGTCTAGGTCTTGGAGGCGGATGACCAGGACACACTGAACCTCAGATTCCTACCCACCCCTTAAACCCTATTTCTTTCCAGAACTCTCCTCTCCTGCCTTTCCTTAAAAAACCCCTCCACGCAGCATCCCCAAAGATGACAAAGGCCCTGAGGGAAATTATTTTACTCAGGGCCTCCTGTGTGGAGCTCATGTAAAAAAAGCATACCTGTGCTTCAAAAATTGCAATCCGCTTAAAGAGAGGGGAATTCATCAAACTGACGGCCCGTTTCTGTACAGAGTCAAGGGTTTTTTCAAGTGTTTTGGGGCTCCAACATTGTTATAAACCAGTACGTACACCAAACTGAACATTGTTATAAGCAAGTAGGTACACCAATCTGAACATTGTTATAAACAAGTAGGTACACCAATCTGAATATTGTTATAAGCAAGTAGGTACACTAAGCTGAACATTGATATAAAAAAGTGGGTACTCCAATCTGAACATTGTAATAAACACGTAGGTACAACAATCTGACCATTGTTATAAACAAGTAGGTACACCAATCTAACATTATTATTAACAAGTTGGCAGGGCTGGGCAGTATTTGAATTACTTGTAATTGAAATACGTATTTGAAATACAAATACGTATTTTGTATTTGTATTTCAATTATTTCCTAAAAATGTATTTTGTAATTGGTATTTCAATTACCTGCTGCTGAGGTATTTTGTAATTTGTATTTCAAATACTTATGGCTTCTAAATACATTTTCAAATACATTTAGCGATCTTAATAATGATAATGAAAAATAAACTGACATAGATAATACGTAGACTAAAAACGCTAGAATCCTGTACTATTGTCCTGTGCTATAGCACTCTTACTAATGATTATTTGTAGTTCTCTTATCATTGTTTTAAAGTGTAATGTACATTTTTTTTATGTCATGCTAGTTATTATTATTATCCTGTGCTATCATAGCACAGTTATTGTACATTTTGTATCATATTATATTTTACTTGTCATTGCTTTGTATTGTACATTTTTGTATCATGGTATTAGATCAAGCACTGTAGGAATAATTTGACTGAATACTAGATTATTTTTAAGTTTACTGTAGAGCGCACTTAAAGTGAAATAACACAAAACTGCGCTATACAAATATTATCTATGTATATAAAAATTAATCTTTGTTTTATTGGTCACGCCATAACTTCAGGGAAAAATTTCGGTTTAGGGGCAAAATTCCTAGAAAATCAAACTAATTATTTTTATACTAATTTGGGGTCGGGGAATCCGAATCTGAAAGAATTAGGCGGCGGCAAGCAATATTAACTGAATTACACGACTTTAAAAATTTTTATACACATACAGGAAAATAGCCATTTTGGAAGCATTTTGTTTCCTAGAAAACCAAACTAGTTATTTTTATACTAACTATGGGCCGGGGAATCCGAATCTGAATGAATTAGGCGGCGGCAAGCAATAATAACTGAATTAAACGACTTTAAAATTTTCTATACACACACACATAAAAATAGTCATTTTGACACACGAAGTGCGAAGACCATAGAAAAACAACATATATATTTTTACCACACAAAATTAAGTGTTGCCATTAAACAATAATATCATCGAACATACCTTATAAATCGAACAAGTTTCAAACTAATATACAGGAACATGTGCTGGCAGTGTTACCAAGTCTCAAAAATATTTATCCCTATATTATGAATTACGACTATCTCAACGGCCGTATTCTTAAACCAAAAGTATGAAAATTCGTAGTCTTAAAAATGCGTAACCTAACCTAAACTAACGCTAGGTTTGTGTAACATGGTTTGTGCCCCTTTATACCGCCTGCTCGCGTCACGGCAAAAAAAATCCCTGTTTTCAAGTAGTTTAGCGGCTACGCTAGGTTTGTGTAACATGGTTTGTGCCCCTTTATACCGCCTGCTCGCGTCACGGCAAAAAAACATCCCTGTTTTCAAGTAGTTTAGCGGCTACGCTAGGTTTGTGTAACATGGTTTGTGCCCCTTTATACCGCCTGCTCGCGTCACGGCAAAAAACATCCCTGTTTTCAAGTAGTTTAGCGGCTACGCTAGGTTTGTGTAACATGGTTTGTGCCCCTTTATACCGCCTGCACGCGTCACGGCAAAAAAACATCCCTGTTTTCAAGTAGTTTAGCGGCTACGCTAGGTTTGTGTAACATGGTTTGTGCCCCTTTATACCGCCTGCTCGCGTCACGGCAAAAACATCCCTGTTTTCAAGTAGTTTAGCGGCTACGCTAGGTTTGTGTAACATGGTTTGTGCCCCTTTATACCGCCTGCACGCGTCACGGCAAAAAAACATCCCTGTTTTCAAGTAGTTTAGCGGCTACGCTAGGTTTGTGTAACATGGTTTGTGCCCCTTTATACCGCCTGCTCGCGTCACGGCAAAAAAACATCCCTGTTTTCAAGTAGTTTAGCGGCTACGCTAGGTTTGTGTAACATGGTTTGTGCCCCTTTATACCGCCTGCTCGCGTCACGGCAAGAAAACATCCCTGTTTTCAAGTAGTATAGCGGCTACGCTAGGTTTGTGTAACATGGTTTGTGCCCCTTTATACCGCCTGCTCGCGTCACGACAAGAAAACATCCCTGTTTTCAAGTAGTTTAGCGGCTACGCTAGGTTTGTGTAACATGGTTTGTGCCCCTTTATACCGCCTGCACGCGTCACGGCAAAAAAACATCCCTGTTTTCAAGTAGTTTAGCGGCTACGCTAGGTTTGTGTAACATGGTTTGTGCCCCTTTATACCGCCTGCTCGCGTCACGGCAAAAAAACATCCCTGTTTTCAAGTAGTTTAGCGGCTACGCTAGGTTTGTGTAACATGGTTTGTGCCCCTTTATACCGCCTGCTCGCGTCACGGCAAGAAAACATCCCTGTTTTCAAGTAGTATAGCGGCTACGCTAGGTTTGTGTAACATGGTTTGTGCCCCTTTATACCGCCTGCTCGCGTCACGACAAGAAAACATCCCTGTTTTCAAGTAGTTTAGCGGCTCCGCTAGGTTTGTGTAACATGGTTTGTGCCCCTTTATACCGCCTGCTCGCGTCACGATACGCTGGGTTACACGATACGCTCGCGCTACGCTGGGTTTATGTAACATGGTTTGTGATACAAAAGTGAGTAAAATTTATAAAAAATAAGTACTTAAAATATAAACATGTTATTTTACGTTATTGATGCTACTGCTTAATGGCAACACTTAATTTTGTGTGGTAAAAACATCTATGTTATCTTGTTTTTCTATGGTCTTCGCACTTCGTGTGTCAAAATGACTATTTTCATGTGTGTGTGTATAGAAAATTTTAAAGTCATTTAATTCAGTTATTATTGCTTGCCGCCGCCTAATTCATTCATATTCGGATTCCCCGGCCCATAGTTAGTATAAAAATGACTAGTTTGATTTTCTAGGAAACAAAATGCTTCCAAAATGGCTATTTTCCTGTATGTGTATAAAATTTTTTAAAGTCGTGTAATTCAGTTAATATTGCTTGCCGCCGCCTAATTCTTTCAGATTCGGATTCCCCGACCCCAAATTAGTATAAAAATAATTAGTTTGATTTTCTATGAATTTCGCCCCTAAACCGAAATTTAGCCAACTTCAGAATGACTTTACCTATTTCATTCATTTTTTTAAGTTTTCTAATACTTTGTAGAAGGTTCTTACGGAAAGAAAAATTAATAAAATTACGCTGAAAATTGGATTATTTCAGAAAACTTGACGACTATTGCATGTTTGACAGTTCGCGCGTTTGATGAAATTGAATTTAGCAGGCAGCTGTTTTTTTGTAATAAAATATGTATTTTTTAAATTATAGATATTTTAAATAGGTACCTATGTTAGGTACCAGATTTGATTGATGGTTCTTATAATATACAAAAATAAATATATTCATAATATGTGAAAAATTAAAATTTGAATAAAAAAATTGTAATAGCTGTCACGCAAGTTGTTGGGTTGGCGGGACGGGGGAGCGGGAGAAGGAAGTGGATAGGCGGGGAAGGTGGAAGGGGAACGCGGGAGGGGAAGGGGATGTGAAAGGGGAACGGGGACGCACGGGAAAGGACATGCAGGGAGAAACAATTTATTTCTTTGAATATGGCATTGCAACGCATGCCGGGAACGAGCAATTTTTATAATAATAATTATTATTATTATCTAACACCCAAGTCCTATACCAAAAACTTTACAAGTGGAGCGGAGACGAGATGTGTCTTCTGAGCAATATGATTGGTCAATTTTTGCACGTCACTGTTTCACTCTGCTCAGAATTGCTTCTATGCATTTTGTTATATTTATGCTTCTATGGAAACGCACCCTTAGATAAGGGCACTTACGACAATTTATTGCAACCAAAGGTTCTACCAAAACCAAATGTATTTTGTATTTTGTAATTTGTATTTTGTATTTAAAATAAAAAATGGTTAAAATACTGTATTTTGTATTTGAAATACACGACTTGAAAGTAATTTGTATTTCGTATTTTAAATACATGCGAAAAGGTATTTTGTAATTTGTACTTTAATTACAGCAAAGCGTGTATTTTGCCCAGCCCTGCAAGTAGGTACACCAATCTGAAAATTGTTGTAAAAAGTAGGTACGCCAATCTGAACATTGTTATAAACAAGTGATACAAACATGGTACGTAGGCACACCAATCGGAATAATGTTATAACTTTTTGAAGTGAAAACTTCTTTAGCACCATTGTGATTTGAAACTCAATGAAACGAAAAATAACGACACTTAAAAGAGAACAACACGTACATCTACAGGATTTAGCCTGCGAGAGAATGAGATAGTATAATCGGACTACTCTTTGTGCGGTGCTTCGTAACCTTTCCCTCTAGTCTACTTTAGTTATCTGAAGGTTTCACTTCTATCGCGTGTGAATTGCACACTCTGATTTTTTTTCTGATGAAGATGACCATAATTGTAAGGTGTTTTTTACCCTTTTCGTTTTTTGTTTTTGGGGTGTTATGCCATGTTTGCTACCTCATTCTTTAGCCAACGTTTCGGACATCGTTGCAGTGTCCATCATCAGGGCAGATCCGGTAGAGATGTGAAACGTTGGCTAAAGAAGGAGGTAGCGCAACACGGCATAACACCCCAAAAACAAATAACGAAAATGCTTCTGGCCGTCAAAAACCTTAAAATGTTGTTAACCTGTTTAAATCAACTTTCTTCAGAGGTCAGTAACTACGAAAATTAAAACTTCTTGGACACCAAAAAATATACCTAATCGATTGTAATCTGGTTTTAATTCATTTTCCTTAGAGGTCAGAGTATAAAAACATACTCCCAATGACGCTAAACGAAAGTATAGGTTCAACGACACCAGGCGAAAGATATTATGGTACCTTCATCTAAGCTTTCAACTTGCAAAAAACCAGCTATTTTTGAGGAAACGTGTTTTTTTTATTATCGAACAGAATTCTAAAAAAAATCCACATCAACGAAATTCTATCGCCGAGTAATGGGAGGTCAATTTTTGAAAATCGTTTCAAAGTTTATCTTTAGCAATAAATTATTCTTAATATTATGCAAATCTCTTTTACAAATGATGGCAGTCTAAAAAAAACTTTAAAAGTCAGAAATAAAATCTCGTAAATAATTGTTTGATGAGTTCATTGGCTTTTGCAATATAATATTTTAATTTACATAAATTTTAAAAATATATAATTACAACATTCCAATATTATTTATTAGGAATTCTTCTTCTTCTTTGTGTGCCGTATCAGGTCCCCCCGACGTTGGCGATCACTATTGAAAATGTCTCTCTGTCTTGTGCTGCCCGGAATAGCTCTTCCACACTTCTAATGCCGGTCCACTCTCGTATATTACGCAGCCAAGACATTTGTCTCCTGCCAGGCCCTCGGCGACCCTCTATCTTGCCTTTCAATATTAAATGGAGCAAGTGATACTTCTCCCCTCGAAGTATATGACCCAGATATGAAATTATCCTGATTTTTATTAATGTAGCAGTTCTCTATCTGCTCTAGCCCGCCTGAGAATTTCTATGTTGGTGATCATGTCGGTCCATGGGACATTGAGCATTCTCCGGTGAAGCCACATTTCAAAAGCCTCTAACCTGTTCATGGTATTTACTTTCAAGGTCCATGTTTCACATCCATAGAGCAAGACCGACCACACATAACATTTTAGCATTCTCTGCCTTAGTTTTAAGCTGATATTATCATTGCAGAAGAGGGATTTCATTTTAATGAACGCAGTTCTTGCTGCTTCAATTCTGCATTTAACCTCTATATCTGGGTCAAGAGTCTCCGTGAGAATACTGCCGAGGTATCTAAATCTTTCCACCTTTTCGACATTGCAACCATTAAACTGTATCACTGATTCAGAGTGATCTAGTCGTCCAAATGTCATCCATTTAGTTTTATTGACGTTGATTGTTAGGCCCAGTAGCTCACCAGCATTATTAACAAGATTTAATAGGTCTTGGAGGTCATCGATACAGTCAGCTAGAAATACAGTATCATCTGCGTATCTTATGTTATTAATGACAACTCCGTTGATCTTCAGACCCTTCTCAGAATTACTTAGGGCTCTTTGAAAGACATTGTTGGAATAGAGATTAAACAATAGTGGCGACAGGATACAGCCTTGTCGTACTCCACGCTGTATGACAATTGCATTAGATCTCTCATTCCCAAGCCTTATTTCTGAATATTAGGAATTGATTGAATTGAATGACAAAGTTGCAAAACTTTGTATTCAAGTCATTGTTTAAATATTTCATCATTACATCATTAGGAAGATTATTTTTTGTTTTATTATTTCAAAAATGATGCGTCAACAATTAATAGAAGGATGAAAGGAATTTTTATTTGTTAGGTAATTGACAAGTCACGCGCGAACTTAACTAATTTAGTGTTTTATGGTGAAATATTATTTGTTCAATTCAAGGTGACTATTTGGGAAATTTCTTGGAATAATTGACATATTTAATTAATATGATGATGACTTATTAATATTCTTCGGCACAAACACGCCATCTAACAGATGTTGGAAATAGGGATTCACCGTCTTCAATCGATAAATTCCAGATTTATAAATATTTTTACATAGAGTGGAGAGTTACTTCATCTGAAAAATGCATAAACAAAGGTATGTCCATGGAAAAATGTTGATCAATTCAATTCAATTATTGTTCGGTAATTATAGGCCGTGAGAGAAGAAGATCTAGATAAACCTCACGGATCTTGGCCTCCTCAAGAGTCTTCCTCCACTCATCTCAATTTTGTGCCAGCTTTCTCCAGTTTAGAACCTCCAAGGTACATATATCATTGTCGCTCCATCTTAGACTTGGTCTTCACAGGCTCCTTCGCCCTGTCGATCTTGTGTTCAGCAGGGACTTTGGCGCTTGATGCTCGGGACATTCTCTCTACATGACCCAGCCCCCGAAGTCTTCCCAGTTTTATAAATTTCGTGACGTTTAGATCCTTAAACAGAGTAAATAGCTCATTGTTGTAACGTCTGCGCCAAAATCCATTTTCTAAATCCGAAGATACGCCTCAAAATTTTCCTTTCAAGAACGTCCAGTGCTCGCTCTTCTTCATAGAGACCCAAGTCTCTGCTGCGTATATGATTACTGGTCTGATAAGTGTTTTGTACACTAATATCTTGGTGTTTCTGGACAGCAGTCTGGATTTTATTTGGTTTTGTAGGCGGAAATAACAGCAATTTGCGTTCACCATGCGCTTCTGGACCTCTTCTGTGGTATTATTGTCGATTGTTATCAGGCCATGAGGGTATACACCTTTATAGTTAGTCCCCTGATAAAGAAATTTTGGAAATAGGGATTTACCGTCTTCAGTCGATAATTTAAGAATTTTTAAATATTTTTACACTAACTCCATACAGTAAGTGCGCTTAGAGTAGACAGTTACTTCACATGAAAAATGCATGGTCATAAGAGATGTCTGTGGAAAAGACGTCAATTTTTGTTCATCAATTCAGACGCGTAGGCCATGGCGGTAAACACATTTACAATCTCCTTTCAGATAGCCTGAAAACCGAAAATCGATGAAGCAGAAGCTAATATTGTTCATTCTGAAATTTGAAACATGAAATTGACAAAAACTACATTTAAAGTCTCAGTAGCCGAATTGGTAGAAGCTTTTGTCCCAGTAAGACGTGAGATTCTGGGTTCGAGTCCCAGTTGCAACCGTTATCTTTTTATGTCCGTTTTTCATCCGTTATTCTTTTTCATATTTTCGTTTAGGTTATTAGAGTTTTATCTGCTGAAATAAACTGCTCAATCTTAAGATAAATTAACGAAATTATAACGTTAATAATGTGGAATAATTGTTATGATAAGATATTATGTATTAATATTATATTTTATGTAAAAGTATTATTTTTATAATACTTAACATCTTTGAATTGTGTAGTCAGTTAGAAAGCGAAAAATGTATATTTTTTAACTGTAATACGTGATAGAAAAGATAATTATTCTGTCTAGCCATTTTCAAACTGTCTGAAAAAAACAGGTTCGACAGAAGTTCGATATTGGCTTTGAACGCCGAAATAGCTGTCACAATAAAAAAAACAAATGCTAGTCTTGCTGAACATGAAAACATTTTTAAACTGGATTTATTTGATAGTAGCTGGTACCTGGCAAGCGTTGCAATGCCATTCAAATGAATACATTGTTTTTCCCTGCATGTCCTTTCCCGTGCGTCCCCATTCACTCCCCGAGTCCCCTTCCCCGCCTTCCCCGTCCCTCGTCTCCACTCCTGCGAACCTCACCTCCCCCATTCCCCTCCACTCTTGCCTTTCCTCCCTGCCGCTAAAATATGGGAAATACACACATTTTTATTTATACAAATTTCATAACGCCAGAGCTTACTATTAGATATATATAGCCTATAACCTTTGCGGGTGTGCGAATAACATATCACCAAAGTTTCATTTGAATGTTAAAACATTTTTTATTTTTATATGCTTACTTATTTATTTTAAGGAAATCAACTGTTTACAATTTCATTATTTTATACGTGTATAATTTACCTAACGAGAAACCAATTATAGATTTCCTCATTATACTATTATATTATCTATCTAGAAATTAATAATTAACTCAAACTGATATCTCACGGCAACTAAAAGATATATATATATATATATATATATATATATATATATCGGATATATATATATATATATATTTTTTTTTATTATTCATCTTTATTAGCTTTGAGTCACAATTTGTTTTATTCTATGCCTGTCTCACTAGGAGAACCTGTGTTGAGAGCAGGCGCTTAGCATGAGCAGTTTATAATAATAACACATACAAAGTACAAATAATAACACAATATTACAAGTAACAGTTAATCATCAACGTAAAATTGAAAAAATAAATACTTATAAGTTAGTTTTGATAAAATCTTTGATGTTGGATCTATTTTGGCTAATAATCCAGGACTTGGTGTCAGATTTATATTTAAGATACATTGTGTTTTGTCTAATTGCCAGTGGAAGTGTATTATGTGTATAGTTTTGTTGCAAAGTATCTAAAATTTCTTTGGCCAAAGGTTGTTTTAGCAAAAGGGATAAGTAGGAGATTATGCCCTTTGGTTCTAGTATCGCGAGCAGTTTGGACATTTTCAAAGGTAGTTCTGTGTTTGAAGAGGTATGCTAATATGTTTTTGGCATAAATTTGCCTAATGTCCAAGACACAGATTCTCCTACAGATTTCATCCGAACTGCTTGTGATCGGTAGTTTTAATATAATCTTAATAATTAGTTTCTGGGCTTTAAAGATCGGGTCAATGGCGGCATCGTTTGCTCCTCCCCAGGATATAATACCATATTCAATTAGAGATTGACATAGAGCATAGTAAATTGTTTTCAGTTTAAAAAGTTGCGAGTATGTCTAAAGAAGTATATTGATTTTCTAAGTTTGTTTGCTGTAGTGATAATGTGTTCTTTCCACTTTAAATTGCTGTCAAAGACAATACCTAAGTATTTGATTTTAGTCACCCGTTCTAAGTTAGGGCAATCACAAATATTAGCATTAGTCAGGGGGCAAGCACATATTTTAATTTGATTTACTGGGATACTTAAGGATGCATTTATGCTAAACTCAATATATTTAGTTTTTGTCACATTCATTGTTAGTGTGTTATTGTCTAACCATCTTTTAACAATAGTTATGCCCCTGTTCGCTTTTAGATAGACATCATTCCAGTTACTTGACTTGAAGAGGAGAATCGTATCATCAGCGAAGCTTACAATTTTGGCATCGATAAGTAGATTACACAATTCATTTATATAGATTAAGAATAAAGTTGGACCCAAAACACTTCCTTGAGACCAAAACTAATTGTCAATTGATTGCTGAGACTGATTGATTGATTTTTACACTTTGTTTACGGATTTTCAGGTAATTTCGAAAAATACTAAGTTCATTACCGTTTATTCCAATGTTTGATAGTTTTTGTAATAGTTTGGAATGCGAGATAGTATCAAATGCTTTGCACAGGTCCAAGAATATTGACATGCATTTTGATCCCTTTTCTAAGTTTTCGACTAAAAAATCTGTAACCGTTGCGATGGCTTCGGAGGTGCCTTTATTTTTCCTGAAGCCAAATTGGTTGTGGGATAGTATATTATTACTTTCAAGATATTCAATTAGTTGATTGTTAATAGCTTTTTCAAAAACTTTAGATAATTATTATTAGATATTACATTATTATAACAGGTGGTAGGTAGTACATAATATATGTCATTACATAATATATCATTATGCGGTTTTGTACTCATTTATTACTTTTTAATACATTTTTGATACAACTTTTATATTTATTTTCGTCACAATTGAAGATATCTATATCAGAGAGAATGTTATTATATGTTGAACCAGTGCTGGGGAGTATTTAAAATACTTGTAATTGAAATACGTATTTGAAATACAAATACGTATTTTGTATTTGTATTTCAATTACTCCCTAAAAATGTATTTTGTAATTGGTATTTCAATTACCTAATGCTGAGTGCTGAGGTATTTTGTGATTTGTATTTCAAATACTTACGGCTTCAAAACACATTTTTCAAATACATTTAGCGACCTTAATAATGATAATGGAAAATAAACTGACATAGACAATACCTATGTATTTTAAGTAAAAACGCTAGAATCCAGAATAATATATTATGTATGTTAATATTTAGAGTTGGCAACACGTCCTGTGCTATAGTAGCACTGTTATTGTACATTTTCTATCATATTACATTATAATTATTGTTATTGGTTTGTATTGTACATTTTTGTATCATAGTATTACATCAAGCTCTATAGGAATAATTTGACTGAATACTAGATTATATTTAAGTTAATTACAGTAGAGTGCACTTGAAGTGAAATAACACAAAACTGCGCTATACAAATGTCGTGCAAATTTAAAAAATTTTTTTTTTTTTTTAATTTTTAAAAAGAAAGACAAACATTCCCGGGTTACGAATAACCCAACAATGTTTGAAAATCTACTACTACCACCACAGAAAGCCGAAAATTTTGCTTGTGTTGGGATGGAGGACTTAGCCAGCCGAGGAATCGAACACGCGACGCTCGGGTGGGACCCAAGCGCTATGCCCACTCAACCACTGACCGGTCGAATAAAAATAATTATCATTATCTAACACCTGGGTCCTATACCACAAAACTTTACAAGTGGAACGGAGATGAGATGTGTCTTTTGAGCAATATGTGTATTTTGGTCAATTTTTGCATGTTTCTGATTCACTCTGCTCAACTTTGATTATATGGAAACGCACTTTTAGATAAGGGCACTTACGACAATTTATTGCAACCAAAGGTTCTACCGAACCCAAATGTATTTTGTATTTTGTAATTTGTATTTGAAATAAAAGAATGGTTAAAATACTGTATTTTGTATTTCAAATAAAAGACTTGAAAGTATTTTGTATTTCGTATTTTAAATACTTGCTAAAAATTATTTTGTAATTTGTGTTTTAATTACACCAAAGCATGTATTTTGCCCAGCCCTGTGTTGAACACAGTCTTATAAGGCAAGCATTTCGGTTTGAATTTGTTTTACAGTGTTTTTCTTCAAAAATATTACACGAACGTGTGTCCTTTGGTGTGCCCATGTAGGTACTACCATTACTTACGTGTAACTTACAATAAAAATGAGCTAATACCTACTGTATCAAATTAAATCCAACTTTTTAAATTTAACAAAGAAATTACATGCTAACATTGTAAAGGTTCCAACTTAAAATGGATGTAGTCTCATTGAAGTGATAATGGAAATAGTGAAAATTGCAATAAACACTCTTTATGGCGCATTCCTGCTCTATTTTTTGATTTTATCTGTCACTTTCCGGTACCATCTCTTCTCTCTTGTAGTCTAGCACTTTAATTTCATGCTCTATATAGTTTTACATTATTCTGGCATCCGCATCGTGATCAGAGCGCGATTCCAACGTGATGCTGGTGGTGCTATAAATCCTTCCGGAAGTGTAATGTAGACCTAACTTACTATCATTTCACCGCAGGAGTAGGCAGATAAGATGAAACCTCATCACATCTCATTGTTGGCACACTCGCTGGGACCGTTACTATTCACAATTTTCATCAACGGCATTATAAAATGCTTTAATTATGCAAATGTTCTACTCTTCGCTGATGATATGAAAATATAACTTCCGATTAACTCCACCATTGACTGCATTACAAGAAGATCTTTGTAGGCTTAATGACTGCTGTATAATTAATCATCTCAACATGAACACTTCTAAATGTTATGTGATTACCTTCACTAGAAATAAAATTAAATTTGACCATAACTACCATATAGCTAACCAATCACTCAAAAGGATTACTAAAATTCGTGATTTAGGTGTTTTACGTGATAGTAAACTTACATTCGAGGCACATATCAATATGATTGTGAAGAAAGCCCTTAGAATGTTAGGATTCCTATTCCGTATTAGAAAGGAATTCAAGAACATTCAAAAACTTAAAATATTGTATTTTTCATATGTTCGCAGTAATCTTGAATTCGCTTCTCAAATATGGAATCCTCAATATAATATTTTTATTAAACGCATTGAAGCCACCCAAAGAAAATTTGTCCATCATTTGAATTTCAAGTTTTTTATTTTTTATTATTGTATAAAATTGCATACAATGGGAATTTACACCCGCTAAGCTACTGACAGTAGATTGTCAGCAGGAAATCAGTTCCACAGATTAACTTCACAGATTGACTTAAAACAATACAATACATTAAATAATCCTTAACGCGTCAGCGTGGCAACAACAATACATATAACATCATATTAACCATAAACATATTTATATACAGGGTGTTAAGGGACGTACTTAACTTACTTTAACCAGTGATTCCTGACATTATTTGGAGTAAAAAATGTAAATGAAATTTTGGTCTCCGGTGACATTTTTGCAGTTTTTTTTTTTCTACCAAAACATAAAAAAATTATAGTTGTTGAACAGTTGGAGGCGGGGTAAGGGGTTGATCAGTTACTCAGCTGAGTGACCAGTGACGTCAGGCGGAAGAATTTTTTTTGTTTGAATTTAAAGAAAAAAATTTTGAAAAAAAAGTCGTTAAAAAAAGTCACCGGAGACCAAAATTTCATTTACATTTTTTACTCCAAATAATGTCAGGAATCACTGGTTAAAGTAAGTTAAGTACGTCCCTTAACACCCTGTATATATACACTAAAACATTTTGATAATGTGATATGCAATGTTGATAATTATTTTTCAGAGACTGTATTTAGTTATATTATAGACCGATTATATTTATAGACCGTTTTTAATATTGGTTATCATGACATAAACAACTTGCTGGACCTTTATGGACTTAAATAATTAAAAATTAGAAGAGACTCTGCAGATATAATATAGGTATCTTCATAAAATTATCAATGGTTTCATTGATTGTTCCCCCCTTTTGTCTGAGATTAATTTTAGAGTCCCATTCGTTAGAACCAGAGAAAAATCACTTTTTCATCTTCAAAAATGTTCTACTAATCTCAGACAAAATGCTTTTATATTCAGAGCATGCAATGTATTTGATAAGAATTTTAATAATATAGACATATTCTCATGTAATTTAAGTAACTTAAAAAAGTATGTCATAGCCAACATTAAATAATTTTTTGACCGTATTGCAAGTTACCATGTTATTGCTGTGAATCCTTTCCAGTTACATACTTGTCATTCGACTTACTATTGTGTTCACTCTGAGTTGTACATAGTACTTATTATTATTATCGCTGTAGTGGAAAGAAAAGAGATTTCTGACTCTGACTACTTCATGTTTTGAAATTTAGTAAGCAGATTATATTATTATACTTTATATTGTGTTTTTATATGTTTTTTTATTAAATAATTTTCAGGGTTATATTTTTGTTAACTTCTAAGGAACGTACCCATACTACGTGACCAACTTTTTGCAATTTTTAACCCCCCCCCCCCCCCCCCGGTGACCAAAATCCTAAGCAACCCGCCGCTCATTTGTATGGAGCGTGACATTTTGAAGACCCCCCCCCCCCCCTAAATGTGTCACGTAGTATGAGTACGTTCCCTAATGGGTGCAAGACCCTTACTTTTTTTTACTTTTAATTATGTGAAAATCTGTTATTGGATATTATGTGTATTATTAATGTTATTATTACAAGTGTAAAATATCTGTTGATTTTCCATAATAAATAATATAATTAAAAAAAAATATGTATAATAATTTCATTACTTTATTCGTTTCGCACATTTCAAAAGGTTGAGAGAGTCCCTTTGACTTCTCCAATTCTCCAGCCGTACTCTCTCGGAACATAGCCTTGCACCGCAGTGGGAGGGATGAATTCTTACGATCGTCACTCCTGGACACACTGACCCCCAGATTCCTACCAACCCCTCATACCTCATTTTAAATTTGGGAGGCGGGTATGGGTACCGCCATTTATTGGATAACCAAAATCTCTGCCATACGTCACCCCAAGTGGTTCCCCTGCGTTTGGTGACTTAGCAGGGGTGCCCGGGTTCATGGGGTGAGGATTGTCTGGGTCTTGACGGCGGATGCGTCTGCCCACTACAGCACGGTAGGCCGGATCGGGAGAGCGTGTAGAGGGAGTCCCTTTGACTTCTCCAGCCGTACTCTCGCGGAAGCCTTGCACCACAGTGCAAGCTTTCAAGCACCACTTTTACGCTCGCCACTCCTGGACACACTGACCACCAGATTCCTACGCACCCCCCTCCTTCCCAGAGCTTCCTCTCCTTCCTTTCCTAAAAAGACCCTCCAAACAGCATCCCCAAAGATGTCATAGGCCCTGAAGGGAATTATTTTCCTCAGGGCCTCCTGTGTGGAGCTAATGTAAAAAAATACCTTTTCCTAAACTTCCTCTTTTTCCTTTCCTAAAAAAGTGAAGTAACGGGAAACATACTTAGGTATACTTATAATATAGGGCTGAAAGTTAAATTTAATTAATTAAAATTTAAATCAATTAAATGTTCCTCTCTAATGTACTGTCCCTTTCTTTCATAACACTCTTTGTATAATATATATGTGTATTCTTCTGTATTTGATATTTTTTTTATAACATTCCTGATGATGGTGCAGAGGTACGGAAACCGGTAGCCTATAAAATATTAATAAAGTGACTTAACCCCTCCGAATTTTCGCGAATATTCGCTTATGATGTCTCAAACGAAATGACATTTTACGAAAACTTTGTGTTATTACCGCTTCACAATTAAAGCTCTATAAATGAAACATTTCTGAACGTAGCCGAATAGTAAAAACTGTTTTAGAATGGTTACAAAATAAGCCTTTGAATTATTATATCACAAATAAATATTAACATTTGTAAATATTAAAATTTAGAATGCAAACATTAAAAAAAATGTTAAAATAACTCACGTGATGTTTTTATGTGAAAACGGTACTAAAATCAAACAAAAATGTAAACAACAATATTCTATTGTATACATGTATAATAAATACCCATGTCACCTAATTTTTTATCATTTCATATAAAATATTTAATAAAAATTAACAATGTCGAGCGCGGTGAGGCCGCCGGTAGGAAATGTGTCAGACTGCGCGAATGACAGATATTTCTTGTTATGTATTTTTATGGACAACTTGAATAGAGATGTACAGCTTGATTCACTATCGACCTTTTACTTTTTGTTTTAGGGATGTCACTAAAAGAATAACGAAGTTAGAACGTTTTCTATGGAGACACACGCGTTGACGTATAAACACGCTTATTGTACTTGACTGCTATCGTATTTTTAACGCATATATATATCTGCTTACGTTGCTGACCGGACCCAAGTATTTTTAGTTTATTTATTTAAAATGTCAAGTCACAATGTGTTTGCTTCTTTTGAAAAAAAAGCTATATATTTAGGGATTGCAATCCCGCAAAGCGGGATCCCGCAATCCCGCGGGATCCCGCAGCTTTTATTAATCCCGCAATCCCGCACCTTCAAAGCGCGGATCCCGCAAGTTAAAAATTTGGCGCTAAAACTTTCGCGTAAATCGAGAGTAGCACGAACGCAATGTTACCGTTTAGCACAAGATAGCCCGCCTGCCGCCAACCGCTAGTGGCGCTAGTCGCCGGCCACTAGAGGATTAGTCTTTGATGTATTTTTTGTGAATGTCTTTGTAGTTAGTAGTTGCTTCAGTGTGGTGGGCATGTAGTTATATGGTGACCAGACAACTCAGAATGAAACCAACTCAGAAGCACCTCAGAAAGGTCATTAACAGTGATGATAAAAAAAATATAAAAAATTGTTAAATAGGTTAAGTTAGGTTAGAATTACCGGCTATTTAAAAATTATTTTTTCATAGCTTTTAATGATCTTTCTGAGGTGTTTCTGAGTTTGTTTCATTCTGAGTTGGCATGGAACCAGTTATATAGTTTGGTTGCGTAGTGCTTAAAGTTTCTTTGCCCGTATAAGGTATGAGTTATCGGTATGTTTAATGTTTTTTTGTGTGGAGGCCCTGGTTTTACTTTAATTGAGGTTGCATTTGGAATGTGAAGTTTATGTTGGAAAAGGTTAGTAGTACAGATTATAGTAATAATAGTAGCATCTAAGAGAAAGTTATGATTTGATTATTAGTCATTATATGAATAAGACTGAATTAAAAATATGAAACTGTTAGGAGTAAGTTTAAAATTAAACAAAACTATTAATTTATGCCAATTATTTATAGATGAATCCAAGAAAACAGATTACTAATTACTTAGATAATAGAAAACTTTTTTTTTTTATTTAGTAACTATATAATATTTTTACATTTTATGTTATTAATACAATAATTAATAATTAATACAAAAGAATTAATTTCTGTTGCTTAATGTAAGAAATGTTAAATAAAAGTTGATTTTTACCCAAAAATCTGTAGTTTCAATTTGATTTTAAAACTTATAACATTATTTCAAAGATGCGGGATCCCGCGGGATCCGCGCGGGATTGAGCAATCCCGCGGGATTGAATTAGCTGCAGGATTGCAATCCCTATATATATAGCGTATGGTTAAAATAAATATCATGAGATCAAAAAGAAAAGTAAAATGATGTCCAGAATAAAATATGAGGTTAACGTAAAGAACGCAACAGGTAATGTGAAGAAAAGGTCACTGAAAGGGGGTCTGGAACATAAAATTTATGACGCGGAAGCAGACGGAAAAGGTAATAAGAGAGACACGCCACGTTCGACAGGTGATGGGTGTCATGAGAAGGTGTATTCGTGGGAAATAAGCATGAAGGGAGATGGATAAATGAGTACGGCGTTGCATCCCTTTCTAATAATTAAACATTAATTTTCTTTCAAAGCACGGTGACCTCCGTGGTAGAGGAACATTTCTAGCGCAGATCACGGGATGTTATGAACTCTTGACAAATCAGTTGGCAATTATTAAAATGGTTTTCTGTTAAAAATATTACTTACAGGTTCTTTCTTTTTTTTTTACATGAATACCGCACAAGAGTCCCAACTGCTCCCGTCTGGAGCCAGTGGGACTATGGCATCCCCAATTGGGGTATGTTGTGAGGCTGAAGGTAGTGGGGAGGGGAAGGAGATTGGGAAGAGGAAGGTGGGGAAGTACCTGGCTATTCAAATCTGGTTACCAAACACGGCCAAAGCCATTTCAAGCAATGTTTCAATTCTGAATGGTGGTCTTACATCAGGGCGATACTGAGAGTATCTTCCACTCTGAAACGTGCCGCAAATATGCTATATATTATTTTAAATGAATAAATTGTGAAATAACACAAATTAATCAAATAAAATTTATTTGCCACGCCGGGATTCGATCCCGCGACCTTCGGAGTGCTAATCAAGAGCCTTACCGCTGGACTACGCCGGCCGTCAGAACTTTATTGCTTGATGATGATTATTAATAAGGGAAACTTCTATGGTTCCTACATACGCAGGATGTTAAGGGACGTACTTAATTTATTTACATTATATGAATAAGACTGAATTAAAAATATGAAACTGTTAGGAGTAAGTTTAAAATTAAACAAAACTATTAATTTATGCCAATTATTTATAGATGAATCCAAGAAAACAGATTACTAATTACTTAGATAATAGAAAACTTTTTTTTTTTATTTAGTAACTATATAATATTTTTACATTTTATGTTATTAATACAATAATTAATAATTAATACAAAAGAATTAATTTCTGTTGCTTAATGTAAGAAATGTTAAATAAAAGTTGATTTTTACCCAAAAATCTGTAGTTTCAATTTGATTTTAAAACTTATAACATTATTTCAAAGATGCGGGATCCCGCGGGATCCGCGCGGGATTGAGCAATCCCGCGGGATTGAATTAGCTGCAGGATTGCAATCCCTATATATATAGCGTATGGTTAAAATAAATATCATGAGATCAAAAAGAAAAGTAAAATGATGTCCAGAATAAAATATGAGGTTAACGTAAAGAACGCAACAGGTAATGTGAAGAAAAGGTCACTGAAAGGGGGTCTGGAACATAAAATTTATGACGCGGAAGCAGACGGAAAAGGTAATAAGAGAGACACGCCACGTTCGACAGGTGATGGGTGTCATGAGAAGGTGTATTCGTGGGAAATAAGCATGAAGGGAGATGGATAAATGAGTACGGCGTTGCATCCCTTTCTAATAATTAAACATTAATTTTCTTTCAAAGCACGGTGACCTCCGTGGTAGAGGAACATTTCTAGCGCAGATCACGGGATGTTATGAACTCTTGACAAATCAGTTGGCAATTATTAAAATGGTTTTCTGTTAAAAATATTACTTACAGGTTCTTTCTTTTTTTTTTACATGAATACCGCACAAGAGTCCCAACTGCTCCCGTCTGGAGCCAGTGGGACTATGGCATCCCCAATTGGGGTATGTTGTGAGGCTGAAGGTAGTGGGGAGGGGAAGGAGATTGGGAAGAGGAAGGTGGGGAAGTACCTGGCTATTCAAATCTGGTTACCAAACACGGCCAAAGCCATTTCAAGCAATGTTTCAATTCTGAATGGTGGTCTTACATCAGGGCGATACTGAGAGTATCTTCCACTCTGAAACGTGCCGCAAATATGCTATATATTATTTTAAATGAATAAATTGTGAAATAACACAAATTAATCAAATAAAATTTATTTGCCACGCCGGGATTCGATCCCGCGACCTTCGGAGTGCTAATCAAGAGCCTTACCGCTGGACTACGCCGGCCGTCAGAACTTTATTGCTTGATGATGATTATTAATAAGGGAAACTTCTATGGTTCCTACATACGCAGGATGTTAAGGGACGTACTTAATTTACTTTAATCAATGATTCCTGACATTATTTGGAGTAAACAATGTGAATGAAATTTTGGTCTCCGGTGATATTTTTTATGTTTTATTTTTTTTACTGAAAACACTAAAAATCTCGACAGTTGGGGGCGGGGCGAGGGGTTGACGGTGACTCAGCTGAGTAACCGGTGACCGGTGAACTAACGCGGATGATTTTTTTTGTTTAATTTAGAAGAAAAAATTGAACAAAAAAAATCGCCGAAAAAGTCGTCTGCGCACTAAATTTCTATTACATTTTTTTTTTCTAAATAATGTTAAGAATCATTGGTTAAAGTAAGTCAGGAACGTCCCTTATCACCCTTATGCATAACATTAACCCACACAGGAGGTCTTGTAAAAATAATTTCCCTCAGGGCTGGTGGTATCTTTAGTGATACTGTGTGAAAGGTCTTTTTGGGAAGAGAAAAGAGTGAAGAAACCCATGTTGTATTAGGGAAAAAACACAGAGGCCGGCAAATCGTTTCAGAACAGGGTGTTGAAGTCGTTAACCGTATACAAATGTTGGGCACAAGTTTGGCGTATTTCCGGACTATGCACCGGTGTCGAAGGGATCAATGAAGCTATTTTATCGGTACATCTGCCATTGAAATACCAGTAGAATAAGGACAGCATTCCGACCTGACGCTTGTGCTCTAAATATTGCAGTCCGTTTGTTAAGATAGAGGAATCTATCAAACGGGCCGCTCGTTTATTTACAAAGTCAAGGGTTTTTTTCAGCAATCTTGTGACTCCAGACCAGAGGTGGCTGCCAAATTCGATAATGGTTTGCACTAGCGATATGTACAGTTGTACAGGGTCATTAGTTGTGTACAAAATATGGGCCCGCTTGCTATCTTGACTCTGTTTTATGGAGCCCCCGTGCCTGAACTGGTCTCACCAAGTGTACCAATGGAAGGTATGTTGGGAAGATTGCTTCCGTTGGAGGAGACTAGACCGTCATTTCGATCTCTTTTAGATGTAATCAGACATGATTAGGTATTTCAAACATTAAATTCGACTAGATTATTCTCACCTCAAGAAGAAACCCTCTCGGGGTAACCGTCCATTTTTTGTTTCAAAGCCCTCTGAGCTGTTGGAGTTTGCGTATCCTTTGGGTCCCTGTCAAAATATGATATCATACACTGTACTCTCATCTGCGAAACAAAGAATTGGTGCATCCGACAAAATGACATTGATGTGAAACAAAAACAAAGTTGGAGACAGAATCGAACCCTATGGGACACCAGTATTTATTGACTGTGAGGAAGACGTGAAACCACCAGTCTGAATCGAACTCTCCATCAAAAAGTCATCAATCCACAAGTACACAAGGAAGCGGGAAATCGGTAAGAAGGCAGTTTGTTGACATATCTTCGGTGCCAAATCAGGCCAAAGGTTTTGGAAATGTACAGTGCAACCGTTTGGGTCTCACCGTAAAGTCCCAGGCACCGCACCCCAAACATGCATAACATACGCAAGAAGATCACCGCACGAGCGGTTCCGCCAGAATCAGTATTGACTATCGTTATTAATTTTGTTTTTCTCGAGGTTGGTGAGCACCTTGCAATTGATCACATATTCTGTCACCTTCGAAAGAATAGATGTGATCGCTGGGGCTACAAGTGGCCGTATGAAGTTATGTCACTAATAGGTGCTAATTTAAATAAAATATTTATGACCATTTAGATTTAGACCTATTTTTCGTATTTAGAATTCATCTGCGAAGGTTGAAATTTAAATAAATAAACACATTTACGTTAACAAAAAACTACGTCATTAAATACAAAATATAGTCAGATTGATGTTCAGAAATAGGTATATTAAAGATCTGATAAACGATAAATATTGAAAAGCGTAACCTTTATATGACATTCAAATAGGTATGTTTGTATCAACAAAGTGCTTAGAAATTCTGTTATACGAGTGAGCGTGCTTTATTTATTATCAGTTTCTGGTGGTTTCGGTTGACTGGATAATTAATCATATTTTTTGTATACCTACCTATGCGACGTATTTTAATTCATTGATTCCTCATTTAGCTGAGTGAAAGATGTTACGTGCATTCGTTGTTTTTTTAATGTGAATACAAGAGTCCCAACTGCTCCCAACCGCCTGAGACAGTGAGACTATGGCATCCCTAATTAGGGTATGTTGTGAGGCAGAAGGTAAATGAGGAGGGGAATGAGATGGGGAAAAGGTATCTGGGGAAGTACCTGGCTATTCAGTTCTGGTCACCAAGCACGGCTTAAGCCATTTCAAGCAACATTTCAATTTTGAATGACCACCATTCAGAATGAAAACGTAGCTTGAAATGGTTTTGGCCGAGTTTGATAACCAGATTTGAACAGCCAGGTACTTCCCACCTTCCTCTTCCCCATATTCTTCCCCTCTCCACTACCTTCAGCCTCAAAAATATAATATCCCAATTGTGGATTCCATAGTCTCACTGGCGATTGGGAGCAGTTGGTACTCTTGTGCGGTTATACATATATTTTTTAAAAAAAGTGAAACAAATTTGGTCGTACCGACTTTGCGGATTTTTAAGTACGACCTAGGTATATACAACATCAAAAAACCAGAGCTACAAAACCTTTTGCAAGGTAAATTTACTTGGGTACTGAGCTCTATTTCCATAAAGCAATTATTTTTTCCATCCGACCCATACATGCTAGGTAGGCTGAAAAGTAATGCATACATGCTTGTAAAACACGAACAAAAACAAGTAGCAAGATTGGGCAAAAAGTATATCAAAGTACGATTCTTAAGCTTCAAAAGCATATATTTATTTTACAACATAGTCACCGTTAAGGCTAACACATTTCTCCCAACGAGTTACAAGTTTTTTCATTACGTAACTGAAAAATTCTTCCGACATTTCTCGAAACCAGTGTAATGATTACCTTTGAGGTGTCTCTTGAGTAGAGGAAAAAAATAAAAATCGAAAGGCGAAAGATCGGGCGAGTGAGAAGGGTGTGGAATCGGTTCAAACTTCAGGTTTTACAGAGGCTCTAATCCACGCTGTTTCTTCTCGTCTGTGAAACGGCGTGCTACCCATCGTCCACAGATTTTACGGTATCCGTATTGTTCAACAACGAAGCCAATATGTTTCTTGGATATTCCAAAAATGGTTTGTGATTCGGTTTTAGTGATTGGTCGGTTGGTCATTTTGTATCAAATCGTGGACGAGTTTGGATTGTTTATCATCTGCATCAATGATCAGACGTCCGCTGCATGTTTCATCAACAATTATGGCATTTCCACCCACAATCGTGAAATATTATTACCCATCGATTTGCAGTAGACCTATCAACAGCATCATCACCATAAACATCCTTTAAACGACGATGAATCTCAATAGGAGTCCCTTTTCAGCAGATAAAAATTCGATAACAGCACGCGGTTTACCTCGCGTTGACATAACACTTAAACACGTCTCCTACTTCCGCTTCTCAAAATACACTGGATGAATCCAACGACCTCAAACTTGCGCGTACGTATAGAGGTCACTTCCATATTCCACATGGCGCGCTTCTGAAGGTCATTTTGTTCGCCCTGTACAATGTTGTAACGTTAATCTTACCTAGTTATCTATCTTTGCAATCACCGCCATCCCAATGCTATAATTATTACTCTCATATTAAAATAAACATTTAATCCATATCCGGAATACAAGTGCTGACATGTGGGTAGATCAATGAAAGAAAAGACGGAATGTTAAAGTAACAAAGATGCACATTTATTCTTTAATCTCAAACATTAAGGGTAGAGCATGATTATTGTATTATCAAATCTACAGGGGTGGTTGACTACCTTCGGCAAATCAATTACCGAAACTTCTCGTAATAACCCTCTTACCGGCGCCTGTACATTAACGGCCGGCTGTCAATTTTATCAGGCACCCGCGTGGCTACAACACTCCGTCTAAATTAGGCAAGTACTCGCCCAAACTGTTGCATTGTGTGCATTACTTTTCAGCCTGCCCTCGTATATGTACGTGCTTTTAATATTTCCCAAAATCAATAATAAATTGATGAAAATCTGCCCTTAATTAGCTAAGCGTAGCCTGGTAAATAAGTCCCATTTTCACATGAGCGCTTTATTTCGTCCGTCTGTAAATTTTTTGTGTGTTCCGTGTCTACTCGTATTGTCTATAGTACCTTTTTACTCCGCCAGAGTTCGCAGAAGTGTTACGAGCTTTCGAATCGGAATAATCAACATTACACGAGGTCTACTGTTCAACAAATGAATGGTTTATAAAAGCTCACCGAAACGGTATCATGAAATTATAATTTATTTAATCGTCTGGCATATAAAGCTTTTACAACCTTTATAAAGGAACACAAGCGTCTTGTACTCACACCAGAGTCATCAGACTTGAGGATTTCCGCTGTAATCATCTTATCTAAAATGAATTAAACATTGGAGCATTTCTCTCTGACTTTTTAGAAACTCATTAAACAGGGTTGGATGCATTTATAATTTTGCTTGGCAAAATATTCGAAACGATGCTCATTAATAAGCGTTAGATAGATAGGTACCAATTTAGACAAGAGAAAATACTTTGAGAGAACTTTTTTATTAACCTGCTTCATATTCTTACGAAGATGTTTTTTTTGAGATCAGTGTTGGTATTTTAGAGGCATCGCGTTATATCTCTTCTCTTGTTAATGAAGCCATTATTTGGCAAAAAATCTGTTATGCTCACTTCGTGAAAATTACCTCAGTGGTTCAATAATTATTATTAAATTCGAGATATTTTAACTGAATCAAAAGTTATAGCATATTTTATTAGAGGGACAGTAGTTCAAATACTGTCCGGTCATCTGTTGACGTGGAGCGGTTTTTTTCGGCGTATTGCGCTTGAAATCGACGAAATTATGATCGCTGTTCCAAAAATGATTCTAGTTGCAAAAATGACAATTCTTGCTTTAGTTTGTGTAAGGGCTTTTAGTGCATGTTTTTTTCACTTTTTATATCATAATATTTGCAGACAAACGACAGGAGTTTTTAAATGTGAATACCGGAATATCGTCCCAACTGCTTCCGTCTGGAGCCAGTGAAACTATGGCATCCCCATTTGGGGTATGTTGTGAGGCTGAAGGTAGTGGGGAGGGATAGAAGATAGGAAATAGGAAGGAACCAGGAAAGAGGGAGGTTGGGAAGTACCTGGCTATTCAGATCTGGTCACCAAACACGGTTAAAGCCATTTCAAGAAACTTTTCATTTCGGAATGCTAATCTTTCACCAGGATGATACTGATAGTATCTTATGAAATATACTTTATGTTGTTTTGAATTAATTCATTGTGAAATGACACAAATTAATAAAATCAAATTTATTTGCGCACGCTGGGATTTGAACCCGCGACCTTCGGAATGCTAGCGGTGGCCGTCAAGATTGGCAAGGTGACTCTTAAAGAGATTCTATTTTAAAGGTCATTATCGCATAAGAATCCCAAAGTTAGCAGCTATTGGGACTATGGGATTACCAATGTCATGCTGTGAGGCTAAAAGGAAGTACGACTTGTAGATAAATTTGACAAATTGAACAATATTTGAAAATTACAAACTCTTTAAACTTTGAAGTTTACAGCGAACTTGGGCCTAAAAGCTAATTTAAAACCAAATCAAGTCATTTTTGAGGCATACACAATAGGGTGTGTCAATTATTTCAACTTTTGAATTCAGAAACGCGGGGGGTCTCAAAAGTTGCGTCTTACAAAGAAAATGAGAACTGCATTTAAATTTATTTAAAAAAAGGTTATTAGCCCGCTAAAATGCATCAAATCAGAAAACAAACCTAAAACCATTTTTTTTTTAATTTTTAATCATTTTTTTTCAGTAATTTAACCTTTTTACGTTTGTTTATTATTAAAAAATGCGTATAACTGACAAAAATGAAAAAAAGTTCAAATTTATGAATACAAGTAAGTCAACAAGAATTCTGATTTTATCCAGAAAAAGTATTGTTTTCTCCTTTTATATTTTTAACCAACACATCACATATGTTTAAAATAAAAAAAATGGGTTCTTTTTACTGCAGTTATGGAATGAAAAATAAGTTTGGTACAAAATATAAAATATGAACCCTTTGTTTTATTTTTTCCAAACCACGAAATCTATTTTTTTTTTCAAAACTTCCGGCTATTTTAGCGGGCTAATAGTGAACAATAATGTCATTTATTTTTACGTTTTCGAATAGCTTCATATCATACGAAACTTTTGAGACCCCGGGCGTTTAAATATAAGGCCATTTTTTTTTCTCTATGGAGAGCGACACAAGCTAATACACAAGCCCTCGAGTAAAGCAGAATGTGATTCGATGTATTTATCAAGAACCGAGGTTCCGGTTTCGGCTAACACAGCTGAAACTGTTTCATTGGTCGAAACTGGCTGAAATTAAACCGAAACTTCAGTCAGCCACTAGTACTAGACCATACCTTCTCTTATTATACTGAATGTATTTATTCAGGCAAACAAACAACAAACAACAAATAAAAAACACTTGACATCGCCCATCTTACAGTAATTTTCTAAAGACTAAAGCGTCTTTTCTAAATCTAAAACGCTTAACTTCATCCGGCACTGAAAGACTGAACAGGGAATTCACAGAAAACAGTAGGTACCACAATCTCTAGAGCTTATCTGAAAAGCGTGTGAAAGTTAGCCGATATGCATCGTTTCGTTAGTAAAGTTAAAGGCATTAAATGCACACGGCTGCACTTTGTGGAGATTTACGTTCTCTATACGGTTTACGGTTTACGCAGTTCCAGTTATATATTTTTAGAACAACTGTACCAAGTGCGTGCATTGTTAGAGTGATTTCCATACAACATAAGTGCTGCAATAAATTGGGCTCAGTTTAAAGTGCCGTTCTGAGACGTGTATAACTGTCTGAATAATTTGTTAGCGTTTACTGGTGCCTTTTCGTTAACGAAGTAAACGTACGTAATACAAGACTCACTCAAAATGAAGGATTGGTGGTCCCGAAATGTACCAATAAATAAGTTGAAAGAACCCAAAACTATATTGTGTCCAAAATATTTAATAAATTACCAATAACAATCAAACATAATGTCATTTATACTGCTAAATTCAAATATAATCTAAGAAAATGGCTATTAGATAATGTACAGATGATTTATATTGATGCCTTGCTGAAACCCTTGTCTTTCTAATTGGAATTCACATTCTAAGGAAAGGAAAATCATTATAGTTTTGTAACACCTCATGTACCTATTATTGATAATATGAAACTATTGATGTGACTGTTTATTTGTATAAGGCTTTATACTGCTATTTACCTATTTATACTATTCTGTTAAGAGGGTATTACCAGAGAAAACCAGAAATATGTCATTTTTAAATCAGATTTTAGACGTATTGACTCTTTCCCACAAAAAATTGTAAATGGATTTCGAAAGATTGTTCTTTTACCTAGCATTCGCATGTTTTAAATTTCGAGAAAAAATGTTTATTTTTAGTATAATAAGGTTATACCATAGGTCGTTGGCAGATTTGTTAAATTTTCAAAAAAGATTTTGTATTATACCACACCCATTTCAAATTATATAATCATTCAGTAAAATAAATCAATACAATATCTGGGTATGGCATATTTTAGAATTTTGATTTTAGTTTAAATAAAATCATTAAAAAATATATAAGTTGGTACATGTGTTTCTTGACGAAAATTGGTCCGTTTGTGTATATATTACAAACAAATATATTTTAGATTTTTTTAACATTCTTATTTAACTTAGACATTATTGAAAAATGATGAATACTTATAATCAAAAAATAATTACAAAAAGCACATTATTTTAATAGTTTTATCATCACGCCTTTCAGTATTTTTGGATGTAGGTATACCTACATTAAAGCAAATTTGGAATGAAATAAAATCGATACTGAGTTATTATTTTAAAAAGCTAGTACGGAGAATAATTATTCTTTCTCTTTGTAACCGCCCTGCACGATCGTAAGAACAACTTTCGACGAAATGTGGATTTTCGGCCGCTGGCTGGTTAAACGATATGGATATAATTGTTAATTTATCACCATAATAATACATATACACATATCGTTTGAAAATGTACCATTTTATTGCATAAATTATTATCATTATGTACCTACTAACAAACTATATATATGGTTTAGCAGGTTTAAAAAATTAAAAATAAATATGAGAGAAGTTTTCTGATTTTTTTTATGTATTACAATAACCGACCATCATTTTGAAATATCCATCTCGTATCACGTTCCGAAGTGATAGATAGGTTGCTACTCTCAGTATCGCCCTAGTGAGAGCCCACTATTCAGAATCGAAGAATTGAAGCAGAAGAGCCAGTTACTTACCAACCTTCGTTTTTCCATCTTTTTCCATCTTCTTCATCTTTTTCCCTCTCATCTTAACCTCAAAACATTCAGCAATTTGGGAATGCCGTAGCTCCACCGGCTCCTGCTAAAACAAAATGAATAACAGTTTAAATGTAATATCATAAAATTTCTTGTGGTACATTTAAAAAAAAGTAGAATGAATAGTATTTTCTTTCATATAAATAAACGATTTTTATAATTATATTTATATTTTATTTTTCTTTTTCCCTCTTTATGAAAATTAATTAAAAAAAACTGACGGGCAACAAACAATCAAACAGTTCTTCATCGAATGTTCAAGAAATTGTAAAGGAAACAAAGGGGAAAAAAAATTGGTCGAATTATATGTTTTTTAATGCTTTTTTTATAACCTAAGTTTTATAATGGCATGTTTGTCAATAATATAAGTGCCTAATAACCTACGCAATCCAAAAATGCATTTAAAAGTAAAATCATTGATCACCTCAAATAAACATTACCATCACGAGTATTCAATAACATACTTACCTTTATACCTACTGTGTGTATATATGTAACCATGTACCTACTGTTATCTTCTATATATATATGTAACATACTTGAATTGTGTATTTAAAGAAAAAAAAAGATTTTATATGAACCTGTCACTTTCATAATATTTTTCAAAATATTACGTAAACAAAATCATAGATAACTAGTCTGTAAATTGCCATCTCAACACAGGCGTTTCACACCTAGTGAGATGGGCAATACGTCATTATTATAACCAAAAGCAATATGAAAATAATGAAATAAAAAATACGAATTTTTATTTACTTTAAATTTAAAAAAAAAGTGAACAGAGCTCTTCGAATTAAACCATTATGGATGCCGATGTGGGCAAATTATTTATTTATTTTATTTTAGTAATTTGTAAATTAAAGTTTACAAATTTCTAATTAATTATAACGTAACATATTGCTTACTATATTTTTTCCAGTTTGATGTAGCTCCTACAATAGATACATCTTGAACCTTCCAATTGGTGCGGACTTAAAGTTTCTGGTAGCGTATTATAAAACTTCATCGCTTTGCACGTCCTTGTGTTATGTCTGTGAATGTTCTTGTTGTAAATAATTTTATTTGATAAGTATTTTGGTTACAGGTTGATAGCAATTTTGTGGATAAATATCATCGTGTTTAAGGTTAACTTTTAACTTTTAAAAATCTATTTCGCTGGAGTGTTATTCTCATTGTCCTATTTTGGAGAATTTGAAACTTATTTTGTTCTCGTTCGTTACACAGATCTAATTATACGAACTGAAAATCCAGAGGAAAATTGATAGAAAGATATAGAACTAAATCTTTAGTTGAATCTAGTACAAATCCGTTGAGATCTTTCTCATCGTATTTCTGATTGCTTTTTGTATTGGTTGACTCCGTTCTGCAAAATGGTGTGCTACCTCAACATTGTTCCGTGTTTGAAACTATAAGCACATCTAAATAAATTAAAGAAAAACGCCTTCGTGTTCTCAAACCACAATAAAAACCTTTAAATTTCACTTTTTATAATTGAAAGGCATTCTTTCTTCTCGTTTGTAGATTTTTATTTTATTCACCGATAGTCAAAAACGTGTTTTATACATCTCCGTTTCTTTATCCCATTGTGTTTTGAGCGTAAAATATCATCACAAAATGAAAAACTTTATTTGGGTACAACCGATGGTTTTTTTGGGTAGATCATTCGCTGTACTGTCAATGGTCGATCAATATATCGCAGCTAACAATGGTCGTGTATTGTAGAAAGTGGTACTGTTTTTTCACAGAGGTGGTTGTTAGCGGAGTCAATTACCCGTATACCGGCGATGAGGGGTCGAAAACCAACAATCCTAACTATTAAATTTTAATAGTTTTTCCAGAAATCGTATAACAAACTGAATAGATAGATCAAGTCACTAAAAATATCCCTATATTAGCCCATATCTCACAATTTTCAAGGCCACCAAAATATTTCAGTTGGTACAATAGGCCACCTGCATAGATTTCATAACGAGTTGGAAAAAAATCGTGTGGATAGATTTTTTTACTAAGATTACGAAAATGTTAGTAAAAATTTTTAGAAAATGTACAGTTTTTATTTATTTTTAAATAAATAAATCCACTCTTTGGGCCCGTGACGCCACTACATGAAAATGTCCCGTCTCCGAAAATGTTCCGATTAATTTTGTAAAATTCCACCCTGATTTATTTTTTTTTGAATGGCAACACTTTGATTTCAGGCGAATTTTTGAATTTGACATTTAACGTTCACTAGATTTATTGTATGTTCTCTGCGAACTTATCATTTGGTTTGACTTTTTGACAGATGTTATGAAGAGAACCCCGTACATTTTACGCTGTCTGTACGTGTTTTAGAGGTATAATGGTAGTGGTGCTGATTTTAGCAAAATTAAATTTTATAATATTCTTATTATTATTATAATTTACAAGTACAAGTATTTTACATTGGATTTAGTAATATAGACGTTGAACATTATAATGATTTATGATCAATAAGATGGATCAAGGAACAAAATATTTATGAGATGTAATATTTTTGGTATACCTCGTTATTCTCCTGTGCCCTTTCTTGTGGGAAATGTTCTTTTTTTAAAAATGCTTTTCGGCTATGTAATTATCGTTTTTTCGCACCTATAAAATTATGTCCCGTCTTTCTGGTTTATAAAAAATGGTCTGATTTTTCGGATTGAAATTTTCAAAAAATCGACAGGTTTTCAAAAATACGTTAAAAAAATACAGAATGTCTTAGAATATTTGCCTAAACCAGATTTTTTTTTGAAAAATGATGCACGTGGCCTACTACAATCTAAAATACTACAGCCTATTCGTGGTCATAGAGTTAAGCATGCCACTACCGAAAATGGTTTCATTTACACAATTTTTTTCCGAAAAAGGTTAACAATTTGAGAGGCTGTTGTGGGTACCACCGCCCCCATATAATTTATTTAATAACTGTGATATATGCAATTATATCGCATTTGTATCTATGTAGTAATTCGGGAATGCTCGGGTCGCCGAACATTGCCGATCGGGCATACGAGCCGGGACAGCGGTCCGGTGTACGGCCGCGGCCAGAACCATTCTAACTTCCAGTATAATCAGTCGCTACCGAGACAAATAATATTACTTATTGAATCCATTGTACTCTTACAATAAAGACGAGAACTTACGTTTAACATATTTATTATTATTGTGTGGCTAGTGTGGCCACAATAAAAGTACATTACAATTGGCGCAGCCGTATTAAAGTACAATATTGGATTACCAAATTGGATCACAAAAAAAAATTACCAAAGCGGGGAGAGCTAAGTCACCCCGAAAAATTTTTCAAGGCTACCTACAGCCGAGGCGGAACATTGGAGTATTTTTTGGGTTTGTCTGACCGAGTGAAAGGACCGGCAGAACAAACCGAGGATATCTCTGGCTATTCCTGGAGCCACAGTCAGAGTTCTGGAGTACCATCCAAGGGTACTCAGAAGCAAGAGGCGGTGGTCGTTTTTGGGGCTCAACAGAGCCTTTCCACGAAGGTGAAGTTCCGAGGGAGGAAGGTCACTCACTCATCAAGAGGAAACAATCTGGAGACGTTGCAACCGCAATTTCTAAGATAGGTTTTTCTTTTCTTTCTTGTGGAGGATTTGTCTGGGTTTTTTGTAATTTTTTCCGGGGTAGTATTGTTGTCGTAGCTTCGCGTGATTATTTTTTTTTCCTTTTGTGAAGATGGAATCGGCGAGAATTCCACCGTTCTCTCACATAAACGGAGATTGGGATGTGTTTCAACTCAGATTAGAGCAGTTTCTCGTGTTACATGATGACATTACCGAGATTAAGAAAAAGGCTTATCTGATAAACTCGCTTGAAACGGAGACCTTGACTCTTCTGTCCAACTTATGTTTCCCGATTAAAATCACAGATGTTACGTTTGAGAAATTAATTGAGTTGCTAAAAAAACATTGTGGTAAATGTAGATCTCTTTTTCAAGAGCGGGAATCATTTTTCCAAGCTAAACAGAATCATAACGAATCGATAAGGGATTTCGCCGCAAGAATTCGAGGGCTCAGCTCATTCTGTCAGTTCGGAAACAGGCTGGAAGATAATCTTGTAGACGTGTTTGCAATCGGTCTACTTCCGGGCCCTGTACGGGTAAAATTGTTTGTTGAAGGGCCTAAACAAAACTTTAATCAACTAGTTGAACTTGCAGTGACCGCGAAAGGTCCTGAGGTCGATTCAATCAAGATGAAGTTGGAAGTAAATTCGGTAAAGGAATTTGGAAGATCGGCTTCTCCGGCGCGAGAAATAAATTCGGTAAAGAGATTTGGAAAATCGGCTTCTCCGGCGCGAAAACTTTATTATCGGTCGAATAGTTCCGATTCATGTAGGTCGGATAAACAAGTTAAAACCGGTTCATCACTAAAAAAGTGTAAGATCTGTGGGAAATCAAATCATGACACTCATAACTGTAAGTTTAAGCAAGCTAAATGTTATTCTTGCGGTAAATTGGGTCATTTACAGAGATTTTGTAAAAACGGGTCAGTAAAATCAGTTATGAATTGTAATAATGAAAATATTGAAAATGTAGCTTTTGTTAAGGCAATCAAGGCACAATTGAAATTAAATGGGAAATCCTTCGAAGCGATGATTGATTCAGGATCATCAGTTTGTGTCATTCCGGAGACATTGTTTTGTAAACATTTCAGTAATATAGAGTTGTCACCCGAAACACGAAAAATTTCAGGTTACGACGGGAATATGTTGACTGTTGTGGGTAATGCAAATTTCAAGGTCGAATACAATAATCTAGTTAGGTTAATAACCTTTATCGTTGTAACAAGCGGTTCGGAGATGATTGTGGGAAGAGATTTCATGGAAATATTTAACCTCAACATTGTTTCAAAACAAAATTCTATTAATTCGGTTTCGTTCGCGAATAGGAACAAATTTCAGAAAATGGGGAACGTAAAACCATATTTTTCAGGGTATGGAAGTTCTAATCTTAGGGAATATAAAACCATGTTTAAAGGGCATGGTAGTTCATCTGCAAATAAAAGGAATGTAAAACCTTATTTAAAGAATACGGTAGTTCAGTTGCAAAGATTACTTTCTGGGAAACCGATGAAATCAGGTGGAAACCAGGCAGATTTTCTGTCTCGGTTTCTGTTAAAGAACAAAGTTGAGAATTCTAAGGTAGAATTTAAAGATTACTGCGGTTCAGATTTCGTAGATTTTGTTAGCAATTGTGAACATCTTGACGTTAATTCGATTAGGGAAGCCACTAAAGTAGATACGGTCATTCAAGGCGTAATGACGTGTTTAAGGCAAGGGTGGCCCAAACGTGTTAAACGCGAGGAGGAATTATGGAAATTCTGGATAAAAAGGAACGAACTTTCGATTGTTAAGGATTGTTTATTTTGGCAACATAGAATTATTGTTCCAAGTTCGTTGCATAAAAAAGTGTTAGAGCTCGTGCATCGTTCACACTTAGGTATTGTTAAGATGAAAGGGTTAGCAAAGGGTTATTTCTGGTGGTCATCGCTGAGCAAAGATTTAGAGAAAATTGTTCAGGAATGTCCAGAATGCGCGTCGACGAAACAATCTCCGCCAAAGAGTCAATTATCGGTATGGCCTAATTCTGGGAAGGTCTGGAGTAGGCTACACCTGGATTATAGTGGACCACTGGCAGGGAAAATGTTTCTCGTCGTCTGCGACTCATTCACTAAATGGGTTGACTGTATTGAAGTTCAAAGGGCAGATTCAGCTAATACTATATTTGAATTGAGGAAATTATTTTCAAATTTTGGCTACCCTGAACTCATAGTGTCAGATAACGGAACTTGTTTTACGAGTGAAATTTTCCAACAGTTTCTTCGGGAAAACAATATTAAATTCATGTCATCTCCAGTTATGCACCCAAAAAGTAATGGGATCGCTGAAAATTCAGTGAAAACTACTAAGAGTTTTCTTAAAAAACTTATGGTAGGAAATAAATTTCAGGTTGATTACAAGGATAAATTGTTACATTTTTTGTCCGATTATAGAAATACTCCACATTGTACGACGGGAGTCGAGCCAGCAGTTTTATTGTTTGGTAGGAAACTTAGATCTACTTTTGACAGTCTCATTCCGAAAGAGAATGAACGGGTTGTGTCAAAACAACATGATTTGGCGAATAAGAATATTGAGGCAAATCAACGTAAACAATCTAAGTATTATGGTGGTGTAAAAACAAGAAATTTTATTGTGGGACAAAAATGTTTAGTTAAAGATTTCAGGAAGAATAATAAATTTACATGGGTAAAGGGAATTGTTACAGATAAAATTGGAAAAAAATTATATTTGGTAAAAACTTGTGATTCTCAATTAATTTGGAAACGTCATGTGGATCAGATGAGGAACTTATCAGTGTCTTGGAGTGATGTTGAGTCAGATTTGCCGGATTCCGCGTCTGATGACACGAGGACTGAGCACTCTGAGAAAGAGTTATCCAATCTGTGGAGTGAGTTAACGGTGTTTTCTCCTGATTTCAGATTTGCGGAGGGAGGAGAGAGGTCACCGGAGGTCACAGACACGGCAATCGCTGGTCCAAGTCAAAGTTCAAATCCCTGGTTGGGGAGACTCCGCCCAAGATAGTCCACAAGGAAGGAACGGAAAGCCTTCTAACTTAATATAATTTTGTGTGAAATATTAATAATGATGTGTTTATGAAAAAACATTATAAGAACTTGAGTGAAATATCAGTATAATATTTACAGTGTTTGAATTATATAGAATCATGAAATACTTGAAATACTTAAATATGTAGTGACTGATTTACAGGGGGAAGGGTGTGATATATGCAATTATATCGCATTTGTATCTATGTAGTAATTCGGGAATGCTCGGGTCGCCGAACATTGCCGATCGGGCATACGAGCCGGGACAGCGGTCCGGTGTACGGCCGCGGCCAGAACCATTCTAACTTCCAGTATAATCAGTCGCTACCGAGACAAATAATATTACTTATTGAATCCATTGTACTCTTACAATAAAGACGAGAACTTACGTTTAACATATTTATTATTATTGTGTGGCTAGTGTGGCCACAATAAAAGTACATTACAATAACCAACACCCCTGCCACACGTCATCCTAAATAGTTTGCTACGTTTTGTGATTTAGCAGGGGTGCCCGGGTTCATGGGGTGAAGCTTGTCTAGGTTTTGGTGGCGAATGACCCATCGGCTTGCACCGCAGTAGGAGAGATGAATTAATACGTCCGTCACTCCTAGACACATTGATCTCTAGGTTCTCACACACCCCTCATACCTTTTCCTTCCCAAAACTTCCTCTCTTTTCTTTTCCCAAAAAGCCTCCCACACAACATCCACAAAGATGACAAAGACCCTGAGGGAATTTTTTTACTCAGGGCCTGATCTTTAACCCTCTCCCCACCCTGGTGATATGTGGTGAGGCTTTAGATTACCCCCCCCCCTCATACCAACAATCACGTGTATTTTTTTTAGTAAAAAGTATATTGAAATTTTCAGAATATTATCTTTAAATACCCGCTGTTTGATTTAGAAATCGTGCGTTCAACGAAAAATAATTTTTAATTTTTTTATTTTATTATTTATTTATTTATTCCCGAATTTGTTACAGATATTAACTTGCAATTATCTGAACTAGTAATTGAACGTAACGATATTATTGCCGCGATTAAACTCTTGGAACCAAAAACAAGTTCTGGTCCTGATAATGTCCCATCCATATTCTTAAAAAATTGTATAAATTCTCTTTCTTATCCATTGTACAAAATCTTTAACAAATCTCTCAAAACAGGCCAATTCCCCAATAGCTGGAAATCCTGCTATCTCACCCCCGTGTTCAAGAAGGGTTCAAAAAACGATGTTTGCAATTACAGACCTATTTGTATTCTGTCTAGCATTCCTAAGCTCTTTGAAAAAATCATTCTATGTAAAATATCCTCTAATATTAAACATGTAATTACCAATTGCCAACATTGGTTTGTCTCTTCTAGATCTACTCTCACAAACCTTACAGTATATGAAAACTATATAAACACAGCATTGACTAACAGGCTACAGGTAGACTCCATCTATACTGATTTTTCCAAGGCTTTCGATAAGGTCTGCCACAAAATATTAATAAATAAACTAAAAAAATTAGGGATAAGTGGTAATTTTTTGGCTTGGTTGATCAGCTACTTATCTGATAGGTTACTCTTTGTAAAGATCAATGACTGTTTATCCTACGAATTTATTGCTACCAGCGGTGTGCCGCAAGGTTCTCACCTGGGACCTTTATTATTTATACTATTCATCAATGACGTTACTAGCATTTTCCATGATATCGAAGTTTTACTCTTTGCCGACGATATGAAACTGTTTAAAGTCATTAATGATGTGCACGATTGTATAATCTTGCAAGAGAATCTCAATAGTTTTTTCAAATGGTGTTCAGGTAATAAACTTCAGCTAAATATTAACAAATGCCAAGTTATGAGGTTCTACAAAATTAAACGCCCAATAATATATAATTATGCACTCTGTAATGTAGACTTAATCTCTGTAGTCGAAATACTTGACCTAGGCATCATTTTTGACCAGAAACTTTGCTTTGTATCTCATGTAACTTCTATAGCCAACAGGGCTATGAAAATGTTAGGATTTATTTTAAGGATTTCCAAAGATTTTAAAAATATTCACACATTAAAAATTCTGTTCACATCTCTCGTTAGAAGCATTCTAGAATATAACTCTACAATTTGGTCACCTGTCTTTAATAATCACATTAATATCATTGAAAAAGTTCAACGCAAGTTTTTGAGGTGTATTAATTTTCGACTTGGAATCCCTTTAGAATCAATCAATTATGACTTTTTATTACACTCATTGAAATTGTCGAAGTTAAGTGACAGAAGAAAAATTTTTGATCTCATATTTTTATACAAAATTGTAAATCATCAGTTGGATAGCCCTGATATATTAAAGTTGATTCACTTTCATGTACCTACCATTAGATCAAGGTTCCCTAGTATGTATTATTGTGACAATTATACATCTGTTGCTGGATATAATTCTGTTATGCCGGCGCCAGACATGTGTTCAAAGATGTGTTCACACATTTGAAGACTTTGCGCACACCTTTGTTCACTTATGTGTGTCTCTGCCAGATATGTGTTCAAAGATTTGATCACTCCTTTGAGCTCACAGTTTTCAAATAGACTTCACACAACATGGTCGACGATTTGGTCGACACAGTTTGCTTCTATTATTTATGTGCGTCTAATTATTTATATTATCTAATTAATTTATCTAAATATATTTATCTAAATATATTTATCTAAATATATTTATCTAAATATATCTATCTAATTATATATTTATCTAAATATATTTATCTAAATATATCTATCTAATTAATTCTTCGATAGAGCAAGGTATTGAAGAGTGGTGTTTAATTGAGTTCCAGGCGTCATTGATGTTATTTCGATTTTTATGCCCTTTACGTTTCGGATCCCATATATCTGGCTCTACTTGCATCAACTCTATAAACTCGAAAACGCTCTCATTATTCCACTCCATCGTTAGTTCGTTTGGCTGTCCACGCACGACTACTCTCCACGGCGACGCTCGCGCAACTGAGCTTCGCGCAGTGTGGCAGGCATGCAAACATTTCGACGCTGATCCCTTTGATGTGCGCTAAAGAAACCGATACGGAACGGCAAAGCGCACATATGTGCCCAAATAAGTGAACACAGTATCATTTGCCCGTGCCACACATGTGAACACATATTTGAACACATCTTTGAACACATGTCTGGCGCCGGCTTTATAAATAGAATACTCACCATTGGTAATTTTTATGCCAATGTTGCTGATATTTTTCATATTTCCTTATTAAAATACAAGGCTCTACTTATCAAGCATTTCAGCCTTACGTATTGTAACGGGGTTACTTCATAACAAGTTATTCTTTTTATTTCACTGTTCCTTTTGAAGTTTTCATTACTTGTTAGAAATTTTTTCTCTTATTATAAGAAATTTAAAAAAAAAACAATCTTTCTTCACTGTACTATGACTGTTTAAATATAATAATAATACATGTTTGTAAATGGCACTTTGTGCCGTAAATTTTAAATAAATAAATAAATAAATAAATTTATTCCATTTTTACAATTTTACAAAGTAAGGTATAAGTAAAATTATTTTTTTAATTATGTACATGTAATGCAAATATTTTTTAATGGTGGTAATAATACCTCTCTAATTGAGAATTTCTCGTGTTTAGGGAGGGAGTAGATATTTTGATATATGTTTAATTGATGCTACCATGAGCGTATTTATGAAAAAATAAAATAAAAACAACATGTATGTAAAATTATATACCTGTGCACTATTTTAGGAAGAAAGTTTTTTTTTTAATTATAAAATATAAAACCTGTGTACACATTGAAAATATAAGTGAACGTAATATAACACAAACATGAAATGTATTTTAATTTTTTTCTTAAAAATTTTATAATTTTTTTCGGATTGAATATCTTTAGGGAGTTCGTTAAAGCATTTTATGGCTGAGTATGTGTAATGGTGTTGGGCCGTTGTAGTATTAAGTTTAGGGATTATTATTTGTCCTGTTGTCTCGGCCTGGTGCTAAATGATTTTATTGTGAGTTTGTCTTTATGGATTTGAAGTAATGCATTTTTTGATAGATTCTGTTTATTTGTAAAACTTTGAATTCATCGAATAGAATAGTCTAAAGGTTTTTTTAGAATAATTTTGATGAGTCTTCTAAGTACTATTTCAAGTGGGGCTAAGTTGGTTTTATACGCTCCTCCCCAACCTATTATTCCGTATTGCAGAACTGATTGGGCTAATGCATAGTAGACCTTCAGTAGTATAGATTTATGAAGTATATTTCTTAGTTTGAGGAATACGTAAAAAAGTTTACGTATTCTGTTTATGGTTTGTGCAATATGTTCTGTCCATTTAATATGTTGGTCTATTATTATGCCTAAATATTTAATGTTGTTCTTTTTTGAAATTTTTGTGCATTTAAATGAGTTGCAGTTGTCAGTATAATTTTTACAAGAGCTATGAATAGTTATATTGGAATTTATAATTGGTAGGAATTTGTCTGATAGTGTAAATGTCATGAAGTAAGTTTTGTCAGAGTTTAAGGAAAGATAGTTTTCATCCAGCCATTGTTTTAAGTTGTTTATTTCTACATTTGCGGTTCGGTAGGCTTCATCCCAAGTTTTTTTTTCTATGATTAAGACTGTGTCGTCAGCGAAAGATATATAAAGATAAATACACCTGATATCTCATTATATCCCCCCCTGGCGATGTTTCGTGATTTTTTTCCGACCCCCCCCCTCTTTCGAGCCTCACGTAATTAATGGACATACCCCTAACCTGCAATATTATTACCATAACCTGCAACAGCGTTTAGAAATGTCATTTACGCCACAAAAATATGCCATTTTATTAAAAACAATATTTTTCGAGAAAATGGTATTTTGTTTATCCATCACTAACTTCTTCATGATGCAATCAGGTGTCGGTTACTATGCTCTTTTTACTGTGGAAGGCACCTACCTACAATTTAGCAAATTTGAGTCTTCGGTAATGAACCATTATTTAAATTTCACACGGCATATTTTCACGAAATACCCTCCACCTTCGGCGTATTTTGAGAATGACAATATCGTGGTTCGTGAAACATTTAACATTAATAAAATATTCACTCTCCCGTCATTGGTTCAACACCTCTGGTCACATTTTTTAAGTGTATCATCGTGACAGCTGCCTAAATTGGACCATTCATTGGAATGATCATAAAATGGGATTGTTTGACCAACAACCAATAATGGTATTGACGAAAACCTGTACTGTTTGAATCACAATGGACATCCTGCATGCCACCACTAGTGAAATTTATCAATAATAATGAAATCGGAGAAAGTATCATTTGTTTACTGTTTAGCATACTTTTTTTAGCGTACAAAAAAAGGATGGTCAACGTTAAGTGATACTTAGAAAGAATTCAAAAGCTACTCTTTCAAAGATGGTGCTAGTTTAATTATTTTAACCCCTCAGAATCTTTCCGTTTTTCTAATTAATGGAATTTTTGTGAACGAATGGAAGCATGGACGCTTACTGAAGAACTAATTAGCGGACATGAGGCATTCGAGATGTGGATCTATAGATCTATAGATCGAACGGACAACGAATATCTTAAGTGGAATACACATTGCCTACTTATCATGAATAAACTAATAAAACATAATTATTTCTTCAAAAACATTAGAAACATACTAGATTCCAAATCTATGAAAATTGTATATTACTCTCTTTGTCAATCAATCATTGAATACGGAATAATCGCATGGGGAGGTGCAACACTATCAGCCACAGATTCATTATCGAAGGCACAAAAATTAATTATGAAAGTTATTCTTAAAGTTCCCATAATAACAAGTACTGTAGATATATTCAACAAATTCCGTGTATTAGATATTCGACAAATTTACACAAAAACAATCATCTCATCTGTTTAAAAATAAAACACATACATTTTATGAAAATACCCAAAATATTGTAAACACGCGGCAAAGAACCAAAGAACTCATACTAACACCTAAAATAAGCACAACATTTGGTCAGAAATTTCAAATACATTGCGCCTAAAATATGCAATAACCTACCTACAAAACAAGACAATAGAATAATATTAACAACGGAAGGTTACCTCGAGAGTGTTTTCTCTTGGGGTAAGAATAACCTCGTCGAATTTAATGTTTCAAAGACCCAATCATGTTTGATAACGTCTAAAAGGCATCGAAATGAAAATCTAGTCTCCTTCAACGGAAGCAATCTTCCGAACAGGACCTCCATCGATATGCTTGGTGTAACTCTAAGTGACCAGCTCAGGTACAGGGGCTCCATCGAAACAAGAGTTAAGTAAGCCTCTCAGAAACTTGGCGTACTGTACAGGGCCCGCAGATACTTTAATAGTACCCAACTGCTAACCCTGTACAAATCGCAAGTGCGCCCCACGGTTGAACAGTGGGAGCCACCTCTGGTCTGGAGCTCCAAAATACCTAAAAAAAACCCTTGACTCTGTACAGAAACGGGCGATCCGTTTGATAGATTCTCCCATCTTAACAGACGGACTGCAATCTTTAAAGCATAGGCGTCAGGTGGGAATGTTGTCCTTGTTCTACCGGTATTACAATGGAAGATGCTTCGAGGAACTAGCATCATTGATCCCCTCGGCACCGGTGCATAGTCGGGAAACACGCCAAACACGCGCCCAACATTTGTACACATGAGAACGGGTCGTTTCTATGACTCATTCTTGAGTTCAACGGCTCGGCTGTGGAATGATTTGCCTGCCTCTGTGTTTCCTCCCTCCTCCAACATGGGTCTCTTCAAGACCCATGTTCACTCCTTCCTTTCCTCAAAAAGACCCTCCACACAGCATCTACAAAGATGACATAGGCCCTGAGGGAAATTATTTTCCTCAGGGCCTCCTGTGCGGAGTTAATGTAAAAAAAACAAATTCAAAATCCTGATCAAACAATGGATCATCGAAAAAGTTCGTACAATAATTAGTCACCTCACCCAAATATAATCCTCTATCTCATTATTGTTACCACTACCTACCAACCTGAAAATTTTTGTCAAATATGTTTGCTTTATTGAAAAATGTACTTTATTTAATATTTATAAAATAGTTGTAAAATAGTCTGTCTCGGCACAGGATTTCCTAGTGAGGCAGGCAAGGCCAAAAAATATATGTAAACCTTTTTATATAGATGCACGTAATAAATAAAATAAAAAGTAGAAAAATACTTAAATTACGCTGCATAGACAGGGTTAGGGTTACGAATGAAGATGTTATGGTCCGGATGAATAAAGAAAAATAAGTTATTAAAACTTCTTGGACAATTTGGACATATGGTGAGACATCCAAAGAAGTATGAGATCCTGCATCTCATAATGCAGGGAAAGATTGCCGGAAGACGGGACCCTGGAAGAAGGAGAACCTCATGGCTGAAAAACCTGAGACAGTGGTTTGGCTAGTCTACCGTAGAGCTGTTCCGGGCCACAGTAAACAAAGTCCGCATAGCCAATATGATAGCCAACGTCCGTTGAACGGACAGGGCACAAGAAGAAGAATATTCCGAAAACTAAAAACTCTTTTTGAAAGGTTATGAAATAAGCTTTCGAATTTTATAACTCAAAAAAATTTGTAAATATGAAAATTTTGGACCAAATAAAAAAGTTTTAATATGGCTCACCTTTGGATTTTTCGAATTAAAAAGACTGATAACGAAAAAAAAAAACATATTTCATTAGGCAAATGTTTTATAACGTTATCGTCAACTCACTTTTTGTAGTTTCTTGTAAAATAATTAATTAAAAATTCCCAAAGTTTTTTTTTCATGAAGGTGTATATTATAATTATTTTACGGTTAACTTTTAGATTTGAATACCAAGCATGGTGTTTTCTCTCCCGAAGATCGTATTTCTAACCATGATAGTAAGGGAAGCACAGTAATTTCTATGAGACCTGTATGAGTTGTTCCGAAAACCGAACAAATTAGTCTGAATGGTTAATAAAGAACACTTTTTGCAAGTTATGCTTTAAATATTAAGACGAATTATTTATTAGTTGTTTGCGCCCGTACGTATGTAATATGAATAAATAATTTTGTCCATGAACAAACTCAAATATTTCAAGAAGAGCTTACAAATACAATATTGTTTCGGTGATCAAATCCAATATTGTGTTTGTTCATGATCAAAACTATTTATTCATTTTGCATACTAGCTTTAGGGGGATTCCCACTCCGCCTCCTACTCCACTCCCCCAACCACTGTCTTCGGAACCACGACAAAAATACGAGACTTTTTGAGGCCTGCAAAGACCAAGTTTCCTCTGGAAACAGATGGAGTATATAAACTCGACTCCAGATACTAATATCTACAGCCTGTATGTCTGACGAATATCTACAGCTCATATGTTGAACTAATATCTACGAACTTCAGAGTGTTGATTAATATCTACAGAGCTTAGGTTGAACTAATATCTACAGAGCATAGGTTGGACTAATCAGCTAAATGTATCCAATAGTCCGATATTAGGGATTTTTACATACATACATACATAAATTAAGTTTTTTCAACTGCATACGCAATATTACGTTATTCCAATATGCTATACACAATTGCAAATCCAACCTCTGCCAGTGCTGTAGATATTCGTCAACACTTTGGTTCTCATAGATATTAATCAACAGTTTGAGCTGTAGATATTCGTCAACACTTTGATTCTCATAGATATTAGTTCGATTTTTTCAGTTTTTGGAATTCCTGTAGATATTAGTAGACGCCTCCTATAAACTCAGCTGTTCCGGATGTGATAAGGTCTATGTGGGCCAGACAGAGCGGACGATCTCCAAAAGGATACGGAACACTTTCGAGCATGTAAACTTGGCCACCCTGACAAATCGGCAATCGCCGAGCATTTAATTGAAACCGGCCATTAATTTGGATTTGTTCCTGAAGTCCTGGGAAGACCCAAAACTCATAGAGCACGCCTGATTACGGAGGCAATTGAAATTCACAAAATCCCTATAAATATTAATAGAAATGACGGAGCTAAACTCAATAGTTCTTGGTATCCGGTAATTAACGGTTACATCAAGGCTAAACGCAAAAAAAACATGTTGAAGTATATTGTAGCGCCAGCTCGTAGAGGAGTGGAGCATGTTTTTTTTGCGTTTAGCCTTGATGTAACCGTTAATTACCGGATACCAAGAACTATTGAGTTCAGCGCCAGCTCGTAGAGGAGTGGAGCTGGCGACACGGTATCGCTCCTAAGTAGATAAGTACAAACATCACCCCTACTATTACACATCTGCCCTGATGATGGACACTGCAACGCTGTCCGAAACGTTGGCTAAAGAAGGAGGTAGCGCAACACGGCATAATAGGTACCCCAAAAACCAATAACACAAATACTTTTGGCCGTGAAAATCTAAAAAGGCCAGATATTATTCATAACGCCCGAGGTTACCAATATATATAGTATATAATACTAGCAAATAATGTAGCTTTCTATTAGTGAAAGAATTTTTAAAGTCCATTCAGTAGTTTTTGTGTGAAAGAGTAACAAACATACGTCCATACAAACTTTCGCCTTTATAATATTAGTAGGACAGGATGTACGGGCGCCAACAATTAATTCATCTTCATATTTTAAAACGTAACTTCTTAAAAGTGTTTTTTCTTAAAATAATTAAACTACCACCACCTGTGAAGGATTGGTTTTTGATTTCTTTAAGGTATCACTTTAACACTTCAATTCAAGGACCTAAAATTCATTTTATTGTGTTTTTATAATTGACTAGCTGGTTCTCGGCCTGCGTTGCAATGCCACATTCAAAGAAATAAATTGTTCTCTCTTCATGTCCTTTCCCGTACGTCCCCGTTCCCCTCTCGCATCCCCTTTCTCTCCCGAGTTCCCCTTCCACCTTACCCGCCTTACCTCTCCCCTCCCCCGCTTCTTATCCCGCCAAACCCCCTACCGCGTTCCATATGTTCAGTCCCAGTACATTCAGTTTTCAAAAGTATTTGAAGTTCCACTGTGTAAAACTAGGCTAGCGCAAAGACATGCATATTTTATTACACCAAAAATGTATGATTCTCTCTATAAGACTACAGAAATTGATTGTAAAAACATATCCTCCTATAGCAAATACAAAAATGTTATAAAGTCTTTGATAAATACCGTTGATGCAAACACTTACTTGCTGTAATGTCACATCGACCTTATGTAACTTAAAATGTCGTTTGAATTGTGATTCAGTAAGCACTAATTTTATTTTTCGTTAATTTTTTTTTTTTTTAATCTCTTTAAAGATAAATGTACTTATGTATATGAGTAAATTTTAACTGTTTTAAAAACACACAAGTATACCCACGAACTGGCGATGCCTATGTGGGATTTTTTTGGTTAATCTGCTAATTTGTATTTTTTTCTTTACTTTTTTAAATATTTATATAAAAAAAGCCTGTATGTATTGTAAAATTACCAATGTATGTACCAAAAAAATTATTAATAAAAAAAAGCTCGTGTGCCACCTAGTGATTTTTAAAAATTAAAATGTTCATTTTTCATATATTACTAATATTCATTTTTGTTTATTCTAAGAACAATTCATCAAATTTGGTACCCAGCATAGGTACCTATAAACAAAATATCTATAATTCTTGATTCGATTCAAATTATTACACGAGTAGGTACTTCAAGCAAATTCATTAATTTCAAGAGTTTCGAAAATTGAATTTTGACTGAACAATCATTGTTTTACAAAATGTAATTCTCAAATTGTGACATTTTTGACAGTTTTGTAAGAGTTTTCGTAATGATTAAAAAACTTTTCCAATGAATTGTTATGTGGTTGCAATAATCCAGAAACATTCACGAGGATGGAAAGAACATTTCCAACATTTCCTATGCTTAATATTATAGCATATACTCATATATACATCCAAGCAAGCGTATTTTGATTTCGATATACTTACATAAATAGATTTAAAAAATCACTTTGTTTTTCCTACATAAAAGAAAGGGTCGGCATTGCATTTGATGGTCGAATAGCGTCATTTACGATATTTTTAACCATTCAAATAAATTTTGCGGTTACGCACGGTATTTTTTTTTCATTTAATCTAATTATGACAAGCCGCAACGTAAGTTACATGTATGTAACTTTTACTAACGTGTAATAAAAATTGTATCAATTTATGATAAGAATCCATTAACACTATTTCCACTATACACCAGGCATTCCTAATACACTCAACAATGATATTAGAAGATTAAATTACTGTAGAACAGGCCAGATTGCGGTCTGTCGTGACTCATAAACCTTAAACCAACGTCATTTGGGAGAATAATGGCTTAAAACTGGATTATAACTAGGTTTAGAGCTAAAATACTGTATGTTGATTCACTTTCTAAGAAATTTTCCTATGCTAATGTAGGTTCTATTCACAAATTATGATATTATCATGCTTGCAACATTCGATTCGTCTTCTGGATTATTGTTTCGTGTATTTGGGGCTATTTTAAAATGACTGGTAAATATAAATTGAATTTATGATTATTTTTTCCACTCCAAATTATATGAAACGTTCTATTTTTTGTAGGTGCACTGCCCTAGATACCTAGAATATTTATGCCTACGGAGTGTAAATTGTTAAAAAATATTATTTTACTTGACTAATTTTCGTGGCTTTATTTTTAATAACAACCCGCCATAGTTGTTTTATTTTTCCTCTTAAGCACTTGCATACTGCTTTCTAACAACGTATACAGGGACACTGGAGGACTAGATTCGTTCAAAATAAATAAATGGCTTCATAGAATGAAAAACAAATAACTTATTTTACACCACTCTATAATTAACAATATCGACATATTTCAATAACAATGTTATCTTCACCAGGACAAGTTGTTAATAAATATTAACAGGTTAATAAATATTAATAAGTGGTTAATAAATATTAATAAGTGGTTAATAAATATTAATAAGTGGTTAATATATTAACAACTTGTCCTGACGAAGATAACTTTGTTATTGAAACATGTCGATATTGTTAATTATATGGTGGCGTAAACTAAGTTATTTGTTTTTCATTATATTTAATGGTGACACAAAGCATTGCAAAGTTTGAAGAAGTAAATGTAGCTTCGTTTAACAAAAAAAATCGCCTTGAAGGAATAACCATCTGTTACTTAGGGCGGGTAAGTGGTGGGTAACCTCCAATGTACTATGGTTTACTAAAGTTAGGGAGGTCTTGTAGCATAAAAACTTATATATTATTTACCTACATATCTGCAGAAATCGTGGGCTGCAAAAGATTTGCACCTGCGTAACAAACTAGCAAAATGAAAAACAAATACGTTGATTCAAATTTATCGCAATGCAAAAGAAAGCTTGGAAAGTGTCTGGATTTTCGTATCTGATCATAAAACATGACTATACCAAGCAACGATTCGAAATCGTGATCAACGGCTTCTAACGGATGTAAGGGAAAAATTGTTAAATGGAAGCCTCCCTGAAGGCACTACAAAAAGCATATTTAAATCAATTCGCATTTAAAATTACTCTTATTTCTGTTACGAAATTACAGATGGCAAATCTTTTCAAAACTCTACTGAGGCTAGATCTATGTCGATTTGTATCATTAGGCTCGCATTCTTAATTCGTTTTGATTGAGTGGCAGTACACGAAAGCCCTGGAGCCCTCTTCTTTATCTTGCCCGATATACTTCCCTCAGATTGAGTGCAATTCTTTTCAGGCAAACACAAACAGGGTTTATTTTCTCAATATGATTCAACTTTTTTCCTCTGTGACGAATTGGTAATGTTATAATGAATAACAGTACCAAATTATCAGTCACTGCATCTATTCTTGTTTGCAGAAATGTAAGTGATTTAGATGCATTCCACATGCAGATTTTACCCTCTCGTAACTCGTGTGTAGATCACGTAACTGTGAAGATTAAGTACAATATACAACGCGAAAACAACAGGAGGAGTCTATGACGTCTGAGAAAAAATGGCGCTATCCAAGCAATCAAACACTTAGTCGGGTCATGCCAAAAGTTGGTACAAGGAAATGAAGGAAAGTCTAGTTCTAGGTTTAAGAGGTTTAGACTGGATGTATCGGAAGATACCTCTGCTTGTTTCCTGTACTTTTGAACCTCTTCGTTCATTTTCACGCCTTTATTTTTGGTTATTTTCCTTTTTGGTGATGAGAGCGGTTCAGATGTCAACAGTAACATCCTTATGAGGTTTCTGTTAGAGCTTACTCTCCGCGTTTGCGGGAATGATGAGTTAGTCAATAAAAAAAAAAACTTTTTCATAATGTTTTTTTTTACAATTTTAACTTCCTAATGATTCGTTTGACCTCCTCATCTTGGTAAAAATGCATACAGTTAATGACTCAAGGAGTATGGGCCCATATACATATATTTTAGCAGTCTTTTCTCCTGTCTGACTCTGCGAAGAAATAAAATGATGGACAGATTAGATTCTCTGAAAGTAAATTTAATATTTTTCTTAATTAAACTCCATCTTTTTGTGTAACGCCTTCTATGCAGGCACATTTGAATGGATCTGGATTAGATTTAAAGATGGATAAGTCGCTTTAATTTAGAAAACAACACATATGAGAATGGAATAACTGCAAGGGTAAGGAAGAATATATTTTTATGGGTTAAGTGAGTTAATAAATAATATTGTAATATTACGAGTATTTGTGTTTAAAGAATAAAGTAGAATAATCCTATTAATTAACCTTCGTCAAATAAATGTTTTTTTACTGCACACATGAGGCCCAGATATCCGTCTTGGCATCAACTCATCATGTGGGTTTATCGTGTGGGGGATCATTTTCATAAAGCAATTCCACTGCGAGTATTTGATAACTAGAACGATCCGTGAAAACCGCTTTTACATATTTCTACCATCCACAAATATGCTGGTACGTGTTTTACATGTCTCTAATGCTGCGTAGTAAATAGGTTAGTATTTCCGCGAGCCGAACCACCAATTATGGGAAAGGAATGAAGCAACCGCAAACAGCGCGATACGCCGCTTGCGGTTGCTTCGTTCCTTCGTTTTATACACAGCCTTACTATGCATACATACTTACTAAAAGAAACAATGACGATATATCTTTGAATCAACTGTCTTTCAAATAGCCGTAGAACACACAGCATTTTTTTTTCATTAGCTCCATACAGGAGGCCATGAGAAAAATAATTTCCCTATGATCCTGTGTTATCTTTGGGAATGCTGTGTGGAGGGTCTTTTTAAGGAAAGGAAGGAAGGAGAGGAAGCTCTGGAAAGGAAAACGGTAAGAGGGGTGGGTAAGAATGTAGGGTTCAGTGTGTCCAGGTCATCCGCCGGCGGATCCAGACGAACCTCACCTCATGAACCTGGGACAGCTGCTAAATCACCAAACGGAGCGAACCATTTGGGGTGACTTAACATCTACATTCTACAAACTACAATCGATTTTCAAATCTCTTACGGATTTTCCAATCTTGGACAAAGTTAAAAGTTTCAACGGATAATTTTTTGATTCAATCGTAACTCGCCCTTTTTAGCTTTGTCACCATTATTGCGCAGATCATAACCAGTCAGATGCTGGGAATTGGACCGTAATATCATGCATTCAAGCCAATGCATGATATTAAGGTCCAAGGCAGTTGATTAGTGGTTGATATTTTGATGAAGGCTGCCAACAGACCTATTAATAGGCACTTTGATTGATCAATAACAGAGTTTGAAACCATTAAATTTTATTTGCTACCTGATAGCGGAACATCAGATCTCGAAGGATCATAAAATGACAATTATTATTGTACATTGATTTTTTGTTCTGTTATGCTTGTGTATGGAAACGTAGGAGAATATAAGGTAGAGCTAAAACAAGGTAGAACAAAATACGGAAAGACATCTCCGGAAACTCGAAATATGAATCGAGTAGGCAGTTATGTGTAAACGTACAGTACTCATAGTACTCATAAACACCACCAAATCAATTAAAATACAGAAAAAAACATAGTGAATTTAAACAAAAAAATGATGTTTTCTGGATTATTACTAGGAAAAATCAATTTTATTCTAGCACGCCTCTTTAACATAGTCTTTTTGACAATGTTCAAACTGCTCGTGATACTAGATCCAAAGGGAATAATCTCTTCCTTATCCCTTTCGCTAAAACTAAATGGTCAAAGAAATTTTGAATAATTTGCGATAAAACTAAACAATGCACTTCCCATGATCATTCGACAGAACACAATTATGGGCTAAATATAAATTGGACACCAAATTTTGGATTACCAGTCAAGATAGGTCAAACATTATCGATTGTTTAATCCTTCTTATAAGTATTATAAGTAAACATTGATACTAAGTATAATGTTTTATTAGCAAAAATGGTAAAAGATAAAATGTTTTTTTTTTTAAATTTTAATAATAAAATTATATTTAGCTGCACAGAAGGTAGGTACAAATAGGAGGCTGTAAGGAGGTACAAGAAGGAGACTATGGAGATGTACAAGAAGGAGGCCATTAGGAGGTACAAGAAAGAGACTATAAGGAGGAGACTACAAGGAGGTGCAAGAAGGAGGCTATAATAATATTATATTTAACTGCACGGAAGGTTATAAGGAGGTACAAGAAGGAGGCTATTAGGAGGTACAAGGAGGAGGCTATACTATCACATCCTTTTAATCAATATTAACTTAACCTATGGCTAAGTTTATGTTTTGTATGTTCTTGTATCTTTTACTTTTATTACTTCAAGAACTTTAATATTTTCTGATGTCAGTGTTCGATCAAATGCCACACTACTTAATTTTCTTATGCGGTGATATGCAATTATTGTTTCATATCAAATAAACTGTACCTGCTCTCAACACAGGATTTCCTACCAAGACAGGCACAGCATTCATCTTTACCCATGGATTTTTAAATATATTAAATATACCTATATACATAAACATTATTGTGGCTTACATGATTTTATTTATATTAACTTCAAGTATCATTATCAAACAAATTAAAACAAAAAATAGCTACAGTAAGGACATTAAATGTTGGCTGAAGGAACTATCGGAAAATGAACTTACTACTATAATTAAAACATCGTCATAGAAGTTTCTGGAAAACCTTATCCAAACATTGAAGTTAAACCATGGAAGTCGCTGAAAAACTTATCCAAAGCATAGTCCCCCTCAGCACAGGATCTCCTAGTGAGGAGGACCACGAATATATTTTCTATTATATATATACATCTAACTAACATGTTTCACATAAAATGTAAAAAATATTATATAGTTACTAAATAAAAAAAAATAAAAAAATTAAGAACTTAGAAAACTTTAGCTTGTAGAAAAAATTAGGTAAATTTTTATATCCTTTATTTTCACATGACTATTAATTATTTGTACAATATATTATGCGCTCGTGGCAAAACAGACAAACGTGCGTTTCAATTTACCTTTAAAAATGTTTTAAATTGACGTAGGTATTATGCCATGAAAAAGGTGTTGAATGCAAACATTCTATTTGCCCTATTGTTTTAATTAGAAAATATTTAAAATAGCAGTGACTATTTGTATAAGGTATGTCGAAGTATATATGTACCTAATATAAAAATCTTTCACGAATAAGATGCGATTACTGAAAAAAATAGTATGTCAAATTAGATCTATAAATCCGTTATGGTTCACTTCAAATATTACAGTTCTAAAATTAAATTAATTAAATAGATATTCGAAAGATATCCAACGTACCAATCGGCTTCAGTTATTCAAGCCAAACGTACGTACGTTTTGGTTATGGTATTCTGTGCACTACGCCTGTTTTCCGCGCGTTGGTTGCCCCTTTTGAATGCGTATTCGACTCAGAGAAGACTAGGCAGGCAGAACTAAATGCGCATGCGCAAATTTAAAACTGTTTCTAACATCGTGGATACGGAATGAAGCAGAGAATCCACTGTTTTGCAAGTGTTGGCGCGTTTACGCGACATTCGACACACGAACATCGAGAATGGTATAATATGTATATATATATAATGGTATAATATTTTATGAGTTTGGGATGGTGTCGTTAACTTGCTGAATCTATTGTTGTTTACGGCTAGAAAGCAAAAACCTAAAGCTTTTTTTAATTCGGAATAAATAATTAAAAATTATTTTCACATTTATTATACGCCTAGAAAGGAAGGGAAGCGCCGCATCCACAGTATGTATACATAGGTGACACCTAGGTTCCAACCACAAACATATTTTCACTTTATTTTATTGTATGGTATCGGTCAAACGTATAAAAACAACTCCTTTCTAGTGTTCTATTTATCTAGAATACAGTACCGTAAAATGGGGTCACCTTCGTCGATTTTCAACTTTATAACTAATAACTTTTTTTATTAAAATATTTGTTTCCGAAAATTTTATGAAATATTTATTGCACATGTTTACTGACCCACTTAGCTACAAAAGATAAAAGATCATCACACTCATAAAATCGCTCGCCATACAATCCCGTACAGACCCGCCACACCCAAGAAAACGATGCGCTGTAAGCTCAACGTTATACGCCATAACCGCTGATCACGCGATGTTAGACAAGTTATGCTACCCTATCTCCGCAGTAAACAGGAGAGAGGGTAGCATAACTTAGCCGTAAACGTGCGGATGACATCTGTCAAGTTGACAGATCCAGTACAAAGAAATGATATGCTCCCTAATTCAACTGACCCCCTCTCCTACCATAGGAAGAAATCTTTTGTAGCGTAGTGTGTCGGTACAACATATAAGTGCTCGCGCTTTTACAAAACCTTTGAAAATACAAAAAACAAAATAGATTAAAATAAAATTCTTACTAAAAATTAAAACAAAGAATAATAACACTAAAAAAACTTCTTTTTAACTAAATAATTAACACCCCCCTCCCAAATTTAATTGCAAAATTATTATGAAAATGAAATGTTACTATAATGTTATGTATGAATTATTACTCTGTTAGCAATTATGTTTTTGGTTTTGCACTAATAAATTTCTGTTTTAAAAGTGTTCGGGGAATAAAACAATTTAAAACATGGTGATCAAAGTCACCTTTCGAAGTGGATCGACTATGAAATTCGAAATGCTTTAGAGATCAAAATGTTAATTGTTCAAGAGAGTGAAAATAAAGTTTTACGTTAAAAAATAACGTGTCCATTTTTTGTAGACCTGTACTTATGATATTTTTTATTTAAAAATTAACATTGAATGAACATTGGAATACTTATTTTCCTAGAAAAAAAACGGAGAAAAATTACATATTTAACTCATTTTTGATTTCTTGTACTTAACAGCTTTTAGAATTTCCGCTATCCATATGACAAGCCAATCCAAAAAATAAAGGTGAGTTTGAAAATTCAAGTTTTTTTTTTTTTTTTTACATTAACACCACACAGGAGGCCCTGAGGAAAATAATTTCCCTCAGGGCCTATGTCATCTTTGTATATGCTGTGTGGAGGGTCTCTTTGAGGAAAGGAAGGAGTGAACATGGGTCTTGAAGAGACCCATGTTGTAGGAGGGAGGAAACACAGAGGCCGGCAAATCGTTCCACAGCCGAGCCGTTGAACTCAAGAACGAGTCATAGAAACGACCCGTTCTCATGTGAGTAATGTCAACCGTGTACAAATGTTGGGCGCGTGTTTGGCGTGTTTCCCGACTATGCACCGGAGCCGAGGGGATCAATGATGCTAGTTCCTCGGAGCATCTTCCATTGTAATACCGGTAGAACAAGGACAGCATTCCCACCTGACGCCTATGCTCTAAAGATTGCAGTCCGTCTGTTGTTATGTATGTCGACGTACACTCATATACTTCGCAATCGACCGGTCAGTGGTTGAGTGGGCGTCGCGTTTTGGTCCCACCAGGCCTTCCGTGTTTGATTCATCGGCTGGCTAAGCCCCCCATCACGATTTAAGCAACATTTTCGGCTTACTGTGGTGGTAGTAGGAGATTTTCAAATATTGTTGGGTTATTTGTAACCCGGGAATGTTTGTCTTTCTTTTTAAGAAAAAAATACCGAAAACTATTGTAATTGTCGACGAATTTTAAAATTACATTTACAGTTCTGTGTGTCTGAAAACATCTAAAAAATAGCTTCATTATTCAACCGATCATGTAATTGAATATAACAAGAAACTAATTTGAAAATTATTTCGAAGCATCGTTGTATCCACGGGGACCAAAAATCATAAAAAATGTTATTTCTGAGTGATAGCGAGAATTGAGCGGATATCCGCGGAGATAAAGTCGCCCCATTTTACGGTTCTCTGGTTAAGACAAATATTTCTACACGGGAGTTTTCCACAATTTTTTGTTATTTCAAGATATTTTTTAACAATTTATAAATTTGTCTAGACGTTTAAAGATTCCCGGATATACTATTACCATTCAAAAATATTATTCTCCTAAGGTTTATCAGACATTCATCAATTTTTGGAAGCGTAAAATTTATGACACATTCCGCATTATCTCGTCATAGATATTTTTGCTGGCTTTTTTTGCTTAAGTAGTTTTATTAGTATATTACATGACCGCCAAAAACTTGATTTGCAAAAGTTTCAAGGTATCAAATTTATTGAACGTTTTATTATGTAGTAGGTATCGAACTAGGCGTGTTTATTTAAATTAGCATAGATGCATCGCTGATACCTCCGTAAAAATTAATATATATAGATATACGCATTGACGTAGTATTAAAACGAAGGATATACGTATAAGATCGGGGGCCTCTATTATTCTGTTTGAAAATAAATTCTTTCAAACATGTCAAATCACTCCGATTTCCCAATTTACGCAGGTGGTATGATATTATATTAATACGTCAGCTCTATAGAAGATTGTAATAAGTTACGATTATATGTAAAATGATCAGTGAAAATGATGAAAATTATATATAAAATGATCAGTGCAAAAAACAGATATTTCTTATATGGAAAAGACACCCACATAATACTTAAAATGCAGTAACAATGTAAAAAAAACATTGTTCAATGCATTTTGCACTAACCTATATACATGTGAAACATGGTGTCACTACCGTACCAGCTCAATAGAACGACTCCGGATCCAATATAATGATGCTTGCAGAATTATATTTGGATACAGAAGATACAGCAGCGCATCTTCAATGTTTACGGAGCTAGGACTACACGGATTCGCCGGTCTGATGAGACACCGGGTCACTGGAGCCAGGATGCGGCTAATGGCTTCCGATAACACAGTGGTGATCGCAGCCTTCCAGCACCAAGCGCCACTCCTGAGCGAGCGCTGGGCCCGAGCTCACTCCAGACCACGTCCTACATTATAATTGATTATTTATTTTATTTCTATTATCGCTTATGTCTTTTATATTTGTTTGTTCTATTTACTTTTTTTTTACTTTATCTGTTGTGTAAATATGTACAACTTTATGGGACGTGTGGGATTGCACTATCCTCCCCACATCCTGGAATAAACATTATTATTAATTATTTTAACCATTTACCTTTGCAATAAGAAAAAAAAACCAGATGCCTTACCTTAGAGTATTACTAGATTTTAAAATGCCACAATATAAGGATCACATACAAAACATTTAGAAAATGTCAATAAATAAATGGGATTTATTTTACGAATCGTTATTTTGTGGCGGAGCAAGGCTTGAGCGACAGATTTAGCCCGCTTAAATTTGAGCGAGGAATGTTGCACATAGCGAGGATTCGAACTGACTGATACACCCGGGCCTTTGACGTGTCATATCTACCTGGGACGTCGCCGACTCTTCATTCCATTCACTTGCTCATAATTCTCCTGACACTCCTTTGTTTGGCACTCCTTTTTCAACCCTAAATATTGAAAATTACAACACTGCACATATTACATGGGTATATTGAGAAACACTGAGAATAACATACTTAATACATAAAAGTGGGTATCAACCACACTAGTAGCAACGGTGCTTACCTTTTGAAGGCACCTTCATTGATGCTAAAAATGTCGAATTGATTCTGTTCATCAGCAAGATTGCACTTGCACCAGAATTGCAATAAGTGTCATTACAATTTGCTAATTATTAGCAAGTTGTAATACAGGTGACCGAGTTTTCAAAACATCCACAAATCAGTCTGAAGAAATGTGTACAGTATAGGTATTAGAGATGGGTGAGTTCTGCCTTCAGAGGCATCCTTCCTTTTAAAGGTACTCGAGTTCTAGGAGCAGGTCCCGGGTCCGAGTTCTTCGATGCGGACTGGGTAATGGGTGCACCGGGACGCACGGGTTCAGCCGGAGCCGGAACCCGCACAAGAACTCGAACACGCACAAGAACACAAACCCGCACCAGAACCCTCACAACTCGCGAGTGGCTTGGACCACGGACACGAGGGCGCCCCGGTGGAGGCATTCGGGTTCAGGCTTCGAGTCCGGCTCCGAGTTCCGGGTTTGGGTCTGAGTCCTGGACCGGGTTCTCTGGGAGTAGTCGATTTGAATAAATAGGAGGAGTAGGATCTGCTTCCCGCGAAAAACCCGAGTTCAAGAGCCCACTCCGTCTGAACCTATACAAATCGCTAGAGTGAACCCGATTTCTGACCCAATGCCGACGTTTAGACCCGTACATTTATTTGCAAAGAAATGGCAAAATGGTAAGCTAGTCAAAAATATATTTTAAAAAAAACTTTACTATTTAAAATTATTTGGATTTTTCTTACATACTAGCTGGTTCTTGACACGAGTTGCAATGCTATATTCAAAGAAATAAATTGTTTTTCCCTGCATGTTCATTCCCGTGCGTACCCGTTCCCTTTCCGTGTCCCCTTCCCCTCCAGCGTTCCCCTTCCACCTTCCCCCCTTCCCTCTCCCCTTTCCCGTTACCCCGTCCTGCCAACACCCTTTCCACGTTCCTTATATTCAGTCCCAGTACATTCAGTTTTCAAACAGCTCACTTGCCAGGAATTACAATTTAAACTTTTTATATATTACCAATATTCATTTTTGTATATTAGAAGAAAAATCAATCAAATTTGGTACCTAACACAGGTTTCTATTTAAAATATCAATTTAATTTAAGTATTGGACAAGTACTTCAAATAAATTCATTAATTTATTAAAATTTTGACGTTTTTGACAGTTTCGCAAGAATTTTTGTAATGATAAAAAACTTTTCAGAAGTATTGCCATGTGGTTGTAATAATCCAGAAACCTTCGCGGTGATTTAAATAATGTATTTTGAAAGTTTCAAACATTTCCTATACTTAATATAGCAATACATAGATATCTCATATACTTACTCATACACCCAAGCAAGCATTTTTTAAATTTTTGTATCTAATATATAAAAATCTCGAGTCACGGTGTTTGTGGTTGCACTCCTCCGAAATGGCTTGACCGATTTTTATGATTTTTTATGTATATTTGGAAGGTATGAGAATAGGTTTTTAAGTATACTTCATATCGCTAGGTGATTAGGGTGTACCTACCCAGAAAGAGAATGAGTCACAGAAAAGGTGTAAAGATACACGGGAAAAAGGTGGATATGATAAGGTTTGCTGACGATATTGCTTTGGTTGCTGAAAGCGAAGAAGAACTGCAAGAGGCCTTAACAAACATGCAAAGCATTCTTCAAAACAATTACAACATGAAGATAAATAAAGACAAAACAAAGCTGCTGACTGTAGGCCGAACGCAACATCAGATGAGAGTAGAGATGTCAGGAGTTCCACTAAAGAACACCAAGGAGTTTGTCTACCTCGGGAGCAAAATAACATGGGACGGTCGGTCTAAGAGCGAGGTCGACAGCCGTATACACCAGGCTAGGGTTGCATTCAATAAAAGGTCGAAAATAATAGAATCGAATAATATAGACCTGAAACTGAGAATACTCCTCATCAAGACCTATGTATGGAGTATCTTGATGTACGGCTGCGAAACATGGTGCCTATCCGAAAGAGATAAACGGAGACTAGAGGCTTTTGAGATGTGGTCCTTTAGAAGACTACTAGGAATTTCCTGGAGAGACCACATCACAAATGAGGAGGTTCTTCAAAGAATCGAAGGAGGAAGGCACCTGCTCAGGACCTTGTCCGAAAGGCGCGCAAGATGGATCGGCCATGCAATAAGGCAAGAAGGCCTCTTGCATGCCATAATAAAGGGTATGACCGAGGGGACAAACGCTAGGGGACGCCCACGCCGAGAGTACCTGGAGGACCTGCTGGTGGACGTGCGCTGCTTATCATATGCAGACTTCAAAAGAGCCGCACAAGACAGGGAAGAGTGGAAGAAACGAACAGATGAAATTGCTGCCAACCAATCCCAGGATTGAAACCAGAGAGAGACCCAGAAAAAATTTTCTATTTTTTTGACGTTTTTTTTTTGGTATTTTCTTTTATTTGGCATCAAATAAACAAAAATTTTAACAAAACATAAAAACCACTTCAAAAAATACACTAAAAGTAAAAAAAATAATTTCGTATTCTTCTACAACTTCATAATCAACTTACTTTTTCTACTCATCAATATGTAGGTACGATTGTTATTTTTGGAGTCGGTGTCAGTCAAGGTAGGTTTATAACTACATACATAGTTATAGGTGAGATGTGCTTGTGTCGCACGAGCGACTTAAAGAGGCGAGAGGCGAGAGCGGGGCCGCGGCGCGGCGTGAGGGGAGCTGTCAAGTGAATACGCCGGACCGGGTACCTTTGCTAACATCGACTCCAAAAATAACAATCGTACCTACATATTGATGAGTAGAAAAAGTAAGTTGATTATGAAGTTGTAGAAGTCGTTTTTTTGTTTTGTTAAAATTTTTGTTTATTTTTAAATTTTTAGTGAATCTGAAGTTCAATAACTAATTTGTCTGAAAATGGGTAGGCCTACTAAACGTGCTGCTCATATAAGACAGACATAATTTGACCATAACGATGTTAGGGTCAAATTGCGAGATTCGGCCGAGTTTGGTTAATTTGCTTCTAAGAATTGAAACTCTCATCAAACTACCCTTGAAGTACATCCCTTCCAATAAAAAAAAGAATCATCGAAATCGGTTGGCGTAATATTGAGTAATTCGTCCATTTCTCGCGCACATACTTATGCAAATTTAAGACTTATATGGTTTTCTCATGGATGCCATTGTCGGAACTGGACCAAATAAAATGGGACCACACGTGAAGCACCAGCTTTCAAATAAAAGAATAATCGTCAATATCGGTTCACCCAGTCGAAAGTTCTGAGGTAACAAACATAAAAAAAGAAAAAAAAAATCCAGTCGAAATGAGAACCTCCTCCTTTTTGAAGTCGTTTAAAAATACCTATAACCCCAAATTTTATCCCTCCTGCCCCCACCCTCACATTTTTTAATCGCGATTTTAGTATTTTTGTATGAAGAAATTTAACCGTCTTTCGTCTTTCAAACAGAACGAAATTATTTATGTTGTTGAATGACAGATGGCGCTACGTCCGCCTCATTGAACTTTCATCCACACATGCGCAAGACATTCACGAGAAGCGTCGCGTCAATTTGATATTTCATTCGGCGTCATGTTCTTGCGTGGGCAAACCATCGAGCTCATTTGTGTTGGTTAAAGACGGACTGACAAAAAATATCGACACTCAATTGCTGTTCGAAATTCACATTGATTTTCTTTACTTCATTTTTCTACTTTAGATGGTGTTTTTTTGTTTTTATTGGCGGTCACCGTCTACAGCGCTCTATTCCTCTTTCTGTCATAGATCCCATCCCCACAAACTTACAATACATTCGTTATTTTTTATTTAAGAGCGTGTAACCAGCCAGCGGACGAAAATCCACATTTCGTCGAAAGTTGTTCTTACGATCGTGCAGGGCGGTTACAATGAGAAAGATTAATTATTCTCCATACCAGTTTTTTAAAATTATAACTCAATATCGAATTTATTTCAATCCAAATTAGCTTTAATTTATACCTTCATCCAAAAATGCTGAAAGGCGTGATGATAAAACTATTAAAATAATGTACTTTTTGTAATTATTTTTTGATTATAAGTATTTATCATTTTTTATAATATCTAAATTTATTAAGAATGTTAAAAAAATCTGAAATATATTAGTTTGTAAATGCGCAAATAAATACACAATTGGACCAATTTTCGTCAAGAAACACATGTACGTACATATTTTTTAATGATTTTATTGAAATTCAAATTAAAATTCTAAAACATGCGTTTGCTAGATAATGTATTGATTTATTTTACTGCATGATTATATTATTTGAAATGGGTGTGGCATAATACAAAATCTTTTTTGAAAATTTAACAAATCTGCCAACGACCTATGGAATAACCTTATTATACTAAAAATTTAAAAAAATTCTCAAAATTTATTACATGCAAATGCTAGATAAAAGAACAATCTTTCGAAATCCATTTATAATTTTTTGTGGAAAAGAGTCAATACGTCTAAAATCTGATTTGAAAATGACATATTTCTGGTTTTCTCTGGTAATGCCCTCTTAACAACCAAAATATTAACTAGAAATAATTAATATGGCAGAACAACGTTTGTCGGGTCAGCTAGTATTATATAGATTTACATTCTATTATCACTTTTAATTTCTTAAATATTCTTCCAAATGAATGAAAAAATGTCCTTGTTAAGTCAAGTTTTTTTGTTTTACTTTTTTATTACATAAAAATGCTCTTTAAAAAAATAAAATACCATTCTTCGCATAACATCAATATTTATTGGACAACTGTTGCTTACGAGTATGCTAATGATTGTATGCGGGTTTCGGATAATGTAGCGCTATGGAAATGAGGTGAATTGGTCTGGTCGTCTGGCTGCGGAGTGGGTGTGCATTTGCTTCTGTCGCAAAGGTCAAGGGATCGATCCATGTTTGGCGTATACATGATTAAATTCCAACATTTCAGAGAAGACGGAAAACGTAACATGTTTTCTTTCGCGGATTAGGAATTATAGTGATTTAAATTTTTTAAGTGAAAAATTCTTTAGCACGGCTGTGATTTAAAACTCGATGAAACGGAAGCGAGCGACACAAAAAAAGACCCAAACACATAAATCTATAGGATTTAGCTTGCGAGAGGTTGAGATAGCAATAAAATATTTATTTATATCTACTTTGGTCTAGTGCAGGGTTTCCCAAACTTATTAGTATCACGCCTCCCTACTGCTTAAAATGAATATGCCCACGCCTCCCCTCGGCCCACGGCCCAGCAAGGGGCCGTTCAAATATTACGTTAACGCATTTGGGGGGGGGGTGGGGGGTTGGCTCGAACGACGCGTTACGTAACATGTTTTTCTTTATTTAAATAAAAAAAAACTAGGGAATTTAAATCTTCCAAGTTGGCAACCCTTTTAGAATTTTTATTTTATTTTCGTGTGTGAGTTTGTAGGAATTATAATGTCCTCCAAAGCCGGAGATTTACATCTTCAGCTGTTATTGGCCTACAAAGGCTCTCATGCTGACTTGCCAGCGCAGCGCAACCAAAAAATGCCAACCATATTTGGAAGACAGCAAAAGAAAAAATAAAAAAAAGAATGAAAAATTTATGGAACATATGAATGATGTTATATGAGAGTTTTTAGTTGGAACAACGCTTTTTAGTTATTACACACAGGTTAATTTACTGCTAAAATATAATAATATTACCTAAAGATAGGTTTCGTAGTACATGCATAGTTACACTCAGAATATGAAAAAGGTTTTCTCCACTTTGAATCGCACTGTGGATTTTTAAATCTCCCTTTCGAGAACTCAAATAACTACGTTCGGGACAAAAAATGGTTTTCGTCTGCTAAAGGTAAACATGTGATTTTTGTGCCTCTTTGTAGAACACGAATAGACGCAGTAGAAAGATGTAAGTGGTTTTATAGCATTGTGAGTCAGCAAATAATTTCTAAAAAGTTCCTTTGTACAACATGAATAAGTGCAGTCGGGACATGAAAAAGGTTTTTGTCCAGTGTGGGTAAACATGTGACTTTTTAGATAACGTTTTGTAGCGCCTGAATAGTCGCAGTCGGGACAAGAAAAAGGTTTTTCATCACTGTTTTATTTTTTTTTCGAGAAGAAGAATAGTTGCAGTCAGGGCTTGAAATGAGTTTTTATGTATACAACTGTGGGTAAACATGTGATTTTTTGTTTTTTTTTTTTTTTTTAAATAGTACATGAATATTAATAATATGAAGAGTGGCAGTCGGAACACGAAAAGGGTTTTTCGTCACTGTGAGTTAGCAAGTGCCGTTTTAGCTATTTTTTTCTAGAAGAGGAATAGTTGCAGTCAGAACATGAACAAGGTTTTTCTTCACTGTGGGTAAAAGTGTGAATTTTAGATTTCTCTTCGGAGTACATAAATAATTGCACTATGAGTCAGCAAGTGGCTTCTTAGATATCTCTTTTGAGGACACGAATAGTTGCAGCCAGGACATGAAAATGGTTTTTCTCTTTTGTGAATCATACTGTGGATTTTTAAATCGTCTCTTTGAGAACGTGTATAACTGCATTCGGAACATGAAAAAGGGTTTACTCCACGCCGCGCCGGCGCCCCCCTGTACATGTCTTCGCGCCCCCCTAGTGGGGCGCGCCCCCCACTTTGAAAATCAATGGTCTAGTGGTATGAAGCGCCTGACGAACCTGTGCGACCAAAAAATAATAGCGATCAAATAAAAAAAAACATTTTTTTTTTTGAAAATCAATATCCAATCTTCAAACCACTCCAACGAACAGGCAAAGAAAACACAAAATAAAGCGACATCTACTGACTCTGAAGAAGAAAACACAAATACTAATAAGATGACCAAATATATGGGAAAAGGTGCACTGGAATTCGTCGACAAAAATATGGAAAAAATCATCCCTCACATTGATAAAAAAAAGTGCTTCGTAGTCTCCCCACTCTTGTCTAGTTTAGTTTTCTGAAGGTTTCGCTACTACCGCCTGTGACTCACACACTGCGATTTTTTTTATCATTTGATTGATTATATATAGGTATAAATCAATTACAACCCTTCTCTTTTAAATAATGCTTGCGTAGAGACTCGGAAATCAAGTGTTAAAATTTCATTCCGCCGCGTTGTGCCGCCAAGGGATTTTATATTAGATGACGTCACATAGACGTCATTATGGTCCGCAAAGACTTCCCGGACGGTTTCTATGACGACAGTCAAACTGAAGCATTTAGATTTGTTCGTTACTGAATCATTTTTAAATAATGATTTATTAATAAGACTCGCGAGTTCTTGGCGTGCCTTTCAATGCCACTAATAAAGAAATTGTTTCTCCCTGCGTGTCTTTTCCCATTCGTCCCGTTCGTTCCCCTTCCACCTCTCCGTCCTCTCCCATGTCCCCTTCCCCTAACGCATTCCCCCTCCACCTTCCCCGCCTTCCCTCTCCCCTCTCCCGCGAACACGGCGAACAGCGTTAAATATATTCAATCCCGGTACATTCAAATTTTCAAACTACTCGCGTGCCACCTATTGCAATTTTTTTTGTACAAAATTTTCATATTTCATATATTAAAAACATTCATTTTTGTTGTGGGTATATGATACCAACAATCAATCAAATTTGGTACCTAAAAACATAGGTACCCATTTAAAATAAATATAATTTTTGATAAGATTCAAAGTATTCGATTTTGGTTAGTAGGTATCATAGGTGAGCACTTCGATTAAATTCATTAATTTAAAGAGTTTATTTGAAAATAAATTCTGATTTAATGGTTTGCAAAAAGTCATTCTCAAATTGTGACATTTTTGACAGTTTCGAAAGAGTTTTTGTAATGATTAAATAAACTTTTCAGATGTATTGTCATTTGGTTGTAATAATCCATAAACCTTTGCGAGGATGGAAAAAAGGTATTTTGAAAGTTCATTTCAAGAAAACATTCCCTATGCTTAATATAGCAATGCATAACTCACATACATAGAAGCAAACATGTAGAGATTTTTATAATATATATAGATTAACCTACCTACGGATAATCTACGGATAACCTATGGATAATCTTTTACAGAACCACAATTCGTTTTTCTATTACACTTTCATAATACATTAAAAATAACCAAGCAGCGTGAATTTCTTAAGAATTTGTCAATGGCCCTCATAAAGCCTCATATGAGAGCAAAAGTACAATGGCCAAGTTTACCCCGGATATCAGAGAAACTATACGTGCAGTCTTGAATATTCATAGTGAAGATCATAGGCTGGTTCCTGATAATCCCAAACCTGGTCGTTGCTGCTTTTGTCCGCGCACAAGGGATAGAAAATCTCGATCTGTCTGTAACACTTGTCGCCGCCATACTTGTGTTGACCATCAATACAAAATCTATCCTTCATGTAATGAAAAAAATGTCTATTAGTTTTTATTAATAAATTTGATTGTCTTTTCTTATTACTTTGCCATAATAAAAATAATATTTAAAAAAATATTAAATACTTTTATTTTATTTATTTTTTTTGCGCGGGGTACTTCAGTACCCCGTGGTAGGAATAATTACATTCCCAGAGTGGTAGGGTTTAAGAGTTTCTTCTTCTTCTTGTTGTGCCTTGTCCGTTCAACGGACGTTGGCTATCATGTTGGCTATGCGGACTTTGTTTACTGCGGCCCGGAACAGCTCCACGGTAGACTGGCCAAACCACTGTCTCATTAAGAGTTAAACGAAGATAATTATTTAATCCTTGAAGATAATTTTAGCAACTATCAGAAAAAGGTTTGGTCGCATCTAGGAATTGAATCCAGGACCCTAGCCTTGCCGGTGCTCTGCAATGAACTAATTCGACCCTTACCCCTTCAATTTCTATTTTTCTGTTTCGTTTGAGAGTTGCTTATGTTGTCTTCATGGATTAAATATTACAATTTGAGGTTTTATTCAAAGTTACTAGAAAAATACTATTTTCAAATATTTTTTATTTATTGGTTTAACATTTTTTATTATTCGATTGATATCACAAGTACAATATTATTTACACAGTATCAATCATTAAAACTATTATACAAACATATTATGTATATGGTGGTCGGTCGAATCGGAGACTGAACCCTTGACTACAGGCGTATACCCAACTGGCAGTGATTATCACACTAATATGAATATTACAATATTTTCTTCATACTATTTTTTATAAGACTTACATGTTTATTACCTAAATCCATGACTGTATAAGTATTACTCGTAGTTTTTATTCAAAGTATTCTTGGAATAATATGAAGATAATCAAACGGTTTTCATGATATTCTCAGAATATTATGAATATTATTATTTCTAATAACGAATTTTGAACTACGAGTAATAAATTACCAGTTCTTTTTGGACCACCCGTTGGAATCTCCGGTGGAGTAAGTGTATCCTTGGTGTCCAGTTGCGTATCCTTGGTTTCCAGTTGCGTATCCTACGTTTCCAGTTGCGTATCCCACGTTTCCAGTTTCGTATCCTACGTTTCCGGAGTAATGACCTCCAGTTGGGTAACTGTTGGTTCCAGCATGGATTACACTGTAGGAATCGCCTCCAGTTTTGTAATCGTTTCCAATGGTGCCGTATTGTTTTCCGTGTGTGACATGTTGATCGTACGTGTGTTCGATATTTTTGTAGGTGTGTGTGACATGTGGGACATCAACATTGACTTTCCTGTAAACTGGAACCTGAACATCGACTGGAACCTTGTTGTAAACGGGAACTTCGACGTTCTTGTAGACTGGAACCTGAACATGGTTGTAAACTGGTACTTTCACTTCAACTGGAACCTTGTTGTAAACGGGAACATCGATATTTTTGTAGACTGGAACCTTCACTTCAACGGGTACCTTGTTGTAGACGGGAACGTCGATATTTCTGTAAACTGGGACTTTTACGTCGACTGGAACCTTATTGTATACGGGAACTTCGACGTTCTTGTAGACTGGGACATGGACTTCGTTGTATACTGGGACTTGTTTGTAGACTGGAACCTTGACTTCAACGGGGACTTTGTACGGCACATTTACTTGAACCTTGTTGTAAACAGGAACCTGGACGTTCTTATAGACTGGAACATGCACCTCCTTGTAAACTGGAACGTGCTTGACAACAGGAACCTGTGAAATTAACACAAAATTAAGGATTTTCGTAAAAAAGAACGGAGATGTTTAAAATTGTAGAATGTGTACATGAAAATCAAACGAGACTCGACCATGCCAGATTTTGATGGTGAAAATCAGGTTTTAAGAAAGGAGTGCATTTTTCAATAAATATGAGATCATTTACGAAGGGTTTTTTTCTTACTTGTACTTCCTTGTAAACGGGGACGTGTTTCACAACCGGGACCTCGTAATTCCTGTAGATGGGGACGTTCACTTGATTGTACTTATGGACGGTGTGTACGATGGGCTGGGTGTATACTTGCGAGTGACCGTAGCTTTGACCTCCCCACCCACCGCCGTATCCACCGCCGTATCCACCGCCGTATCCACCGCCGTATCCACCGCTGTATCCACCGCCGTGTCCACCGCCGTAGCTACCGCCGCCAAATCCCCATCTATAAACAAAACATCAATTTGAAACTAACTTTCGTTCTTTGTAAGTCTTTAACGAAGGATAAGGTATGCAAACACGTAAAATATAAAACAATACATAAAAATAATGGATTAGAGATTAGAAGAAAAACAAATGCCTAGGATGGGAAAAGCGGCCAAAAACTGGAAAATCTAGACGAATTTACGGATGGTATACATGCCAAAAGCAGGACGCCAGAAGAATATAAAATTAAATGTAGCCAAAGACAAATTCTACTGTAGGGATGGTCGTGGAATAAGCATTCACCATATTTCAATGATCAATGTGGTCGTGGAATAGCATCCACCATATTTCAGTGATCAATGTGGTCGTGAATAGCATCCACCATATTTCAAAGATCAATGTGGTTGTGGAATAGCATCCACCATATTTCAATGTTCAATGTGGTCGTGAATAGCATCCACCATATTCCAATGATCAATGTGGTCGTGGAATAGCATCCACCATATTTCAAAGATCAATGTGGTTGTGGAATAGCATCCACCATATTTCAATGTTCAATGTGGTCGTGAATAGCATCCACCATATTCCAATGTTCAATGTGGTCGTGGAATAGCATCCACCATATTTCAATGTTCAATGTGGTCATGGAATAGCATCCACCATATTTCGATGATCAATGTATCATCGCTGTGAAATCACTCAACACGAGTCGTGACTAAGTTTTTCGGCAATGTTTTAGGTAAAAGAAGTGAAAAAATTATGTGGTCGTATTTTACAAAAGTTTCCAAGTCAAAAATACATTGGAAGTTTTCTGAAAGGTTAATTAAAACTTTAAATATTGAATAAAATCAATTATAATAAATTAATATTGCTCTGAATATTCGAATGGTGCGATCATTTCGTTGTTTTGAATAAATTCCGTTAATTACAATAAATTATAATATTTGATGGGACCTGTTATTTTTAGAATTGCAATGATTTGAAAAACCACGTGTTTCCTGGTAACTCCATTTTTATTGAACTACGAATCTACATAATATAATAATGGAAGACGGTAACTCGAGAGTTAACCAAATACTAAAGGTTGCTTTATAGCAAGGTCAACAGGCGTTAAAGGCATTTGATTAGCATTTCTAAGAGATAAAAGAAATATTGTGGCGTTTAGCAAATCTTTATTTAAATGAACATGTCTTATATGGAAATTAAAAACGCTGAATTTTTACTTTCCACGAGCAAGATAAATAATTTTGCGCTTCTGCATTAATTTCTAACTATAATATTTCTGATACTAGTAACTTTTAACAGTGAACTTTGCGAAATGTTGATTACTACGACTAGGCAACTCGTAACAGTCGCAACGCTCCTCTGCTTTGGCGGGATAAAAAGGCACTATCAAACACGGCTACCATCTTGACAGAATGATTACAAACAAATTGAAGATAGGCGAAATCACAAGTGGTCGAGTCAAACGAGTCAAAGCAGGAAAAAATGTGAAGATACGTATTAGTGTCAAATAATTAGATTATTTGAAAATTTTACTCACCCTGTTGGTTTAGGTTCTGGTTTGGGTTCAGCAGTGACGAACGCACTGAGAGCAAGCACAAGGAACTGCAAAGATAAAAAAATCACATATAAATAAGTATTTAAGTAAATTGACACGAAAACATATAATTCCAGATGACCTCAAAATAACTAGCAAAAAAACTAGGTCCCGTTTTAATCCATAAATAGTTTTATAGTGAATTATTTTGAAATTATTTAAGAAGAATATAATACTAATAAATCTGAACGAAACATGAAGCAGAAAAAGAGACTGAAAATTTTAAAAAAGTAAAGGCAGCAACCCATATTTTTTCTGTTATTTTTGTCCATCTCGTATTTAAAATTCAGAATTAGCAGCAGTGGCGGTCCTTCCCTCAGGTCAATTGGTCAAAAACTTCCCAAAATTTAAGATGTCAGTAAAACGTCATAATATGAAATATTATGCAAATCAAAACAACTCGTATTATTCTAATGTATTTGAAATGCACCGCGAGATAGCGGGCAGTGGCAAGTAGTGACGTCTAACGTCCTAAAAGGAAGCTTTTATTGTCATGCACTATGATTGGCTTGGTCAATTCATTAAATGTCCCAATATCATGTCTTCTGTCTCTTTACGCTCCATAAATAAATGAGATGGCACTATTTCGACTAGTAAAGTGCTTTGGGATTCTGAAGAGAGTTTGGGTCATTGCCGTGAGGGAGAGAGCATAATGAATATTATGCGTCTGAAAGAGATTGTTTGATAAACGTAGATTGATTTTGCATATTATACGCTTGTCGCATCAAATAATTCACTATAATGTAATTTGACTTTTAAACTTGTGAGGTACCTACAAATGAACATTATCGTATGTAATTTGATATTGTATCATAATATCATTCTTTTTAAATAACCTTCCACTTCTGGGCCCCTAGAGTTATTAGCGGCTACCCTATTGAATGATTACAAAGTTCTTTAATGAATTTATTTGTAACCTAGGTAGTGTCTCAGATAAACATATTCGATTTTGCACTTTAAGATAGTAAAAAAAAATTTTCAAAAATGTGGGAAAAATAGTTAATTCTGAAGATTTGGTCCCCATGGCCGAGTTGGTTAAGGCGCTGTAAGGCAAGATATCCTGGTTTCGGGTCACGGTTACTTATTTTATTTTTCGGCGTCTCGATCTGTTTCATATTTCGTTTAGATTTATTCGTATTGTTTTCTTCTTCGATGATGGGTATAACCTTCAAAAAGTTATTAAAGAATTATTTGAATTAAAACTATATTAAATTCAATACGTAATATATTGTTGCGCCAAAGAAGCAAATGTATTGAATTCATAACCACCAAATGATTCAAATGAGCCCACTGATCTGGGATCATTTTCTGTAACCTTCTTTTCGATTTAAGATCTATAATATTCTTGCGTAATGTACGCAAAAGCCTGTCAAAACATGCATGTCGAAAGCAATCTGTCTATATCCTGTGATTCATCTATGATTTTTATCTCTACGTATTCTAGATACTTTTACGAACAAGGTCATTAAAGTGCATTTACACATTTTTTGATATTTGTAATCTAGACCGTCCTCAATGCCTTTCTCTATAAATTACTATTTTTTTATTCTGCAGATCGTTCGAAAGTAAACCGCGAGTCTTTCCAAATTCGTCTCCGAAAGGTAAATGGGTGTGGAAAGAAGCCAAGGTTGAAATGAAATTTGAGACTGGGATGCGATATCTTTTACGCCTGCGTCGGTAATGCAAATTAAACATGATATTGATAAGCTACTATTAAAAAACAGGCTAGCATTTAAAAATACAACAACAAAAAACCCATTCTGAGTAGGTACGTATTTTGAGCCCGTAGGGGCCAACTAGAAACTACAATAATAAAGATACACTAGCATAGATAACTAGATACACAGCAGTTGAAAACCCGCTCCGCAGGTTTTTGCTGCTAGGCCCTACGGGTGGCTTTTAGTTCGGCTTTGCCCGGTTTGAGTGTTTGCGACCATTTTATGAATCCGATAGGATTCCTAAAATATCCAATTCCTCAGATCCACTGTGATCCAGTGACAGCTAGTCACTGTCGGTGACTCACCGAGACAAAATAACAGTGTCAAAGTAACCGTGACAAAGTAACCAGACACGCAAATGACGTTATATGTGATTTATAATAACTTCGTCAAGTATTGCCGTCAATCTTTCCAAATCTGGAAGGATACTTAAAGTACATAAATTTGTAGCACTCATACCTAGGGAGGACACATCCACATGCGAACTGCTGACGGAAGTAGCGACAGCTTGTGTCGAATTCTTGAATTTAAAACCGAATTATAACAGTAGCTTTGTGTGAAATTCCACGTACACAGATGTTATTAATTTGAGGTGCGGCCGTTAAGCGTGGCGTTCGACATGCACACGTGGCTGCGTTTTTAAATTCAACCACGCAGACGCTAACGTAATAATACTGTTCGATTATTGTCGAAGCCAACCGTAGACAATGCAATTCTTGAAAAATTGACATTATTTATTTTTGTAACTAACCCAAATAATGTTAAACAATTGCAATGCTTTATTCTGTGCATGGGCACGATTCTTCAACAATGACGGCCTCCGTGGTCGAAGTGTAAGGTTCTCGATTCACAATCCGGAGGTCGCAGGTTCAAACCCCGACGTGAGCAAGTAAATTTTATTTTATCAACTTGTGTTATTTCACAATTTATTTATTAAAAAATAGTATGTAGTATTTTTACGACGATACTCTCAAAATCGCCCTGGTTTTGGACCACCATTCAGAATTGAAGCGTTGGTTGCTTGAAATGGCTTAGCCGTGTTTAGTGACCAGATCTGAATAGGGAACTCCTCCACCTTCCTGTTCTCTTTAACGTCTCCTCTAACATCAGCCTGACAACGTCCCCTAATTGGGGATGCCATCTCACTGGCTCCAGACGGTTGGGAGCAATTGAGACTCTTGTGCTGTATTCTTTTTTAAACGCAGGGGCCCGGCCGCGTATTTACAAAACCTATACCGATTCAGTCGCGGTAACGACAATTTACATTTTAAATATACCTCTATATTGGTTATTTTTTATCACATTGCAAAAACAATTGTTCTAAAATCTAGATAAAATAATCTCTCTGATGTGTGTATTAGAAATTAATAAATTTATTTCTAAATATTTAAATTTTAATATTATTCCCATATATTGTAAATACACCCCTATATTGATAAATTTTTATCACTTTGCAAAAACAAAAATTGTTCCAAAATCTAGATAAAATAATCTTTCCAATGTGTATATTAGAAATTAATAATTTTATTTCTAAATATTTAAATTTTGATATTGAAAATTTAAAGCGACTGAAACGCGGTAGGGATTGTAAATACGCGGCCCGGCCGTTATAGGGGTTAAGATATGATTTACATCTCAAAAATAATCAAGATAATACGTATTTTTAAGTTTATGTATTTGAAGCACGTTTTTTTAATGTTAAGTTGGCAATTTACTTCCCTTTTTGACTACTTATGAGTAGAACTAATTACCATTATCGATTGCTCAACAGCTCAGATGGCATCTGGTATTTGTTTTCTTTTTACTTTCAATGGCCTACCTACTTCCTCAAAGACACTACATGTATTGTTATGAAACAAACTAAAGATGTTAAATAACGTGAAAAATGACTTCGCCAGGAATTATACAATATTAAAACGATGAAGGCTAAACCGGATTTGTTAGTTAATATAAATATACAATGGAGTCACTGTTGGAATATGTAATGCAAAAGTAGAAAATCAGGAAAAACGAGTCCGTTTAAAGGCTTCGCTGGCAAATAACCTAAGTGATCAACATTTGAAGACGAACAGCGATGTTTGTTAAGGCTTTGAAAGAGTACCGGAAGGTATTTACGGAAAGGTGTTTGATTAAACAGATTTAATTAATTAAGCGGTTAGGGAATTTTTGGTATTGACAATAAACTACAATCGTCTTAATGAACATTAATCATATTTTTTAAATTTTGTGAATACATAGAATGCTGATTTTGAATACGCCTTTACAACTTATAAGATGAAGATTAAAACTTCTCATTGAAGAAGAAGACAACACTAATAATCTAAACGAAAATACGAAAGAGAAGAAAACACAGAAAAATAGGAAAAGATAATGGTCGCAACTGAGAAAAAATGTAAACGCATATGAAAAATTTTTTTGGAAATAATATTGTTATTTCTAAAATTTGAAAATATCAGACTGACAATTGTGACGGCTTCTTAGGTGGCAACGGCTGATTTGATAAAAGCCCACGTCACGGTTGTCGTAAGAATCTGGGTTCGTGTACCAGTTGCGACAGTTATCTTTTTCTGTTTTTCTGTGTCTTGTTCTATTTCTTATTTTCGTTTAGATTATTAGTGTTATCTTCTTCTTCAATGATATATTACATTGATGGGAATAACCCTCAAAAGTTAAAAAAGGGAGTTGTGCTTATAAAAAATTATAACTTCTTTTTAGTTATTTCGATGATTTGTTGGTAGATATGCAAAAAGTGTAGTTTAGTTGAATTCAAACAGAGTGTGTAGTGTATTGTTTTAAGCCCTATCAAATGTTTTTAAGCCCTATTTAAAATGAATGTTTATTTAGGATCAGTTGTTTAAAAGTATTTGAACAATTCATCAATTTTCATGTGATGTTATTATGTTATTATGAAAATTTATTATATGTAGTTCTGTGAAACAACACGTGGCCCTTCGTCTATCCCAAAGAAAAGAAACAGACCACTAATGTATTTTAAATGAAAGATAGGTACTAATAAGTATAAATTACTATGGTTTTTCTACTATACTTGAATAACATCTGTAAAAGCACACACATAATTACCATTACGATAGCAACAATCATAAACGTCGGATAAAAATTTACATAAATTATATTTAAAAAAAAACCCATGTGTCATTTTTTGGTGGCAAGAAGAAGGCATAAAAACATAATTTGTTAATGTTTATGAAAATAGAAAAAAATATTTCCGTGATGCCAAATGACATTTTCATGGGAACATCTATTGCCTTGAACGAAAAGTCAGACTTTGAATATTTCGTAACGACATGCAGTTATTACACTTTTATTGTAATATTGCATGCACTTATCAAAGAAAATATGTTGTTTTTCATTTTCAAAGATGCTAAAGATCGCTGAGGTCATCAAAATAATAATATGTTAGATGCCGAAAATATTTTGTCATCACTATAAATTAACGTTATACCATATTTGAAGAAGTATTTAAGAAACAAGATAAACGGTACACACTGCTTTAACACGATTAAATAAATAAGAAATATAAATAAACGTATTTTGTTATGTATACACGATACAAAAACTGTTAATTTAATGTGAAAAATGTACATTTTTTTAAAGTAACTAATCAACTATCAATCGCCATGGAGAGGGTCCGCAAAGAGGAAGAAACGCTACATTCCTAGATCCTAGCACTCACCATCTCACTCAAGTTCTTCACTGTCATATTCTCCATCCAAGATGATTCTAAGAAAAGTTTTTCTTTAACATTAGTTGCACTATTGTGAAGTGTCACTCAGGGTCTTTGTCATCTTTGATGATATCGTGTCAAGGGTCTTTGGAAATGAGAAGAAGTTCTGGGAAGGAAAAATGTACGAGGGTTGGATACGAATCTGGGAGTCAGTGTGTCAAGGAGTGACGGACGTATGAATCCATCCCTTCCCCTACGCAAGGCAAAAGGTCCAGAGAGTCCTGATGGAGAGGTCAAAAGGTCTCTCTCAACCAGTCTTTCCCGATACGGTCCGTCATGCAGCTGTTGGGCAGATGCTCCGTCGCTAAGGCCTAGACAAACCTCACCCAATGAACAAACCCGGGCAACCCTCCTCAGTCACCAAACGTAGCGAACCATTTGGGGTGACCCATGGTAGAGTTCTTGGATATCCAATAAATGGTTCGAGCGGCGGTACATGTTTACGCCTGTTAAATGATGCATAAAGGAATTTATATAGGAAGTGGTGTTTCACTGTAAAATCTAAATTCTTTTATTTTTATAATAAAAACCACAAGGTATTAACTGAATAAAATAGTGGAGACAAAATCAAATGGAAATTTATACTAAAAAATGAAGATCATCATTTCTATCATTGGGTTGACTCTAAAGCCATTAGTTATTTAATACAAAAAAAAATCTTAAATTTTTGATGTGAGGATAAAAAATGCCAAATATTAGATAGCGTTTGATTTGGGAAGACCGTTAATATTTTAAATGTCAAATTTATCGTGAATTCATCTCCATTAAAATCTAACTAATTATAGCTTTGATAGCAAACTGACAAAGTCATCATTTTGAGATGCAAATAGGCATATAAAATTTATGTCGAAAACAAGTCATAATTCACATATAGACATTGCCAAATTGGCATGCGATGTTACAGTGAGTGGTGACGTTCTCCGATCTTTTGATTTAATAAACCACTTTTTATTATACCTACATAAATAAACGATTGAAAAATGAACGTTTGTAATGGTTGGGTCATTGATTTGAACGTGTATTTGAAAACAAGCAACGTTAAATATTCACTGCTTTTACGGTGCAAGCATAATGGTTTTAGGATTTGACTTAGAGTCGAAATAAATATTCAATTCCTACAACAGGGCAAATGTGCGAGATCTCGAAATAATTTCTAGTTTTCCTGGGCGCACCGTAAAATTTTGCCATAAAACCATATAGGTGTTAGGTATCTGTTTTTTTTGGTTTGAATTGATTTTATTTGCAAATTAACTTAAGACGTAATGGGAGTTAGTTAACCTTGGGGACTTATAAAAAAAATACATTTATATGTAAAAACCTAATACGTTGACGAATATCGCAGGAAAAAACATAATAAAATATTTTACAAAATACATTAATCGTTTTGAAGAAATTGCTCAAATTTGGTAAGAAACTCATAACACAACAATTTGGATATTCATTAAAACCAACAAAAATGTGAGAAGAAAGAAAGTTGTTTCAGGAAACTTAAAAATTTAAACTACGATGTTATATACCTAACATATAATAAAAAAAGTTAACATCAATGAACTTATGAACTATTTTTTACGCAAGTTTATATAATAAAAAATAAAATAAACACTAAAGTAAACACTTTTCAAGGGATTTTTTTTTATCAGCGTTTTATGATTTAAATGCTTTTATTACCAGCTAGAACTGTATTTGGAAAACACTAAACCGTTGAAATACAACCCGCGTTAAATATTATAAAAAAATTGTTTGGCGTTTAGTTATAAAAAACACATAAAAAATGCACCCTTGGCGGAGAATAACAAAATAAAAAAAAAAATAATACACATCTACTGGATCTGCCGGATCTGCCCTGATGATGGACACTGCAACGATGTCCGAAACGTTGGCTAAAGAAGGAGGTAGCGCAACACGGCATAACACCCCAAAAACAAATAACGAAAATGCTTTTGGCCGTGAAAATCTTAAAACTTATCAAAAAGATAATACGTTGAAAATGGGGTAGAAAGTTGATTGAATGCAAAGAATTAAAACATTTCAAACACAATTAAAAAAAAAGATTGGTATTAAATCTTTTTTTTTGATATGTACTAGTTTAGACATGTTTTTTTTATTTTTTTGAAAATCACTATGTAAAATTATAACTTTGAACTTTTCATCCTAAGGTGAAAAAAAACGAAATTATATAAAATTAAAAAAAAATCAAAGCGAAAAGTAATGAATGAATGGACTCACCCCGATTTTGCACAACATGATTAAAACGGTAGATCACACACTCGGTAGGACGGTCAGGTATGCTATAACCCAAGTCGGCCGGGGAGCTTTATATAAGCGCTCGGGGTCAATATTTGGAAATATTGACCATGGGGTACCGGCCTAAGGCACTTTCACTGCCGCCAACCACTCTTCTGTCTTCTGCTCGCCTGGCACAGGAAACAGGCTTCATAGGAAACCTCGTCTTTAAGGTAAGTACTTATAGAATTTTTAAATTTTTGATGGAATGCTACATGTATCAAAAATATGTGTAGTTTTTTTTATTGCAAAGTAACGTAGGTTTGTTTTGTGTGCAATCACAGCCAGCCATATAAACTACTCGGAAAAATTTTAGAATTTTTATTTGTCTAACTTTTTAAAACAAAAATAAGAAATGCATTTTCAAATTAGATGAACGGTGTTAAATAATAATTCAAAAAAATATATCATTATTTAAACTTCTTCTTAATGTTAATCTTATTCTGAAGAAGAAACCTTTGAATTCGAAACATGTTGATAATTTTGATTGAACAGTTACCTAAACAATTATACCTAAACATCAGAGAAAAACTAACTGTAGGTTATCTAGCCATATTAGGAATCAGCTTTTTGTTGTGGCAGAGGGTGATTTGTTCGTGCTAAGATTATAATTATTTTTTAATTTAAAATAAAACAATAATTTAGTAAACACCAGTATATATTTTTTTGAAATTAATGCCGACCGGGTTTCGCTACAACCGTAGCTTCTTCTGGGCAGTTCAATACGAGGTTCGTTCAAGGTCGAGTATTATATTGCCCCGAAGAAGCTACGGTTGTAGCGAAACCCGGTTAGCATTAAATTAAGTACCTACATAAAAAAAGTAGTGTGGCCGAAGTTATTATTTATTTATTTTAAATTATCACAAAGTATCTGCTTCATACGAACAAAAATAATTATTGTTTCAAAATGCCTTTTTTTGTTTTGAAAATGTGTGAAGGTTTTAAAATCGTAGAAATATATATTCGGCCATGAAAATGCAAAAAACTTTTTTTCACACTTAGCCCGCAAGCACGGAAAAATTACTAGCCGCCACAGGCTTCAAAGCCCCTAATGTATTACCAAATGACATTAAAATTCTAGATTAAAAAAAATTTTTCATCATTTTAACATCCTAAAATTAAACGTCAAAATATACCAGATAATGAAAAATAGTCTATTTATCCAGATGTGTTATAATATTATTATTGTTTTATTATTTATGTCTTACTCCGCTTACTGGTTAATAGGAATATTTCTTATTGAAACAGTTAAATTTAGCTTTATTATTACGAAAAGTAAGTATTTATGTCGGGGGAGACGAAAAATATGTAAAAAATATGCACATAAATATTTCACTTACGAGGTATATGCCTTCATATTTATTATTTTTATGTTACATTTCATAGACAATCAATCAATGCTGCCAATAATAGAAAAATATTATTGCCATGTAAAACAATAATTTATTCGTGTTAAGAAGTGAATGCATTATCGACAAGTTTGTTTGGACTCCAGATACTAATATCTACAGCCTGTATGTCTGACGAATATCTACAGCTCATATGTTGAACTAATATCTACGAACTTCAGAGTGTTGACTAATATCTACAGAGCGTAGGTTGAACTAATATCTACAGAGCGTAGGTTGGACTAATCAGCTAAATGTGTCCAATAGTCCGATATTACGAATTTTTACATACACAATTACATAAATTAAGTTTTTTAAACTACATACGCAATATTACATTATTGCAATATGCTACACATATTGCAAATCCAACCTCTGCCAGTGCTGTAGATATTCGTCAACACTTTGATTCTCATAGATATTAGTCAACAGTTTGTGCTGTAGATATTCGTCAACACTTTGGTTTCCATAGATATTAGTTCGATTTTTTCAGTTTTTGGAATTCCTGTAGATATTAATAGACGCCTCCGTTTGTTTGTACCTGTATTTATAACAGAAGAATATGTACAAAAATGTATTAGAATAATTTCACGTGCCCGTTAGACAAACCCTGCTTTGCTAAATAAACCATTAAAAACCTGAGATGTGTATCTAAATTATGATGACACGCAGCTTGAATCTCAACCCGTAATACTAGGAATAATTCGAAGTATTTACTTTTTGGTTTTTATTTTGACGAGAATTTATTTGCTACTTCCGACAAATGGCATATTTGATTAGCTATTAGTTAAAATGGAATATTCCGCATTATCCGTGTATCGAACTTCGATAATACGAACGTTCCGTATTATCCGTGAGGTGGGGTCATACATTTTTACCATTGTGTTTATAATTGACCTTTAAATTATGATTTATTTTAATTAATTATTAATTAATGCAATCGTAGCAGTTTTTGAAAATCATTGAAAAAAATCGGCATAAATTCCTAAGATATACTTACAAACTCAGTGTACACGTAGAATCAATAAATTACAACAACTTTATGGATGAATTAAAATTATTAAAACTCCCAGATACTTATTTCTGACTTGACTTTTATTTTTAATTTATTTTGTATTATAAACAGCCCTGATTTAATAAGCCTAATCACCTTCCGCGTACCAACTAGAAGTGCTCGAAATAAAATTCCTTTTAATTGCAACAACAATATCAGGCCTGAGTCATTTTACTCTCTAGTATGATAGATAGATTGCGTATAGTTGGCAATACATTCTCAGAGGTAGTGGATGTGTTAAACTGCATAGAATATAGTTATAAGAAGGCTATAATAACATACCTCAATAATAATGTTACCATAATACTATTCTTCTGCGTGGGTTCTAATTAAAACAGTATATTTTTCTTCATGATTCCACAAAATTACCTATTGATATCACAATCATGTTTCAAAGTTTATATATTATATAAATAAATCCCTCACAAAGCACTCTTTTTAGGGTAAATAAAATAGCTTTAGTTTTTTTTTTCACTCTTTTTAGCCTAATTAAAAACAATACTTAAACGTCAGATTTTAGAATCAACCTTTCACCAGACAGACTAGGTAGCCAAATAAATAATTGAAAAACCATCGAAATTATATAAGGGAACGTACCCATCTTCGTCACCAACTTTTTGCAATTTTTAACCCCCCCTCCCCCCTCGGTGACCACGTGTAGTATATTCCAAGACCCCCCCCTACAATTTTCACGTAGTAAATCATAAATTAGATTTTGAAACATTTCTTGTTGACAAAAAGTTTAAAAAAATATATTTGGCTTATATTTGTCTTTATTAATACGGCGCTTGCTGCGTGACGGCAAGAGTGCATGCATACCTATAAATACAAGTGGAAAAAATATAAAAAAGATTTCTAGATTGACTACGTGATAAAAACCTAAGCCCCCCTCTTTTGAAGATCCCCCCCCCCCTAAACGGGTCACGTAGTTTGGGTACGGTCCCTAATAATATACTTATTTATGAAATTTGGGAGGCGGGTGTGGGTACCGCCGAGTCGAGAACCATTTATTGGATAACCAACACCTCTGCCATAGGTCACCCCAAGTGCTTCGCTATGTTTGGTGACTTAGCAGGGATGCCCAGATTCATGGGGTGAGGATTGTCCGAGTCTTGGCGGCGGATGTGTCTGCCTACCAGTTGCATGGCAAGCCAGATCGGGAGAGACGGGTTGAGAAAGATCTTGTGACCTCTCAAGCAGAATTATTTTGGAACATCGCCTTGCATAGCACTGGGAGGGATGGATTCATACATCCATCACTCCTGGACCCACTGACCCCCAGATTCCTATCCACCCTTCATACCTTATCCTTCCCAGAACTTCCTCTGCTTCTTTTCCTTTAAAAGACGCTCCACACAGCATCCCCAAAGATGACATAGGCCCTGAGGGAAAATATTTTGCTCAGGGCCTCCGGTGTGGAGCTTTTGTAAACAATATAAATAAATCCCTTAAATGCCACACTTCAGAATCAACCTTTCACAATCCAAACTGGGTAGCCTAGTAAATAAAAGAAAAATCTTTATTTTTATTTTTGACTTAATGAGTGTAATGTTCTTTAATCTGTGGCTCACTAGCCCACAATAATAATGATTACAACGTAAGTTCGTTACCTTGGTTTATTGTGAATAACAATTATCGCAAGTAGTATTGTATTGATAAAAACCTGTTGACTTTAAATTCTAAAAAAACCTATTATTTACCATTTTCATTAAAAAACAAGAAACACCTAAAGAAATAAACTTAATAATCCACTCTGTGACAAATACAAAAAACCACAAATGTAATATATCATGTTCAAAAATAGAAAGCAAAACTGATATTAAGTACCTGGGCATAACAATAGACCAGCGTTTAAAATGGTCTCCACACATAAATATTCTGAACAACAGAATAAGGAAACTAACATATATATTTAGATGTTTAAGAGATATTTTAAACGAAAAATTACTTAGAACCACATACTTCGCTTTCTGTCAATCAATTATACAATACGGCATTATAGGATGGGGCGGTACATATAAAAATCAAACACAAACAATTTACATATCACAAAAACTAATAATAAAAACAATTTTAAAAAAACCCTACTCATATTCGTCAGAACTTTTATTCAAACAATTTAAGGTCAGAAAATTAAGTGCATTATACTTTTATCATGCAACATTACAAATTTATAAAGATAATATTAAAAATCAAGTTGCACCCTTTAAAAATAACAGAAGTCTTAGACAAACATCAATACTTCCCACTCCAAAATGTAAAAAAAAAATTGGACAATTGAGTCATAAATATCTCGGAGCAAAATTTTTTAATTCATTACCAGAAAAAATTAGAAACATGAATACCAATATAAAAAATTTTAAAACTCACCTCAAAAATTATACTGAAAACTTAAACTGAATGATATAAAAAAAGCAATACAATAACACCCCCCCCCCATACACACAAGCCTTGCTTAATTATGGGGGTACATCAAATATTCTACTATGTAATTAATTACTGTATAAAAATTATTTGTAATTTATGTACCTTCTATTACTAATAAAAAAAAAAAAAAAAAAAATTATGTCAACGGTAGCGACTGTTTACTGAGGCTTCGTGAATAGATCTCAAGCGCAGCGGAACTCGTCAGCTGTTCTCTTGTACTGTGTGCCCGCTCGTCAATCTCCGGAAACCCGAACCTTTCCGAGCGGCGCGATGTGCGAATATACCTATATTCACATATACTACAATGAGTAAAACCTCAAATTGTAATATTAAATTAAATGAAGACAATATTGGCAAAACTCAATCGAAGATACAATTCGGTCATATTTAACTGTATCAACAACTTCGATCAACATTATTTTCATTTTCTTAACGAATATTTTTATTGCTGATACTTTTATGCATGATTGTACGACTCACACCCTATCTAGATAGTGTCTCGGAAATTTTTTTATCCATTTTTAGTTTTACTCAGTTAAAAATAAAAATAAATATTTATCCTAGACTTGCTGAAACGTCAATAGATGTTGCATAATAAAAATGGATAAAATAAACATTTTCGATTGAATCTTGCTAATATTGTATTCATTTAATAAAAAAAAAATCAACAAAATTATACAATAAAACACATATTTGCTTTGAAACCTCCGTTCAAAGTCAAATGTATAGTTTAAAGCACCGAGAAAATCATCATAATATTATGAACATCAGTTGGCTAGCTATGTTATTATCATTATTAATTTATTGACATACCTTCTTCTAAATCATATTTTGTTATCGTGATAATCTTATGATGAAAACAGTAATTGTGTTAATTGACTTGTTTCTCGCCTGACCGTTTCTAACTGGTAGTACTTTGTGTAATTATTTATTTTCGGTAACTAAGCACGGAAACATTTAACAGAATTTGAACGCTTCATCAAATTACAAAGTTAGTATTCAAGTTCTGTGAAAGTTTTATTCAAGTTCTGTTATTATCCAAGGAATGCGTAACAACCGGCCCGTGATGAAATAATAACAACTTATAGCTTTCACAAAACTTGAATTTAAACTTTGAAATTTGACGAATTGTTCAAAGTCTGTGAAATTGTAACACATCCTGATAAATGTTTACATCGAAATCAAGACATGCATTTCAAAAAAATTGGGGCATTTCAATAATGAATCTTGGAGTATTTAAAAAATTCTTAAACAGAAAAATTCAGAAATATAAATCTAAAAGATTTTAAATTTCACATTTAAAACCACAGTGAATATAAAAAACAACTTCAATTAAATAACAACCTCGGTTAAATTATGGGGATACATTTATACGCACCAGATTTAAATGTCCGGGTTAAATTTTCCCCCCAAAAAAAAAAAAAAAAAAAAAAAAAAAAAAAAAAAAAAAAAAAAAAAAAAAAAGAAGGAAAAACTAAACCCTTTCATACACTTCCCCAAATGATCATCTAGTGAATCCACGTTATGCAATTGCACTATATAAGTATTATAAATACAAAACAATACAAGAACAACATGTCAACCTACTAGAGACCAAATGGGAATATAATTCACCGACTCCAGATATTTTCATATCAGAGGGTTCGGCTCTGTGGCATTTCTAATTGAACCTATAAATCCTACTGATCCCTCAATATAAATATTTAAAAAATCTTTTGTAATCCTACATGTATTTAAAATTACTGCTTTTTGCATTTTTATATACAAATTCTTTGACAAATCTAATATGCTTAAATTTTGAATCAGATTCCTAGGTATTATGCCAGTGGCCGAAATAACAAATGGTAATATTTTTATAGTCCGAGAATGCCAAATTCTTTTAATCTCATTTCCTAAATCTGTGTATTTTCTAATTTTTTCAGAAACAGTTTTTTGAATATTACAGGAATTTGGAATAGCTACATCAATGATATAAGTTATTTTTTTAATTTTGTCATGTAAAACTATATCAGGTCTATTATGACTAATTGTTCTGTCTGTTAGTATAGTTTTATCATAATATATTTTATAAAATTCATTTTCTATAAATGAATTTGGTTCATATTCATAATAAGGTACTACATTACGGCAATCAATCAAGTTATGTTTAATTACCAAACTTTGGTGAATTATTTTTAAAACCTGATTGTGCCTAAATGTATACTCAGAAGGCGCTAATATAGAACATCCCGATATAATATGTTCTATAGTTTCGGGAAAAGCCAAACATTTTCTACATAAATCATCAATTTGATTTATATCTTTGATTATATGCTTTCTATAATTTTTAGTATTAATGACTCTATCTTGAATGGCAAGCATAAATCCTTCTATTTCTGCGCTCAACTCTCCAATACTCAACCATTTGTTTGACGAAAGTTTGTCAACATACGTTTGGTTGAGATAATTGAAGTGTTTTGCGTGAATAATTTTATTTGACCAGGAATCTAATAATTCCTGGTTAGTATTTATAAGAATGTTGGCATTCTCGTCATATAAATTTAAAGGTGTAATATTTCTATCTGCCTTGCAAATTATTTTGTGCATTTCTGAGCTATTAGCTTTCCTATGGAAAAAATTTCTAAGCATTTCTACCTGATTGTGTTTCAAAGATGTTATTTTGACTACACCTCTACCTCCTAAATTTCTAGGTAAATTAATTCGTTCTATAGCTGAATTTGGATGATGGCAATTAAATTTTGTTAACGTAGTTCTAATTAATCGTTCTAAACTATCTAAATCTGTATTGGACCATTTAATTATGCCAAATGAGTACGTTAGTAGAGGTATTGCCCAAGTATTTATTGCTTTTACTAAATTTTTAGCAGATAGATTGCATTTTAAAATTTTTCTGATCCTAGTTTGAAATTTAATCCTAATATCATTTTTAATACTAGTGTGATCTAATCTATTCGATTGCGGGTATCCTAAATATTTATAAACCTCATCCCCTTTCATACTTTGAATTTTGAAATTTCTAAATATACCCTCGTCTCCATCTACAATTTTGCCTTTCTCTATATGGATAGTTTTACATTTATCTAAACCAAAAGTCATTTTAATATCATCTGAAAAAATTTTAACTACCTTAATCATTTTCTCTAAATTTGATTCAGAATTTGAAAATAATTTTATATCATCCATATATAATAGATGTGAAACTATACTACTCTCTCTTGTATTACCCTTAATTTTTATTCCAAACTTGCTTTTAATTAACATTTTAGAAAGGGGATTCAATGCTAAGCAAAACCAAAGAGGGCTCAATGAGTCTCCTTGAAAAATCCCTCTTTTTATTGAAATGCCCGGTACTACTATTTTCTTACCTTATATATTATTATATATTATATATTATATATATATTATATATTATTATACTAGATAAGATTATTACAATTTTTTTTTCACATTAAATTTTTTTTTTTTTTTTTACAGTGAATACCGCACAAGAATCTCAACTGCTCCCGTCTGGAGCCAGTGAGACTATGGCATCCCCAATCGGGGTATGTTGTTAGGCTGAAGGTAGCGGGGAGGGGAAGGAGGTGGGGAAGAGGAAGGTTGGGAAGTACCTGGCTATTCAGATCTGGTCACTAAACACGGCTAAAGCCATTTTCAAGCAACGTTTCAATTCTGAATGGTGGTCTTACACCAGGGCGATACTGATAGTATCTTCCACTCTGGAACATGCCGCAAATATACTATATATTATTTTAAATGAATTAATTGTGAAATAACACAAATTAATCAAATAAAATTTATTTGCGCATGCCGGGTTCGAACCCGCGACCTCCGGATTATGAGTCAAGAGTCTTACCCACTGGACTATGGAGGTCGTCACGAGTAAGGGTAAGGTGTTACGAGTAAGGGTAAAATTAAACAAAACTATTAAATTATGCCAATTATTTAAAGACGAACAGATTACTAATTACTTAGATAATAGAAAACTTAATTAATACAAAAGAATTAATTTCTGTTGCTTAATGTAAGAAATGTTAAGTAAAAGTTGATTTTTACCCAAAAATCTGTAGTTTCAATTTTATCTTATAACTTATAAAATCTGTAGTTTCAATTTGATTTTAAAACTTATAACATTATTTCAAAGATGCGGGATCCCGCGGGATCCGCGCGGGATTGAGCAATCCCGCATATCAATCCCGCGGGATTGAATTAGCTGCGGGATTGCAATCCCTAAGTGGGGCGCACTTGCGAATTGTACAGGGTTATCAGTTGTGTACTAAGTGTCTGTAGTAAATATCTGCGACCCTTTACAGTACGCCCAGCTTCCGAGAAGCTAACTTGACTTTACCTTCGATGGAGCCCCCGTGACTGAGCTGATCGCTTATTATTTATTAACCCGGGAGCCTGGCTGTGCAAAACCTACGTCATCGAGTTCACGGATGAAACTACTTTGTAATGATAATACACATTTAGTAAGCCTTAAAAACCCTTGGCAGGTTCCGGGCAGTCATGGAAATATTGAGCGATTTTTTTCGTAAAAATTACGTTATCTAGTACACAAACGGATATGATTTCATATGGTTTCGTAAGTTGTTTCGCATCGTGAGGCTCGCCCGTCCGATGACTCGGAACACCCAATTTTTTAAAAAACATTATAACTTTTTTTTTTTAAATAATGCACTCTAAGTTTTTAAACTTCATTGAATTTAAAAAAATAATGAAGATATTGAAAATAATTTTAAAAAAATTTAAAAAATTGTACACAAAAAATCATATTATAAAAACCATTCCCGTTCGTGTACTCAATGACGTAATTTTTCCGAAAAAAATCGCCCACTATTTCCATGACTGCGCGGAATCTCCCAAGAGGCACACCGGCAGACTAGCTTTATAGACTTATTAAGTGTCCATTATTACTACAAAGTAGTTTCATCCGTGTACTCGACGACGTAGGGTTTGTCTTTGTCGGCTCCTAGTCTATATTATATTGCCACAAATTATCGCTTGTTGAAGAAAATTAAATAAGTAGGCTAAAATAAAAAAACAATCACGGCAGGAAGAACTAAATTTGTAGGTACACATGTTAAGGTTTTTTGGTTTAGTTTGTTAGGTAGCGACCATATGAGTATTGTAAATTCTTAAATTCGTAGTAAGTACCTACCTACTTAGATGCTTTTCGTTTTATTAAATTTTATGAAGAGAATTATACAATTAAGCAATTCGAACAAGATAAGTTTAGAAGACGAAGATTAAGTAAATATATGATGTAGGTCATCACTTTAGGGATTAGTTTATCATGTAAATGCTATATGAAGGTTCTGCCAATTAATATGTGTCATTTTCTTAAGGTGATCTAAAATGTCGCCTAGCGAAAGTAAATTACGAAATTGGAATGCTCTAGCATAGAGAAATACATGACACAAATATATGACACAAAGTTGACAAAGATTTTAACCGGAGTTTCTTACACATTCTATTGTATTTATATTATTACTAGCTGGTTCCGGGCATGCGTTAATTCATAGCCATATATTCAAAGAAATAAATTGTTTCTCCCTGCATGTCCTTTCCCGTGCGTCCCCGTTCTGCCGCGATCCCCTTCCATCTTCCACGCCCACCCTATCCCCTCTCCCGCTCCCCCGTCCCGCAAACCCCCCTCCCGCCATCCATATATTCAGTCCCAGTACATTCAGTTTTCAAACAGCTCGTGTGCCACCTATTACAATTTTTTTTATTTAATTTTTCATTTTTCGTGTATTACAAATATTCGTTTTTGTATATTGTAAGAAAAAAATCACATTTGATACCTAACACAGGTACCAATTTAAAATATATGTAATTTGAAAAATCCGTGAATAATTCTTTTAATGCAGAAAAAAAAACAGCTGCCTGCTAAATTCAATTTCATCAAACGCGCGAACTGTCAAATGTGCGCAGTTAAAATAGTCTTTAAGTTTTCTGAAAATATTCAATTTTCTTAATTTTTCTTTCCTTAACAACCTTCTAAAAAGCATTAGAAAACTCCAAATATATTCAAATACAGAAGAGATATGCTATGGTGTCCGCGCAACTGTCGCCGGACAACGCGCTAATTAGCGTAGTTTTCATACAAAAAGAATTTGTTCATTTCGTTGATTTTTTGAAAATGTGCATTAATATTGGTTAATAATATATTTTGAATAAGGAAAGAATTCGTTCATTTAGTTTAACGTTCGTTTGGTTCGTTAATTATTTGTTCTTTTAGTTTATTTGTTAATTGGTAAACAATATCGGCGACACCCGGAAGCGCAGTCCCACCTAGTAAAAACAGCAGATAGCACATCTACTTATATTTCAATATCTTTGGAAAACTCTAAAAAAAGACGAATGAAATAGGTTAAGTCGTTCTGAAGTTATGGCGTGACCAAGGGAAACAGGGATTCATTTTTATATATATAGATATTTTTTTTATTTGTAACAAAAAGATACATAAATTACAAATAAATTTTATACAGAAATTAATTACATAAGAGCGTTTAACCAGCCAGCGGACGAAAATCCACATTTCGTCGAAAGTTGTTCCTACGATCGTGCAGGGCGGTTACAATGAGAAAGATTAATTATTCTCCGTACCAGCTTTTTAAAATTATAACTCAATATCGAATTTATTTCAATTCAAATTAGCTTTAATTTATACCTTCATCCAAAAATGCTGAAAGGCGTGATGATAAAACTATTAAAATAATGTACTTTTTGTAGTTATTTTTTGATTATAAGTATTTATCATTTTTCAATAATGTCTAAATTTAATAAGAATGTTAAAAAAATCTGAAATATATTAGTTTGTAAGTGCGCAAATAAATACACAAACGGACCAATTTTCGCCAAGAAACACATTTACGTACATATTTTTTAATGATTTTATTGAAACTAAAATTAAAATTCTAAAACATACGTTTGCTAGATAATGTATTGATTTATTTTACTGCATGATTATATTATTTGAAATGGGTGTGGTATAATACAAAAACTTTTTTGAAAATTTAACAAATCTGCCAACGACCTATGGAATAACCAAAGATATTCAAATTCAGAAGAGATATGCTATGGTGTCCGCGCAACTGTCGCCGGACTACGCGCTAATTAGCGTAGTTTTCATACAAAAAGAATTTGTTCATTTCGTAGATTTTTTGAAAAATGCATTAATATTGGTAAACAATATATTTTGAATAAGGAAAGAATTTGTTCATTTAGTTTAACGTTCGTTTGGTTTATTCGTTAATTATTTGTTCTTTTAGTTTATTTGTTAATTGGTAAACAATATCGGCGACACCCGGAAGCGCAGACCCACATAGTAAAAACTACAGGTAGCACATCTACTTATATTTCAAATATCTTTGGGAATAACCTTATTATACTAAAAATTAAAAAATTTTCTCAAAATTTATTACATACGAATGCTAGATAAAAGAACAATCTTTTTAAATCCATTTAAATTTTTTTGTGGAAAAGAGTCAATACGTCTAAAAACTTTTTTGAAAATGACGTATTTCCGGTTTTCTCTGGTAATGCCCTCATAAGTGGGCATCGCGTTTGGGTCCCGCCAAGGCGTTCCGTGTTCGATTCCTCGACTGGCTAAGTCCTCCATCACGACTTAAGCAACATTTTCGGCTTACTGTGGTGGTAGTAGGAGATTTTCAATTATTGTCAGGTTATTCATAACCCGGGAATGTTTGCCTTTTACTAATTAATTTAAAAAATAATAATAAGCAGGGCTTGTTTGTATGGGGGATGTTATTATATTGGTGTTATTTTTTTATTAAGTTCAAGTTTTTAAGGAGAGTTCTAAATTCTTTTGTTTAGTATTCATGTTTCTAATTTTTCTTGCAATGAGTTAAAAATATTAACTTATTGTCCCCATAAGATTTCTTTAAGAGGGCATTACCAGAGAAAACCAGAAATATGTCGTTTTCAAATCAGATTTTAGACGTATTGACTCTTTTCCACAAAAAAGTATAAATGGATTTCGAAAGATTGTTCTTTTATCTAGCATTCGCATGTAATAAATTTTGAGAATTTTTTTTAATTTTTAGTATAATAAGGTTATTCCGTAAGTCGCTGGCAGATTTGTTAAATTTTCAAAAAAGATTTTGTATTATACCACACCAATTTCTAATAATATAATCATGCAGTAAAATAAATCAATACATTATCTAGCAAACGCATGTTTTAGAATTTTAATTTTAGTTTCAATAAAATCATTAAAAAATATGTACGTACATGTGTTTCTTGACGAAAATTGGTCCATTTGTGTATTTATTTGTGCACTTACAAACTAATACATTTCAGATTTTTTTAACATTCTTATTAAATTTAGACATTATTGAAAAATGATAAATACTTATAATCAAAAAATAATTACCAGAAGTACATTATTTTAATAGTTTTATCATCACGCCTTTCAGAATTTTTGGATGAAGGTATAAATTAAAGCTTATTTGGATTAAAATAAATTCGATATTTATATTATATAAAGGTGGTATGGAAAATAATAAATCTTTCTCATTGCAACCGTCCTGCACGATTGTAAGAACAACTTTTGACGAAATGTGGATTTTCATCCGCTGGCTGGTTAAACGCTCTTAAACAGTTAGACGTCTCAAGAATACAAAAAACCTAAGTCAAAAATATTCTGGTTTTCATCTCAAAAAAGAAAAAAAAACAGAGACATCACATAATCATAAATCTAGAGTAAAGCAAATAGACAAGCTAAATGCACCTATGTATGTGTAGGTAATATTACGTTTGGATAAAGACGCTGTGAATTTTTAGCTGTAAAGTCATACAGCAAATTCCCACCTGGTACCAAACAAATTAAATCAACCAATCTAGCTAATCTTGGCAAGGGATTATCAAACAAGATCGGACTAGTATTTTTCAAACATTGTCATGGAAGTTAATGAAAATACCCTACCCAAACCTTGAAGTTGAACTACAGGAATCGCTGAAAATCCCATATCCAAAACCTTGTTCACCTCAGCGAGAGAGCTCCGAATAAGGAGGATTAAGAAATTACTTCATATCTAATATTTTATTTAGGTGCTACCTATCTTCTGAAAATATCAAAATTATACACTGTGTCCGGAAACCCGCAGATGTAGCGGAAAACTTATCTGCATACACTATACAGAGAACCCCACAAAATTATTTTTTCTCTCCGAGCTTTCGGAGCTATGTCTGCGCTTCGACACATTTTAAAAGACATTAAATAGCTCACATAATTTATACATATGCATATATATTTTTTTATTATTTTAGAAATTAGGAAAAGTTTTGAAAGTCAATTAAATATTATAAATTACCAAATATTACATTTATAATAATTTATTTTGTTATTTAGACTTCCTCTTTTTATTGTTTATTTTAAAAGTTTTATATTATGAAATTCTAAAATATTTTTTATATTAAATTTTATATAATTGTTTTTTAAATGATATTTTTAAGTAACATCTATTTTTAATGATGAAGTAAACTTTTATTTTTAAAACATGTCGATAATACTAATTATATAGTGATGTATACAAAGTTATATGTTTTCATTAAATCAATAATGACGCCACAAAGAGTATTTCCGAAGTTAGAATAATTAATATTTTTCAGCAGGATTCTCAATAAACATCGCCTTGCACCGCAGTGTGAGGGATAGATTCATACGTCCGTCACTCCTGGATACACCAGATTCCAAAGATTCCTGCCTACCCCTCATATCTTTTATTTCCCAAAACTTTCCTCTCTTACCCAATCCCAAGTGGTTTGGTGACTTAGCAGATGGGCCCGGGTTCATGTGGTGAGGTTCGTCCGGGTCTTGGCGGCGGATGCGTATGCCTACCAACTGCACGACGGGCCGGATCGAAGAGAGTGGTTGAAGGAGATCTTTTGATCTCTCCAGCAGGACTCTCTCGGAACATCCCTTGCATCACAGTGTAAGGGATTGATTCATACGTCTGTCACTCCTGGACACACCTAATTCCCCAGATTCCTACCTACCCCTCATAGCTTTCTTTCCCAAAACTTTTCTCTCGTACTTTTCTGAAAATACTCTCCATACAGCATTCTCAACGATGACATGCGCCTTGAGAGAAATTATTTTCCTTCGGGTCTCCTGTGTGGAGTTAATGTTAAAAACAACAACAAAAAATACAGGTTCCACGATCTTTAGTCAAAGTTTTAAGATCCAGCGACCTTATTTCTAGATATCCAGTAATCTAAAATATCAGATCTAAGTACATCATTGTTCGACAGTATTGCGAAATATTATTTCGCTTCTGCGACTTTTCATTTATTAATTATCGACTTTTCAACACACTAATCGACCTTTGCACAGTCTCAGACATCTGTACATAGGTAAACATATAAACCACACAAAATATTATTTTATTTACACATTTGGAGAAATCAAAATTATTAATTAAAAACTCTGAAGTCATTTTTAACGCAACTCATTGATATTATATATCTCACTGTACTTAAAATTTTTGTTGCTTATGTTTTTATTTCAAGTATATACTTTTTATTTCCATCGTAACTTTATCTATACTATTTTTTTATCATGTAAAATTTGTAGGTACTGCCTTTATCATTTATGTAAAAGCATCTGGGCGTAAAATAAAATAAATAAATAAACAACTAAATTTATTCATTTATTTATTTATTATAGATACAAAAGAAAGTACAAATTACAATTAGGAAGCTTTGCCTGTCCAACTAGGAAAGTTTCCCGTTCCAGGACAGACAAATTGACATGTTAGTTCATATTATACCTGAAATGTACATAATTACATAACAAAAACAAAAAAAAAACTGAAAATTTCATTTTTCTCTGAAGCTAATGTGTGTAATAAAGAAAATGTATATAAAATATATAAATATAAGTACACATACATTTTTTTGTGACAAAGTAGAAAGGTAATCTGGTAGTAAATATTATAATCGGATTTACCGAATTAACCTGGTAACATATGTATAATACATTCAGATCTTGTCATATAATCAAAGATTCAGATTTACAATATGGAGGAATTAAAAGAACAAGATGGAGGAATTAAAAAAGATTTACAACATAAAGAAATCAAATTATGTTAGGTTATGTGTTTAGGAGTTTGAACTTTTAATACAAATAAATTTACGTTCCCCAAAACGAGCTTTCAAAAAATTCATTTGTCATATTGTTATGGTACGCCACACAAACGTCAGAGAATTCAAATTCCTAAAATCAGCGCGGCAGTTTCAACAACACCCCGCTCCCCCCTGCTTCCCTGCTTCCTACCTCCTCTCCCCTCTGCGCACCAGCGCGCACCAACGCGCGCACACAGTCGAGAATTGCAAGCCGCCTTGGACGCACGTCGCGCTCCTCGGGCCGAACCGCCGAGTTCGCGGCTAAACTTCTGTCGATCGAATCGAACGCAATTACATCTGCGATGTTAATTGAAGTACATACGGGTTTTAGCGCTGGTATTCTGCCATGCCTGTGTGAACTACGGGTCCTGTCCTAGACTCGGGGAAGTGCCCTGCTGAACCCGGAAGACGAAGGTCCCCGACCACCATGTAAGCTGCACAATTGATCCCTCTTTTGTTTGTGTCCGTAACGATAGACTGTAAACTAACGCGCAAAGCCATCACTCAGAGAGAGTTTCGTTTTCAGAGATCATGAGGTATAAACACGATAGCTAGGTTTGTGTAATATGCATTTCTTGTATTGAATTGTACTGTAATGACCTATGTACTGTGTTTTGAATTTGCAATACATGAATCTATTTAACTCAATCCTGTTGTTAATCTGCCTCGGCAGGAGTATTTCCTAGAGTGCACTTCCCAGACGCCCGTGGAAGAGAGAGAGAATTCTGAAGCATTCGTGCGACCTGCCCCTGGAATAGAGGGTACTTTTGTCTCTGCTGTGAGCTGGCCTGGGACATGTTAGGGACCCATCATAACAACTGTCGCCATAGCGTGGGGCCTCGGAATTTTTTTTCTCTGTCCCGATCGCTTTGCGGAGTGCAACTTGTCGAAATCCTCCCTGTACAGGAATTGTTTTGTGAACATTAATTATACCTTGATATTCTACACCCAGTGTACAGTGAATTCTGTGAAAAAACCACAGAAACCTATGTGTAAATTGGATCCATAACACAGATCTGATTGAAACCATGAATCACGCCGCAATTGTAAACACGGCCATTTTGAAGCAACTAAAGGACGCTAGCATTAAACCGCGAATCTGACTGCGCACGCGTCACAAACAACGGGCGTCAATAGCTTCGCGCCAAACCAACGGTCCGATGTTCCACGCGGTAAATACCTATTCTCTGGATTGCGCGCGCAAATGCTTTTGTCCCGCGCCAAAAATTCCAACGAAGAACCCGTCGGAACGAAATAATTAACTGTTGCTATGCAGCGTTCATAATCAAATCACCTTTTTATGACTGAACCGGTTAGCAACGGAAATGATTATTATAAATTTGATTCTGGAACCCTAGTTATTTTGCGAATTCCTTAATCAAAATTTCGGACTTACGTTTTTTTTGCTGTTTCTGCACAATATACCAATTGACCCACTTACGTCTGTTAAATTAGTACAATTTATATTTCACTAAATGGACAAAATAATGACTTTCTTTCCCCATTCTACATTATAGGTACCGCTTTTTTTCAGCATAAGTGTAAAGTGAATTGTGTTTTTTCCCTACATAAAGAAAAGTGAAATAATAATAAAACCAATGATTGGTTCCATGAATAAATAAAATAATTTTAATGTGGTTGACGTAACAAATCCCATATTCAGTTATTTTCATCCGGAAGTTTGTTCTTATTCGCCAAAAGAGTGCCTTTTGTGAATTTTAGTGCCCTTCTCAGTGCAAAGTGATTTGTGAAAAATAAAAAAGCCGTTTTCTAAAGGTCAGTCCTGGCAAAATTTTTCAAAAAATAAATAAATACTTGTGAATTTCACAGTTTTCTCAAAGTGGTCAGTGAAACACAGAAACCTTTACTACTAAGGTCTTTCCACGCAAATTTTTTTTCTTGTGCCTTCCTTTGACAAAAATTCTGGTGTCATATATACCAAATTGTAGCATAAAATACAGTTTTCTATAACTATTTTAGAAGTGCCAACCAGTGATTACCAAGTGAAAAGTGCCTCACAAAATTAATTTTGCATTTACTAAAGGAAACCCCTGGCAAAAATTTTTTTCACCTCCCGGGAAACTCACAATGGAAAACAATCAAGCTATGGCACCATCCAATTTGGGCATCATTCCCAACGTGCATAACTTATCCAAAACTCACTTACAAACTGCTTTAAGGGATAGAGGACTCTCGCCACCAAGCAAATCTAAATCTACATTAAAGGCTTATGCACTTCTATTTAACAAAAAGTACATTAAGAGAATAAACCTCGCCCCCTCAAGCGAAAATAATTCACGCTCGGCTACGCAAGTTTTGGATAATCTTGTTCCTAACAAAGAACCTATGCCGCAAGTAATGGTAAAACAGGACATCGCACCCACCTTGACACAAGATAAAACTTACGATTTATCCTCTTGGAAAGTCAAATATAATGGCGTCTCCGATGTGCTGGATTTCATCGACCGTATCGAAGAAACGGCTACAATCAAAAATATCCCATTCGAGATTCTACGAAAAAACTTCATAGAACTCATCTCCCCAGAATTGATACCCTGGCACCGCATTCAAAAAACTAAATGCAAAGATTGGAATAAACTCAGATCTGCCCTAATCTCGAGCTTCGGAAAAACAGAAGCCCAGCACAGGATCAAATTATCTTTACTATCTATTAAACAGCTGGTAAATGAACCTGTAGCTACATTCATAGAAAGGGCTGAATCCATTAACATCAAGCTTTCACATCCCGTTTCGGAAGCTGAACTATTACCAGTCATAACTGATGGCCTTTTAAGCAAATACGAGAACATCATCACCTCGCAGAAAATTGCATCCCTGGCCCAGTTAAACGAAGTCTGTCTCCTTCTGGAATCGTACCAGGATAGGAAGAACATAAAGAATGTGTCAAATAATGTAGTTGTGCCAAGCCGTTCGTCTGGTTTAAAACCAGAATTCGACAACAAGAAAGTGTGCTCTTTTTGCAAAAAGTAGGCCATCTGGCCACTACTTGTTTCAAGCAAGCGAGGTTTCTGGAATCCAAGGAACCCCGAACTTTCAAGAGGCATCACTCTAGGGACCGCTCTCCTCCACGCGACGAACTGCGCAACATTTTCAAGAAATCAAGGCACAACATGGAAAGGTTACAAAACCTAAGCGATGTCAGACCTCAGGTGGATTTCTCCAAGCCCCCACCAAATTTCTACATGAAGAGGCCAAAAAACTAAATAATAACCTCTCAGGCACCCATTCTGAACCAAGGTCTAAAGAATGGACTGATTGGTTAGCACACATTAAGTATTTTAACCAGACCTTAAATGTTTCTTCGGTTTGTTGCAAACAAGCTAAAGATGGGAGACCCTATGCTTCTTTCTCTGTTAACAATGTGACCTTTTCCGGATTACTTGATAGTGGGGCATCTATCAGCTGTCTTGGCAACAATGCTCACTTGCCTTTTGTTAACAGTGATTTTAGAATTTCGCCCCAATCGACACACCTGACAACTGCGGATAATGTTTCCCAACCGGTCATCGGTGCCCTTGCCCTGCCAATTAATTGTAACAATAAAATAGTTACAATCAATTTTCTAATAGTGCCCTCTATATCCCAGAATTTCATCCTTGGCGTTGACTTCTGGAAGGCATTCAATGTTGCTCCCCAAGTATTTAATACTCTTGGCGAAACCTCCACTGCCGCTCAAATTAGTGAGATCCGCACAATAATACCTCACGAAAATTTAAGCACGGACCAGGCTCTCCAACTAAAGGAAATGGTCAATAAATTCGAATCAATATCCTTCGAAAAATGTGGATTAGGTTTGACAAATTTGGTGGAACACCATATCAAAACCAATGGCCCACCCATCAAGCAACGTTATTACAACTTAGCCCCCCAAAAACTTAAACTTTTAGAAAACGAACTTGACGAAATGTTAAAAATGGGTGTGGTGGTTCCCAGCAGAAGTGCATGGACCAACCCAACTCTTTTGGTTTCTAAAAAAGACGGCTCTGCACGTTTCTGTCTCGACAGTAGACTGTAACGGTATATTTACCTAATATCTATCTTTACTTATCACCGCCATCTAAATACTCTCAATATTTCTCTCGTATTCAATAAAAAACAAGTGCAGACATGTGGGTAAATCAGTGTAAGAAAAGACGGATTATACCAGTAACAAAGATGAAACATTTATTTAAATACTTTCAACAATTATGGGTAGAGCATGATTAAATTGATTTAAATCTACAGGGGTGGTTGATTACCATAGGTAAGTCAAATTAATGTGAAAACTATAATCTCGGAACATGTGGGTCTCAATAAATGGAAGCATAATATTTGTTAATCCTGAAGGGCGCCTGTACGGATAACCGAACATATTTAGTAGGATTTAAATTAAATGCTAAGGATAATAAAATACCAAAGTTAAGCTATAATATCTCGTGATGATCCATTACTAATTATTAATTCGCTCACGTGTGTTTCGGCCATGACCTTTGGCGGCTTGTAGTTCAGCTGTCACACCATGAAAACTCCCCAGAACCAACTGACGAACGTATCGAAACTTCTTCTCGAATCGCCCTCTACCGGCGCCTGTACATTAAAGGCTGTCAAATTCATCAGGTACCCGCGTGGCTAGAAACTCCGTCTAAATTAGGCCAGTACTTGCCCAAACTGTTGCATTACCCCCATGGCCAAGAGAATTTTTGCAAAAAATTCCACTACGCCACCTGGCGTCAGAAATCCTGAAGAGCGAAGGTACCGCTGCCACCAAGAATTCCAAAGTGCTTAACGAGATTTGTGGTGAATGAGTTTGAGCTTCTAGTGCCTTCCCAGCTGTGTCACTTCTCGTAATGTTCTTCCCAAATATGTAGAGATGAATTATCCTCAAGATGATGTTGTAAACCAGTAAGCCTCCCTCGATAATGATTCAGTGAAGCAGTGAATGAAACTTCAAACTGCCCAAATAATAAGGGCTCAAACCTCTGCTTATATCAGAGCCACAATCTGTAGGTTGATGCAAATAAGTGCTGATCCCTGTAGTTGAAGAAATCCATTTGATGCAGACCAATGCTTGGGTTAAACTTCTGCCTATTCAAGAGCAACCGAAAGTAGGTTGACATAAATAAGTGATGTGCCATGTTGTTGTAGAATTTCCCTTTAGACGCAGTCCAAATGCTTGTGTTAAAACTTCTGCCTATTCAAGAGCAACTGAAGGTAGGTTGACATAAATAAGTGATGTGCCATGTTGTTGTAGAATTTCCATTTGACGCAGTCCAAATGTTTGGGTTAAACTTCTGCCAATTCAAGAGCAACTGAAAGTCGGTTGACATAAATAAGTGATGTGCCATGTTATTCTAGAATTTCCCTTTTGACGCAGTCCAAATGTTTGGGTTAAAACTTCTGCCTATTCAAGAGCAACTGAAGGTAGGTTGACATAAATAAGTGATGTGCCATGCTGTTGTAGAATCTCCCTTTTGACGCAGTCCAAATGCTTGGGTTAGAACTTCCTCGAAGAACGTAGAAAACCACGTGAGCGAAAAATAATTACTGAGCTATCGTTAAGAAGAAACAATTACTACGTATTAAAGGTGAAATAAAAACTTATATAAAGCAAATATTTAGATTGAGCTAAAATAATTTGACCTAAACATGAAAAGATTTAAACAAAAGAAACTTGACTCTAAACCCACATTCCACTCAAAACTTATGGAAATATTTATCCAAAATACTGTTATAATACCATTGAAAATTTAATAACATCTAAAATCTTGACACCTACCAATAAAAATTCCAAATTGTAGAAAACCAACCCCTCAAAAGAAAATAACATAAAGTTAAGGTAATGAAACAACCACTGACATCTGTTGAACAGCGGAGAAAGATGAATAATCCTGTCAATATTAAATGGTTGAGATCCCGGAATAAAACTCCAAGATTGTGTAAGAAAATATAAGAATTTAAATCAGTCATACAGTTCCATTTTAAAAGACAAACATGTGCCTTCAAATGAGTTCCGAGCTCTAGAACCGACTTAAAGTCACATGCCGTGTCAAAAAGGAACTGTGCAAGAATTGTTAAAAATTAACTGTGAAACTAAACATCTAATATTATGTACTCACTCTATAGAGATACTAATTAAATTTCCATTTAGAATGCATATATAATTAAAACTTATGAAATATGAATTGTTATTATTATATTAATTTATTAATTGGTAATAATTATGTTACCCGAAGTAAATTTATACATTATCGTATGTCTCAAGAACTCGTTCCTGACTATTTGAAATAAACATGCAACGGAGCTTCCTAAAACTCAAAATAGATAGTTTCTGAGAACTTCTGAGATTATGCGCAAGTATCAAAGTAAGATTGTATGACTATAAACACAAATGATCCGTAAAGTTTCTCTATGGAGAATTATTTTAATAATTTGTGTAAAATAATCAATAAATTTGAATCTTATAAAATAAGAATACTGTTTTATCTGTATTTCTTTGAAGAATGCATCACCCGAGCTAACATTATTATAACATATATAAGTAAAGAAAACCCATTTCCTTGACTTGGAAAATTCCCATGCTGCGAAACTTCCTAAAGCTCCCAAATAGATTATTGTCAGCTTCTGAGGCTATTGATTATGTATAATTATCACCATGAAAATACATGTGGAATTTTCCAAGGTAGAAACCGTATGCACGACACCATTCAAGTCAATAATTACTACATGTAACCATAAATTATCAACCATGTCCAAAACCATGTAGTATCATTATAAACACAATTCATATTTTACAAATAGCAAGGTTTACCTACAGGGAAAGGAACCCACTAATTTTATCAGTTCAAAGCATGAGCGTAATGGCCAATTACCCCCATGCTCTGAAGGAAAATTTTCATACAAATTACAATATTCATATACTACACTAACTATCACAAATACAAAGGACAAACAACCACAAAACAATTAACATATAGCACTCAATGTGTGGACACAAGTTTCATGTCAAAGTCATGTCATCACATTGAATGTATTTTGCAAACATAAGGTCAAAATGCATGCAAATTTTACTAACTATCGGTACTTTAGACCGAATTAAATCCCATTACGGAAAGATTCTATTTTCTTACTGAAAGGAAATAAATTAAACCGCTGACTCCTCAGCATGCTCAGACTTTAAAATGTCCTTCGCGTGGAAAATACCTAAAAGCTTCCCATCCATGTCAGCCAACTGGTATGCCACAGGGGAAATTTTCCGCACAACTTTACTTCTAATAAATTTTGGAGCCAGTTTAGCTGAAAAGTGTTTAGAAGCATCTGAAAGAACGAAAGACCTCCGCCACACTACGTCGCCTTCCGCGTACTGAACCTCCCTCCGACGAAGATCATATTGACGTTTGTTGCGTTCATACGACTGTCGCAAAGATGTGCGCACCTGTGAAAAAATATCATTTAACTCTTGCAAAACTGCAGCCCAGGAATCCCGTTCAGCAAATTTAATTTCCTCCGCGTTGAAGTCAGCTCCTATGTAGTCCTTCCCTGAAATGATAATTTCCCTGCCAAAATTGAGGAAGAAAGGAGTGTAACCAGTGACTCTATTGTTAGTGTTATCAAAACTCTCTGTGTTATCAAAACGAATCGGTACCGTAATTTTATACGAACAAACAACAGAATGACCTGTAGCCGAAACTAAAGAAAACTTAGTGTCAAGCTTGGAAAGCTTGAAACCCAAATCTAAGAATTTCCTATGAAAATTGTTACCTAAAATGGAAATGTGAGAGCCCGAATCTAAAAGACCAGAAAAATTTAACCCTAAAACTTGAAAAGAAATGTGAGGACGGTTGTCCCTGTTTACCGCTCCCATCTCCTTTGAAGTATTTAAGTTTTTATAAAAATCTCTTACTACAGCCAGCCAGGAAGCCCATTCCCCGGACGTCTCCTCGGCGAGCGTCGACGTCTTAACGCCCGCTGTCTGGAACTCCGGGGTATTCAGTTTTTTGAACGGCGGCAGCCACAATCTGGAGACTTCAGTCCTGGTCTTCCGCAGCGGAAACAATGCACGCCCCTGGAAACGTTATTAGACGGGCTAAGATTATCATGGTTCATAAAACGACGGTTATTTCTAAAATTGGGATTGACATTTCCTGAATTATTATTATTCCTACCATTGTTCCTGTTATGTGAATTGTTATTCCTGACAAAATTTTGATTATTAGATGAAACAGTAGTAGAAGGAACCCTGTCACTGGAGCGGCTGTCCGCTAACTCAATCATTTTCCCAAGTTTTTTCAGAGTACTGATATCCGGAATTACCGATAGCGATAACTTTTGAATATATCTAGGCAACATATTACATTGTAAAATCTCCAATAATTCATCATCAGGTAATTTCGATGACAAACGATTATTTAAAATGAGAATGCGAGTAATAAAAGAGTTTAAATTCTCCTTCTGCATTTGAACGGTAGCTCTCAGTTGAGCCAACAGTCGCCTCTCGTGATCCAGAAACTCATATTCCTCTTTCAGAGCCACGACGATGTCAGACCATGATGCAAATGAGGAGCGATTTACTCTGTACCATAAGAGTGCATCACCAGAAAACAATTCAACAGCAGATGTAAAAAGTGAAACTTTACTCACATTTCGAGCTAGTGCGAGCTCTTCGATTCTCTCTATAAAATCGTGTACGCCAGCTGAGCCGTCAAAAGTAATGTTCCACTTGTGAACAGGAACCGACAAAGGGGACGAAACGGGAATCGATGCAGCTAAGTTATCACCAGGTTTCGCCATGTTGATTGTATCTGCTTTACTCCTTGTGACAATTGTATATTCCATAACCTAACTACAAAGGGATTATAAAACAAAAAGTTATTAGAACATGCGACAACACAAGATGTTACACCAATACTCGGAAATATTTCCCATGCATCTCAAGATAAAATTATAAATAAAATGTCGCCAGATAACTGGAGACGTTTGAAAAGCGCAAAAAAACGCCGGTGAGTTGGTTCCTTTGCAAAGCAAAATTGTAAACTTAAAAACTACCGGGAGACACGTGTCTATGCAGGTGTTCAACAAGCCGCCGTTGACCACAACACACATGACGAACAACAAATCATCACGAGATAATACAAATGAAGGAACAATAAAATACACGAGCACATGTCCGAGACGCCACATTAAGTTACTTGCCCAGTACTTGCCCAAACTGTTGCAAGACGTTTAAACTCTTGCACGGAAGCTGATGCGTATCCCTTACCTCACGTTCACGCAACCTTAGACAAGCTGCGTAACGCCAAGTTCATCTCTTCTGTCGTTCTCAGCAAAGCGTTTTGGCAAATACCCTTGGACGCAGAATCGTGCGAAAAAACTGCTTTCGTTGTACCTGGTAGGGGAATGTTCCATTTTAAAAGATTACCCTTTGGTCTAAAAAACAGCCCCGCCGAGTTACAAAGACTGATGGACAAACTTTTCGGTCCTGAAGTCGATAATAGCCTGTTTTGTTACCTTGACGACCTCATCATCGTCAGCGATACCTTTGAAAAACACCTATTAATGCTGGAAAAAGTTTTCCAACAACTCAAGTTCGCTGGTTTAACCATCAACTTGAAGAAGTCTGAATTCTGTAAGTCCCGTCTACGTTATCTGGGATTCATTGTCGACGAAAAAGGTCTAAGAACAGACCCCGCTAAGGTGGAAGCCATGGCAAATTTTCCCCGACCCAAAAACGCGAAGGAAGTCAAAGGTTTCCTTGGACTTGCAGGTTACTACAGGAGATTCATCAAAGACTTTTCCACTATTGCAGCCCCCTTAAATAAAATTACCGGCATCCGTAAAGGTGTCAGCAATTTCCGATGGTCTGTCGAAGCTGAAGAAGCGTTCACAACTTTAAAAAATGCCCTTCAAAAAGCTCCCGTTCTGAATTGCCCGGATTTTGCACTCTCTTTTACCCTCCACACGGATGCCTCCAATGTAGGAATCGGTGGAGTCCTTTTTTCAAGAATTCCCAGATGGCGAACACCCTGTAGCGTATTTTTCCCGTACACTAAACAAACACGAGAAAAACTACGGAATTACCGAAAAAGAGTTATTGGCTGTATTGGATTCTGTTCACCATTTCCGCGGTTACATAGACGGTAGCAAATTTACTGTAGTCACAGACCATAGTAGTTTGAAATGGTTGATCTCTTTAAGTAATCCCTCCGGTAGGCTCGCTCGCTGGTCCTCCCGTTTGTCTCAATACAATTTTGATGTTGTTCACCGTAAAGGCGCGGACAATATTGTTCCCGACGCCCTTTCAAGAATTGAACTAGGTTCATTAAATGTTGACACAATTGCCCCCCCTCCATCTACAAAAGATGAATGGTACTTGAAAATCTTCGAAGGTTGTAAAAATAACCAACAAAAGTTTCCTAATTTTATCATAAAAGAAGGACAACTATACCGTAATTGCAAGGTACCACTATCCATCCTCGAAGATTACTCGTGGAAACTTGTCGTTCCCCTCGAAGGTAGAGAACAAATAATCATTGACAATCATAGTGCTCCCGACTCCATACACCCAGGAAATTTCAAGACGTATAAAAAGATCGCCTTGAAGTATTACTGGCCTGGTCTCTTTAAGCAAATTCGCAATTACATCTCTAAATGTGAAACTTGTAAAGCTTATAAACATAGCACGGCAGCACCTGCCGGCCTAATGGGTAATCCCAAACGTGCCGACAGACCCCTACAATCATTGTCAATGGACCTCGTCGGACCTTTTCCTCGAAGTTATGCCGGACACATGCACATACTTAGTGTAGTGGATATTTTCACTAAATTCTGTTGGATCTTCCCTTTAAAAAGAGCCAACGCGTCCGCCATCATCAAACTCCTGGAAAAACACATTTTTATACCTTACGGAACACCCAGAACCATAATAGTTGATAACGGAAAACAATTTATTGCCCAAGAATTCAAAGATTTTCTTGCCAAATACGGAATCAAGGACATTTACTATAATACCTTGTATACTCCGCAAAATAACACTGTCGAACGTTACAACCAGACAATCAACACAGCTCTGGCTATTCTAGTTGATAAAGATCAACGTACTTGGTGTAAAAACCTAGATAAAATTCAGGCTGCTATGAACAACACTGTTAACCTGGCCACTGGTTACACACCTTTCTTCTTAAAACATGGTATGGAACAAGTTGTTCACGGTTCTCTACATAGGGACACAAACTTTCCTACGTCAATTGCCGCCACAAGCAACCCTACCGCGGACTATGCCCATCGTCTGGAAGAACTGTCGGCCATCTACAGTGAAGTCACTGATGCTTTACTCCTGGCTCATCAAAAGAGTGCGGACAGATACAACCTACGTAGGAAACATGTCACCTTCAATACAGGAGACATAGTTTGGAGAAAAAACAACACACTTTCCCAAGGAGCCATGTATTTCTCTGCCAAGCTGGCACCACGTTTCGTGAAGGCCAAAGTTCTAAGAAAGATATCAGATCTAGTGTACTCTTTGTCTGACCACTCTGGAAAACACATTGGTAATTACCATATTAAGGATATTGCAAAGACTGGAAGTGAGAAGTCAAGTAAAACTACCCCCACTATCTCAGCAAACTCAAAATGATCCAGTGTGTATCACCACAACCTTTTTGTAAGCACATCAAGTCTTACAATGACCGGCGTGTAAAGTGTCAATTACATGTCCACCCTTTCGTTGATGAAACGAATATTGTTAAAAAAGAATCATTTTTGTAAATTTATGTACACTCCACGGTGTAGTTTGCCCCGTTCATGTTCGTGAATTGGCAACCACCGCAATTTTTGTTTCACACGTTTTTTGTTTTTTATTTTTTTTCTCACCTGTTCCAAAATTGATCACTTTAGAGCAGAGACACCCCTCGAGTCACAGTGTTTGGGAAGTCATGAACCCAAATCATTGCCTCTCAACCCCTCACACTACGCAACGTTCATGCCATGGCACGCTTTGCTATGTAATGCAATATTGTAATTTTCACCATTTTGTTTGTTGTTTTTTCATCATATCGGAAGGAATCTCTTCAAAAATTTTTTTTTCCTTTTATGTTCTGTAAGTACTGGAGCGTCGTTCTAAAATCGGATTCGGTAAACTCCAAAGCGTTAAATCACGACCCAGGACTAGTAAACCATCTTAACATGCTCCATATTTTACTCATAATGGTAAAAATAAGTGGTTACTCACATAATCACATTCCTTGTGTATAGTAGTTTTCAATTTTTCTCAAATGTTAAAAAATTGATGGCGTCCTACCCGAGCTTTTTGCTAACAAATTGGATTTTGGCACGTCCATTTTGAAATCATATGTATATAAATAAAGGAAAAGCCTTTAAATTGGTCTTTCCACCCTTATACAAATCCTCATGGGCTCGTTTCAACTAAAGTACGTAAAACCAAATACCCGGTCTTTTGTTGTTATGAGAAGTCCTCGACTTGCCCCTCTTCACAACATGTATGTCTTGTATTACATGCCTCAACCCTGACGGAAAAGGTTAATAAAACCTAACGGCAGCCCTGATTTCCGTACATAAATAACCGCAGTTTAACGTAAATCATCAATGTTTTGTTTGATCATCGTTTTGCAAACATAGGCATTCAACTCTTGTTTCGCCATTTAACCAAGTATTTGCAACCTAAATTGCACATAACCTGGTATGTTGTAACTGCACAAAGGGTATGTAAAACCACAATTGGTCCCTTTTGTTTGTCCCCACTGAAGTTGCTACAATAGACAGTATGTAAAACCATATAGGCCTGTCTTTGTTTAAACAGAAATGTACTCTGTCACCACCCCGCCTTTATAACATACGAAGTGACATTAAATTGTTTACCTCCTTGTTATTCTATCGTACGCTCCTGGGCTACGGAGTTAGTTAATCTAACAAATCTTCATATACTTTTTTTTTTTTTTTTTTACAGTGAATACCGTACAAGAATCTCAACTGCTCCCGTCTGGAGCCAGTGAGACTATGGCATCCCCGATTTGGGGTATGTTGTGAGGCTAAAGGTAGTGGGGAGGGGGAGGAGGTGGGGAAGAGGAAGGTTGGGAAGTACCTGGCTATTCAGATCTGGTCACTAAACACGGCTAAAGCCATTTTCAAGCAACGTTTCAATTCTGAATGGTGGTCTTACACCAGGGCGATACTGATAGTATCTTCCACTCTGGAACATGCCGCAAATATACAATATATTATTTTTTAAATGAATTAATTGTGAAAACACAAATTAATCAAATAAAATTTATTTGCGCATGCCGGGTTCGAACCCGCGACCTCCGGATTGTGAGTCAAGAGTCTTACCCACTGGACTACGGAGGTCGTCTACTGTGTTAAAACAAGCATTGTTAACGTTTATTGTGTTGTATTTAAACGTAACCCTGTTACATTATAGGAGGGATCCTTAAAATACCTGCCACAATACGAGAAGTTCGTCATAATCACTTTTGCTCATAGCTAAATGTTATTGAATTGGTCGTGTGACATATTTGTCATGAGTACCGTTTTGTACATTCTATTTTGGTCGTGTGACATATTTGTCATGAGTACCACCCTTTTTGTATAACCTGTTCTGGTCGTGCGTCATTTATTTGCCGTGAGTACCGCTTTTATGTATAATTGTGTATAAACTCTGTACACTATACGTGGAGACGTTAAAACACTTACCGTGATTCGTGTGAACGGCATAATATCGGCTTTGCCATCTTCTTTAAGTTGCATTGTATAAACTCTTTGACTTCTGTCTATAATTGAGTTATATCTTGTATGTACTTACATATTTTGTACACTATACGTGGAGACGTTAAAACACTTACCATGAGTCGTGCGAACGAAATAATATCAAACCTTTTGTGTGCGATCTACGAAATGTAGTCCACAACCCTTTGTTGTCATTCAACGCCGATGCCCGTGGACTTCCTGTTTTTTTTACTTCTTTGCAAAAGGAAAGAAGCCCAGGAATATCTACTATCCCAAAAGGACTAGTTTTCAGCTTCACTGTCAATTATGGGGCATAGTGCTGTGGGGAGTTAATCGATTGAGCACAAAACCACCTAACTCGTTGTCTGGAGAACGAATAAGAAAATCCCCAGGTTTGTGAAATTGGAGCAAGGGTCTGTCTTTTCTCACAATCATGTAGAAGTTTTAAAAACGACCCCTAATCTTTTGCCCAATACACGCGAAAGATTAGCCTCTTTGTTATAATGTGTATTCAAATTCCTCCTCACCCTTTGTGATAAATGTAAAGAGTCCGGAAATCTGCTGGTTGATTATGTTTCATTTTCACATAGAGTTTGAATTGGAAATTAGTCCAGTCTCTAGCACATTTCGTAACTCGTCTCCCTTCTCCCCTCCTCCCCCCATTCCCCCATGTTCTCAGACTTATGTTATGAAGTGAAAAATCTGTCGTTGACCATATTTCGCCCTCACTTGGAGTTCGAATAGGTAACTGTCCGGTTATCTACAGGTTTTCCCCCTCAATCTCTGCATATGTCTCACCATTTTTTTCTCTTTCTCAATTCTACGAAACACATTCATGAATGTTGGATATGTACGATATGCACTTGGCGTACCGTCTGTCTCCTTTTTGACAACCTTTATTCATGAATTGGTTTCCCTTTGCCGTGACTAGTTCACGATTCTTTGTCTTGTTCTTTGAAATTCTACGAAAATGTTACCATCTTATGTTAACATAGGCCATAGAGGGCCGGTTGTTTTTTAACCAAGACATATTGTCACTCGGCAAGCGCCAAGTCATCCTGGAAAAGGAAAATGTTCATGTAATCACAATTTAGTTAGGAATATCTCTCTTCGTCACTCTCTGGGTCGGTGGTTAAAATTTCGTTTATTTCATTATCTGGACACATTTTGTTTCTCTCCAAACCTTTTCTTCATTGGTCCCTAGGCAGGTAAACTTCAAGAATTTTGCTCTAATAATAATTTCTCCCGGATTTAAAAAGAAGCCCAGGCGGATGTCATCACCAACAGCCAAGCTGAGCTTCACTTCCTGACAGCACGCGCTGTGGTTACAAGGTCCCTCCTGCTGCCATTTTCTACGCATTTGTTCCTGAGAGCACAGACCATACCGCTCATATGTATGTTGTCTTGTCGTGCCACAGCAAGCTGAGTTGTCCCACTATACATTATGACACTCTAAACTACCTTTTGGGCACGCTAGCTCCTAGGTTTGTTCTTACTCTTGCTATCAATGCCAACCTTGCCGTCTCTTGCTCTGTCATGCAGTGACGCATATATCGTCATGTGTAAACCATCATTACCTTGACCCACCAGTATTCGCTGAATGCGTACCAATACAAGTTATCTTGAGCTACATTATGCTTCAATAACCATTATATACGATCCGTGTTTACCATAATAACACCTAGGATTCGTACTGGCATGTCTGCAGATACTGGATTCTTCTCTTCAATGACCTCTGTAACCATAGTCGCGGCTCAGCAACCACAGTCTCCACTTCGTGAACTTCAACGTCTTCGACCAAACCAAGTGTTTTCTAAGGCCTAAGTGTACTCCCGAGTGTTATATCAAATGGGTCTGATTACAGTGATAATGTAATCCTTAGAATCTGTGAAACCACGTCCTTTTCTTCGAAATCCTCCGAAACCAAACAAATCCACGCTTCACAAACTTAGCTCCCAGACCAATGAAACCTTAGAATCTCTTCTCTTGTACAAATGTATTGTCATTCTTTCAATTGCATAACCATGTGTATTATTATTTTCAATTGCATAACCATGTGTATTGTCATTCTTTCAATTGCATAACCATGTGTATTGTTATCTCTCAATTGCATAACCTTGTATGTTGTTTTACACCATGTACTTTTCCCAAGTTGTCTTTTCCAAACATTGTATGTACCCCCATCCATTCCCTACAAACATTGTGACCTAAACTATAGCATAAACTGTATGTTCTAGCTAGGCAATCTCTCAAGCAACGAATCTCTCAAAAACCCCGATGGAAGCTTAAGAGGATTTTTTTTCCTACAGCTCCATTGCCACGTCGCTTTTTTTCCAAGCGCGGGGGGAAGTGTTATGGTACGCCACACAAACGTCAGAGAATTCAAATTCCTAAAATCAGCGCGGCAGTTTCAACAACACCCCGCTCCCCCCTGCTTCCCTGCTTCCTACCTCCTCTCCCCTCTGCGCACCAGCGCGCACCAACGCGCACACACAGTCGAGAATTGCAAGCCGCCTTGGACGCACGTCGCGCTCCTCGGGCCGAACCGCCGAGTTCGCGGCTAAACTTCTGTCGATCGAATCGAACGCAATTACATCTGCGATGTTAATTGAAGTACATACGGGTTTTAGCGCTGGTATTCTGCCATGCCTGTGTGAACTACGGGTCCTGTCCTAGACTCGGGGAAGTGCCCTGCTGAACCCGGAAGACGAAGGTCCCCGACCACCATGTAAGCTGCACAATTGATCCCTCTTTTGTTTGTGTCCGTAACGATAGACTGTAAACTCACGCGCAAAGCCATCACTCAGAGAGAGTTTCGTTTTCAGAGATCATGAGGTATAAACACGATAGCTAGGTTTGTGTAATATGCATTTCTTGTATTGAATTGTACTGTAATGACCTATGTACTGTGTTTTGAATTTGCAATACATGAATCTATTTAACTCAATCCTGTTGTTAATCTGCCTCGGCAGGAGTATTTCCTAGAGTGCACTTCCCAGACGCCCGTGGAAGAGAGAGAGAATTCTGAAGCATTCGTGCGACCTGCCCCTGGAATAGAGGGTACTTTTGTCTCTGCTGTGAGCTGGCCTGGGATATGTTAGGGACCCATCATAACAATATATTTGGTTTATAATTGTGTAATTTCTACTACTTAAGAAATTCTAAAACTTTGGGAATTCATATGTCATATATTGGTTTATAAATGTGTAAATTCTAATTATACAATTGTAAATGTTCTCTAAAATGGCCTGGAAAGAATCTCCTACTTGTGATCTCACTAAAGAAACCACTCAATCACTCTGAATGCAATTATTAATGTTCTTCAAAATGACATTGAAAAAAAATCACATTTTTGCGATTCTTCCAAAGACATAAAGAAACTAACCCTTCGTTCAGAATACAATTTTTAATGTTCTCAAAAGTTGTTTTGACAGAATCAAATTCCTGTGATACCTTGAACGAAACCATTCCTTTGTCAATAATATTATGAACTAAATATACAATTTGGCTGTCCTGAAACGGGTATCCTTCCCAGTTGGACAGACAAACTATCATTTTGTAATGTATTGTAATATACTCGTATATGCATAGATAAATAAATAAATAAATAAATTTAAAAAATTGCTGCGCACTACTCAAATGGCACTTAAGCTCCTCTGGTTCCGAGCCTCTCTATCGAGGAAATTGCTAGAAGTGTGTTATTGAACGATTTGCTCAGACTCGTTTTATACGAAACCTTGCGCAGAAATTTCATGAATGATTTAAAAGATTGATTCAGCTAACCTTATTAAAACAAATTTCATGGAATACATTATGTGAGCTGTCATTCCTTTCCTTCAAGGACAATTTCATTAACGAAGAAGATAATATTAATAAATCTAAACGAATCATGAAACAGAACATGAAACCAAAAAGAACAAAGAAAATAACAGTCGAAACTGGTAATCGAACCCACAATTTCTGTCTTACCGGGATAACACCAACGCCTTTAAAAACTTCTCCAAACAATCTCACCTTCCTTCCCAGAACTCGATCTCATTCCTTTCCTTAAAAATACCCTCCAAACAGCATCCCCTAGGATGTCATAGGCCCTAAGGGAAATTATTTTCCTCAGGTAAGGAGCTAGTGCAAATATACTAATTCTCGTATCTTTTGGCTGCTATCTATGTACCACGTTAATAATAATAACATTATATTTATATAGCGCAGTTTTGTGACATTTCACTCCAAGTGCGCTTAACTATAATAAATTTAAAAATAACCTACAGTGCTCCTTATAATATTGAGAAAATAATAAAAGAATACAGTATTTACAAAATAATGACAGAAAAACAAAATTAACTAAAGAATGTACAGTATTTACAAAACAATGACAGAAGAACAAAATTAACAAAGATAGTGCTGTTATAGCACACACGGGACAATAATAATAATAGACAATAGCGGTGCTATTGTAACACAGGACAAAACAAGAACTTTAAAACTAAAATATAATATACTAACAGAAAGGCAGTTTGCGTTTAGAAATAAGAGATATTCTGCCATAAATTCGGATACGAAAACATAAAATAAAAATACAGTTATGAGGAAACCGAAACCAAACAATTACGGGAAGCTTGAGAACATGGTTTATTATAATTACGTATATTGAAAAGATGTTAAGATTCATTAATGGAATGATTTTTTAAATAATTTTGTTTTTAAAGCCCGTTTAAATTCGTTATTATTCATCTATCAACTTGTGTTCGAAAACCAAATCTGGAAGAAGTGTATTTCGACCAGCGATTCCTGAGCTTATTTGGAGTAAAATAAATGTTTTCAATTAAAACAAGTGTAATAATTTAACTACATCCACATTTTTGCTACAATTCGTACCCAGCCGAGTGACCGCCTCCCGACCTTTACTATTCATTGTTGTGTATGTATGACAATGTGTATAACCTACTTTCATTACGATTATGTTTTCAATTTTCTGGTATTCTTTTTAATCAATTCCTTCTTCGTTAATCAATTCCTTCAACGTTATGGACATAAAACAGCTCTACTCAAGATCCATATTACTTAATTTACACCAAAACAACAAAACACCATACAAAGCTACACAAACAATACACAATACCCGAGCCAAAACAACGAACTTCTCCAAACTCCTTTTTTCAAAACCACCTTTGGGCAAAGACACTCTAAATACATAGCTTGCAAACTATACAATACACTACCAACTACGATCAGACAAAGTGACTCCTTTACAAAATTCAAACAAGATATTAAAAAATGGATTATAAGTATTGGACGCCGCACTATCACAAATATCTGTAAAATAAATCACACATAGACAGAAATAACTATTCACATACAACCTAACCCATATAAAATAAATGAAAATAATGGAATCCTGTCAAATTTAACCTATAAATAGATTAGGCAGAATTTATTTCATTACTCCATCTCCAACATTTATAAAATAACTCTCTTTAAAAGATTTACCACCCTTCCAATCACCCTTCTGTTTTAATTCTATTCATAATATGTATTTTACCTGAAATATCCTTGTAACTACTATATTCATTTATATATCTGTACGCCTGTCTCGACACAGGTATACCCTAGTGAGACAGGCATACAAATAAAACCATTGTAAATATATTTTATTATAGATAAATAAATAAAAAAATAAAAAATAATAATTTATTTAATAATGAAATAATTTTACTTTGTATAAACCACTTATTTGATGTGCAAATCCGACCGGTTTCGGAACAAACGTTCCTTCGTCAGGGAAAGCTTATACTAATTTGACAGTTTCGAACAATGTTTTATTATGGTAGGGGTGGAGCTGTTGCTAGATAATAATGTAGATTGGGTAGGTAGGTATTAGTGTAGAGTGGGCGGGTAGGGGAACAAATCCATGATTGGGCTATATGACAATATTTTTTGTTTGTTGATAATAGATTCATTATTTTTAAGGGATTTTTTAATTTCCAAGGCTTCTAAGTTACCTAAACGTTTTCCTTTATGATTAATATGAAGAATATTTATCCCCGTATTTTTTTCAAAACTATGGTTATTTTCAATTATATGGTTAGCAAACTCAGAAAAATTATTATTATTAAGACACCTTAAATGTTCTTTGATTCTGATTTCAAAATTACGAGTGGTTTTTCCAATATAAAATGAGGGACAATCATTGCATTTGAGTTTATATATTCCGGAATTAGTCAATTTATGGTCTTTATCTTTAGTATTTCTCAAAAAATTACCGATATTATTTCTTGTATAAAACGCTGGTTTAATATTAGAAGGAAGATTTTTGCAACATTGAACTGAAAAATTATTAATATACAAAATTTTACGCCATTCTTTATCATTAATATTATTAAAATTGTATAGATATTTATTTTTTGAAATTTTGATAAGTTTTTTATTTAGGATGTTATCAATTAATTTTGGTTCATATCCGTTATTTATAGCAATTTGTTTTATTATTGAAAGTTCAGAAAGGAAATTATTATTAGACATTGGGACATTTACTAAGCGGTGTATCATGATTATGATTTTAGTATATATCGCAAGCCAACATACACTGACATAGTAATTCATAGGACCTACAACCACCCTGTCTCACAAAAACACTCCACCTTCCATTCAATGATACACCGCTTAGTAAATGTCCCAATGTCTAATAATAATTTCCTTTCTGAACTTTCAATAATAAAACAAATTGCTATAAATAACGGATATGAACCAAAATTAATTGATAACATCCTAAATAAAAAAACTTATCAAAATTTCAAAAAATAAATATCTATACAATTCTAATAATATTAACTTATATCATTGATGTAGCTATTCCAAATTCCTGTAATATTCAAAAAACTGTTTCTGAAAAAATTAGAAAATACACAGATTTAGGAAATGAGATTAAAAGAATTTGGCATTCTCGGACTATAAAAATATTACCATTTGTTATTTCGGCCACTGGCATAATACCTAGGAATCTGATTCAAAATTTAAGCATATTAGATTTGTCAAAGAATTTGTATATAAAAATGCAAAAAGCAGTAATTTTAAATACATGTAGGATTACAAAAGATTTTTTAAATATTTATATTGAGGGATCAGTAGGATTTAAAGGTTCAATTAGAAATGCCACAGAGCCGAACCCTCTGATATGAAAATATCTGGAGTCGGTGAATTATATTCCCATTTGGTCTCTAGTAGGTTGACATGTTGTTCTTGTATTGTTTTGTATTTATAATACTTATATAGTGCAATTGCATAACGTGGATTCACTAGATGATCATTTGGGGAAGTGTATGAAAGGGTTTAGTTTTTCCTTCTTTTTTTTTTTTTTTTTTTTTTTTTTTTTTTTTTTTTTTTTTTTTTTTTTTTTTTTTTTGGGGAAAATTTAACCCGGACATTTAAATTTGGTGCGTAAAAAGAATGGCGTAAAATTTTGTATATTAATAATTTTTCAGTTCAATGTTGCAAAAATCTTCCTTCTAATATTAAACCAGCGTTTTATACAAGAAATAATATCGGTAATTTTTTGAGAAATACTAAAGATAAAGACCATAAATTGACTAATTCCGGAATATATAAACTCAAATGCAATGATTGTCCCTCATTTTATATTGGAAAAACCACTCGTAATTTTGAAATCAGAATCAAAGAACATTTAAGGTGTCTTAATAATAATAATTTTTCTGAGTTTGCTAACCATATAATTGAAAATAACCATAGTTTTGAAAAAAATACGGGGATAAATATTCTTCATATTAATCATAAAGGAAAACGTTTAGGTAACTTAGAAGCCTTGGAAATTAAAAAATCCCTTAAAAATAATGAATCTATTATCAACAAACAAAAAATATTGTCATATAGCCCAATCATGGATTTGTTCCCCTACCCGCCCACTCTACACTAATACCTACCTACCCAATCTACATTATTATCTAGCAACAGCTCCACCCCTACCATAATAAAACATTGTTCGAAACTGTCAAATTAGTATAAGCTTTCCCTGACGAAGGAACGTTTGTTCCGAAACCGGTCGGATTTGCACATCAAATAAGTGGTTTATACAAAGTAAAATTATTTCATTATTCTATAATGGATAACCACAAAGTAATAGCTACATTCAAAAATATATAATAATTTATTTAATAAAAAATTATTGTACACAGAGCGTATCAGCAATATCAGCATTTACACGTACCCACATGATTACCAGCGATTCCTGTGCATATTTGGAGTAAAAAATCGACATTTTGCTTTTGGAATAAATTTTTCCAATTTATTCTCGCGTGCTCGCGTAGCACGTCGTGCTGATAGCTGATAAACCCTGTATATCTCGTGTAATATGGCAAACTGGATTGCACCTTCTTTCCAGTCCTCTTGGATTAAATGTTTAAATAAATAATATTAAAGCCTTTCATTTTTCAGTATCAGTTGTATCACGGAGGTCACTACACTAACAATAGATGGCTGAGATGTGGAGTTGGATTCCTTGCTGTCAATCAGGATCCCATATTCTAGCAACCTTGCAAGAAATATGCTTTGCCTCACATCCTGTTAAGCGCTCCGAGATTTCCACCAAGCTCTATATGAGCAAGACAAGCAAACAGAGAGATTCCATGTTCAGGTGCCTCATCAGATTCCATGTTCAGGAGGACCTCATAATTTCCTGGCGGAAATTCCTTTTTGGTTTAGGGGTAATGTACGTAGTAAACGACATAGGTAACGACAAGTCCCGGCATCTCTAGGCAAACGTGATTCAGCGTATCCACAGATAAAATACATTGACCAGAGAGAAAATATTGTAAGAGCAGTTTTGAAAATTGACTTTTGGGGAGTAGACGGATTTTATTCGCAGAATATCAGGAGGGCGACTCTTCGAGACATGGAACCAATTAACTGGTATAGTTTTAGCAATGTATTTAATGGTTTACAATATAAATTTTACCCCGCATAGGAGTTTGGCGCCCAATGATGAAAATTTACATATTTAAATAATAATAGATTTCACGCGAATAATTAATAATGGAATAAAAAGATCTCTTCGAGTAAAGAATTCATTCCGTGAGTAATACTTCGATTTGGAATTGATTTTGTGATAAATCACTCCAATATTCTTTAGTACCAATCTCGTTTTTTTATATCAAACTAATCCATTTTAAGGGATTTTTCATACCTTCAAAACGCAACAATTGCTATGCTCAACCAAAAATTAAATAAAAGAGCTGAACTCCGTGAGAGTCAGAAATCTTAAATCTACTCCACAGAAGCTGTATTATCAAATCACAAACACATTACTTGACGCCTATTAAGTAAACAAAATAAAATAAATATTAATGGATTACATTAAGTTTGTTTTGTTTATTCAGTTACCACACCATTTGTCTTATTTTTCTTTTCCTGATGAACCAGGCGTCCTTGTTTCCGATGACATGGCCCTCGCCGGCAGATGATTATATAGGGAAAACCATTTTAATTTAAATCGAATTATTTATACATTTATACAAATCACGTCTTAACACGTGGGTGACAATATACTACTTAACTTCTTCGAAAGACTGAATTACCCATATAATAAAATGCCACGAATTCTATCAAAATTATCATTAAACATTTGGATGTTCATTATATATATTTAATGTATAATAAGTCAAATTTATTAATTTATATTTAAGATATAAATAAAGCCATTAAGTTTGAAAACAAAATATTTTTATGGCTCATGATCATGGGTTTACTATCTTTTATTTTTATTGTAACCCAGGTAATTAATTGCTTAGAACGCTGATCAGTACAGAAGATGATAAAGAAAAAGTTTTTGATTGAATGGTTTTGTGACACTAGTAAATTTGTAAAAATAATTTTGATGAACAAAAAATAAAAATAAAAACACTCCACCTTCCATTCCATGATACACCGCTTAGTAAATGTCCCAATGTCTAACAATAATTTCCTTTCTGAACTTTCTATAATAAAACAAATTACTATAAATAACGGATATGAACCAAAATTAATTGATAACATCCTAAATAAAAAACTTAGCAAAATTTCAAAAAATAAATATCTATACAATTCTAAAGTAGTTAAATTTTAAATTTTAGTTAAAATTTTTTCAGATGATATTAAAATGACTTTTGGTTTAGATAAATGTAAAACTATCCATATAGAGAAAGGCAAAATTGTAGATGGAGACGAGGGTATATTTAGAAATTTCAAAATTCAAAGTATGAAAGGGGATGAGGTTTATAAATATTTAGGATACCCGCAATCGAATAGATTAGATCACACTAGTATTAAAAATGATATTAGGATTAAATTTCAAACTAGGATCAGAAAAATTTTAAAATGCAATCTATCTGCTAAAAATTTAGTAAAAGCAATAAATACTTGGGCAATACCTCTACTAACGTACTCATTTGGCATAATTAAATGGTCCAATACAGATTTAGATAGTTTAGAACGATTAATTAGAACTACGTTAACAAAATTTAATTGCCATCATCCAAATTCAGCTATAGAACGAATTAATTTACCTAGAAATTTAGGAGGTAGAGGTGTAGTCAAAATAACATCTTTGAAACACAATCAGGTAGAAATGCTTAGAAATTTTTTCCATAGGAAAGCTAATAGCTCAGAAATGCACAAAATAATTTGCAAGGCAGATAGAAATATTACACCTTTAAATTTATATGACGAGAATGCCAACATTCTTATAAATACTAACCAGGAATTATTAGATTCCTGGTCAAATAAAATTATTCACGCAAAACACTTCAATTATCTCAACCAAACGTATGTTGACAAACTTTCGTCAAACAAATGGTTGAGTATTGGAGAGTTGAGCGCAGAAATAGAAGGATTTATGCTTGCCATTCAAGATAGAGTCATTAATACTAAAAATTATAGAAAGCATATAATCAAAGATATAAATCAAATTGATGATTTATGTAGAAAATGTTTGGCTTTTCCCGAAACTATAGAACATATTATATCGGGATGTTCTATATTAGCGCCTTCTGAGTATACATTTAGGCACAATCAGGTTTTAAAAATAATTCACCAAAGTTTGGTAATTAAACATAACTTGATTGATTGCCGTAATGTAGTACCTTATTATGAATATGAACCAAATTCATTTATAGAAAATGAATTTTATAAAATATATTATGATAAAACTATACTAACAGACAGAACAATTAGTCATAATAGACCTGATATAGTTTTACATGACAAAATTAAAAAAATAACTTATATCATTGATGTAGCTATTCCAAATTCCTGTAATATTCAAAAAACTGTTTCTGAAAAAATTAGAAAATACACAGATTTAGGAAATGAGATTAAAAGAATTTGGCATTCTCGGACTATAAAAATATTACCATTTGTTATTTCGGCCACTGGCATAATACCTAGGAATCTGATTCAAAATTTAAGCATATTAGATTTGTCAAAGAATTTGTATATAAAAATGCAAAAAGCAGTAATTTTAAATACATGTAGGATTACAAAAGATTTTTTAAATATTTATATTGAGGGATCAGTAGGATTTATAGGTTCAATTAGAAATGCCACAGAGCCGAACCCTCTGATATGAAAATATCTGGAGTCGGTGAATTATATTCCCATTTGGTCTCTAGTAGGTTGACATGTTGTTCTTGTATTGTTTTGTATTTATAATACTTATATAGTGCAATTGCATAACGTGGATTCACTAGATGATCATTTGGGGAAGTGTATGAAAGGGTTTAGTTTTTCCTTCTTTTTTTTTTTTTTTTTGGGGGGAAAATTTTACCCGGACATTTAATTCTGGTGCGTAAAGAATGGCGTAAAATTTTGTATATTAATAATTTTTCAGTTCAATGTTGCAAAAATCTCCCTTCTAATATTAAACCAGCTTTTTATACAAGAAATAATATCGGTAATTTTTTGAGAAATACTAAAGATAAATACCATAAATTGACTAATTCCGGAATATATAAACTCAAATGCAATGATTGTCCCTCATTTTATATTGGAAAAACAATTCGTAATTTTGAAATCAGAATCAAAGAATATTTAAGGTGTCTTAATAATAATAATTTTTCTGAGTTCGCTAACCATATCATTGAAAATAACCATAGTTTTGAAAAAAATACGGGGATAAATATTCTTCATATTAATCATAAAGGAAAACGTTTAGATAACTCAGAAGCCTTGGAAATTAAAAAATCCCTTAAAAATAATGAATCTATTATCAATAAAACAAAAAATATTGTCTTATAGCCCAATCGTGGATTTGTTCCCCTACCCACCCACTCTACATAAATACCTACCCACCCAATCTACATTAATAACTAGCAACGGCTCCACCCATACCATAATAAAACATTGTTCGAAACTGTCAATTTAGTATTAGCTTTCCCTGAAGAAGGAACGTTTGTTCCGAAACCGGTCGGATTTACGCATTATATAAGTGGTTTATACAAAGTTGAATTTTTTATTTATTTACATTTAAACCCGCTAAACTACTTATGTAGTTTGTCAGCAGGATTGTTTTTTTATTTTTTTATTTAATAATTTTGAGTTACGAAATGAGCATTTCTCACAGCGTGTATCCAAAAACAAAATAGCGTTGACAGTCGGTGGTTGAAATGACAAGAAGAGAGTGGAAATAATATAAATGTTACACGATTACACGATTAAAAATTCATTCAATTCATAAAAATTCAATTAATTCAATACACGATTAAAAATTCATTTGATTTGATTGAACACTTAAAACTTTTGAAAATTCATGAAAAAGCATTTTTAGTATCATTTGACATTGTTAATTTATTTCCAAGTATTCCTATTGAAGAATGTAAACCTATTATTAAAGAACTTTTATTTTCATCAATTTTACCTAATGACTTATCTCAGGATTTAAATGTATTATTTAATATAGTTTTAAAACAAAATTATTTTCAATTCAATGACAATATCTTTAAACAAAAAGATGGCGTGGCAATGGGTGCTAGTACCAGCCCCTTGGTCGCTGATATATTTATAAATAATTTGGAAAATAAGATTTTTAATAGCTGTGCATTATTACTAAAATACGTTCATTTTTGGAAGAGATATGTGGATGATGTTTTCTGTGTTTGGACAGGTACATTGAGACAACTTAATATTTTTCTTAATTTCTTAAACAAACTCCATAAAAACATAAAATTTACTGTAGAGATTGGGCAAAATTCGAGTATAAACTTTTTGGATTTAAATATTTCAATAATTAATAATAAATTTGAATTTAACATTTTTCGTAAAGATACATACACAGACATTGTAATCCACAACACTTCAAATCATCCAATTTCTCAAAAAATGTCAGCTTTCCATTCTATGATTCATAGATTAGTCAATGTACCCCTATCTCCCAATAATTTTTCAATAGAACTCAATGTTATTAAACGAATTGCTATTAATAATGGATACAACACCAATTTAATTGAAAACATTCTCAATAAAAAATATAAGAATAAATTCCTTAAATCATATATCTATCCTGTACAAAAGGATCAGGAAGGGAAAAAATGGAAGAAAATTATGTATTTCAATAATAAAATCTCTAATGCCTTGACAAAGAATGTACCAAATGAAATTCTTCCTGTATTTTATGCAAATAATAAACTTAAAAATTATATTGTTAATAATAAAGATAGAGATTCCAAAATGAAAAAATCTGGAATTTATAAATTGAAATGTAATGATTGTGATTTCTTTTATATAGGTAAAACTTCGAGAAACTTTGAAATTAGGATTAAAGAGCATATGAAAGCTTTAAATAATAATAGTTTCTCGGAGTTTGTCAACCATTTAATAGAAACTAGTCATACCTTTAATTTTAACAGTGGAATAGAATTAATTCATTGTAATGTCAATGGCATTCAGTTGGACAAATTAGAAATTTTAGAGATTAGAAAGAGTGTTAATGCAAATTTAAATATTATTAATAATCAAAAATTGTTTTTAAATGACCCATTATTAAATCTATTCCCCTTTTAAAATTTTTTTAATTGTTCTATATTGCCCCTCGTCCCTTAAACATCATTTTCTTTCTAATTTTATTATTGTTTATGTCGATTATTTTTCTCTATTACCTATATATATATATATGTCTATTTTTAAATTAGTTCTGTCAAAACCCTGAAGAAGTCAGCTTTGCTGACGAAACATGTCGGTTTTATAAACAATAAAAGTGGTAAAAACGAAGTAATCTATTAATTTCAATCATAATGGTGCCACAAAATAAGTTTGCTGTGTTAGAAGAAATATAAATGTTGTTAATTGAAAAAGTTTATTTTCAACTAATATTTGTTTTTTTGTGTCATGTGTTCCTCGGGCGACCTAGACTTCTTCTACCTTCACTTCCACGTTATACATTCTCCGTACACCCTTTTCTTTGTATACATTACATACGCCTTATATTACCACACATAAGTATTTGATTCGCTTGATCGTGCTATGTTTTCCTCGGGCTTCTTCGACTTCTTCTATCATTCGCCATTTGATTCACTTGATCGTATCATGTCTTCTTCGGGCGTCCCTGACCTCTTCTACCATTCACTTCCACGTCACACATTCTCTTCACACCTCTTTCGTCGTCCATCACGCACGCCTAATTTTACCACAAAACCAAAACTAAAATACGTAAAAGAGTTATTGCCGCCACTGGAATTTTTAACTTATTTGGTTTTTCGCTAACCGCTATACTGTTCTAAACCAGCTGATCATCGGCAACAAAGCGGGAATAATCCCACTAACTATATACAATATATATGTGATCTAGTATTATTAATATACCCTTTAACATTCAGTAAATATTCTGCGTCGCCTAAAACTTTAATCAATTTCAATAATTATTTTTGTTATCATATCAATATAATTTTAACTGTGTACATTTTTCACACAATATTCATTCCGACAACATTGAAGAGATTCAACATAAGTTCCTGAGGTATAAAACTACAATTTGCATGTACAAAACATTGGTCATAATTACCTACTGAATAAAATGTCCCTATTAAAACTTTCAGAAAGAAGAATAAACACAGACAAGTTTTAAGATTTTCACGGCCAAAAGCATTTTCGTTATTTGTTTTTGGGGTGTTGTGCCGTGTTGCGCTACCTCCTTCTTTAGCCAACGTTTCGGACATCGTTGCAGTGTCCATCATCAGGGCAGATCCGGCAGATACATCTACCGGATCTGCCGGATCTGCCCTGATGATGGACACTGCAACGATGTCCGAAACGTTGGCTAAAGAAGGAGGTAGCGCAACACGGCACAACACCCCAAAAACAAATAACGAAAAAGAATAAACACAGATTTAAAACAATTACATAAAATATGCATTACAAAATTGACTGTCCTGAAATGCTTCAATTAATCAACACCCATATTCCCAAAAGATCTTGCCGACATTTACTACCATTTTGCTTTACAACACCAGAACACTGTCTTGTCTGATTTAACAGTCTCGGAAATAAATATTTTCATATCGGAAATATATTTATTGTTTATTCCAATACTTTTATATACCTGGAAACTAATGGACGTATAGGTAGGTATAATTTCGGCAATTTTTTATATTGAATATCTATTTATGAGAGACTTCTTATCATTTTTACCAAATCCAGTTCTCCATCACAACAGAAGCAACATTTTCGGCTTTCTGTGGTGGTAGTAGGAGATTTTCAAACATTGTTGGGTTATTCGTAACCCGGGAATGTTTGTCTTTCTTTAAAAAAAAGCATTTGTTGTCACATTTTTAGTTATATTTTTGTTGTTGTTTTAATTTTGAAGTATTTAAAATAACTGTGATACTCAACTTATAAACTGAATATAAAAGCCCATTAGGGCGTGTAATAAATACATAAATAAAAAAAAAATCAAGTCAATTTTCGGAATAACCCTCAAGTCCTATCCAAAGTTAAAAAAAGGTTATCCACTACTTATCCACGACACCCTGTATATTATTATGTTTTTGTAAATGTTAGTTGGCTTGCAATTTTGACATATTGTTTTCCATTTTTTGAAAAAGAATTAAATTAATCAAATTTCCATTTGGAGAAAAAAATCAGCATGAAATTTTGGTCTCCGGTGAACTATTTAATTTTTTTTTTCAATATTTTTTTTCAACGAAACCAAACATTTATTTTCCTCTACCTTACTCAGTCGAGTAACCGCCCAACCGCCCACTCTGACCTTACCTGTCTAATACCTACGGATTTTTTACGTTTAATTTAATTTAATTTTAAATGTTACATAAGCCGCTACACTCTTAAGCACAGATTATGGAAATTACACTTCATTTCAACAATTATTACAAGAAACAATTATTTACGTGCACAAAATAGGTTATTAGGTTCTTACTTTTGGTAAACTAAGTAATTCATGCGTATTTAGATTGAAACAGAACTTTGCAAATGTCAAATCGCGGTAGAAGCGAAACTTTACCAAAATATCCTCAACCAATACTTGAAAAGTGAGGTCATAATCAAAGCGACCAATGAGCGCAGACCTAGCGTAATTTCCGTTTCATATCTTAACCAATAGGAACATTTAAAAGTGCCATCATAATCAAAGCCGTCAATGAGCGCAGTTGATGCGTCGCAGGTGCAGTAATCGTCATTTCCGTTTCATCCGAAATCCAAATCACAGCGGGGCTATAGAAGTTTCGCTTCAAAAATTAAAATGGCGGCAAAGGAAATGTTTTATACGCCAAATTTTGAACTTTGATTGAATAAAAATTGAATTTTAATGCATCTTAGGGAACGTACCCATACTACGTGACACGTTTAGGGGGGAGGGGGGGGGGGGGTCATCAAAATGTCACGCTCCATACAAATGAGCTGCGGGTTGCCTAGGTTTTTGGTCACCGGGGGGGGGGGAGGGGGGGCGGGAGGGGGGGGGGGGGGGGGGGGGGGGTTAAAAATTGCAAAAAGTTGGTCGCGTAGTATGGGTACGTTCCCTTACCATCTATCCAAACGTTATTGGTTGTTTCTTAAAGTGATCAAGTTGAAACGTGGTATAATTTTCAAAATCTTTGCATGATAAAAGTGCGGTAGCTTGTGGAACATTTACTGATTTTTTTAATGTTTTAAGTTGAAAAATAAATAATCAAAAATGTCATCGGATGTCAAAATTACATAATTTTTTTTTAACTCCAAATAATGTCAAGAATCACTGGTTTAAATTCAGTTAAGTACATTATTTTAAAACCTTGTTTTTTGTTTTTAGATATCATTTCTGTAAATATTTTCTCAAAATCCTCAGAATTTTTCTGATTCATTTAACTTTTATGTCCCTTGTAAATGGGACCGGTTATTGCCGAGATGTAAATAAGCATACCTACCAACTACTCTCAATTCTGATAAGATAGTTTGCTCTCACGAAAGTCGCATAGTTGTTTTTTTCTTTTCTATATTTAAATGTCAATAATTAATCTATTCTGACTGAGATTGCGAAGAGCGTGTTAGGTAATGTTTATAATGCTCACAATCTGGTTTATTATCAATCAGAGGAAGGTGTGGCAAGAGGCACTATGTATTTGAAATTGGACCTGAAATAGATGTAGATTTGTCTCCTAAATCTTAGACATTTTGTAATATCAATTTGAGATGCTACGATCACTTTTGAAATGGCAGAAAATAAGAATTACAGCGCATAACTTGGTTAAACATGAACATTTTTTGTGATTTTCTTAATCATTATTGTCATCTTTGGGATGCTGCATGGAGGGTCTTTTAAAGGAAGAAGAGGATGTTCTGGCAAGCAAAAAGGTATGAGGTGTGGGTAGGAATCTGGGGGTCAGTGGGTCCTGAAGTGACGGACGTATCCATCCTTCCCACTGCTATGCAGTCAAGAGAATCCTCCAGGAGACCTCACCTCGTGAACCCGGACACCCTTGCCTTAGCAGTGCCCGGATTTATCACCAAACGTAGCGAACCACTTGGGTGACCTCTTGGAGAGGGGTTGGTCATCCATAAATGGTTCTCGGGGCGTCGGTACCCACAACCGCCTTTTAACTTTATAACTATTATAAATGACACGATGTATTAGAAAAGTATACCACCTTTACTTTTTCTGCTTGAATAAATTAATCACGGGAGGTCTCCTTCGGTGGAGATGTGTACTTACAGGACATTCATGCGCATGTGTGGTTTTTTCCTTCCCGCAAACAGCGCACAGTGATTCGTTTCATACATGCTAGACGCTAAAAAACTCTTACACATGATTAAATTATTTTTAACCCTCTATTGAGGTGTAGTCAACACTAATTTTATGAAAATTAGTATTAAAAATGATTAAAAAAAATTCTTATCGTTTTTTAATTAGGAATTATTATTTTTTTTTATAATTTTTAAATAATGTGTTAATAGAGTATTTGAGGTTTATAATAAAACAATTATATGTAAAAAGTAAAAAAAAAGTGTATATTGAGTGTAATAAATTGCTAAAATTACGCTCAAATTAAGGCTTATTTTCAAAGATATAAGCCTTATTTGGTTTTTAAACTTTTTTTCACCACTTGCACTGAGCTTATCAAGTTCAAATATACTTAAAATTTTGTTAAACATTCCCTCAGGCCTTTTTTTCTTCGGCAAACACTTCCATATCACGAACAATTCCAGCCTGGAAATCTCGTAAGTGGTTCCTGTATAATGAAAAAATAGTAATAATGTGGATTAGTGTGGGTTTATATCGAAAATGATATGAATAGATTATAAGTTGCACTATTTAAAAAAAAGGATTTTTTTTTGCGATTTTGATACACTCTCTGAGATAAACTCTCGAGAAGTTAGAAATTTTACATTTTTTGGCCAAAATAAAACACAAAACTTATTTATTATTTAAAAAAAAAACAACTAAAATTATCTACACTAAAGTATTAAGTAAAAACTTTAAAACATACCTTCCAAAGCCTCCATTTTACAAAACCGAAAAAAAACACTTTTCAAACGAAGTACAGAATTTTAAACGTTGAGCTGCAACGAGCGAATAAATGCAAATGATAATTTCAAAACACATTATCCGACTTTAGGCCTCTGGTATGAGTAAATGCGTTCACTAATCACCCCAATTAAGCACGCATTTATTATCCTGTCTATCTGGTAATGTCGCCATGACGTCATTGTTTGGGAATTCAAAAGTGACTTATTAGCGTCTAGCTTGTATGAAACGAATCACTGTGCAGCGTTAGGCGACAGTCGCTGGTTGCTGGCAGTCGGCCCATGAGTATGGAAGCGTATTGAGCGCCCTTCAAGTTACGAAACTAAGGTACCTACCTACGATTTGTGTTGCATCAAATTTCTCCAAAATCTTGGCGATGCCCGATTGGAAACCATAAACAAGATTCAACAGGCTTGCCGTGAGCAATTTTTTGAGCACATGAATGGCATATCCACTTCCAAGATAGTCGCGCATTAGGGTATAGCGAAGCACGTTCCGGTAGGTCCTCAACCAACCGCATAGACAGTGTCGTTGATCTAGCGGACTTTGGTAATACAGTAAATTTGGTGTTATAGCTGTAGAACTCTTAAATAAGGTGGCGGTAAGCCTTGGATTGGCGCATTCAATTTTGACCTTTGATTTTGACCTCAGGATTTGGGCTTGAAAAGGATGTCCGCAAAAGTTTGAAATGGAAGCGCATCTCCATCACGATAAAGCGCCTGCTCTGCCCATTATTCGCATCTGATTTATTATAAAAATGCAGCATTCCCGCGAGGCTCCCTACTTCCCCGAAAGCCTGCGGAATCGCCCTGCTTTTGGAAAAAAATAAGCTATTTCGCTGCTGGAATCCATCAATTTTCAACCAATTTTCGCTCGATTCATTTTCTCACTCATAGGGCGACTGATACTTTCCACGAATTTCCACCGAGGGAAACCTTCCGTGCTTAATTTGTTTACGCAGGAAAAAATAAAGGTTCGATTATTTTTTAACACACCTTGTATATATACAGTTAACCATTTCTCTAATTTTCTTCTTTTTTTCTTACGTTTTTGCAATGGCAAAGGAAAGTCATTGTCATAAACTCTAAAATTGTAGTTTTTAGTTCACTGACTTAGGAAACAATACCCTCCATCACAAATAGTCATTATAGAAAGAATTGTAATGTAACTTTATGGGCGCTCAATACGCTTCCACACTCAAAGGCGATTAACGCCTAACGCATTCTGCGGGCCGGAAAAAATCACACACGCGCATTAATGTCTCCATTAAGGACACCTCCCGTGATTAATTTGTTCAAGCAGGAAGAATAAAGGTGCGATGCTTTTTAATACACCACGTTATTTATAGATTTTTTTAACACAAGTTGAGAGCCAGGTATGGATATCACCGCCCGGGAATCATTTATTTGATGACCAACACCTTTGCCATAGGTCACCCCAAGTGGTTCTCTATGTTTGGTGACTTAGTGGATTCTTTCAACTTACTGCGTGTATTCTATTTATTGCTGCAGGATTATCCAGTATTAACAAAAACAACTATGCTCTTATGAAAATATCTTTTTTTTTCAATCGACTCAAACTCAATATTTATGAAAATGTAAAAAATCTTTTCTTAATAATATTTTATTCACGGGATTTGGCAGGTCAAATTCATTCAAAAGTCCAAGGTTGTTGATGAATTAAAACTGCATTCTCACATTGTCCAGTGGAATGGTATTAAGATTGCATAATTATAATAAAAAAGCCAATGAAAAACTTCACATACCGCCGACCGGTGCATTAAGGCCAAGGTTTTGGGAGGAGTACGAAGTTAATATAATTTTAATAATTACTAATTATTTGTCAATTTGTTCTGAAACTGCATTTATTGCATTTTTTCAATTAATGTATTTATAAAATACATGATAATATACATGGAGCCTACGTAGATAATTCTCAGATACGATGTTGCTATATAAAATAGTAAATAACATAACTGACTGTCCTGAATTATTGATCAGAATAGATTTTAAAGCACCTACACGACACACACGTTCGTGTAATATTTTTAAAGAAAAATACTGTAAAACAAATTAAAACCAAAATGCTTGCCTTATGAGACTGTGTTCGACGTATAATAACATTCTCTCTGATATAGATATCTCCAATTGCGACGAAAATAAATATAAAAACTCTCTTAAAAAAAGTATATTAAAAATGTATTTAATGAGTACAAAACTGCATAAATGTAATGATATATTACGTAATGGCATAAATTATAGACCACCTACCTCCTTTTATCTAATATATAAAATTCTCGTGTCACGGTGTTTGTTACCATACTCCTCCGAAACGGCTGGACCAATTTTGATGAAATTTTGTGTGCTTATCTGGTAGATCTGAGAATCGACCAACATCTATTTTTCATACCTCTAAAAGTAAAGGGTGTTCCACTCCGAAGAAAATTATTTTCCCCATACATTTTGTATGGAACGAATTCTCCTATTTTGAAAGAACTGCAGCAATATTGTAAGGGGTATAATATTGAACTGTGAAACGGGGGAGGGAGGAGGTGGGAGGGGGGAGGTGGGAGGGGGGAAAGGAACTCAGGAAGGAGGTTAGCGGGACGGGGGAAGGGGAGAAGTGGAGTGGGGAGAGGGAACGCGAGAGGGGAAAGGATACGCAGGGAGAAACAATTTAGATCAATTCAGCTAATAAGTTGACAACAGTTTTTGATTCTGAGGCGGTACGAAGTTCGCCGGATCAGCGAGTAATAATATAATATCTTTTAGTTCTTGTACGATTACTGTTTAATTTCTAGATACACAATATAATAGTATAATGAGGAAATCTATGATTGGTTTCTTAGTTATGTAAATTATATCTACATGTACGAGTATAAATCAATCAAATTGTAAACTGTTAATTTATATAAAAAAAAACATAAAAAAATAAAACAAAAAACACAACACGGGCTTTAGCCTAGTACGGTAGTTAAAAAATGACAAAAACTGTAACATACAATCATTAATTTATAAAAAAAAAAATTAGAAAAAATTCATACATATGTATGATACATTAGATCAACATATTAGGCGGCTGCCTGTTTCATGGTGACCAATTTAATATGGTTACTTTGTGAAGTTTGGTGTAAACATGTGGGTTAAATATATAAACACTCTTAAAAATGGAAAAATTGTAGTAGAAGAATTTAATGAAAATTGAAATTATTATAGAAAATAGATACGAGATAATCACAAACATATTTCTTTCTTCTAGGTTTATATGTGTGAATGCATGCATACATGTGTAAATACATGCACACACGTACATACATACACACATACATTTACATATACACACAAATTCATCAATATATAATCAATAAATACACATCTATCCGAGTACGAGAAACAGAACTAGCACTATAACATTCAGTCATACAAGCGCTTTCCTAATAGTGTGATATTTGGTTATTCACTCATGTTTCAAATGTTAAATTATTGAAGATTTTAGGAACAAACTGTAAGTTAAACTGTGACTGGGTTTAATTAGGTTTTTGATACTAAAATTATATAGTTGAATTGGTTGGAATGTCTTCGATTATAGTTTAATTAAAAAATATTTTATTTTTATAAATTTCAATTCAAAATAGGAGGACATGTGTTTGACGTATAAGGATTTTATAATAAGTACTTTGAAGTCTTTAAATAAGCCTTTAAGTAAGATTGCATTTTAATTTTTATTTTTACAAATATGCAATTCATTAACATTATAAAAGTACCTACTCGCGCATTAATTCTCCTCTAGGTGAAGGAGTACGTACACGGTTGTTCTAGTTTGAGTGGGATATATTATTATGCCGGCAATTTATTAATATTAGGTCCTTACATATGAAATTGGCGTTTTGTATGGGAGGAACATAAAGTGGATTTTTTTAAATAATATATTTATTTAATCAAAGTATGTACCATTGCTATTTATGCACTTTTGCCATCTCATAGGTAATTCATCGATCCCTTTACTAAAAAAACCATTCGGACGGGAATCAATAAAATCTTTGAAGTCGGTTTGGACTGCCCCGAGTTTTTCCTTTGCAAGAAGTTATCCAAATTTCGAAAAAAATGGTAATCTGTTGGGGCAAGATCCGGAGAGTACGGTGGATGTCTTAGACATTCCAATTGAAGCTCTTCTAATTTGGTAGCCGTCTGTTGTGCAGTGTGTGGTCTAGCGTTCTATCGCGCGTTTGTTGATTTGCTTCACTCAATTCGTGAGGAATTTGCTTCAAGTGGATTAAAACAGTTTTATCACTAACACCGCAGCCTGCAGCTAACTCGGACGTGGTTTGCGATGGATCCGCTTCCACAATAGCCTTCAATTCTTCATTATCAACTTTGGTCTCCGGCCGTCCACGGAGCTTGTTCTGCAGGTCGAAATTTCCAGAACGAAAACGTTGGAACCAAAAACGCACTGTGTTTTCTTTTGCGGCACCGTCGCCATACACATCATTAATCCTTCGAGCCGTTTCTGCAGCACTGGTGCCACGGTGGAACTCGTACTCGTAAATAACGCGATATTTCAAGTTTTCCGTTTTGTAAACTAATGCGGGCTACAGACCTTCAGTTTTAACTGTACAGTTTAACTGTACAGTCGAACTGTACAGATAAATCGTTAGGTGTGTAGGACAAAAGTTGAACTGTACAGTTTAACTGAGATCTAATCAAAATACGAATAGATAAATCTGTACAGTTAAAACTGACAGTGTGTAGTCGAAAACTGTACAGTTTCGTCAGTTTGTCTCAGTTTCTTTTAATACAGTCATTAAATTGATACAAATTTCTCTTTTAATACAAATAATTAATTTAATTTTAATTTCTCTTTTATTATTCATTCAAAATAACCAGTTTATTTTAATACATCTTTAGCCCTGTAACGGCTAAAGGGTCGTCTATGGAGGCCATTATTGATAAAAACTGAAAGATCTCGCAGTTTTACTTGAATGTGTGTAGGCTGTATGGACCTACGATTTAACTGTACAGTTAAACTGTACAGTTAAAACTGAAGGTCTGTAGCCCGCTTAAGTGACACAAAGAAAAAAAACAAATAAGGAAAAAACAATTGAATTATAATTATCGAAACACAAATACATGAGTAAATAGCTGTATAAATTTGAATTTGGAATTCCTAACCAAAGAGAAGATATTTGAGATCAAAGTTGCCAGTACGGCAAAACGCCAATTTCATTTGTAAGGACCTAATATTTCAGTTCACTAAAAAGGTTTTTCTCCAGAATAAGAAAGATACCTTAGTTTTTTCAGCCTTTTCAAGTTTAAAAAAAAGTTAATATGAAATTTTATAAATGTTATGGTATTTCTATTATCTGTTGGACATTCCGAAATTAGTAATTAAATATAATTTGAGTAAATTTTAAACTTGTTTCTAAAATTTAAAACAATATTCATGGAGTTGAGGCATAAGATGAGCATTTCATTATTTTTTGGTTTGCCTTGAAAATTTGTTTTTTTCTATTAACAATTTTTTTATCAATCTGGAAATGTATCTGGTTTTAGCATTTTGACATTATTAAATTTATAGTCCTTTTAATATATCACATCAGTAAGATTCTGCCGATGCAAAGTTAATGCTAAGTTTCGTCCTTTACAATAAATATAATATTTTATAGGTCTGGTTAGAGTAAAATTCTTTGTGGAGTCAAATAAACAATATTATAATTAAACAAGGCTTAGCAATCCTTGTACTAATTGAAATTTTTTTTTAATAAATTCTATGTTAGCTTTTCACGTTTTCTAAAATGTTGCAATAATGAGGGAAATCCTTGAATATAATTTATTAGACTATAAAAGCTTTGATTTATTGAAATGTTTTTATACGAAATAGGTAAAATTACAGATTTTCAGTGTCATAACCTTTTTTATTGTGAATACCTGCGAGCTGCTCCCATCTGGAGCCAGAAAGACTATGGCATCTCAAATCGGGGTTTGTTGTGAGGCTGAAAGTAGTGGGGAGGGGAAGGAGACGAGGAAGAGGAAGGTGGGGAAGTAGTTGGCTAGGTATTTATATCTGCCGAGCGATTCTATATCTTTTGTTGTTAGATAACGGACGTGATCTCCTGTCAGATTTGTTCGATTTTTACATATTTACTTTCACATTTTTTTAGTTAAGATCGTTTTAAACACGAATTCCTGCAAGTATGCATGATTATTTATTCTTTTAATATAAGTACGTTGTACATAGAAAAAGCAAATAACAGCCATAAAAATCACACAAATCTGACAGGAGATCATGTCAGTTATCTAATAACGATCCCACAAAAGATATAGAATCGCTCGGCTTGTCATCAAACACGGCTAAAGCCAATTCAAGCAACTTTTCAATTCTGAATGGTGGTCTTGCAACATGCTGCAAATTTAGTAAACATTATTTTTAAATGAATTGATTGTGAAATAGCACAAATTAATCTAATAAAATTTATTTGCGAATTCGATTCCGCGACCTACGGATTGCGAAGAACCTTACCTCTCGACCACGGAGGCCGTCGAACTTAAAGTTGTTGCTGTGTTATCGTAAAACTATTGAAGTTGTCAATATTTATTCACACTGCAGATTTTAAAAAGTCCTAAAGCTTGAGAATCTAGTTATAATTATACATATATAAATATATCAAAATGAACTATATATCATTATATGAATGATATATCATTAGCAGTAAAAAGTAAAAAGGGATGTATTACCATGATTAATTATATAATCATGATAATACATCCCTTTAGTTAGTTAAAGCCTAAAATTGCACATAATACTCTCCGTGTAGTAATTTAAAAAATGAAAGTGATTCAATTATTTATTCATTTCGAAAGTCATCGGCGTCGTCAAATTACGTAACAATGGATTTCAAACAAAAAAAATCTTTCAAAACATTCAATATGTAAAAAATTTGACCGAAATGCAACAAATTATGATGCCGATCTTTGAGAGATTATTTTGACAGTTCTACTTTTATAAATTGTGCATAATATTGCATCAATATGAAGTTAATAGTTCCAGTTTTAATGCACCTTTAAAATCATCACTTTCGAATTGGCAAAACATTCGATGCAGTATTCCAAATGTAATCCAATAATCCTTTGCGCTACGGCTATGCACACGTTAGCGTGTAAATTATAGGTTTAAAATTTACTAGTATATTATATTATTATGATAATCTCTTAGGTAACCAGACGAGCTATTCTATATCTTTTGTGGGAACGAGATAGTTCTCGGCCGAGAACTGCTGTTAGATTTGTGTAATTTCATATGGCTGTTATTTGCTTTTTTTATGGGCCAATTTTAGAATTTCAGCTGTGAGCTATCACATATTTTAGTAAAGTTGGAACCTGCGACCTTCTGATTGCTAGTCGAGAGTTTTACCCTCGACCACAGAGGTTATAATTACCTAAGTTTAGTTTGAAAATGGCCTTGAACGCCGAAACATCTGTCACAATAATAATACTAAAAAAAAATCTTCTAACTGAACAAAAATAATTCTTTCACTTGTCATTATTGATCATTCAGCCGAATAACCGCCCCACCCCTCACCCGACCCTACCTGTCAAAAACCTTTTGATATCTTATGTTTTAAGTTGAAAAAAAATTTTTTTTTACAGTGAATACCGCACAAGAATCTCAACTGCTCCCGTCTGGAGCCAGTGAGACTATGGCATCCCCAATTGGGGTATGTTGTGAGGCTGAAGGTAGTGGGGAGGGGAAGGAGGTGGGGAAGAGGAAGGTTGGGAAGTACCTGGCTATTCAGATCTGGTCACTAAACACGGCTAAAGCCATTTTCAAGCAACGTTTCAATTCTGAATGGTGGTCTTACACCAGGGCGATACTAATAGTATCTTCCACTCTGGAACATGCCGCAAATATACTATATATTATTTTAAATGAATTAATTGTGAAATAACACAAATTAATCAAATAAAATTTATTTGCGCATGAAGGGTTCGAACCCGCGACCTCCGGAATGTGAGTCAAGAGTCTTAGCCACAGGACTACGGAGGTCGTCAAAAATGTCACCAGAGACCAAAATTTCATTTACAATTATTAACAGATGACAATATAATATTGATTGAGTATTTTATTTTAAATTGCGTTTACAATCACAACAATTTTAAGACTAAATTTTCCACTTATTGAAATCTTTGCAGAGTTTCGGTGCGGCCAAAGGTTAGGCAGAAAATTTGCCGAAACCGAAATTGATGCCGAAACTAGATTTTTTGCCGAAACCGAAACCGAAACCGAACCTTCGGTCGGCCACTAAAAATAATAAATAGTACTAGCATTTTTCCGCGGCTTCGCTTGCATTAGGGGGATTCCCACTTCGCCTCCTCCCCCCCCTCTCCCCACCCCCTTACCTTCCTCCCCCCTCTCACTCCCCCCCCCCTTCCCATCTATCTCTCCTTCCACCACTCACTCCCTCCCTCCCCCCTTAACCTCTCCCCCCTCCACCTACCCCCACCACCCTCCCGCGTTTATTTGAAATACTCCCCTAATAATTTGAATCGAATAAAGAATTATAGACATCTTACTAATCGTGCCACCTATTGCAATTTTTTTGTAGAAAATTTCATAATGCCAGAGCTCTGAGCCTAATATTATCCTGATGTATGAGATATATTATTGTAAAGTTTCATTAATATCCATTCAGTAGTTTTTGCATGAAAGAGTAATATACATACATACATCTATACATCCAAACATCCATACAAACTTTCGTCTTTATAATATTAGTAGGATATTTGCGGCACGTTCCAGAGTGGAAGATACTCTCTTTGGTTACCAGATCTGAATAGACAGGTACTCTCCCACCTTCCTCTTCCCCATGTTTTTCCCCTCCCCACTAACTTCAGCCTCACAACATACTACAATTGGGGATGCCATAGTCTCACTGGCTCCAGACGGGAGCAGTTGGAGACTCTTGTGCGGTATTCATATAAAAAAAATGATGTTAACTTTTATTTCTGCAAAATTCGCAAAACTCTTATAAAAAAAATTTCAAGATCATAATTATTTATGATATTGAAATATTTCAACCATATCGCCTTGGTGACCCGGTATTAATATTTCCTACACTAATCTGATAATCATTTATTTGATTCCCAGAATTAAAATATGGCTACATCAGATTAGAATAAAATATAAATCGCTAATTATTTTAGCAAGATAATTCCTTAAAAATGTCAACCGCCATGAGATGGTGAAAGAATTTGTAATATACAAAAATTTTAACAAAACAAAAAACGACTTCAAAAAATGCACTAAAAAGTAAAAAAATAATTTCGTATTCTTCTACAACTTTATAATCGACTTACTTTTTCTACTCATCAATATGTAGGTACAATTGTCATTTTTGGAATCGGTGTCAGTCATGGTAGGTTTGTAACTACATACATAGTTATAGGTGAGATGTGCTTGTGTCGCACAAGCGACTTGACGAGGCGAGAGCGGGGCCGCGGCGTGAGGGGAGCTGTCAAGTAAACACCCCGCGCCGGGCCGGGTACCTTTGCTGACACCGACTCCAAAAATAACAATCGTACCTACATATTGATGAGTAGAAAAAGTAAGTCGATTATGAAGTTGTAGAAGAATACGAAATTATTTTTTTACTTTTTAGTGCATTTTTTGAAGTTGTTTTTTGTTTTGTTAAAATTTTTGTTTATTTTTTGATTTTTAGTGAATCCGAAGTACACTAATTTGTCTGAATATGGGTAGATCTACTAAACGTGCTGCTCATATGAGACAGACATAATTTGACCATAACGACATTAGGGTCAAATTAAGAGATTCGGCCGAGTTTCGTTAATTTGCTCCTAAGAATTGAAGAGTTCCGTTACTTTGTCATGGATTCGATAATCAGAACCTAATCAAACTCTCATCAATTTATCCTTGAAGTACATCCTTTCCAATAAAAAAAGAATCATTGAAATCGGTTGGCGTGATATTGAGTTATTCGTCCATTTGTCGCGCACATACTTTACGCAAATTTAAGACTTATATGGTTTTCTCATGGATGCCATTGTCAGAACTAGACCAAATTAAAATGGGACTACATGGGAAGCACCAGCTTTGAAATAAAAAAAAGAATCATCAAAATCGGTTCACCCAGTCGAAAGTTCTGAGGTAACAAACATAAAAAAATTAAAAAAAAACAGTCGAATTGAGAACCTCCTCCTTTTTGAAGTCGTTTAAAAAACAAGTAGGTACTTTTATCCTCATTAACAGTGTTTTATTTTTTTTAATTCCATTTTTCAAGCGTAGATATTTGATGACTTCGCTGAATTCTAACAAGGTGGTTTTCTGGTATTTTGACAACAAACCAGGGTTTAAAAGTCCGGATGCACCTCATTGAGATGTAAAATGAGACGGTCTGTGCTTAGTAGACTTTGGGGATTATACATAGGGCCCGCGATACTTTGAATATACAATAGTGAGCTCTGGCGAAATGAAAATATGCTTTGTTAAAACATTCATCCGATTGCAATGAAACTTTGGGGATTTGATGTGCGCATGCCCGCGATGATTTATATATACAATAGTGAGCTCTGGCGTCATGAAATTATGCGTTGCTAAACCGTTCATCTGATTGCGATTAAACTTTAGTGATTTGATGCGCGTGTGCCCGCAATGATTTCTATTCATAATAGTGAGCTCTGGCATCATGAAAGTATGCGTTGCTAAACCGTTCATCCGATTGCGATGAAACTTTGGGGATTTGATGTGCGCATGCCCGCAATGGTTTCTACTTATAATAGTGAGCTCTGGCATCATGAAAGTATGCGTTGCTAAACCGTTCATCTGATTGCGATTAAACTTTAGTGATTTGATGCGCGTGTGCCCGCAATGATTTCTATTCATAATAGTGAGCTCTGGCATCATGAAAGTATGCGTTGCTAAACCGTTCATCCGATTGCGATGAAACTTTGGGGATTTGATGTGCGCATGCCCGCAATGGTTTCTACTTATAATAGTGAGCTCTGGCATCATGAAAGTATGCGTTGCTAAACCGTTCATTCGATTGCGATGAAAGTTTGGGGATTTGATGTGCGCTTGCCCGCGATGGTTTCTATTTGTAATAGTGAGGTCTGGCATCATGAAATTATGCGTTGCTAAACCGTTCATCTGATTGCGATTAAACTTTAGTGATTTGATGCGCGTGTGCCCGCAATGATTTCTATTCATAATAGTGAGCTCTGGCATCATGAAAGTATGCGTTGCTAAACCGTTCATCCGATTGCGATGAAACTTTGGGGATTTGATGTGCGCGTGCCCGCGATGGTTTCTATTTGTAATAATGAGGTCTGGCATCATGAAAATATGCGTTGCTAAAACATTTAGCCGATTGCAATGAAACTTTGTGGATTTGTGTGCGCATGCCAGCGATGATTTCTATTTACAATAGTGAGCTCTGGCGTCATGAAATTATTTCCTACACCATTCATCGCGGGCGTGCTCACAACAACTTATCAATCTTTGATGAGTGGTTGTGAGCACGCCCGATGACGTAATTTTTTCGAAAAAAATCGCTCACTATATCCATGACTGCGCCGCTCCTGCCAAGAGGCGCACCGGCAGACCAACTTTTTTAAGGTTTTCTAAATGTCCATTATCACTACAAAGTAGTTTCATCCGTGTAGGTACTCGATGACGTAGGGTTTACCTATCTCGCCTCCCAGTCTATAAGGTATACATGATCAAAATCAACCTTTAATTTAGTATTTTGTAAAATATATTTGTATACATGTAACTCATATTTTTTATATTACAATATAAAAAAATAAAAAAATGTTTTGCCTTGCAACCCATTTCGCAACTTTGCATCCCGGGAACTTGCTATATATACAAATATTATAAATGCGAATGTGCATGTGTTTGTTTGTCACGCTTTCACCCCTAAACCACTAAACCGATTTAATTTTTTTTTGACCAATCGATGCTACATTATCAGCAAGTAACATAGGCTGAAATGCGTGTATTTCATATATTTTAACGGCAGGGAGGAAAGGCAGGGGGGAAGGTGGGGTTTGCGGGGAGGGAAGAGATGACGGAGGGGGAAGACGGGAATGGTGGAAGGGAACGGGGACGCACGGGAAAGGACATGCAGGGAGAATCAATTTATTTCTTTGAATGGCATTGCAACGCGTGCCGGGTACCAGCTAGTCTATGTATATAAAAATCAATTGCTATTTGTTTGTCTCGCTAAAACTCGAGAACGGCTGGGCGAATTTAGTTGATTTTGGTTTTGAAATATTTGTCGTAGTCCAGGGAAGGTTTAAACGGTGAGAAAATAAGGAAAAGTTACGAGGAAGATAGTAAAAACAACAATTTCATTTTCCCATATATGTTCTACCTACTTTCAAACATTTGACGTTCGTCCCTTCGGTACGGTAGACTCGGGTCCACTAGAATTGAAGCAAATAAAATAATAATAATAATGTAAGTTTTTTTTAAGTTTTCTAACACTTTGTAGAAGGTTCTTACGGAAAGAAAAATAAATAAAATTGCGCAGGACATTGAATAATTTCAGAAAACTTCGTACGTTTGACATGAATAAATTTAGCACCCAGCTGTATTTAAAAAAAATATATATATTAAAAGAATTGTCTATGGATTTTTAAAATTATTGATATTTTAAATATGTACCTGTGTTAGGTACCAATTTTGCCTATTTCGCTTGGTCACGCCATTACTTCAGAACGACTTTACTTATTTCATTCAAACATTGGGGATTTGATGTGGGCAATGGTTTTTATATACAAAAGTGAGTTCTGGCATCATGAAATTATGAGTTGCTAACCGTTTATCCGATTGCGATGAAACTTTGGTGAGTTGTTGTGAGCACGCCCGCAATGGTTTCTATGTATACTGGTAGCATTATGAAATTTGTATAAAAAATTGCAATTGGTGCCACGCGAACTATTTGAAAATTAAATGTACCGGGACTGAATGCATGGATTACGGGAGGGAGAGGCGGATGGGAGAGGGATGAAGGATGAGGGAGGGGAGGGGAACTCGGGAGGGGAATTCGGAAAAGGGGGTTCGCGAGAGGGGTGGGGAGGGGAACCCGGGAGGGGGAGGGGAACTCGGGAGGGGGAGAGGAACTTGGGAGGGGGGTTCACGGGACAGGCGAAGCGGGCGAGGGGAGTGGGGAGAGGGGAGGTGGAAAATTCGGAGTTGGAACGCGAGAGGGGAAGGGGACGCGGGAGAGGAAGGGGAGGCAGAAGGGGAATGGACGAATGGGAAAGGACACGAGCTCACGAGCACGAGATGAAATTTGTATAAAAAAATTGCAATAGGTGGAACGCGAGCTGTTTGAAAACTGAATTTATCGGGAATGAATGTATGGAATAATTATAATTGTGTAATTTCTACTATTTAAGAAATTCTAAAAATTATAGTACTTTATTAAAATTTAATAGTTATAAATACATTGGGAATTCATATGTCAAATATTGGTTTATAAATGTGTAAATTCTGATTATGCAATTGTAAATGTTCTCTAAAATGGCCTGGAAAGAATCTCCTACTTGTGATCTCACTAAAGAAAACACTCGTAGAACATTAATAAATGCATTCACTCTGAATGCATTTATTTATGTTCTCCAAATTGACCTTGAAAAAAATCACATCTTTGCGATTCTTTTAAAGACATAAAGAAACCATCTCTTAATTATATACAATTCTTAATGTTCTCAAAAGTTGTCTTGACAGAAGCAAATTCCCGTGATATCTTGAACGAAATCATTTCTTTGTTAAGAATATTATGAACTAAATATACAATTTGGCTGTCCTGAAACGGGTGTTCTGCCCAGTTGGACAGACAAATGATCACATTGTAATGTATTGTAATATATATGCATATGTAAATAAAAAAAATTAAAAAAAAGAATGCAGGAGGGGGGAGCGGAACCCGGGAGGGCGGAGGGGAACTCGGAAGGGGGAGAGGAACTCGGGAGGGGGGTTCGCGGGACGGGTAAGGGGGGGGGGAGTAGAGTGAGGAGAGGGAAGGTGGAGGAGGAGGAATGGGAACGCGAGAGGGGAAGGGGACGCGGGAGAGGAAGGGGAGAAGGAAGGTGAACGGGACGAATGGGAAAGGACGCGCAGGGAGAAAAAAATTCTTTAAAACGGCATAGCAACGCATGCCGGATACCAGCTAGTATTTAATAAATAAAACCAAAATTTCCTCTGAAATCGTAAGTTTTGTAAAAACGTAGGTAGGTACCTACTATTTATTTTATGAAACATTTTTAAAATTTCAAATAATCATTATCATCATCATTATTACATAGTATAAAATGAAGTCGCTCAAAATGTATGTGCGCGCTAATCTTTTAAACTGCGCAACGGATTTTCATACGGTTTTCACCAATAGATAGAGTGATTGAAGAGAAATGTTTATATGTATAATACATGTAAATTATATTAGAGAAAAGCCGAGAAATTAAAAGAAAACATATTTTTGTGCGATTTAAAACGGCTGGCGGATTACATAGTATAAAATGAAGTCGCTCAAAATGTATGTGCGCGCTAATCTTTTAAACTGCGCAACGGATTTTCATACGGTTTTCACCAATAGATAGAGTGATTGAAGAGAAATGTTTATATGTATAATACATGTAAATTATATTAGAGAAAAGCCGAGAAATTAAAAGAAAACATATTTTTGTGCGATTTAAAACGGCTGGCGGGCCGTACTATAGTCATTTTTGAAATTCGTTCTACGGAAGAAATTGGAAAATAGATGTCCTAGAGTAAGTAGGTATTTGATTTTCCCTTTTCAAATATCCAGTGTTGCATTGCAAGCATTGTATAATTAGTGGCGAGTTAATTAGTTTATATGTATAATATACGATAAATTCAAATATTCAATTCAGGAAGCGGGCAGCGGGCATCTGGCAAGCAGGTGGTGTGGATTTTATAAAGATTGGGTAATGGGGTTTTGTTTCGTTAGCCACAGCAACGTGTGGCCGGGTCTGCTAGTCAATATATAATTTGTTCAAAAAAACGACACTATCCCAGAGACAATTCTTTTTTCAAAAAGGTAGATTTCTTCAGACAGGTAGGTACCATGATAATGAAAAAAAAATGCGATAAAAATTGTCCAAATAAAAATATATTGATAAATTCACATGTAAACTGTCCGAAACATTATAATTTGTTCAAAAAACGACACTATCCCAGAGACAATTCTTTTTTCAAAAAGGTAGATTTCTTCAGACAGGTAGGTACCATGATATTGAAAAAATGCGATTAAAAATGTCCAAATAAAAATATATTGATAAATTCACATGTAAACTGTCCGAAACATTATAATTTGTTCAAAAAACGACACTATCCCAGAGACAATTCTTTTTTCAAAAAGGTAGATTTCTTCAGACAGGTAGGTACCATGATATTGAAAAAATGCGATTAAAAATGTCCAAATAAAAATATATTGATAAATTCACATGTAAACTGTCCGAAACATTATAATTTGTTCAAAAAACGACACTATCCCAGAGACAATTCTTTTTTCAAAAAGGTAGATTTCTTCAGACAGGTAGGTACCATGATATTGAAAAAATGCGATTAAAAATGTCCAAATAAAAATATATTGATAAATTCACATGTAAACTGTCCGAAACATTATAATTTGTTCAAAAAACGACACTATCCCAGAGACAATTCTTTTTTCAAAAAGGTAGATTTCTTCAGACAGGTAGGTACCATGATATTGAAAAAATGCGATTAAAAATGTCCAAATAAAAATATATTGATAAATTCACATGTAAACTGTCCGAAACATTATAATTTGTTCAAAAAACGACACTATCCCAGAGACAATTCTTTTTTCAAAAAGGTAGATTTCTTCAGACAGGTAGGTACCATGATATTGAAAAAATGCGATTAAAAATGTCCAAATAAAAATATATTGATAAATTCACATGTAAACTGTCCGAAACATTATAATTTGTTCAAAAAACGACACTATCCCAGAGACAATTCTTTTTTCAAAAAGGTAGATTTCTTCAGACAGGTAGGTACCATGATATTGAAAAAATGCGATTAAAAATGTCCAAATAAAAATATATTGATAAATTCACATGTAAACTGTCCGAAACATTATAATTTGTTCAAAAAACGACACTATCCCAGAGACAATTCTTTTTTCAAAAAGGTAGATTTCTTCAGACAGGTAGGTACCATGATATTGAAAAAATGCGATTAAAAATGTCCAAATAAAAATATATTGATAAATTCACATGTAAACTGTCCGAAACATTATAATTTGTTCAAAAAACGACACTATCCCAGAGACAATTCTTTTTTCAAAAAGGTAGATTTCTTCAGACAGGTAGGTACCATGATATTGAAAAAATGCGATTAAAAATGTCCAAATAAAAATATATTGATAAATTCACATGTAAACTGTCCGAAACATTATAATTTGTTCAAAAAACGACACTATCCCAGAGACAATTCTTTTTTCAAAAAGGTAGATTTCTTCAGACAGGTAGGTACCATGATATTGAAAAAATGCGATTAAAAATGTCCAAATAAAAATATATTGATAAATTCACATGTAAACTGTCCGAAACATTATAATTTGTTCAAAAAACGACACTATCCCAGAGACAATTCTTTTTTCAAAAAGGTAGATTTCTTCAGACAGGTAGGTACCATGATATTGAAAAAATGCGATTAAAAATGTCCAAATAAAAATATATTGATAAATTCACATGTAAACTGTCCGAAACATTATAATTTGTTCAAAAAACGACACTATCCCAGAGACAATTCTTTTTTCAAAAAGGTAGATTTCTTCAGACAGGTAGGTACCATGATATTGAAAAAATGCGATTAAAAATGTCCAAATAAAAATATATTGATAAATTCACATGTAAACTGTCCGAAACATTGACAAAAGTCTATCTTTAAAATATATTTCGTTGGTGGTTAGGAATCAGGGAACTCCGTTTTATACACCTACCAATATTTTTGTTTAACATTTTATATGCTATTTATAAATTAGCACAATATATTTTAATAACGTGTCAAATCCGGGCTTACTTCAATTCATGAAATCCCCCATTTATGATATAAGCATCACACGGTGAATATGATTGGGTACTGCAATTATTATCTTTAATCTTTGTGCGGCAGGTTTTTCCAGTTTATATTAGATTATTGTAAAATGGCTGGACTTTTGACTGCCCGGCTTCCAGGAGTATACACTTACTAAAACTAATCTCAAGTAATATTATAAATGCGAAATTGTGTTAGTTTGTCCTTCTTTCACGTCGCAACGGAGCGACCGATCGACGTCATTTTTTTTCCCGGAAAACACTTCTCTTTTTGTACAGCAATTTCAAACTAATTTCCAAACATAAAACTGCTGTACTTGAGGGTAGTTTCAGCTATTCATCATCAAAAATTTGGAATGGAATACCACTGCCTATTCGAAGTTGCGGTGCTTCAAGAAGCTCTGCGGTGATGCTGACTGCAACATCTTAATTGATGAAATTTACATTGAAAGGAATACCTACTTGTGTTCGTGATCACATTATTTATTTTGAATTTTAATATTATTTGCTTACATTGAATTTTGATTCATATGATTTAATTTGAATATTCTTTATTTATTATATACTAGCAGACCCGGCCATACGTTGCTGTGGCTTACCCAACCTTTATAACAAACGCCATCTGTTAATTTGCACATATATCAAATTCACAATTTAAGAGGCGGGAATGGGTACCGCCGCCCCGGGAACCTCTATTGGATAACCAACACCTCTGCCATAGGTCACCCCAAGTGGTTTGTTTCGTTTGGTGATTTAGCAGGGGTGCCCGGGTTCATGGTGTGAGGTTTTGTCTAGGTCTTGGAGGCGGATGACCAAGACACACTGAACCCCAGATTCCTACCCACCCCTTAAACCCTTTTCCTTCCCAGAACTCTCCTCTCCTTATTTTCCATTAAAAAACCCTCCACATAGCATCCCCAAAGATGACATAGGCCCTGAGGGAAATTATTTTCCTCAGGGCCTCCTGTGTGGAGCTCATATAAAAAAAAAAAACACCGCCCGTTTGCCAGCTGCCAGCTGCCCACTGCCTGAATTGAATCATTGAATTTCTCGACTTTTCTCTATTCTAATATGCATGAATTATACATATAAACCTTCCTCTTGAATCACTCTTATCTATTGGTGAAAACCGTTGCGTAGTTTAAAAGATCTAAGCGCACATACAGCGGGAGCGACTTCATTTTATATTTAGTAAAGAGATTTTATTATGTGTATTCTATTAGAGACACTGTTGAAAACCAGCGGCATTCCAAGAGAAATCCTGAATGCATAGCTGGGCAGTGACCCATTTATCAATAGAATCAACGTTAAATAAACAAAATGTATAGATTTGTAAAAATCTGTTGACAAATAAACATTGATTATTATTATTATTAATACCACGCGAGCGAAACCGCTGGTAAAATCTAGTGAACAAGAAATGAATAATGTGGAACTACCTTTAGGGACTATTTCTGATCTGATTTTTAGATAGTTGAATTGATTTTTTTAAATTCAGAAGCTCATGATGGAAATTTTAATTTTCGAAGTCAGAAAAATTGCTTTTTTATTTTATTTGAGGTAAAATGTTGCTACCTTGATTTTTAAAAGGGTAAAAAGTCTTCCTTCATTGTATTGATAAATAAATATGAATGATCGGCATTACATGGAGATGAATAAAGCCTGTACCATTTCAGTTACGGTGACGATTGTAATAGAGTGACTTTAGTTCGTGCAAAATCATTTACATAGCCTATAATTTCAATCATGGTGACAACCGTAATAGAATGACTTTAGTTTGTGCAAAATCATTTACATAGCCTTCGATTTCAGTCTTGGTGACAACTGCAATTGAGTGACTTTAGTTTGTGCAAAATCTTTTACATTGCCCACAACTTCAGTCATGGTGACAACTGTAATAGAGTGACTAGTTTGTGCAAAATCATTTATATTGCCCACAATTTCAGTCATGGTGCGGACTGTAATAAAGTGACTTTAGTTTGTGCAAAATCATTTACATAGCCTACAATTTCAGTCATGGTGACGACTTGTGTTTAAGTGACTTTAGCTTGTGCAAAATTATTTACATAGCATAAAGACTTTAGTTTGTGCAAAATCATTTACATAGCCTACAATTTCAGTCATGGTGACGACTTTAATAGAGTGACTTTAGTTTGTGCAAAATCATTCAGATAGCCTACAATTTCAGTCATAGCGTCGACTAATTTTGTTTGTGCAAACGTAACCTTATCTAACCAAACCTAGCCAAATTAATCTAACCTAACCTAACCAAAACTTTTCCTCACCTTGCCTAACCAAACCTAACTTAACTGACCTAAAATAACAGAACTGATATTCAAGTTGTTTCCATTTAATACTTTTGGCATTATCATTATTTTTTTTAAAGAAAGACAAATATTTCCGGGTCACGAATAACCTGACTAAATAAATCTCCTACTACCCCCACACTGAGCGGGAAATCTTGGTTGCGTTGTGATGAAGGACTTAGCCAGCTGAGGAATTGAATACCCGATGCCTGGGTGGGACCCAAACGCGATGCCAACTCAGCCACTGGTGAAAAAATAATAAATAATATTAACTGAAGATAGGTGGACTTACTTTCTTTTCTTCCTACTAATTTTCAATTGAAAATTCTATGTAGGAAGCAATTTTTTACTCAATTATTTCAGAAAAAAAATACAATTCTCCCTGAGGTGAATATTGAATTTAAGTCGCTGAACTTTCCCCGCTGTGAATTTTCTGCGGTGATTTGTTGGCAGTGAATTTACCGTGTAGCAATTATAAGTACCTACTACTTACTCCGAGTATTTCTCAAGGTTGAAAAACTACCGGTGCGTTTTTATTTACGTCGTCGCGCAGTTGTTTTCCGACTCAAATGCTTTAATTGTCTTTACGCGATTTAAAAAAATGGGTATTATTTTCATAATTCACTGATTTGAGAAATTTTATTATAAAAGCAGAGGTATATGTTACCAAAAACTTACGTGTTTTTTATAAATGTAAATACTTTTTGAGAGATTTTAAAAGTGTCAAAATTTTTCTAGCGGCAAATAATTTGTTTGAAAAGTTGACCGTGTTGAATAAGAGTAAGATGGGTCTCAGTGGAAGGTTTTCACAAGACCGTGTGGCCTAATGGATAAGGCGTCGGACTTCGAATCCGAAGATTGCAGGTTCGAGTCCTGTCACGGTCGAAACCTTTTTTTTAACGATTTACCTGTGATTTATTTGGTCAGCTGTTAATTTTAGCAGTTGTTCAAAGAGTACGTTTGGAGCGTTAAAAATGATATTTTTTGGTGAATTAGTTGTTGAAGTTGGTATTCATAAAATTTTTAGTGTTTTTCAGATATTTAATGCAACAATATTAATGTGTGAACTAAGATATTTTTGTTAACTGGACCTAGTTTTTTAATCAATTTTATCATGTGATTGACATACTGTCAGATTTTTATTACACAGGGTGTAAAGCACCTACCTGAAAGATTTTAACCGACGTGATTCCTGAGCATATTTGAAATACAAAAGTAGAGGTCGTTTTGCTGACCGACGACATTTTTTAACATTAAGGGCCATTAACCTTAATTCAAATTTCGTTGAAAGATGGTCTTGCGATCATACACTTGAAACTGTACAGGGCGGTTCCGATGAAAAAGATTTCCGTATCAGCATTTTTTAATAATAACTCTACTCCGATTTTATTTCATTAAAAAATTTATTCAAAAATGTTCAAACGTGTGATGATAAAACTATTGAAATTATTTACTTTCCGTGATTATTTTTATCATCAGTATTTATGGTTTTTCAAGAACGTCTAAGCAAATTAAGTATGTAAAAAAAAATCTGAAATATATTAGTTGGTAAGACCGTAAATAAATAGACAAACTGAAGTATTTTCATCACAAAACACGTGCGCGGATCTTTTTTTAATGATTTTATATGAACTGAAATTAAAATTCTGAAAAGTAGCTTTCCTGGATAATTTATTGATTTATTTTAGTGCATAATTATATAATTTGAAATGTGTGTTGTAAAATACAAACTTTTGTTTGAAAATTTAACAAATCTGCCAACGACCTACGATATAACCTTATTGTACTAAAAATAAACATATTTTTTCAAAATTTAAACCGTAGCTTTACTAGATAATAGAGCAACCTATCGAAATCAATTGATGCTTTTTTGTGGAAGAGTCGATAAGTCTTGAATTGTATTTAAAAATGACATATTTCCGGTTACGTCTGTTTATTCCCTCTTAAAAACTAAAAATACATTTTACAATCACACTGGTCCCACGATCACACCCCTACATTTTACATTTTGCAATAACACTCCTTTACGTCGCGGCGGGATCACGCGATACGTGTGCGGTTTCGTGTGTTACCATGCTGCTGGAAAGAAACTGAGTGCTTTTCACATGACCCGTTAAGCGTCGATGACACAAGGCTAGTTTACAAGCTACTATCTACTAAGTTTAAAAGCGGGAAAATCGGCGAGTGAGATTGTCATGATGACACACAAAACTGTCCACTCGCTCAGAAGCGTAGGAAACTGAGGTCGGTTTTAGCGTCAGTAACAAGGATAACGACGCCTGCGTGAACTAATTCTTCAGATGTTTGACAGTTGAAATCAGCTGTTTATCGGAAGCATGTTGGAAACGTAAATAAACCAATCACGAGCAAGCGGAGCAAGCGTGTAGGCGAGTAAAGTTGACGACCTCTCAACTTTTTTTCGTAGATTGTCAACAATCTGCTAGTCAGCAAGTGACACGATGACACTGGGCGAGTTTACTAACAGATAGTGAATTTCCCAGACAGTAGCTTGTAAACTAGCCGTGTGTCATTGACGCTTTAGAGTATACACGACCATTCGGTTGCGATGTCTGATTGTTATACTCAGGAATCGCTTGTTAAAATCCTTCGGGTAATGTGCTGTTACACTCTGTACACATATACGTTCAATGTTAATTCTTATTTGCATTGAAATTTTAAAGGTATGGAACAAAATAAAAAATTAATACAACGTATAAGTTTCGACTGGAACGTCCAATTTTTCTGACTTCTATTTTTCTTAAATTTTATTTTCCTGTATATGTTCAAAAGTATCTACCGAGCTTTTAAATTATTCTTATTTTATTGTGTATTTTCTTTCTTTTTCTAACACATTTATTTACAACCAATAAAGTTTATCCTATTGTTGTTGTTATGATTATTATTGTTGCAGTTCAGATGTTTTTTTCGACCTTATAATATTGCTTCCAGTAAATTTATTATATTATACCTACTTTAGTTTTATAATATGGTAGATAAGGTATTTTGTATTTAATATTTACACACCCAAATTTATGGGCGTGAAAGAATAACTTATTTACCTTGATTTTGATTTTAGTTTTGCATGCACAATTTATTATGCATGTACAAGGAATCTTAAATTCTCTGACGGCCTTAAAATTTATTACATTTTTTCACCTGGAATCGTCTTTGACCTTAGGGCGGGCTTTTTGAATTCGGAGCTAAATAATTTTCCCAAGGTTGACCACATTCACTTTCCGGTGCTGGTCCAGGGAGACATCGTAAATAATGACATTTTTGAAGGATGCGACGATACAACTGAATTATTATTAGACTGTTGTATGCCGACGCGTGTGTTGAATGGAGAAGATGACCCTGGTAGGGAGGATCGAGCCTTTTGAAGTAGAAAGCGTAGGAAAGGAAGGACAGCTAGTACAAAATTTAAATTCTTTTGTGTCTGGAAGAAACTACATATATATGTTGTAGCGTTAAAGTAATTTGCTATCAATTAAATAGTTGTGTGTAAAGATTATTATAGAGCATGAGTATGAAATAAAGATGTCAACCATTATATGAAATGAAAATCAACATAATATGTTGAAAGAATATAAAGTTTATTGTAGTAAAGAGGTTATACATTAAATGTTGATTTGATGGATTTACAAAGACTCTAATTGTAATTAATACTCAGGGCGTGCTAGAAGCTCGAAGAAATCTTCTAGACTTAAATTTGTTAAGTGAATCTATTGTTTATTTATTTATTTATTATTTAAACGCCCGTACATAGGGCTATTACATACATAATACAGGTGTATCGAACATTTACAAACATTATATATATAGAATAACATACAGTACATACATACGATGCATATTAGTACAACAAATATTTATCATTTTACAAACATATCAGTTACATAAATAACTAGTTATTTTTGCTCTGATGCAAGACGGTGAGGTTTTGAAAATATCGAAAAGGTCTGTATACGTATTGGCAGTTCGGTGAAAACGCACTAGCGGTGAATGATAGGAATTGTTAGTGCTATGATTGTCACTATGGAAAAGGTGGTGGAGTCGAGCTGGTTTAACAGGGACACGAATATTTATAACACTTAACATTTGAGGGCAGTCTATGATATTGTTCAGTAATTTAAAAAGTATAAGAATGTCATTAATAGTACGCCGGGTAGAAAGTTGTGGTAGGTTTAGATCAGATATTAATGCATTGTGAATAAGTTAAACTATTACGGGCGCCATATCGTTTATACACAACGAACAAGAAATCTAATATAAAGAAGTTAAAAGTAAACCATATTTAAGAAACAAAAAATTTAAATTAAAGGATTCACGATTCGAAGTATCCGCCATATTTGTTTCACCTCGGGAGCCATGAGTCACATCCTGATCTTGCGCCTGCTTGATTCAAACTGTTATGAGCTGCAAATGTGTCGAGAGAGTACTGTGTGGGGGTCTACTAAAGATATTCAAATACAGAAAGATATGCTATGGTGTCCACGCAACTGTCGCCGGACTACGCGCTAATTAGCGTAGTTTTCATACAAAAAGAATTTGTTCATTTCGTTGATTTTTTGAAAATGTGCATTAATATTGGTTAACAATATATTTTGAATAAGGAAAGAATTCGTTCATTTAGTTTAACGTTCGTTTGGTTTATTCGTTAATTATTTGTTCTTTTAGTTTATTTGTTAATTGGTAAACAATATCGGCGACACCCGGAAGCGCAGACCCACATAGTAAAAACAGCAGATAGCACATCTACCTTATATTTCAATATCTTTGGGGTCTACCCTCTCCGTCCACGCCTGCAGAGAAACGGCGTGATGGTTATTTAATGGTTACTTGGTACATAATAATTATTGAGTTGGAATTTTTTTAATTCTGCAAGGTCAGCAACTGCATTAAAGTTAATAATGCCATAGCAATCACGGCACTGTTCACATTATATTTATCAGATTCACACGGATTTTCCGTAAAGATTAGGTTTTGGTATTAGGTCACACTAAAATGTGATGTTAACTTACTAAATTATTTTACGAACTTAAAAATACTTTGACTCAGTTATTTCATATTTTAAAAGCTGTGCAAATTTTATGATTCTAGAGCTCAACGTTCAAGGGACTTAACTGCTTCATACGACGAGATTTAAATGTACGAGTAGATCATTAACCACTGGAGCGATTTTTGCCATATATTGGCGCCATTTTAAATGTCGCCGATTGCTTTTTGGAATAAAAAAGTCAATATCTCCTTGATTCGACTTTTTTTTTTAATTTGTAGCTCCCTCGTTTGTTATTTTTGACTTAAAATGAAGCTATTGAAATGCTTTATCTATTATGACCATAGATATCGCATATCCGAACTTCGTAGACTATTTTATAACGATGTTAAAAATAATTTTTTTAAATATTTTTTCACGCAGAATTTCTGATCAGCTGTTTACGATTAAAATTAAGTCTCTTTTCTATAGATATGCACCTTTCAATATCAAGTATACCACAGAAAGTATACAGAAATCGAAAACATTATATTTTCAGTTGCATAAGTACCACTCCCGCAGTTTCAAAGTAACAACCACGCAAGATTCGATCAACTTTACGATTTTTTAAATATTTTTGTTTTATAAATCCTACAAATATGAGATAAACGGTAAAATACAGTTTGATTTATTGGCAATATAGCACTATAATAAGTTTGTATGTCTCCATATGTTAAAAATCGAAGTTATGATTGTTTTAATGTTGGTGAAAAATTAAAAAAAAGGATATTCTGAAAGTGTCGAGCAAACGGAGAAAAAGTTTTAAAATGCGCTGTTGCTCCAGTGGTAAAGGGTGCTGGAAAACTTAAAGCTTTTAATTGTAATTAGAACCTAGAACGGATTCTGTATTCACAAACTTACACGTCGCAGGCTGCGGAAAAGCTGTGCACATTTCAAGATGCCAGAACTCACGGTCCTAGTTTTTTTACCAAACAATAAACCACGATAAATTCGCTTCACATTTAAGATTTTAAAATAACAAGATAATCATGACTGCCAAAATTAATAGGGAATAATTTACTTGCATTGACGTTCATCGCCATTTATTATTAAATTATTGAATCACTGACTAGTTAGTCGAGATTCTCACCTTCACCCAGTGCCACCTGGTGACCGGATCATCAACTGGACTACTTAACGTTACGTCATGTAATGAGGCCAACCTATCATTAATTTAATAAACGTTATTATTAATTCAACGAGATGTATATGTGCGTAGGTCGCCTCTTCTTAGAAGGTATTTAACAGTGATGGATTAGGAAAAACGCAAATAATAATGTATTTCATGGTTATTTCGAATTTTTAGTCATCATAAGTCTTAATACACTGTTTACCAATAGTTAGTGGATTAACTTTACGAGAGATGGGAAGGCTGATAGAGATATTGAAAGAAGGGTGAATGCCGGTAACTCCATTAATAGTGGACTGAATGCCGTTGGCGCTAATAAAAAACTGTCAAAAAAGCGAAGCTAGCAGTCCACAATGGAGTCCTGGTACCTACCCTGATGTATGGCAGTGAGGCATGGAACTGGCAGAGGAAGGATGAAAGTAAGCTGAATGCTGTTGAAATGAGATCCCTGAGACGTATGTGTGGTAAAACAATGTATGATCGCGTGAGAAATGTGGATATCCGCAAAGAATGTAAGGCTGATGTAAGCATAATGAGTAAGATTAAGAAAGGGACCCTCAGATGGTTTGGGCATGTAGAGCGAATGAACGAAGAAAATAGTGTAAGAAGAATATACGACGCGAATGTGAATGGTAGAAGAAGTCGGGGACGCCCGAGGAAGACATGGCACGATCAAGTGAATCAAATACTTGAGTCGGGCCATGTCAAAAGTCAGAATAATAGAAGAGAATGTATGAGACGATGTATGAATGTGAGTGAGGCAAAGAGTGTGTGCCAAGACCGAGTTGTTTGGCGGTCCGTCCTCTCTGCCTACCCCTGCGGGGAAACGGCGTGATGGTTAGTTAGTTAGTAGTGGATTAAGTAATGTCGAAGAAACTATAAAGAATTTGGATGTGATTTTAAATTCCGTGTTGCGCTACATCCTTCTTTACCCAACTTTTGGACAGCATTACAGTACAGTGTCCATCATCAGACAGATGTGTAATCGAAGATCGTGGTGAACCGTGTGTTATGTATGTAGAAGCGATGCCGTGACGATTTAAAAGGTTTTCAGCGTTTAGTTTTGGAGTAGCCGTCATTACCGGATACCAAGAACTATTGGGCTTTATTTATTATTTTGATTTTTGTGCATTAGGCATGCTCTATGCGTTTTGGATTTTCCCAGGATATCAGGAATAAATCCAAAGTGACTAAATAACGCAGCTAACTCTACATCGAAAAAATAATGTCATTAATTTATGGAATTGATTTGAAAAAAAAAAATCAAAAAAGGTGCTCCGAAATTTTTTTTCTGCAAAACAGGTACTAAAAAGTTTACATAAAATTACCCTTAATGCAAAATACCACCTCCGTTGCTGTAAAATACACCGCTTTTTTTAAAAGGTTCCACAAAAACACCAGGATTTCGTAAAAAAATAACGCAGATTTCGCCAAAAAAATCCGAGAATTTCGCCAAAAATAATAGGAAATATTCAGGTCTCTATAATTACATATTTTTCGCAAGCCTGTTTGGTTCAGGCTATGCTTTTTTAGGGAGTATAACATTATCATCTATTGCTATCTTAAGAATCGTTTTGAGAAAGCCTACATAGCTTATATTATATTATTTATTTTTCCTTGAAAGCAAAGTGTGTAGCGGTAAGAACCGCTAAGACACTATATTGCTCAATGGATTCGACCAGTGTGGTTGGCAGCATTACAAGCCATCTGTATTCCGAGGTTGGTGCCCATGCTTCGCAATAGTTCGAGAGCGCCGCGGGCACATAAGTACTTCAGTTTGATTCCAGGCGACTTGTGAGACGGCCGACGGCATGTGGATCCTGACAGAAACTCGACGGGCAGAAGATCTCACAGATTCACAGACCTCATGGGAATTATCAATCACGTATCGTTATTATATTTTCATTGGTTTTCTCATACATAATCTAACAGACTATTTGTCGTTTAATAGTTCTAGGGCAATTTTAATAAACGACTGGCGCCTTCCATCTTTCAATCTTAGAAGCAACTTATGATACAATATGCACTGTTTTCTTGGAGCAGTCGCCATACCCTGAGATAATCATTTAATTTATTTAGAGTCTCTTTTGTTGATCAAACCTTGTATTTATGATTAAATATTATATTCCCTTTATAGCCTTTAATTTCATTTAGTATTGATTACCATATTCACATGTCTTACCTACCCTGAGCTTAGCATTACCTTACTACAAGATTTAACTTTCATAACCTCAATATTCCATTCTGACAGTTAAGATGTCGATTCACACATTCAAATACCACGAGGTTAACCAAATACGTTTAATTACGTTATATTTTGGCACCAACGTGACGTAATACGTTTCAGTGGCGTCCCAACGTGCTTTGAACTATTTTATCATATTTTGTTTCGTTTAAAATATATTATCTTGTGGGTATACATTTTTTTTGACGGTGGAATTCTGTGAGGTCATCTGCGTTTCTAGATGGATTTACATGTAAGTCTTTTTGAACATTTAATGTTAATTTATTATTGCATATTCTCTTTGTCAGCCTGGATCAAACTCATTATTTTATTCAATTCCCTTTGAAACTTTTATTGTAGCCGTGAATAATTAATTAATGCTCAAATATTGTTCGCTTCTCGCAGATTAATTATGACAAACTTTGTAACCACTATTTGACTATTTGAATCTTAATTGTTCGTTGAATTTGAACGATCTATTTGATCATATTCCTTGTTGTGTTCAATATATAAAATACAAAAATCGTCTAATTATTTTTTCCGATTTTTTTTTTTTCAGAAAATGTAGGTACTTTTAGCCTCAGTTTGTCACAATGTAGCATTCATGGCTTCAGGAATCACATGGCGTTAATCTGGGATTATAGGTTATAATGCTGAGTACAATTTAAATTGGACCACAATAATAATTAAATTATGTAAGTTAATAATTATTTAAAAATTCTTTCTTGTGATTTAAATCGGTTTCAGATTGAAATTTTGTTTCAGATTGTTAAGCGTCATTTTCGAATTATTGATGTTCTTTAAAAATTATTAGGAAAATCCTTACAACTAAATTTTATTTTTCATTTATGAATAGGGACCTTGGTGATTCTGCGCCCCATACACTTTTACTGGAAATTATCTGAGCTTCTTCATTATTTCTTAAAGATTATCGTATTTTTGAACATTTACATCCTGGTGATTTAGGGTATTGACAAAAAAAATTTTTTTCATGCGACCCAAGTGAATTTTTGTCACGAACAAGGCTATCTTTGTCAGCCGTTTGTTTGTTTTTCTTCCTTTAACCATGTTTCAAATATTTTATTTCTTTAAATAACTTTTCATAAATATGTTTTCAGTATGGCCAGCATTTTTCTAATGATAAGCGGTGGAAATCATTTTAGACGTCAGTTTCTTCACGCTGATCAGCGGTTTTGCTGGGACCAGTTCTTCGCAACAAGCGGGTTTAATTTTTTTTCATTTATTTTATTACTAGTGGATATAATTGTATTGACAGATTTTGACTTTAGGGAAGTTTTTAAATCATTAATTCTGTTATTATCTTCTTTTGGTAATTTTTTTAAATTATTAGATCCGTTTTGCAGTTGATGGTTTTTCAAATTTGTTGAGCTGACATGAAGATCGATGTTTTAGCTCATTCCTTTTGACAAATCTATCGTTTAGTTAATGGGGATTTAAAATCTTTTTGGTTTAATTATCGATTTAAATCTAATTTTATTGGGGGTTGATAAACTTTACCGATGTCCTGATTTCAGAATAATCTGTACAGTATTCTGTTGCATCATGATATATTAAACTTTATCAGGGTAGATTCGTTCATTTTGTTAGCATCGGAGGACATTTTGGATATGTGTCTCGATTGAAAATTGCTGGTTTTAATCGGGACTTACAGATCACAATGATTACTTTGATCTCTCAAATATTTAGTTTTATTGTTCTGTTGGATTTAAATTATTGGGTCATTTTCTTAAATTTTTTTTTAACTTCAGATCTTTTGCACATTTAATTTTGTTCTCAGGTTTTCTACTAAAAATGGGCATACGTATTGATTTCATCGGGATTTTTCATATGTACGTTTCAGGAGTTTAATTTACGGTTCATTCTGGGATTGTTATTACATCCTTTTAGGGTTCTACATGTGATAACATATTGTTAGTTCGTGCTGTGTTTTTTTTCTCTTAGTACGGATTTTACAAAAATTTTTTTTTTTTATTTTTTTTTTCAGGAATTTTTTCTCATAGTGACATCTGTGGTCAGTCAGTAGTACTTTCTAGCATTGAGTTGTGAGGCCTCGCTTATTAAAAGCATAGTAATATTCAGGTTACATAGTTTGACGATAGATGTCAGTAGTGGCATAACTGAATTAATATAAATATAAATCGAACAATTTTTGTCATGATTTACTGCGATACTTAAATTGGTTTTTGCGTGAGATCAGATAAAATTTGAGCGCACATCAAATTACACTTCCATAAGCACCATGTCTCTTTTGAGGGATTATTTTATTTATTTATTAATTGTTATTAAATATTTTATTTGATAAATACAGCGTTGGTTTGTTCCGTCACAAATAAATGCTCATATTTTTCAATTGTGTTCGTGTACGTTTTGTCTGTCTGTAATTTGTCTTGTGTTCGTAATACATAGTCAGGTTGTTTTCTCGGGGTGGTGTAGTAAGTACCTGCATAAAACAGGTCATTCTTGCGGTGGTACCATATAACTGGTGTCGCAGTTTAATATTCTGATCAGGTATTACCTCGTCAGGTTTTCGCGGAAAATGCGAACGTTTAGCACATGAATATACACATGGGGCGTGGCTACGCTTATTTTATTGATCAATATTTGGAAGTTGGTTTCATATCATCTCTTCGGAGGATTTTTAAATGATGTGTAAACAGACTCTTGGTTATTGTTGATTTTGATGATAAGATTTGCATATTTTATCTGGTTCTGGTTAGTTCTGGATAATGGGAACAATTCATTTCCCATCTCCTCGGAGGTTTTAGCGGAATGACAGTTTGGCATAGGGCCGTAGGTGGTGTTTTAACACAAAACACATGTGGTACATCGTAATATGGTGGATTAATATTACATTAAATGGTGATAAATTTCACTGCAATTCTATCTCTTTGAGGATTTACACGAGATTATGTGTACGTATTTAGTATTTATGTCTTGTGGTTGTTTAGGTTTAACAGATATATTTTTATGCGTGTTAATTAATTGTTCAGGAAAATATTTCGGAAGATAGTATAATTTTTTTCTACAAATTTATCTTTCACATTATAAACGGGGTCATTTTACAATGAAGATATTTTTACATTATTTTTTATAAGAATTTTAAATAGTAATAAAAGATATTTCTTTTGTTTTAAAATAACAATTAACTTTCATTAATTTTCTACGTTGAGTGTTATGTGTTCACTTTGTTCCTGATCTCTGTTTCAGTTTGATTTTATGAGTTCATATTTGATTATTAATGTTGATCTTTTTACTGCACTTCGACCATGATTATTTTTTTCTTTACATTTGGAATTAGAGAGACAAAATTTTTTTTTAAGTCTGAAGTTAGACATTGTTAAATATTTAATAAATTTGGAATTATTTTCTGGGCGAATTTAGCGACATCTATGTTCTCAAATTATAATCAACACTATATTCTTGGGAAATGATTTAATATTTATTGATATAAATTTTACTTGCTGTTTTTGTGAAGTCTAATTGAATATAATCATAATGGCATTTTTCATTTTTGATTTTGATCGATTAATTTTTATAATTTGAATATTGCGTTGTGCTTCTGTGGTGATTAACAATAGAATATACATAGAATTTAATGATGTATTCTATATAATTATTTCAAGGTTATTTTCATTATGGTCAGGGTGACTTTTTGCCTTTTAGGATCTCAGTCGATGAAGTTTTTTGGTACTTTGGCACTGTTTTAATGTAATATAATATTTTAAAGTTTCATCTTTAATTAGATTTTGTTTTGAGAAAACCAATTGTAGGCAGGTTCAGTTTTAGGGAACGACAAGAAACTGGATTATTTGGGTCTCACAATCTGGACTACATCTTCAACTATTCGAACTACTTCACATCGGAAGTTCATCATCTTACTCGGATGGCGCATTTCATTGCAGTTTTCTGATCTCCACTCTATATGGAACTTCTTGCACTTTCTGTCACTCAAGGATTTTCTTCAGCTTTCACAAGATGCAGTCTTGACCATCATACATCTTCATTCATATTGGGCGGCAGAGCTAGCAGCGCGGGAAAATTTTCATCACCTACACAGAACCTCACTTAATGACTTTCTTCTGCTCCAGTTTGGATTATTAATCATAAACGCAAATCAAGATCCAATTAGTGCGGCGATGTACGCAGACGGAGGAATGGTCTGATTTCGGCGTTTTTTTTCCATCTCTACCTTGGGCCATCTTGGGTCATCAGTTATTGAATGCATCATAATAGGAGAGATGCTGCATAGTTTGACGCGACTTTCTTTTCATCGCTTTACATTGAAGTCATGCCTACAGTATTGCAGTACGGTGGTCACCGCTTCCTCCATGAAGTACATTATATGGATTGGGAGTACTTCTATCACCAGGATCCTTCCGGCTAACAATCATTATATTTTGGCGTCTTCCAAGACTAAAATTTACGACCAAGGCTCACATAGTATGCAGTTCTCTTCAGGAAGTGACACATGGACCTCATGATTTCCAGGAGGAAATATTTTCTCTTTGGTGGAGGGGTAATGTAGCGGTAAGAACCGCTAAGACACTATATTGCTCAATGGATTCGACCAGTGTGGTTGGCAGCATTACAAGCCATCTGTATTCCGAGGTTGGTGCCCATGCTTCGCAATAGTTCGAGAGCGCCGCGGGCACATAAGTACTTCAGTTTGATTCCAGGCGACTTGTGAGACGGCCGACGGCATGTGGATCCTGACAGAAACTCGACGGGCAGAAGATCTCACAGATTCACAGACCTCATGGGAATTATCAATCACGTATCGTTATTATATTTTCATTGGTTTTCTCATACATAATCTAACAGACTATTTGTCGTTTAATAGTTCTAGGGCAATTTTAATAAACGACTGGCGCCTTCCATCTTTCAATCTTAGAAGCAACTTATGATACAATATGCACTGTTTTCTTGGAGCAGTCGCCATACCCTGAGATAATCATTTAATTTATTTAGAGTCTCTTTTGTTGATCAAACCTTGTATTTATGATTAAATATTATATTCCCTTTATAGCCTTTAATTTCATTTAGTATTGATTACCATATTCACATGTCTTACCTACCCTGAGCTTAGCATTACCTTACTACAAGATTTAACTTTCATAACCTCAATATTCCATTCTGACAGTTAAGATGTCGATTCACACATTCAAATACCACGAGGTTAACCAAATACGTTTAATTACGTTATATTTTGGCACCAACGTGACGTATAACGTTTCAAGTGTTGACCATTTTAGAATGTAAGCAGTCAATTAAACTATTATAAATGACACAATAAAAGCATTGTGGTTAAAACAAAGTAACATTGTTTCATTCATGTATAATGGACTGCCAGAAAGTTATACCTACAATCAAAAGAATTTAAATTATAATTTTGATTAAAGTTCGACTCTGTTACCAGTCAAATTTCGAAGGTTGCGATGGTATACCAGTTTGAAATCTGCCGCACCTTTACCTTCGACATTGCCAAAAGCTCCCACTTCACCATCAGTGTCACGTGCGTTTGGCGTAAGTACCAACTTACTGCGGGCTACAGCAGTATACCCACATTTCAACGGATTCCTCAAAAAGTATATAATTCAATCTGAGTTCGAACACTAAAGAGTGTAGGTACCCATTCTTTCAAAATACCGACCTGTACAGTCTGTCAAATAAGAGTAGAAAATATAGGAGGGCGCCACTGTTGATCAAATGGCAATACTAAATACATAATTCATGGTGTTAAAGTAAAGCTGTGTAACCTACATTTTTTGTTAAAAATAAAAAACTATCATAAAGAAAATTTTAATCAAAATTGCAATAATTTTTTTTTTTATTGCAATTTTGATACCTACCGATCTCAAAATTAGAATTGATATAGGTTTATTATACCTTTGCAATTTTTGTTATTAGAATGAGGAATAACGATATTATAGTAAAATGAAAAGCACAGTTGGAAATTCCTCACATTTATTTAATACTAGCTTAAGTACCTATCGTTGCCCGGGTTTTAGATCATGTCTCTAATTTTAGATCTGAATATATTTAACCCATTTCGATCTAAAAGTAGTGTAACTACTCACCATTAGTGATTATTCCTTTTTACCTACTGTTAAATTCAAATTTATGTTATATTAAATGAAAGCAAATCACATTATAAAACACCATTTAATCAAATTTATAAGATACCTTACAACAGTGCTTCTTCGAATTAATTTTTTTTCTTTAAGAACAAACAAAAAGGTTTTTTAAAGGTGACTTACAGTGTTTTATACATTCAGTGTCTTTGCGAGTTGAAAGAATATTTGACAGTTAAATTGGTGTTGCCAGCCGACAAATTTAGTAGTTCAATTTTTAATATTTTCTACTCTTAACTGACAGACTCTACCTGCCGGCTTCATTATTCATCATTGCTTAACTTGAATTACCGCACCAAACACAAGAGCCTCGTCTCTTTAAGATGAGGAGAATATAATATAATTTAACTTTGTAATAATATGTACTGTGAACGTATAATAATTATTTGAAATTTATTGTTAAAAAAACGTCCTCCTTAGCAAATATTATTACAGGCTAAATTAAATTCATAGCCCCCGAAGCCCGTTGATGTATTTTTTTTAAATTCGTTTATTATTTATTAACATTTTTTATATGAATTCCTGTTAAACTGATTGATATCAGTTTGCCAACGGGTTCTTTGAACATTTACTTTTTTAAATCGAGACATGTACATAAAATCTACCCACCATTAAATTATATATACATACAAACATATATTAACAACATTTACAAAAAATAAAAATAAAACAGGGAATCAAATAAATAAAAATAAAAATAATGGAAAAACATTAAAACGAAAGCGGAAAAACAGAGAATAGTAAAAAAAAGTTCTTTCACTTAACCATTTTTTAGTATGTATTTCCTTCTGAAACTCAATTCACAGCTTTTTATCGAAATGGGTAACATGTTTGTAAATTATTGGAACAAGATATTCCAGAGTTCCTTGACTGTATTTTTTTAGTTATATGGGAATTACAAGTCCATGAACTTGTATTATGAACATGTACCACTATTTTATTATATTCATATTGAGATGTATGCTGACTCGCAATTTTAAGGCACAATATAGCAAAAAAAGATAATAAAATTACAAAGTTGTATAGTACTGATTTTCGTACATCGTGAATGTTCGTATTTAGCTTTGTTTAGTAATAATTTCACTGAGGAATATTATACATTTTGCACTGAAATAAAATTTGTTTTTGTTGAATGTCCCCATGTAGTTATCCCATATCTTATTAGCGATTCCGCCAATGACAGATATACTATTCTAGGGGTATTTGGTGGAACAAAAAACTTCGGTCTACAAAGTTTGCTCACTATAGCTCTAAGCTCTTATTTATTAAATGTCACGGCAGTAATTTAAAGTAACGGTAAAAGTAAAGTAAAGTGCGCTAAGACCAGTGTCAGACCAGACCAGATTAAGTACAATCAACACTTCCATAAGGAATGCATTTCATATTACGTTGAATAATACCATGTATATGCATTAGAAAAATATGATAATGTTTTTGATACACCTTACAGTGTAATGCAACCGAAGGCATCGCTTTCGTAGCTATTATACCAGCCTGCACAGAATAACCTTGTAAATTTGTACATATATAAAATAGAAAAAAATGTCTAATAAGTAATTACTAAAGACCGGATTATATGCAAATGCATATTTGCATATGCATTTGCATATTAAGACCCTTTTCAGCGGTAGGCAAAAAAATTGAGATCTTGCATATTTACGATCGATCTCGTTCATCGTTCACATAGTGACACTACAAACGTCAGATGGTTAAGTGCGCCGCTATTGAACTGATCGCTCCGCGGCTAGTTAAAACGCTTGAAACTCATGGATTGGCATTGAATGAATCTATTAAGGTTATGAAGAAAATTTGCCTTATGAATTCCTCGTTGCGAAAGCTATTCCCGAGTAAACTCACAGAAAAGTTTGAAAACTTACTGAACAATAACCCTGTGCCAAATTGATAGTTTCATCAACGGGGCAGGTGACATTTAGCCCGGCACAATAAGTTAAAAAATCGTACCCAAATTTAAATTCTGTCCGGTCGCAGAACGCTTCTTTTCCGCTTACAAAAATATATTAAACGATCGTAGACACAATTTGGCTACAGAACATTTATAACAGTACTAGCTGTTCCCCGGCATGCGTTGCTATGCCATTTAATAAAGAAATTGATTCTCCCTGCGTGTCCTTTCCCATTCATCCCGTTCCCCTTCCGCTTCCCCTTCCGCTTCCCCTTCCTCTCCGCGTCTCCTTCCCCTCTCTCGTTCCCACTCGGATTCCTCCACCTTCCCCCTTCCCCCTTCCCCCTTCCCCCTTCCCCCTTCCCCCTTCCCCCTTCCCCCTTCCCCCTTCCCCCTTCCCCCTTCCCCCTTCCCCCTTCCCCCTTCCCCCTTCCCCCTTCCCCCTTCCCCCTTCCCCCTTCCCCCTTCCCCCTTCCCCCTTCCCCCTTCCCCCTTCCCCCTTCCCCCTTCCCCCTTCCCCCTTCCCCCTTCCCCCTTCCCCCTTCCCCCTTCCCCCTTCCCCCTTCCCCCTTCCCCCTTCCCCCTTCCCCCTTCCCCCTTCCCCCTTCCCCCTTCCCCCTTCCCCCTTCCCCCTTCCCCCTTCCCCCTTCCCCCTTCCCCCTTCCCCCTTCCCCCTTCCCCCTTCCCCCTTCCCCCTTCCCCCTCCGTAAATCCAGTTCCCGCTGTTGCCTAGTTTCCGTACATCCTGTATATCCAGTTTCCGCTTTAGCTTAGTTTCCAGACACCCTGTATATCCAGTTTCCGCTTTAATCTAGTTTCCGGACACCTTGTATATCCAGTTACCGCCATTGACTGGTTTCCAGACACCCTGTATATCCAGTTTCCGCCTTAGCTTAGTTTTCAGACACCCTGTATATCCAGGTCCCACCTGTGCCTAGTTTCCGGACACCTTGTATATTCAGTTCCCGCCTCTGTCTAGTTTCCGGACACCCTGTATATCCAGTTTAAGCTTAAGATTAGTTTCCAGACACCCTGTATATCCAGTTTTTTTAACCTAATTTCCGGACACCCTGTATATCCATTTCCCACTGTTGCCTAGTTTTCGGACATCCTGTATATCCAGTTTCCGCTTTAGCTTAGTTTTCAGACACCCTGTATATCCAGTTTAAGCTTAAGATTAGTTTCCAGACACCCTGTATATCCAGTTTTTTTAACCTAATTTCCGGACACCCTGTATATCCATTTCCCACTGTTGCCTAGTTTTCGGACATCCTGTATATCCAGTTTCCGCTTTAGCTTAGTTTTCAGACACCCTGTATATCCAGTTTAAGCTTAAGATTAGTTTCCAGACACCCTGAATATCCAGTTTTTTTAACCTAATTTCCGGACACCCTGTATATCCATTTCCCACTGTTGCCTAGTTTTCGGACATCCTGTATATCCAATTTCCGCTTTAGCTTAGTTTCCGGACACCCTGTATATCCAGCTTAAGATTAGTTTCCAGACACCCTGTATATCCAGTTTTTTTAACCTAATTTCCGGACACCCTGTATATCCATTTCCCACTGTTGCCTAGTTTTCGGACATCCTGTATATCCAGTTTCCGCTTTAGCTTAGTTTTCAGACACCCTGTATATCCAGTTTCCGCTTTAACCTAGTTTCCAGACACCCTGTATATCCAGTTTTTTTAACCTAATTTCCGGACATCCTGTATATCCATTTCCCACTGTTGCCTAGTTTTCGGACATCCTGTATATCCAGTTTCCGCTTTAGCTTAGTTTTCAGACACCCTGTATATCCAGTTTCCGCTTTAACCTAGTTTCCAGACACCCTGTATATCCAGTTTCCGCTTTAACCTAGTTTATTTATTTATAGCTGGTACCTGGCATGCGTTGCTATGCCATTCAAAGAAATAAATTGATTCTCCCTGCATGTCCTTTCCCGTTTATCCCCGTTCCCTTCCACCTTCCCCGCCTTCCCCTCCCTTTCGTCTTCCCTCTCCGCAAACCCCACCATCACCCTGCCTTTCCTCCCTGGCGCTAAAATATATGAAATACGCACATTTTCATTTATACAAATTTCATAACGCCAGAGCTTACCATTATATACAGCCTATGTTACTCGCTGATAATGTAGCTTTCTATTGGTGAAAGAATTTTTCAAATCGGTTCAGTAGTTTCGGAGCCTTTTCAATGCAAACAAACAAACAAACAAACAAATCTTACCTCTTTATATAGTGTCTTAGACTAGTCATATACGTTTTTAAAGGTAATTTGTAAATTTCATTGTTAAATACATTTTTAATTGATATTTTCGAAAATACGATTGTTGTCCTTGAGAATTAATGGCTTACTAAAGTAAAAATATTTAAAAATGTGACTTCCTGTATTATTTCATGTTGCATATTTTGGCCCTTTTTATGGATTTTCGTGCATATTTTAGCTATTTTTATTGCATATTTGCTTGCATATTTTGGGCTGATTTTGTTGCATATAATCCGGTCTTTAGTAATTACAAATACTAAAGATGGTTGTTTTAAATAAGGTGATTTTTTCACTGCTTTTGATCGTCCGAAAAATAGCGATTAGTCACTTTCATGTAATGCTAAGTAAGTATATATTTGCGAACTAAAGCGAGCGCGAACCACGAATTAATGGAAAGGAACGAAGCAATCGCAAGCGGCATTTTTTGCTGTTTGTGACCTTTGCGGTTGCCTCGTTCCTTTCCACAATTCGTGGTTTTGCTCGGCAGTTCGGCTCGCGTGTGTATACGTAGGTGTTTATTAAAATTGCGCAACTAGCTTGATGCGTCGAAGGTCGTTTGGTACTTGGCGGCTGAATCAGCAACGTGCAATGGATCAAGGTGAACAACTGGTCATGAAAAATGTGCACTACAATTAAAATGAAATTTATGCAACAGTGCGAAATGCACAAGACCAGCCCTCCACTAGCAAACAATGGAATTTGTCGAGGTTGTCCATAAAACAGTGGGCTCATAGTTGGATGGATCGAGTTTGATCCTGATTTACATTGCAAGTGTTGCTATAGTTTTTCTTGAAAATTCTTATTCAGGGTGACGGTAGTAGTTTTATGAACAGTAGACTTCAAGTCCAAAAAAGTATTCTTCTAATGTTTGTCTTATTTAATAAAACAAAACCAATATTTCCTCTGAAAATATAAAATTTCTAAGTAGGTACTTAAATTTAATAAATCAAAACCAATATTTCCTATGAAATTATAAAATTTCTAAGTAGGTACATAAATTTAATAAATCAAAACCAACATTTCCTATGAAATTATAAAATTTCTAAGTAGGTAATTAAATTTAATAAACCAAAACCAATATTTCCTATGAAATTATAAAATTTCTAAGTAGGTACTTAAACTTAATAAATCAAAACCAATATTTCCTATGAAATTATAAAATTTCTAAGTAGGTACTTAAATTTAATAAATCAAAACCAATATTTCCTATGAAATTATAAAATTTCTAAGTAGGTACTTAAATTTAATAAATCAAAACCAACATTTCCTCTGAAATTATAAAATTTCTAAGCAGGTAATTAAATTTAATAAATCAAAACCAACATTTTCTATGATAGTATAAAATTTCTAAAATTGGGTACTTCAACCTACTTAGGTATTTGATTATACCACAAACATTTAACGTAAATTTTTTGTATTCCAAAAAAGAAGCTATACAATTTATCCAAATAAATGTTATAGAGTTCCATGCTTTTGAAAAATACGAATAATACAGTCTTAATAAACATGACGATTTCAGATTAAAAAATATATCTTTATTGAACCTTTAAAATGACAACCATCTCGAAATGCAAATCAAACGTTCAAAGAAATTTACAGACAAACGAAATAAATAAAAAAAACGACCGAGTTAATAAAGGACATCACTATGCTCAGTTTCAAAAGCTCTTAATTTAATTTAATTTATTGATTTAGAACAGGATATATATGTTATACATTTTTAAATTGTTTTGACCATCCAATAAGGAGGCAATCCCGTTTTAAGATATCCAAATTTTGCATGAATTAACGTAAATATTTAGTTCAAAAAAGGGAGAAAAAGAAAAATAATTATTACATAAAATTAGATTAATCGTAAAAAATAAAATCAACTGTTGTTTGTTCAGCCTACTTACTAAAATAAAAATGATGTTAAAATAATGGAAACATGTACCTAACCAAAATATATCTTATGTTTTCTTCAATTATTTTTCAATATTTTTTACATGTTCTTAACCAGCCAACCCATTACACTGATCGAATAATAAAGGATTAAAACATAAAGGTTGGTAACCGGCGTTTGAATTCCACAATATAGTCCTACATAGATATTTTAAAAATAATAAAAAAAAGAGAAATAACAAAATGAAATGATAGAAGTTACCTCCTTTGACTGTAACTCACGTTTCTCTCTAAGAAAAAATTATATATCTCCATAAATAATACTTTCATTACAAGTTTTTATTTGAGTATTACCGCTATCTACAATTCACGCACCCTAAGTATAATACCTAATATTTATCAAAATAATTCATTCTTACATTCATTAGTAGCTTTCTCTAGTAACAGCAAAATTATTATAAAAATTTCAAATCTTACAATTAAAAATTCTAACCATACTCTTCCTCTAATCAACAAAAATCACGCTGTTTTAGTATTCTTTAAGATAATATCAGTTTACTGTGTAAATATTATTCTTCCTGCATGTTCTCGTAGGAATCAGAGTATTAATATCTTATTTACTCACTATATGATGCTCCTATTTTCTGTAATAATCTTTTTATTTTGGTTAACTAGTATTATATTCACTTGTATTTACAGAATTCACATTAACTACAAATGGTCGCGCTCTGTCAAAATAATGTTTTTGTATTTCTCAAAAACCATTACTACTGTTTTATTTACATATTTTTTCCGCATTATTACGTACCGGGTTCTGATCGATTTACTTATACATGTTAGAAATGCGAGTGGTACATCTACCTTGTATTTAATTATTCGCTCGTTGAAGTGCGATATTACATTCAATTCTTGGGCATTTAGGAGGCAGTTCATAATTCTCATCAGAATATTATATATTAAAGGTAATATTTTATCCCGTTACAAATGCCCACGCACATTTTTAATCTTACTTTTGCATTATTCACATGTTACTGTATTTAATTATTGTTTTCTATCACACCTATCAATTACAATCAGAAGCATTATACACTATATTATGCACTTTACTGTTAAAATATATTTTAAGTTGGAATACTATGTATCAACATTATCATTCACGTTATATAATGTACTTTCATTATCTCATAAGAATGCACTCTCTCTATTATTGGTATTATTTGTATTGATTGTTCTTTGTTTTTGTTTTATGAGGCATACCAACACCTCAAACATTCTTTTTTATACGCATAAAAACGTATTTTTCGTTCTTCAATCAAACTCATATGAACTTATCACAAGCAGCGAGAGTCTATGTAAGATGATGTTCCCAGTAAATCTATATAAATCTGGAAAAAAATCTTAATTTACATAAATATGTCCTAGTATTGGTTCTACTTTTGCATTTTTCGCATGTTATGGTATTTAATTATTGTTTTTTGGCATTTTTCTCGCATCAACTTCTCTACAGTAACAGCATATACTTTGCATTTGGCCATTTTACTGATTTTATTGTTTTTATATTTATTATATTTGCAGCCTTCACGACAGATATTTACATTATCATCACCTGCTTAGATTGCTTCTTTACGAAACATACCAACACCATCATCTTTTATAACATCTTTTATATCTATAATAATTCAGTTTTCTCACTTTTTTCTTTTCTATGTGCTTGTAGTGGATTCAACCTTCATCTCGAAGAAAAATACGCATCATACTCGAATTATCAGAACTCACAATCTCCTATACAATATATTAACAAAATACTGATTAACAACACCGTAATTTACACTTTCTATTTTTACTTTTTGTTTGCTGACTTTTCGCAAAAGAACTACGGGTTCACCACTACACATCATAGTAAATTTAAACATAATTATGTTTCAGTTACCTTCGGATAAGTGCAATGATTCTGGTATTAGCGTTAATATGAATATAATTCGAGATCTGGAGAATTTAAACAACTATAACTGGGACTCATATAATCTAAAAATCATACACCAGAATATTAGAAGCATATCGAATCTCGACGACTTTACAATTTTTCTTGATCTATTTAATTCCTCTTTTGATGTTATAATATTAACTGAATGCTGGTTAAATAAATACTACACCGTAAAATCAATCCACAATTACTCTGAATATCACACCACAACTAACCTCAACAAATCTAGTGGAATTGTTATCTACATCAAGGACGGAATTAAAGCTCATGTAGAGGAAATTTCTTTAGCACAATCAAACTGTATAAAAATAGTATTGAATAATAACATATGCATATTTGCCATTTACAGATCTCCTTCCTTCATCAATATTGACCCCTTCCTGTTTTCATTGCAATCAATTTTAAACAATGCTAAAAAATTTGAACAGCAAATTATTATGGGAGATTTAAACATTAATACTATCCCTGATTACCACCGTCAATCAATCGATTATCTATGTCTACTTGCGGAAAATGGTTTCACACAGACTATCAGCTTTACTCGTGAACAGGGCTCGAGTAAATCTTGTCTTGATCACATCAATGTGAAAAATATTAACTTTATTGACACTTTTGTTATACACTCAACTATTTCAGACCACTATACAACATCTCTTTGTCTTAAAAACAAGCCTCCCACTTCTTCGAAAATTAAATACGTTGCTAAAACTAATTTCAATAATTTAATTGAGGACTTGAGCGCAGAAAACTGGCTAAATGTTCTAGATCAATCAGATACTGACTTAGCAATGAAAGAATTTATTACCAAACTACACGAGTATATATCAAAATACACAAGTAATATAACCGTATCTAATAAACAAATTAAATTCACACCATGGATCACCCTGGGTCTAGTTAAATCGATTCACAAAAGAAATCATCTTCATGAAAAGGCAAAATCATATCCTGAGAATTTGGTATTGCAATGTTATTATAAAAAGTATAGGAATTTGTGTAAGAAATTAATTACATCGGCGAAAGAAAATTATTATAAGAAACTCATTTACGAAAACAACTGCAATCCAAAACGTTTTTGGGATACCTTTCGCAACATAACCAAATCCAAAATCAATAAATCTTCAGAAATTAAATCGCTATACATTAACACATCAAACTCTGAAGTCCCCAAAGATATGGCAAACTTTGAAAACTGCTACTTTTCATCTGTGGGAGACACACTTGCTAAAAAAATTCTCGATAAGTGTAAGAAATCAGAAAACGCTCTCGCCAATTTAACTATCCCTAATATCGGTCACAAAATAGACTCAATCACAACGTCATCTAACGAAGTCATGAAGATAATTGACGACCTTAAGTCATCAAAAGCATGTGGTCCCGATAAGATTTCATCAAATCTTCTAAAAATCATTAAAGGATACATAGCCTTACCGATTGCGTTCATTGCGAATCTAAGCTTTAAATCAGGGAAATTCCCTAACCATTTAAAGCAGTCAATCGTCATTTTACTGCATAAAAGTGGGGACAAATCACTGATACATAATCTCATCCATTATCTAGAAAATAACAACATCCTTTCTAGTAGACAATTCGGCTTTCGTAAAGGTTTAAGCACTGAAAACGCCATCGCTAATTTAACAAAAATCATCTCTAATAATCTAGATAAAGGTAGTAAATGCATTGCACTTTTTTTAGATCTAGCTAAAGCATTTGACACTATCTCGCACAAAATTCTGCTGAATAAACTACAGCGAATTGGGATACAGGGTCAAATTTTCAAGTGGTTGGTTAGTTACCTAGAAAACAGGAGCCAAAGAGTGGATATTAACGGTACTCTAAGCGATCCAGCCAATATTAAATATGGCGTACCGCAAGGAAGTACTCTAGGTCCCATATTGTTTAATGTTTATATAAATGACTTTTGTAATACTTCCTTTGCAGACCACATTATTACATTTGCTGACGATACAGTACTTTTATTTGAAGGCAAAACCTGGAATGAGTCTTGCAGTAAAGCTGAATTTGGCATAAACAAAGTTAAACAGTGGCTAGATAGTAATCTCCTCACTCTAAACTCGGATAAAACGAAATTCATCTGCTTCAGTTCAACTCAAGCGGGTCAACCACAAGAAATCCTTAACATTAGAATACACCATTGCAACGACATTATTACATGTAAATGCAATACCTTAGAATGTGTGGACAATATAAGATACTTATCATTGATAAATTTCTGAGATGGGATAAATATATAGCATTTACTTCCACAAAGGTCAGGAAACTTACACATCTGTTTATAGCAATAAAAAATATTCTATGCGTAAATGATTTGAAACGAATTTACTTTGCAATGTGTAATTCCATATTAGACTATGCTTCCTTAGGTTGGGGCGGTTGTGCTAAAACTATACTCGATCCCTTAGCTAAATCCCAGAAATCGCTTATAAGAGTCATACTGAAAAAACCTTTCAGGTACCCCAGCGATTCATTGTTCGCAGAGTTTCGTGTTCTTGATGTAAGACAATTATACATGAGGAAAATCATATTACATACTCAAAAACAGAGGCACCACTACGCTTCTGTAAACCACTGTCATAATACAAGACATGCAAAAAAAAACCCAATAGTTCCGCCCACCACTTCCTCATCTTTAGCACAGAGACAATTCTCATACTTAGGCCCTAAATTGCTCAATCTCATACCTGATGCATGGAAGTCAAAGAGTACTAATATTCTGCGTATGCAGGTAAATAATTGGCTTCTGGTCTTGGGGAGAGCTGAATGCGAGAATATGCTAAACAACAGTAATTGAATTGTAATTTTTGTTTTTCTTTGTTTTTCTTTACATTTTAATTTATATTGGTATTATATTAGCATTAAAGTAACTGTATTTTTACATAAAGTAAGTTTGAAAATTGCTCAATTCTTCGTGATATTTTTCCTTAAAGGAAAAGTTCCTTCTTTACTTTCAGTTTTTTATTTTTCATTTTCTTGTTTTATCTATTAACATTTCTTTAGTTTATTATGTCAACTAAACAATAGTAAAAAATGTCGTGGTATAACTGAAAGTATACTAGTTTATGAATATATATTTGTATTATTTTACCAACAAAATTTCTTCATTCATTTTCATTTTCAAATTCATTTTTTTTGTTTTATCTATTAATATTTCTTTAGTTTATTATGTCAGCTAAACAATAGAAAAAATGTCGTGGTAAAACTGAAAGTATTCTAGAATATGAATATACATATGTATTATTTTACCAACAGAATAGTCAACACTATAACTTACTATAATTTTCATGTAAAAACATTATCATATTGGAATGTCCTAAAACGGGCATATGCCTAGTTGGACATTTTAAGTTCATTATATTGTATTATGTAATATTTACAAACAAACAATAAATAAATAAATAAATAAATAAATAAAATAAATAGAATTGTTATTGTTTTTGTTTTTATTATCTCTGTCCCTGTCCCTGCCCCTTGTTTCGTTCGGTTTGATAATATTTATTTTATTTTATTATACTGTACTAGCGAGTTTCCGGCCTGCGTTGAAATGCCATTCAAAATTCTCCGGCGTTCCCCTTCCACCTTCCCCGCCTTCTCCCCTCCCTTGTTCCCCATCGTTCCCCATCCAGTGAACAACCCCTCGCGAACCACCGCTTCTTCGTTCCCCTCCCCCCTCCCGGATTCCTCCTCCTCCTCCCTCCTTCCCTCCCAGCCGCAGACTATATGAAATACACACATTTTTGCAACTCGCGCGCAATTGTAAATTTTTGTACACATTTCATAACGCCATAGCTCACCATTATATTTAGAAACCTTCGCGGGCATGCGCACGACAACTCACCAAAGTTTCATAGCAATCGGATGAATGGTACAGGAACGCATACGGGACAAACAAAAAAGCAATCATTTTTATATATAAAGAAGATTACAGCGTCAATGCTAGTGTCACACCTAGCGTTAAAAGTGCCAGTGAATCACTCGCCACACATTCCCATTGGGAAACAGGCCAAGCCAAATAACGCTGGCGCTTTTAATGCTAGGTGTGACACGTAGTATAATTCGGTGTAATCAAATGCGTCAAGTTTTCTCACGCTTCATAAGGAGTTTATTGCCAATTCGCACCATGGAGAAAACTGCCATTGGGTATATGGAAATCGGCAGGCAACCCCGCTAAATAATACGAAAAGTTAGTACTCTTAGTGTATTATATCATATTTATTGCGGCAATACACAATCTTGCCTCCCGTTTATAAATGATTGATGATTGCTGCTGTTTTTATTTTTATCATTAGCAATGTTGGCCTGTACCAATTACTACAATGTTTTTTTCTTCATTCGACAGGTACGTGATAGAGTAATCTTCTGTTTCTCATGAGACTGTGTTAATCGGTATCCTTGCACTACTTTCAAGACTTTTAACTTATTGCTAGTAGCAAATATCTTATAATCTTCCAACCTCTGACATTTCCCCCCCATTCTGGTGGCGGCATGCTACAACGGCACCTCCAGTTATGCGCCATGGTTTTATTTCAATAATTGTAATGGAATTTATGTGAAATATATTCTTTATTTTAAGTTAATAAATTATCAAGCCGGTCAGTGGCAGCCTTCGCGTTTGGCTCCCATCGGGGGGTCGCGTGTTCGATTCCTCGGCTGGTTAAGGCCTTCTTCACGACACAAGCAACATTTTCCGCTTACTGTGTTGGTAGTAGGAGATTTTCAAACATTGTTGGGTTATTCGTAACCCGGGAATGTTCTCTCCTTCGCCCTGCCTCCGGCTTCTCGACGCTGAATTCCTTAGGGTCGTCGGGCAATTCCCCCCAATCTGAGGTTTACTTTTCTTTAAGGCACCACCGAGGAACCGGCTAAATGGCGCGGAAGCGGAGTGTGGTTCACGGCTAGATCGAACGTCATGCGCATTCTTATTCTTGCTGGGACTGCCAATCAATTGGAGAGGAATCCCACCCGTTTTCCAGCGCTACACCTTCATTATTTCTGTACTGTGTCTTCCTCCCTACGAGTACTTGCAGGATACGCTGGATACAATCACCCAGCGCTTGCCTCCTTGTGGACTATCACCAACCTGTCACATTGTCTTGTCTATAGTCATACTAACACTTATTGTATCTTGATTTCCCATTAAGCACTTGCATACTGCTAACAACGTATGCAGGGACACTGGAGGTCTACATTCGTTCAAAATTAAATGTAGTTTCATCCATTAAAAAAAAATAGAGTCCTTGCGAGAGCCTTGAAGGAGTAACCATCTGTTACTCATACCAGGGCGGGTAAGGGTGGATAACCTCCAAACCCGGGAATGTTTGTCTTTATTTATAAATTAAAAAAAGGCTAAATCGATTTTTTAAAATTAGATAACTTGGGAACTTAATGCTTTTTTAAAACATCAACATTGAATATGATTTATAACTTAAACATGAACATTGAATGCTACGTGGGATCAACACAACGCTTTGCTGAATTAACCTTAAAAAAAAATTTAATTATATTTTTCGTGGTATAATCTATATTATATGTAGTCAAGAACATCTTATTTGCAAGGATCGAACTCATATTGAATATCGCTAACTAACCTTCAGTCTGCAGCGGGTATGGGTACCGCCGCTCGGAAACCATTTATTGGATAACCAACACCTCTGCCACAAGTCACCCGAAATGGCGCGCTATGTTTGGTGACTTATCAGGGGTGCCTGGGTTCATGGGGTGAGGTTTGTCCATGGGGTGAGGGAGGTCTTTTATCCTCTCCAGCCGGAATCTCTCGACCCACCGCCGTGCACCTCGGTTGGAGGGATGGATTAATACGTCCGTCGCTCTTGAATACACTGACCCCCAGATTACTGCCACTCGTAAATTTCTGATTGCAATAATTTCATTTTGGCATCAAAATGAAACGTAAGGTAAGGAGTAATCTCATATAAGCACGACTAAATACATACACATCAGTTCACCCGAGAACTCGAGACATGCCCAATCTAGCCGAGAAAGAAACTCCATCAAAACGCACAGTTTACCGGCGCTAGCAGCCAATTATAATGCTAGACACCGCACCAAGTGTTGGTCAACAATCATTTAAAGTTATCTCAGCGTGAAGCCATTGTGGATACACAAATCACCGAGGAGATGTTTCACTGGTAACAAGAGAAGAACTTTAAAAATGTAATCTCTTTAAAGAAGGTTTTTATTTATCAATACCCAAAGTTTGATTATAACGGCCGTTGCTCCCAATCCTACTGATCAACTGTTGAGCCGAAATTTTAGCCCAATACTTCTCAAATGCACGCTGTTTTCAACGCGATTCTCCGATTAAGAGGCTAATTGAGCATTACTAAACAAATCACTTAGCTGATCGCAGACTCAGATTGATAGATCGAAAAGTTGGGAACAACGGCCGTAAGTGTTTTTTCGGTGCCTGTCTCATTAAGATATTTTAAATTTTCACAATATACCCACTAGGAAAATTATTTCTCTCAGGGCCTGAGTTATGTTTGCAGATGCTGTGTGGAAGGTCTTTTTAATAAAAGAAAGGAGATGCAGTTCTGCGAAGGAAAATGGTATGAGATGATAGGTAATATCTAGGGAACAGTGTGCCCAAGAGTGACTGACGTAAGAAGCCGTCGCTTCCGCTGCGGTGCAATAAGATGGGACGAGAGAGACCAGCTGAAGAGTTCGAAGAGTCTTCCCAAACCGGTCTCTCCTGATCGGCGAGGCACAAGAACTGAACACACCTCATCCGAAGAACACGAGCACCCCTTCTATGTCGCCAAACGTAGCGAAACACCTGAGGAGAACTTCGGCAAAGATGTTGGTTATCCAATAAATGGTTCCCGGGACGCGTATTTACAATCCCTACCGCGTTTCAGTCGCTTTAAATTTTCAATATCAAAATTTAAATATTTAGAAATAAAATTATTAATTTCTAATAAACACATTGGAAAGATTATTTTATCTAGATTTTAGAACAATTTTTGTTTTTGCAAAGTGATAAAAAATTATCAATATAGAGGTGTATTTACAATATATAAGAATAATATTAAAATTTAAATATTTGGAAATAAAATTATTTATTTCTAATATACACATCAGAAAGATTATTTTATGTAGATTTTAGAACAATTTTTGTTTTTGCAATGTGATAAAAAATAACCAATATAGAGGTATAGTTAAAATGTAAATTGTCGTTACCGCGACTGAATCGGTATAGGTTTTGTAAATACGCTCCCGGGACGACGTTTACGAATTGTGACCATTTGTTCATCCGGAAGTAAGCTGAATTGTTAAAAAACATTGAACATTGAACTAGAAATGTGTACATAATTGGTCAAATGACTGGCGATTATGGTTACCATTAAATGATTCTTATATCCGGCGGTGCTGATGCAACAGAATTGTTATGTATGCAGTTTTAAAATGAGCATTGCTTCCAAAATGTGAATGTCATCATTAAGAGCGTTTAACCAGCCAGCGGACGAAAATCCACATTTCGTCGAAAGTTGTTCTTACGATCATGCAGGGCGGTTACAATGAGAAAGATTAATTATTCTAAGTAAGTTTTAAAAATAATGTACCCGTTATCGGCGTTATCAAACAAAACACCATAATACCTGTTCATGTTGTAAAAACCCTAGAAATGAGAAAAGGAATGTTGATTGTTTGCAGCACGTTCCAGAGTGGAAGATACTATCAGTAACGCCCTGGTGTAAGACCACCATTCAGAACTGAAAAGTTGCTTGAAATGACTCTAGCCGTGTTTGGTGACCAGATCTGAATAGCCAGGAAAATCCCCACCTTCCTCTTCCACTTCCCCTTCTTCTTCCTCTTCTCCATCTCCTTCCCCTCCTCACTTCATTCAGCCTCACAATATGCCCCAATTGGGGATGCCATAGGCTCACTGGCTCCAGACGGGAGTAGCTGGGACTCTTGTGAGGTATTCACATTTTTTTTGTCAATTTAGTGTATGAATTGCATTTTTTAAAACATTTTGGTTCGCGATGTTCATCATCTTACTCCATTCCTCCACAGTTCTGCAGAAGCCACTCGTTCGCTCTCGCGATCAATGATAAAAGATTAGGGTCCTACATAAATACAACTCTTTTCCGTTGATAGCATCTTCACGCTGCTAACTGCTAACACCAGACACCAGATACCAGAGCAACAGAACTAGAGCGGCGAGAAGAGTGAAACTGGATGACTAATGTTAACTTGGTCGGTACACCAATTAGGCAGATCGTGATAGATATCGGATGGGTGAACTTGGCTCGAAGTTTAGATTAAAGATTACATAATCACAGTAAACATTATCAATTCAGGGCGATTTGCGCTAAATTATATCTGATGGTTAATGCTAGAAGTGTCTATGCCAGGTTTGGTATTTTGATTAATGCTCCATTAAAGCCAGAGTTAAGTTAGCCTCTCAGAAGCTGGGCGTACTATATAGGGCCAGCAGATACTTTAATGCTGCAAAAATCACGTGTGCCGCTCTCAAATGGTAAATAAATATGTAAAATAAAGTGTATGAAATCAATCGTGACTGTAATGTATTTCTTCGGGGTTGCCATCAATGTTCAAGTATTTAATAACTTAGGTACTTGCTAGTTGGGAGCCGCTGAAGGACCTATTCGTAGTAGAGGTGGGTAAGTTCTGCATTTTACCGGAAGCCTCCGAGACTTGCCTCCTCTTAAAAGTACACGGGTTCTAGGAGCAGGTCCCGGGTCCGAGTTCTTAGGTGCGGACACTGCGGACTGAGCACTGAATGTTGTTGCGGTGCACCGAACCGGGACGCACGGGTTCAAAGAACTTGGAGCCAGGACCTACTCGTAGAACCCGCACGACAACTCAGAACCCTGGAGCAGGACAAGACCCACACGAGGGCTCGGACCCGTCACCCGTGCAATGTAGGTACATTCAATGGACCTACATTGCACGGGCTTTTATTGAGAATTTAAATAAGTAAATTAGCTGTAATGCTTTATTATAAACTATTATTTTATAATGCACTTCACCCGTTGAGTAACAATACCAATATACGCTCTAATTGAAAATTACTCCGTGTCTAGTCGAATATTCTAAACAATTCCGCGATGACGTTAGGCAGCAGTATACTGTTACGCCAAGCGGTCAGGCACGTGCGTGTTGATTGCCGGCCGGGGTCGGAATGACTGAAGACTGAATGAGGAATGTATCGTGGTTCGTGAGTCGCGGGAGTGGGAGGGAGTGACAAGAGTGGCGGGTGTTTGTCGCGGTTCACGACTTACGTCGCTCGGACCAAGATGCATACTCGTACTCGGCGATCTCGGGACTTGTAATTCGAATCTGCGCCGCGGCTTCGCGCTGCGGCGTTGAGTAGCTCGAGTGTTTCACGATTCACGCAGTTCCAAGAACCCGACACTCGCCGAGACTCGCGACTCGTGAGTGGAGTGGAGAGTGTAGCGCTTCGGGGACACCGGACGGTTACTACTACTCAGTAACTAGACTCACTAGTACCGGAGTACCTCGCCTCGCGGCGAACACGGGGACACCCGCCGGCCGGTGGAGGCATCCGAGTTTTTCGGGTTTGGGAATGAGCCCGAGTTCCGGGACAGGGTTTTCTTGGAGTAGTCGATTTGAAAAAGGAGTGGGAGTAGGAACCGCTTCCCGCAAAGGAGCGGATCACATGAGCCCATTCCAGCTGAACTGACACATCGCTAATTCGTAGGTCTTTTTTTTATATTAGCTCCGCACAGGAGGCACCGAGGAAAACAATTTCCCTAGGGGCCTATGTCATCTTTGAGGATGCTGTGTGGACGGTTTTTTAAGGGAAAAGAAGGAGAAGAAGATATGGGAAGGAAAAATGTATGAGGGGTGGGTAGGATTCTGGGGGTCAGTGTGGCCAGGAGTGACGGACGTATGAATCTATTCCTCACACTCAAAAGGCCTCCCTCAATCAGTCTCCTCCGATCCAGCCCGCCACGCAGTGGTTGGGCAAACGTATCTGCCACCAAGACCCAGACAAACCTCATCCCATGAACCCGGGCACCCCTGCTAAGTCACCAAACGTAGCGAACCACTTGGGGTGACCTGCGGCAGGGGTGTTGGTTGTCCAATAAATGGTTCCCGGGGCGGCGGTACCCAGACCCGCCTCCCAAATTGTAGGTCTATTTTCTTCAAAGGAAAAAAGGCGCATTTTCTTGCATCTCCCTCACACACCGCACGGCGATGTCTCCGTAGACTCCTACAATACTGCTTGCCGTGACGATAATTTTGAAAGTATGGAATATAGCTACAAGGATAATATTAAAGTGAGTAAATTTCAAAAATTCAGTCATTTTGAAATTCAAACGTCAATGCGCTGATGCTATTGTTTTTGTTCTTAAACATATAATGCTGCAACGCTTTCTTACACACTAAATAACAACAGTCGAAAATGTGGACGTACGTCTGCACCCCACAAAGGAAACATAAAATCATTATCATACATCTTTCTCACAGTATAAAGAACATGAAACGAAATTCCCGCCACCGCCGTAGCTGAGCCGTAATAAGGAATATGTATCTGTTTCCTCCAACGAAAAAATAGTGGTACCTACTTTGGGGGAAACAGTCACGCGTATATTGTGTGTATCATCTTTATTCTTATGTGTAAGAAAGATCTGCAGCATTAGGGAACGTACCCATACTACGTGACACTTTTAGGGGGGGGGGGGGGGGGTCATCAAAATGTCACGCTCCATACAAATGAGCCGCGGGTTGCTTAGGATCTTGGTCACCGGGGGGGGGGGGGGGGGGGTTAAAAATTGCAAAAAGTTGGTCACGTAGTATGGGTACGTTCCCTTATTAGGATAAAGAACTTACGTTTTATGCTTTTTTGTGACGTCATGGTTCTGTAATCTTGGATCATCAACGATAATAATAAAAGCGCTCAATAGCTAAGCAAAATATCGTTTAAGCGTCGATGACACAGAGCGAGTTTACAATTAATTACTATCTGGGAAATTCACTATCTGTTAGTAAACTCGCTCAGTGTCATCGTGTTACTTGCTAACTAGCAGATTGTTGACAATCTACGAAAAAAGTTGAAAGGTCGTCAACTTTACTCGCTACACGATTGCTCGTGATTGATTTATTTATGTTTTTCAAGATGGCTGCCAATTAACAGCTGATTTCGACTGTCAAACATCACAGAATTAGTTCACGCAGGTGTCGTTATTCTTGTTACTGGCGCTAGTAGCGACCTCAGTTTCCTACGCTACTGAGCAAATGGACAGTTTTGTGTGTCATAATGACAATCTCACTCGCCGATTTACCCGCTTTTAAACTTAGTAGATAGTAGCTTGTAAACTCGCTCTGTGTCATCGAGCCTTTAGATCGGTCAAAAGGTATTTTATGGTTATTTCCTTTTGGGGTATAATGCCGTGTTGCGCTACCTCCTCCTTTAGCCTGGCTAAAGGAGGAGGTAGCGCAACACGGCATAATACCCCAAAAGGAAATAACCATAAAATTTTTGGCCGTGAAAATCTAAAATCATAACCGGTCAAAAGGTATGATATTTTGTGAAAAAATCATTCTGGAGTTAGAGAATATAATTATCACATGCTCGTACCTGTTTACTGCCTAAACTGGTATAATTTTATGTAATCTAAACTATGTATTTGAATCGCCCGCGCCCCGAAGAATCGGATACGGGAAAGTGATTTAGTTAGACGTGCATGTTAATTTACACCTGTTTCTATCTAGTTCGGGCGGCGGGCGGCGGGCGGCAGAACAGAACTCTGAATATGGATGTAGATATCTGGCAGAATCAAAGCCCTTATAAGTTTAATGTAACATTATTACAGTAAATATATATTTTGTATTATTTCTCCCACCATGATAGGGATGTCCCTGTATTATGGCGCGTGAAGTTTAATCATCGAATTTATTCACATGATTGATAATAACAATAAATTATTTTATTACTCAATTCAGTTTCTCATAACATTCCCCTAGCTTAGATGGCTTAATGCCACTGGCTACAAATATTTTAACTCATATGTGTTGTCATATAAAACCTAAATGGAAATCACATAAAACCTAAATGAAAATCACATAAAACCAAAATGAAAAACAAAATTTTAACTAGTACCTCACCCCCTATAAAAAAATGTCTTACTATGGAGAAGATACGTCGACGACGTACTCTTTGTATGGACAGGGACAGAACGTCAACTGAATGCCTTCTTCAATCTTATAAATTCCTACCATCAACACATTAAGTTCACATACGAGATAGGCAACAATTCAACCGTGATTTTTTTAGATCTCACCTTATCTGCCGTAAATAATAAAATAAATTTTAACATGTACGTTTTACGATTTTCACGGCCAAAAGTATTTTCGTTATTTGTTTTTGGGGTGTCACACATCTACCGGATCTGCCCTGATGATGAACACTGCAACGCTGTCCGAAACGTTGGCTAAAGAAGGAGGTAGCGCAACACGGCATAACACCCCAAAAACAAATATCGAAAAAATTACCTACCTACCTACACCGACATTGTTGTACATAACTCATCCAATCATCCCGTTTCACATAAACATTCCGCGTTTCATTCAATGATCCACCGTTTGGTCACAATACCGTTATCTAATACTAATTTCTCCAACGAACTAACAATATAAAAAAAATGCGATAAATAACTATTACAATGCAAATCTCATTGATACAATTTTAAATAAAAAAACAAATAGCCACAAAAAAATGTCTTATTTGCTAATCCTTATAATATAATATAAACAGTAATAATAATCTTAGTTACCAGTGGCTATGATATAAATAAATTAAAATAAGACTGGCTGTAATAGGACTCCGTTACTGATTCAGGTGAAACTAACCAGTATTGGCCGCGCGAAAGATAACCCAACTTTGGGTACAAGTGCATTTTAATTGGGCTGCGTTTACAAAATATTTTTGTTGGTTTATTTTGAACTGGTTCATATGTAACATTTAGAAGGTATTTTTGATTAGTTTGAAGATAATACGTTTACATATTTTTGGCGCCGTAATTTACTTTGGCCGTCCTTGTGTGTGCTGTCGAAAATTTAACATTTAAAATTATATTTTGCACGTACGTAAAGGGCGATAGGTACAAGATATATATTATATATGAATATGTAGGTACGGAGAAGATATTTTAACAAAAATTTTCTCCGACTCATCTCTCACTAAAATCCCTCGGTCACGTACCGACTTCTCACGTGATCTTGTTTCGAAATTCAAACACAGAAACCAATTCTGACAATTTCACGCCGTTCATTTTTTCCATCTTGAATCCACGATACCCCACTCGCTAACAAAGCAGCAAAAGATTTTTGAAATACAATACAACATAATATATCTGACGCCTCCGAGAGGCAAAGAAGATTGGAAAAAAGTGCAACTAATAAACAAAGTTTTGTATTGAATTTCTGCTTGTTGTAATCACTTTCGGCGTTAAGTGTAAAAGAGATTTGGAAAGTGCAGGATTTTCAAGAGAAATAATAGGTAGGGGAGACCTGACCAAAACCGTGTACCTACCTAAAGTAGAGACTTTGTAGTTTAGTAATTAAAAATAAAATAATTATTTTTATTTATGAATTTATTAAGGAAGCCCTTGCAGTCTTCACGTAGTGCAAACCCAGCCTTGATCCAGATGTCTTGTACCATATTCTCCAAGACAATACAACGAAAAAACCCATTTGTCGTTTTGGTATATTTGCATAGAGTCCACCTCACGGATAATACGGAATGTTCGTGTTGTCGAAGTTTGATGCACGGATAATACGGAATATTCCCTTTTTAACTAATAGACAATCAAATATGACATTTGTGGGAAGTAACAATCTTATAAAAAAAATTCTCGTCAAAATAAAAACAAAAAAGTACCTAGTTTGAATTAATGGTTTGAGGTTCAAATTACGAAAGCTGCATATCTTCATAATTTAGATATACATCCCAGGTTTTGAATGGTTTGTTTGGCAAAGCAGGGTTTGTCTAGCCCGTGTGTAATTATTCTAATACATTTCTATCCATGTTCTGCTGTTATAAATACAGATACAAACTTGTCAATAATGCATTCACTTAATAACGTGAATAAATTATTGTTTTACATGGCAATAATATTTTTTCTATGATTGGCAGCATTGACTGATTATCTATGAAATGTTAAATATAAACGATAAATATAAAAATGGCGTTACCGCGTAAGTGAATTAATTTCAACAAAATTAAAATGTTAAATGCATATTTTTTGTCTCCCCCGATATAAATACTCACTTTTCGTAATAATAAAGCTAAATCTAATTGTTTGAATCAAAAATATTCCGTTTAACGAGTAAGCGGTTCAATGCATAAATAATGTCGTTTTTCCTGCTTCGGCTGAAGGGATTCTTTTGCGTTTGTTTTTTTTTGGGCTGATCTACATTGAGCTTAGGTGGCTTTTTTCTTGTTTTTATAAGAACTGTTGAAAAGTAATGCATTTTTATATGTAGACAAAGTAACTTTTGACGTTTTTTCTGGACTTTGATGGGTTTTTCTTCTTTGATCCATATTTATTGTACGATTTGGCATAATATTAGCTGGAAATTAACATCGGATTAATTTGAGACAAATCAGAGGTCGCTGGCATCTGGTAATTATGTAGCACACTGGAAGTTAATGGCGACGATTTTTTTTATATGAATACCTCACAAGAGTGTCAGCCGCTCCCGTCTGTAGCCAGTTAGACTATGGCATCCCCAATTGGGGTATGTTGTGAGTCTGAAGGTAGTGGGGAGGGGAAGGAGGTGGGGAAGAGGAAGGTTACCAAACACGGCTAAAGCCATTTCAAACAACGTTTCAATTCTGAATGGTGGTCTTACACCACGACGAAACTGAGAGTATCTTCCACTCTGGAACGTGCCGCAAATATACTGCTATATGTTAGGGAACGTACCCATACTACGTGACCAACTTTTTGCAATTTTTAACCCCCCCCCCCCCCCCCGGTGACCAAAATCCTAAGCAACCCGCCGCTCATTTGTATGGAGCGTGACATTTTGCAGACCCCCCCCCCCCCTAAACGTGTCACGTAGTATGGGTACGTTCCCTTATTTAAAATGCATTAATTGTGAAAAACACAATTTAATAAAATAAAATTTATTTGCCACGCGCGCCGGGATTCGATTCCGCGACCTTCAGATTTCTAGTCAAAAGCCTTACCGCTAGACCACGCCGGCCGTATTTGTGGCGCAGTGGAGGTGCACCGCCACCTGATGACAGATTTCACATCGAAAGCTCTAATTAAGTATTGAGAAGACACCTGCTTTTCAAAAATTGTTTACCAGAATTTCACGAGAATGTCAATAAAAATAATTCAGACGATTAGTTGATTCTAACACCATTTATTTATTGATTGGATCGGTGGTAAAATATTATATCTTTGTTTTAACTCTAGATGTGCATCGAACAAACTCTAATTAAATTAATTTATCGAAGACGCCCATTTTCTACCACAGATCAATAACAAAGCATCGATTATTAAAAAAAAGTAGTCGTCAAACCAATTATAAATTAAAAATGATTCAGTCTCTGATTCACAGATGTCGCAGTTTTACGGAAAACCGACTTACTATTTTGAACCGAAAGATTTCTCGATATTTTTCTATATTATTTTTTTATTATAATCGGTTGATTTATTATTATTTGTTCTCTGTTTCTCACTTTATTATTCCTTTGGTATCTTCTAACCGTTTGGAATGCTTATTAAAATGTTTTCAATTTACTCCAACATTATTTTGCCCACCGCCCACCTCGAGAATTTTTTTCTTCTAAATCCCTCCAATTTTTTTACTTACTATTTGTCGCGAATCTGAAATGGCTATTCTAAAAGTAGAAATACAAAGTAGATTATTTACAGTCCTCCTCACCAGATATTTCTGTTCCGAGGCGGACTGTAAGTTATTTTATGGGTGTTGATTATGATTTCCTCATCTTCGAGTTGGTTGGTTTCCTCGAAATAAAAAAGAAATAAATTAAAAAGGATTCATGTTACTTCATAATTTGAATGATTTTCTCATATTCATAGTTTATTTAGCCATAGTTTGATGTCGTTTTAATACTTTTGTATCTCCAAATCTCCATGGTGTTTTTAATTTCAATTGGAGAGGCATTATATAATTTTGAAGCATGGAAATTATGGATTTTCTGGCCAAAAGATGTATTTAATTTTGGAATGTTTAGTAGATACGAGGAATAGGCCACTTGCATGGATTTCATAACGACTTGGAAAAAATCATGTGCATAGATCTTTTTACTAAGATTAAGAAAATGTTAGTAAAATTGATTTGGCATCACTTTGATTTCAGGCGAATTTTTGAATTCGTTCATTAGATTTATTGTTTATTCTCTGCGAGCTTATCATTTGTTTTGATTTTTTGACAGATGTTCTGAAGAGAACCCCTTACATTTAATGATGTACGGGGTTCTCTTCAGAACGTGAAGATGATGTCGGTACGTATTTAGAGGTATAATGATTATGGTGCTGATTTTGACAAAATAAAATTTTACAATATTCTTATTATTATTATAATTTACAAGTACAAGTATATTACTTTGAATTTAGTAATATAGACGCTGTACATTATAATGATTTATGATCAATAAGATGGATCAAGGAAAAAAATATTTATGAGATGTAATATTTTTGGTATGACTCGTTATTCTCCTGTGCCATTCGTGCGGAAAACGTTTTTTTTTTTTTAAATGATTTTCGGCTATGTAATTATAGTTTTTTCACAACTATAAAATTATGTCTCGTATTTTCGGTTTATAAAAAATGGTCTGATTTTTCGGATTGAAATTTTCAAAAAAATCCCCAGGGTTTGAAAAATACGATTAAAAAAAAAAAATACAGAATGTCTTATAATATTTGCCTAAACCGGAAATTTTTTTAAAAAAATGTGATGCAAGTGGCCTATTCATCCTTGTAGTGTAGGTGTATTGGTCAGCAAGGTACTTATATTTTTATTTAAATTTGAGTAGTACATGTTTTGAGAATGCTGAACACATTACTTAAAAACAAATCTTTTGTTGCAGTTCTCATGGGTACCTTCAGGATTATTTTTATTATTTATTATTTTCCTTTATGTTTAGCAAGTTAAAAAAGCAATTCGTTTGTATTTTAAGTACCGGCTTGAAATATAATACACAATACACACACTAAAAAAATAAACCAATATTAAAGTATACTTTGCTTTATTGGTAAGTAATTAGCGTGTTTTCTTAATTTTTTTGTAACATTATTTTTTTACCTCTCGACGCCCTCACTGTGCCATCTCAATGCCACCTAATTTTCTCTGGGTCTATTACTGCCCCCCTGAAAGTCTCAAACGCCCACAAGGAGGCGTTATCGCCCACGTTGAGAACCTGTGATTTACTCTGTAGAATTTGTAATGTGATTCTATATTTTTCATTAAGGTAATTTTTTTTTACATTAGCTCCACACAGAAGGCTCTTAGGAAAATAATTTTCTCATGGCCTACGACATCTTAGAGGACAGCGTGTGGAGGGTTTTTTTAAGTAAAGGAAGAAGAGGAAGTTCTGGGAAGGAAATATGTTTGAGGGGTTGTTAACCCGTCTGCTTGGTTCAATATATTCGAATCTCACAATCCGGAAGCCTCAGTTTCGCCATTAATTCTTAAACCGTCACTTTGATCGAGATTGTAAAATATCTATGCAAGATAGCTTTCATATTTCAAAGACAATAAGAAGCATTATTTTGTTATCTTTCTGGTTAAAATAAAAATATATAATATGTTTGCATGAGAGTAAGAGAGATGTATAGCTTTTAAAATGTAAGGTCGCTCGGGACGTTTTTGGTTTTATGAAAGTATAACGCGATTACGTGTTTTGGGATGTATTTATTCCTAAACTTAAGCTTAAGTTAAGAAGCTGGGGGTCAGGGTGTCCAGGAGTGACGGACGTATGAATACACTCCATCAACTGCGGTGCAAGGCGAATGAATGTGGCTGGAGAGATCAAAACACCTCCTCAACCAATCTCTCTCGATCCGCCCGTCATGCAGCAGGTGGGCAGACACATCGGCTGCCAAGACCATGACAAAATCTCACCCAAGGTACCCCTGCTAAGTCACAAAATGTAGCGAACTATTTGGGGTGACCTATGGTAGAGGTGATAATAGAATTCAAAATCTACTCTTTCCGGATGGCGATGTTTAATTATTTTCGGAAAGAACGCTTTTTGCAATTGATTATTATAAGATAACTAGCTGATCCGGCGAACTTCGTACCGCCTCAGAATCAAAAACTGTTGTCAACTTATTAGCTGAATTGATCTAAATTGTTTCTCCCTGCGTATACCATACCTTGATCTAAATTGTTTCTCCTTGCGTATCCTTTCCCCTCTCGCGTTCCCTCTCCCTCTCCCCACTACACTTCTCCCCTTCCCCCGTCCCGCTAACCCCCCTTCCTGAGTTCCTTTCCCCCACCCTCCCCCCTCCCCCTCCCCCCCCCTGCCCCCGCCCCCCTCCCCCCCTCCCCCCCCTCCCCCCCCCCCCCTCCCCCCCCAGCCCCTCCCCCCTCCCCCCTCCCCCGGTTCACAGTTCAATATTATACCCCTTACAATATTGCTGCAGTTCTTTCAAAATAGGAGAATTCGTTCCATACAAAATGTATGGGGAAAATAATTTTCTTCGGAGTGGAACACTGTTTACTTTTAGGGGTATGAAAAATATGATGTTGGTCGATTCTCAGTTCTACCAGATAAGCACACAAAATTTCATCAAAATTGGTCCAGCCGTTTCGGAGGAGTATGGTAACAAACACCGTGACACGAGAATTTTATATATTAGATTTGATTGTTTGCGCCCTATTTATTCGTATTAATATGCAATATTAATAAGTGTTATCCATAATCAAATTATTTCTTCCAAGGAATGCTAATAAATACAACATTGTATCGGTGATTCAATCCGATATTCTAGTTGTGAGCCTTTTCGTGAAAGATTTGAGTTTGTTTATGGACAAAACTATCTATTCTCATTCATATTGCGTACGTACGGGGGCAAACAATTAATTCATCTTAATATTGTGAAACATAATTTGTAATAAACAAAAAATTTAACAAAACAAAAAAACGACTTCAAAAAATGCACTAAAAAGTAAAAAAAATAATTTCGTATTCTTCTACAACTTTATAATCAACTTAACTTTTCTACTCATCAATATGTACGTACGATTGTTATTTTTGGAGTCGGTGTCGGCGGGAGAGGAGCTATCAAGTGAACACGCCGGGCCGCGGGTACCTTGGTTGATACCGACTCCAAAAATAACAATCGTACCTACATATTGATGAGTAGAAAAGGTAAGTTGATTATAAAGTTGTAGAAGAATACGAAATTATTTTTTTACTTTTTAGTGCATTTTTTGAAGTCGTTTTTTTGTTTTGTTAAAATTTTTGTTTATTTTTGATTTTTAGTGAATCTGAAGTACACTAACTAATTCGATTAAGATTCGGCCGAGTATCTTAAATTTGTTCTTCAGAATTGGAGAGTTCCGTTACTTTGTCATGGATCCCATAATCAGAACCTCACCAAACTCTCATCAAACTACCCTTGAAGTACATCCTTTCCAATAAAAAAAGAATCATCGAAATCGGTTGGCGTGATATTGAGTTATTCGTCCATTTGTCGCGCACATACTTGATGCAAATTTAAGACTTATATGATTTTCTCATGGATGCCATTGTCAGAACTGGACCAAATTAAAATTGGACTACACGGGAAGCACCAGCTTTCAAATAAAAAAAGAATCATCAATATCGGTTCACCCAGTCGAAAGTTCTGAGGTAACAAACATAAAAAAAAAATACAGTCGAATTGAGAACCTCCTCCTTTTCGAAGTCGTTTAAAAAGTGACTATTTAAAAAGTGACTATACGTTCATAACATAATTAAACTAACACCATCTATGAGAGAGCAGATTCGGAATTCTTCTAAGTAACACCTTAAGTACTATTAATTTTTACTGTTTCGTTGAAAAAAAAGTATAAATAATCTTTTTTTAATTACAAGTAATAATATACACAATATAATACGCACAAAGTGATAATATTAACAGTGTGAATTGTTTTAATATTGTGAACAAGAATTACACTCAGTTCAAACTGTGACACTGTCTGATAAAGTTCCTACCCACATAAATAATATTGCCTCGAACATAAACAATAAATATTATAGTGAAATAAATAAATACTAAAAATATATATTTATAAATAAATAAAAAAATATACTCGTGTCCAGTGGAAGACCAAATCCAATAATCAAGCAGTACATTACTCACTTCTTTATTTTTGTACATTTAAAACGCCATCTCTGTATACACGCAAATAACATTATTAACAGAACAATATACTGCAGATTTGTTAGTTTGTTCGCTAGTTCAGCCATCACGCAGAGGCCGCACATTACCTCAAATAACCTTCTGTGGGCCGCATTTAAAATAAAACAAAATGAACATCTGCGGCGTGTGCAATTCCAACATAACTCAAGGAGTTCAATGCTCGTCCTGCAAGGAAAATCTGCACTACAAGTGTGGAGGTATAGCAGAGGAAAATTACAAAAAGATGAAGCTCGACCTGAGAAGTACTTGGCGATGCAGCAGGTGCAAATCTTCTAATATTGCTGTGGGCGTCCAAGATCTGAGCACCATCATGGAAGATATTAAAAGAATTCAAAAGGACCTGTCCTCATTCAAGGGACTGCACGATGATATAAAATCTCTGCGTGAGGAAGTACAAGGGGTGCAGAAATCGGTTGACAGCTGCCACCAGGAGGTCGCTTCATTTGGAAAAAAGATTGATGATTTTGAAAAACGCCTTACAAAAGTGGAAAACTTGGAAGCAGAAGTAATGAACCTGAGAACGGAAGTACGCAACATAATTGAAGAAACAAATAAAAAAGACCAATGGGCAAGACTTCAAAACCTCGAAATAAGGGGTATCCCTGAAAAAAAAGGTGAAAATTTAATAACCCTCATCTCAAAAATCGCCAGTCTGAGCAATATGAGTCTAGGTGAAAGGGACGTGGAGTTCATAACGAGAGTTGCTCCAAGAGGCGGCGAGACTGGGAAGACTAAACCCCTAAAATCTGTGATTGTAAAATTAACCAGCCGAAGCTTAAAAAACCAGCTTCTGCAGGCGGTAAAAGACCGCAAAGGGATCACGTCAACGGAACTGGGATTTACGGGATCCCCGCAAAATGTCTACATAGGTGACCATCTCACGAGCATGAATAAACATCTATTCTACCGCGCAAGGCTTCTCGCCAAAGAAAAAGGTTATAGATTCGTCTGGACAAAAAACTGTTTAATTTACGCTCGACGAAATACGACGTCAGCACCCATCATTATCTCAAAGGAAGCAGATTTGAAGAAAATGGACCGCGAGCCTCCAGCCACAGGACCCAACAGAGTAGATGCAGAAAGTCCTCAGCTGAGCCAAGCCTCCAGATAAGGCCTTTTAAAATTACTGCATTTCTTTATACTAATTTCATTTTAATTATTCTTATATTTTCTTCTCACTTAGAATGTACCCTTCCCTCCCTTATCCCCCACGCCTACCCTATGGATCTAATCACTCTAATACATTTCTTAGTTCCATTCATTCTAACACACTTTTTAGCTTTTGTACAATTTTCTAGCATTTATTGTAAAATTCTTTGGGAATTTCATAAAAATAAACATAAATCCGTCAATAACAAAATACGAACATCGACACAAATTCACTTCAATTCCGCACTTAATCATAGATTCGCACGGTTTAACCAATGTCTTTAAATATCTATTACCAAAATGTGAGAGGGTTACGCACTAAAACTGACAAGTTATTGGTGGCTGTTCGGTCCAACGAATATGATGTAATCGCTCTGTCTGAATCATGGCTCGTTGATGGCATCCGCAACGAAGAGCTATTTGATGATCGCTACGATGTACACCGCCGAGATCGGGACTACACTCGCACGGGCCAACGCTTGGGCGGGGGTGTCTTAGTCGCTGTTCGTCGTGAGCTGGTACCTCGCGAGCGCCCAGGGTGGCACTCACAAGCTGAGGACGTCTGGATAACATTAGAATCCAGGGGATCCAAACACACAAATCTCCACATATGTTGTGTTTACCTCCCTAAAGGACCAACATATCGTGAAAATATGGAAAGCTTCCTCACACAAATTTCATCACTTACGTTGCAATTTCCCACAGATAAATTCATTATCCTAGGTGACTTTAACCTCACTGACATTTCATGGAATAAGTCTCTCAATAATACGTCATTTATACCCAGTGATCGCTTATCGCCTGTTAGTACATCATTTATTGACTGCATGCATTTTTCGGGATTGTTTCAATGTAATGGAATTCCAAATACCAACGGTCACTTTCTTGACCTCGTTCTATGTAATGACCTGGTACCGGTCTCTGCTTGTGATGAACCATTAATTTTAGAAGACCCTCATCACACCTCCTTAATAATGGAAGTTTTATTTTCTGAACCCGCTCCACTAGTGGAAGAGCCTAGAAGGGCTTACGTCTATAAGCGCGGTGATTACGACCAAATTAACACATCTCTCGACCAGGTAAACTGGCACGAGCTACTTTCGTTTGGTGACGTGAACACAGCATTAAATAAATTCTACTCACAATTAAATCATCTTATAGACGCCCATATTCCTACGAAATTATGTAGGAATTCGAAATACCCGCCATGGTATAACTCTGCCCTCATCAAATTAACAACAGAAAAATATAAATACTTCAAAAAGTTCAAGACATATAAAAATCCTTCTGACTATGCCACTTTCTCTCTACTAAGATCACGTCACAAAAAACTTAACTGGGAATGCCATAATAAATACTTACTTAAAATAGAACATGATATATCCTCCGATCCAAAAAAAGTATGGAACTACATTAAGTCAAACTCCAAATCCCATGGCGTTCCGAATACCATGATGTTCAAAGACGAAAAAGCTGAAAATGGATCTGACATCTGCAACTTATTCTCTAAATATTTCACTTCAGTCTACAATAATAATGCTCGGATTAACCAGATCCTGCCAGACTACACCAGTGAGCCCTGTATTGCTAGCATTCATAATATTGAAATCAACCAGCATCACATACAGAAACAACTTGAAAATTTAGATCCCAATAAAGGCGCAGGCCCAGATAAAATTCCCCCTTTCTTCATAAGCAAATGTGCGCGCAGCCTTTCTAAACCATTATTCATAATTTTTAGTCGCTCCCTTAATGAGGGAATTGTGCCAAACACTTGGAAAACTGCATTTGTAACTCCCATTTTCAAGAACGGCCAAAAATCTGACGTTGAAAATTATAGGCCCATATCAAAGCTCTGCATTTTCAGTAAGGTTTTCGAAAAAATTGTGTACGACCAGATGTTTACAGCCTTGAGATCGTCACTTAACAACAATCAACATGGATTTATGAGAGGAAAATCTACAACCACTAACCTAACGGCATTTGTCGAAATCTTACAAGACAATATGGACCAGCGCGTACAGGTAGATGCAATATATACAGACTATAGCAAAGCCTTTGATTTAGTAATCCATGATGTCTTGTTGACTAAACTTTCACTAATCGGCGTACACGGAGATCTCCTCAGATGGCTCTCGTCGTATTTGAAAAATCGCAGCCAAGCAGTAGTCGTCGGTGGCTATAAATCAAATTGGGTAACCGTACCGTCAGGAGTACCCCAAGGGTCATTATTGGGACCATTGCTCTTCAACATATACATTAATGACATTGGAAAATGTTTTCTTTACTCCAGAACGTCATTATACGCAGACGACATGAAAATATTCTCTCCTGTTACAAGTATCACTGACTGTATTCGCGTACAAGAAGATTTAAATCGCCTAAATAGCTACTGTACACAACACAACCTTCAAATAAATGTTAAAAAATGCGGCGTCATCAGCTTTACCCGAAACAAAAATCCCATTTCTTTTGATTATTCCCTTAACGGCGCAGTACTTAAAAAAATGATGGAGGCCAAAGATCTGGGAGTAGTGCTAGACCCGAAATTACTTTTTGACCGACATATCGAATCCATAGTTGCAAAAGCTTCCAAGGTACTTGGCTTCATACTCAGAACCTGCAAACACTTTAAAAAGGTAAACACTATGAAAATGCTGTACTTTGCGTATGTACGCAGTTCTCTGGAGTACGCTTCTCAAGTCTGGAATCCCAGGTACACAACATACATAGAAAGGATTGAGAAAATACAAAATCGTTTTCTACGATACCTTGATTTTCGGGGATATCGTCCTCATCTAAGTAATGTGGAGTCAGCCACGTTTTTCAAAATCTCGTCACTAGAAAATCGTAGAAATTCTGCAGACGTAATATTCTTGCAAAAGATAGCCACCTCTGCGATAGATTGCCCGGAATTACTTGAAAGAATTCAATTAAGAGTGCCCACCAGACAAACTAGACTAAATCACACACTTAACACTCCTCGATGCAACACTAACTCTAAACAAAACACATTCATTAACCGCGCTTCACACTTTTTTAACAATTCATACAATGAATTCGACTTATTCAACACAGCACCCCAAATTCTAAAAAAAATAAACAATAAATAACTTCTAAACATATACAAACTATTATACTTCTATACAAATAACTTATTCACTCCGAGAATAGATCCGTCCCCTTCCCCTCCCGCCCACCATCCCATCCCAATAAGCTATTATAACTATTATAACTTTTATTACTTTTATTACTTTTTAATCTCTCTAATTAATACACACCAGTGAAAACCTATTATTGGTTCAATAACATATACATATGTAAATACACCTAAGTAAATAATGTAACTGTTGGTTTTCCAAATAAAATAAAATAAAATAAAATAAAATAAAATAAAAGTATTTTATTCTTTTAGAGAGGTCATCAAGGACGGACCCTTCGAGTGATACAGAAAACAATATCATTTGTGAATGTTAACAAACTTTTAATATGTACTGCATTTTGATAATTGAAAGCAGATCTTTATTGAAGACATTGAGAGTTTCTGGTGTGGTTATTGTTTGAAAAAAATAACAAAACTAATGTAGAGTGAGCAATAGATGTAAAGATTTTTTTTACTGAGTAATGTAAGTACTTATTACTTGTTTAAAATCATTCGTGTTATTATATAGCTATCTTGTTGAAAAATGTGTGCACATTCTGCTGATTGTATGCTGGTGATTAGTATCATGGTATCCATAACGATGGTAGCCGTATTGTATCTTATGACGCTTCAATTTTTGGAGAGTACCCATTTAATACGAACGAAAGCGCTCACGAATCTGCTACTATTAACTGAGTAATATAGGTACTTATTAATTGTTTTAAATCGTTTGTTTTATTTTATAGATATCTTGTTGAAAAATGTGTGCACATTGTACTGATTGTATGCTGGTGCTTAGCATCCTGGTATCCATAACGATGGTAGGCGTATTGTATGTTATGACGCTACAATTTTTGGAGAATACCCATTTAAAAATAGGGCACTTTTTGAGAACGTAAAATGAATTTCACAAGGTCATGTATCTATATCGCTAAGCTTAGTAAGATCAGTCAAAGGAAGTGTGGCATATTAATTAAAGAGTTGGATTCGATTACCAATACATTAGAAATAATGATAAATGCATTAGAAATGTACAAACCAACAGTTTATAATTTCTAGCGCGGAAATAATGAGAGCATTGTGGAATGCAAGATATTCCTTTTTGTAACAAGGGGTGAGTGGAAGATGAAAGGGGGCAAGTGCGTCTACCTATTAGGTATATATATTTTTTACATTTGTCAATAAATATAATTGTAGTAATACACTGAAAATGTTAAAGAGAAATTGAGTTTATATGCTAGGTCTTTCTCTCGCAGTGTAATGAAATATTTCGGGGAGTAAAAATCATCGTGAAAACAAAATGGTTGTCGGAATAAAATTGGCGCGTAGTGTCATCTAATAGTAAACATATTGCAGTATGTTCCTAGGTTTCACCTCTTCCTCGCACTCGATAAATGCTGGCGTCCCGCAGGGATCGGTTCTGTCTCCGACTTTGTTTTTGTTGCACATCAACGACCTTTTGTCATGTGCACCAATTCACTGTTATGCGGATGACAGTACAGTTCATGATAGCTTTTTGTTTGACAAGCCCCCAAAGGGCTCACAAACTCCAACAGCTCGTTGGGCTTTGAAGCAAAGGATGGACGGTTACCTCGAGAGTGTTTTCTCTTGGGGTAAAAATAATCTCGTTGAATTTAATGTTTCAAAGACCCAATCTTGTCTGATTACGTCTAAAAGGAATCGAAATGAAAATCTAGTCTCTTTCAACGGAAGCAATCTTCCAAACAGGCCCTCCATTGATATGCTTGGTGTAACCCTAAGTGACCAGCTCAGGTATGGGGGCTCCATCGAAGCCAGAGAAAAGTTAGCCTCCCAGAAACTGGGCGTGCTGTATAGGGCCCGCAGATACTTTAATATTGCACAACTGCTAACCCTGTACAAATCACAAGTGCGCCCCACGGTTGAATTTGGCAGCCACCTCTGGTCTGGAGCTCCAACGGGCGGTCCGTTTGATAGATTCTCCCATCTTAACAGACGGATTGCAATCTTTAGAGCACAGACGTCGGGTGGGAATGCTATCCTTGTTCTACCGGTATTACAATGGAAGATGCTCCGAGGAACTAGCATCATTGATCCCTTCGGCACCGGTGCATAGTCGGGAAACACGCCAAACGCGTGCCCAACATTTGTACACGGTTGACATTTGTCACATGAGAACGGGTCGTTTCTTCGACTCGTTCTTATGTTCAACAGCTCGGCTGTGGAATGATTTGCCGGCCTCTGTGTTTCCTCCTTCCTACAACATAGGTCGCTTCAAGACCAATGTTCATTCCTTCCTCTCCTCAAAAAGACCCTCCACACAGCATCCCAGATGACATAGACCCTGAGGGAAATTATTTTCCTCAAGGCCTCCTGTGTGGAGTTAATGTAAAAAAAAAAGATGTCACACACAGTAAAAAATTGCATAGTTTTCTCGTAAAACCTGATAGACGCACATACCTCTTAGAAGCGAATCCTTCGTGGACGCACTTCCTCCGACTGGCTTGCAAATTAGCATTGTATTTTTTAAAGACATTTTTGTTCAAACTTTTTACAGAAGGATGCTCTTCTGCTTATGACGCTAGATGAAAGGCGGGTGAATACAAGGTGTTAAGGGATGTATCTTACTTAATTTAACCAGTTATTACAGACATTATTTTGAGTTAAAAATTTTAATGAAATTTTGGTCTCCGGTGTCTTTTTTTTCAAATATTGTATTTTCAAGATCAATTTTTTTTCTTCCAAATGTTGTCACTGGTCACACTGTCAAGTAACTGCCAAGTCCCAACCTGACCTTAACTGTCCAATACCTACTGTTTAAGTTGAAAAAAAAACATCAAAGTATCACCGGGACCAAAATTTCAATTACATTTCTTACTCCAAATAATGTCAGGAATCATTGGATCAAGTAAGTCAAGTACGTCCCTTAACATCATTATTTAATACTCAAAAAGAGATTTACTACCTAAAATATGAATTTCTAATATTTTTAGTATTATCTTTCAGTAAATAATGTATTTCACTATTTTTTACTTAGGGGCCGTTCAAGTATTACGTAACGCTCTTGGTGGGGGGTCTTGTGAAACGTTACTGTGCATTACGAGGAGGGGGGATTCGAACAACGCGTTACGTAACATATTTTTCTTTATTTAGATAAGAAAACTAGGGAATCAAAATCTTCCAAGTTGGCAACCATTTTCGTTCTCGAAATCTCTTGTTTTATTTATTACCGCAAACGCGAATAAAACAAGAAAAAAGGTATTTAAGCAACTTTCCAGTACTTTGCGCAACTTAATTGTGACTTTCAAATAAAAATTGTCACTTGGGCGTTACGTAACGTTTAGGGGGGGAGGGCACGGAAAAACGTTACGACGCGTTACATGGGGGGGAGGGGGGTCAAAAATCTTCAAAAATTGCGTTACGTAATACTTGAACACCCCCTTACCTATTAATAATCGTATGTTGATTTGTCCGCCCATTTAGTTAGAACCGTCGTACATCACAATGGTAAACTGCCGTATCTGTGTTTGACTTTTAATTGGCGTTGCAGTCAGCCAAACTACATATCATTAATTTTGTAATAATATCTTGTACGTCTTACGGGGTAGATATTTCACTATTTCTCTTATTGACAGCCTATTGAGACGGGCAGTGAAAGACCCCCTAATTATAATTGTATTAGTTTTATTTATCTACCTGTGATTAGTAGCAATTTGCACGCATTAATTCAGTGATGTTTTTAAGATATTTTAAAGTAAATTGGGTAAATATTCCACTAACCGCGGCAATTTCATTTTTAAATATTACCTAAATATTTTTTTCTTTATTCATTGCTTTGATGGTTACATAATTTGTTGATTTTTCGACCACCGTGCTAGGCACATACGAGTATGTGTTATGGTGGTAGATTTTACGGGGAGCAGACATGTTTTTCGATTTCAATTTTTCGAAATCAATTGTTCGAATTTCAGTTTTTCGAAAGACTATTTTTCAATTGGCCGAAAGACATATTTTTCGAATTTGTTAAACAACTTTTAAAATATATATTTCACTTGCTCATGACTAACAAGATACTGTTAGATTAGTTTAGGTATTTATTTTTGATTTTTTATTTTTTTTATTTTTTTAATTTTTTTATTTATTTTTTTTTTACATTAACTCCACACAGGAGGCCCTGAGGAAAATAATTTCCATCAGGGCCTATGTCATCTGGGATGCTGTGTGGAGGGTCTTTTTGAGGAGAGGAAGGAATGAACATTGGTCTTGAAGAGACCCATGTTGTAGGAAGGAGGAAACACAGAGGCCGGCAAATCATTCCACAGCCGAGCTGTTGAACACAAGAACGAGTCGAAGAAACAACCCGTTCTCATGTGACAAATGTCAACTGTGTACAAATGTTGGGCACGTGTTTGGCGTGTTTCCCGACTATGCACCGGTGCTGAAGGTTAGGTTAGGTTAGTTGATATTCTCCACCCTCTAATACAATACTCTTGTACGTACTGTGTACTTACTTATGTCAATTCGAAAAACTAGTATTTCGGTTAAATAGTGTTTGAAAAATTGTATTTCGAACAATTGAATTCGAAAAATTGATTTCGAAAAATTGCATTTCGGTCAATTTTAAAGATAAATTTCAAGATCCGATTTTCGCATAGTGCATTAACATTTTAAATAAGAAATTATAAGGGAATATAAAAGATTATAAAACATAGTAGGTACGTATAAAGAAAATGAAGAATGAAAATGAGTATAAAATAATATAAAAAGAATATTAAATAGATAAAAGAATATAAAAAAGCAAATGCAGGAATATAAAAATGTGTAATTTAAAAATATCTAAAATCAATGTAACCTACTTACATTGATTTTAGACTGTAGAGAAAAAAATTTAAAAAAAGAGTTATTATAGTGATGATATATTATTTTTGCATGTTAAGTTACATGGGTATATTATTTTTCGGCAATTTTAGGACAAATAGATTCATGTTTAAGGCATAGATTTTGGAAATTACACTTCATTAGAACTTAATTACTACAAAAATATTCTCGCCTCCCAAATTATTATAGTAATATATGCATTACAATAGGCGCCAGCCCTCTTGAGGTGATTTTTCACAAAAACGGCGCTCTACAAATTATCCAATTATTATTATTAATAAATTATTAAATAATGTAGGCCTCGCTACTTTATTACGAATATGTATCTAATTTGTTCCTTAAGTCCAAAAATAGCAAAATGTTTATAACATTTAGGCAGGACAGATGCAGAACTATGTATAAAAAATGTCATGATAATTTATTTCGAATGCCAAGGTGTATTTTCGCTTTTATTTTTTGTTTCTCAAAAGTCTCTGTCAAAAGGGCTTATATCATTTCTATGATTTAAGACTTTAAAATTAAGCATATATCTACCTAGATAGTTATTTATAAAGATGATTAAATATTTAAAATTAGATGTTAATCATGTACTATGTAAATTTATGATAAGAGATTTGAATTATGTAGTTAGAAATCGCAATATGTATTTATTTAACTCTAATAAATAATAATAAAAAAATAAAATGTATTACTTTTTAATGAGGGTGAACATAAACCTGATATTTAGTTATAAAACATATGACTAAATATCAGGTTCTATAAGGTTAAAAAATTATATAATACATGAAAAATTCTGATTTGGGTTTTATTTCTTAATATTTTTTTCCTCAGAACCAGGGATGTAACCGACGTTTTCACGCCCTCGAATTCTTTTTCACCAAAGCTCATCATTGGCTGCATCCTCTGCATTTTGACGTCATTTATTTTCGTAAACTCTGTCAAAACGTCAAATTCAAAATTTCGCCGGAAATCAAAGTGTTACCATATAAAAAAAATGAGAGTTGAATTTTACAAAATTTATTTAATTTTATCGGAGAAGGAACATTTTCATGTAGTTATGTCGCGAGCGTTTAAAAAAAACTACAACTTTCTAAAAAATTTTAGTTAAATTTTCGTAATTGCCGTAGAAAAATCTATCCACACGATTTTTTACAAGTCATTATTAAATCCATGCAAGTGGCCTATTGAATAAAATACGACGCCATTGGTTACTAAGATCAATATTACTGTTTATATTATTAGGATTAGCGAATAAGATTTTTGTTTTTATTAGTGGCTATTTGTTTTTTATTAAAATTGTATCGATGAAATCGGCATCATAACCATTATTTACTGCAATTTTTTTATAATTGATAGTTAGTTGGAGAAATTAGTATTTTATAACTGTATCGTGACCAAACGATGGATCATTGAATGAAACGCGCAATGTTTATGCGAAACAGGATGATTGGATGTGTTGTGTATAACAATGGTTTATGAAAGATTATATATTTTTTTATTCTTTACGACAGATAAGGAGAGATCTAAAAAATTCAAAGTTAAATTGGTGCCTATCTATAATGTGAATTTAATGTGTTGGTGGTAATAATTTATACGGTTGAGGAAGGCATTGATCTGTCCCTGTCCATAAACCGAATATGTCATCGACATATTTTATAAGAGGTGAGGCCTATTTAAAATTTAGTTTTCTAAATTTTTCATGAATAATTCGGCTATCAAAGGGCTTGTGGAAGTTCCCATGGGTAGGCCTTCTATTTGCTGATATTAACAATATTAAATTGAAAATAATTTTGCTTAAGGCACATTTTAAATAGCGAAGTAAGATAATTTATGAAATCTTTAGATGAATTAGAACTATTTAGTAAATTAGAGATAAAATATATGCTCTCTCTAAAGGGACGTTAGGGGAAAAAATGAACCACATCAAACGATATGAGTTAAAAAATTTAGATGAGGATATTTTAAAATTTGGGGCATCAGAACAAGAAACAACTGGTCTAATTGGATTATTTTGTAATTTTGTAGTTTTTGGGTTTTTTATTTAGAACTTAACTTGTTGATGTGGATCTTGGAACATTTGAGATTAACAGGCTTGTAGAGTTAGTTTTTTTTTTATACATGAGCTCCACACAGAAGGCCCCGAGGAAAATAATTTCCCTGAGGGCCTTGTCATCTTTGGGGATGCTGTGTGGAGTTTTTTTTAAGAAAGGGAAGGAGAGGAGAGTTCTGGGAAGGAAAAGGGTTTAAGGGGTGGGTAGGAATTTGGAGTTCAGTGTGTCATGGTCATCCGCCTCCAAGACCTAGACAAACCCTCCAAGACCCCATGATGCACTCCTGCTAAGGCACCAAACGTAGCGAACCACTCGGGGTGACCTATGGCAGAGGTGTTGGTTATCCAGTAAAGGTTCCCGGGCCAGCGGTACCTACCTCTTCCCGCCTCCCAAATTGTTTAACATTGTCTAAGAATTTACTAGTAGGATCTTTTTGAAGAGTTACGAAGTTGTCTTTATTGATGATGTCTTGCACTTTGTGTTGTATTTACTTTGAGGCATCATTATTACTGTATTCCCTAACTGTAATTTACTGCCCCTACCTCTTACGGTAACTTACTTACTGCATTGGTAAAACAACGCGCAATGTCAATATTGGAATCGAAGAGCATCTTAGGTGCTTAAATAATAATGGATTTTAAATGGATTTTTAATGAATTGAAGTTGGACGCATGTGAAGTTATATCTCTAATTTATTTCTATTCACCCCTAAGTTTCTAATCACCTCATCCTACGGTATTTCGTAAAACATATAGGCACGCGTCCGTATTTGTATTACCTATTTAATAAAAAAAAATACAGTCGAATTGAGAACCTCCTCCTTTTCGAAGTCGTTTAAAAATAGGCTTATAGATTAGTTTTTTTTATTTTTTATAGTAACACCTGACGTATCATTAAAAACATTTTCATTTTAAAATAGGGAAAATAGAACGAGTTAAGTAAGTCCGTCAATGATTCAGGCGAAACCAACATTGACCGAGCGAAAGATAACTCAACTGTGTATATATTCAGGCAATTTACAAAATGTAATTTGCGGTTTATTTTGAACTGGTTTATAGATAACATTTTATATGTAATTTTGATTAGTTTGAAGACAATACATTTACCTACTTTTGGCACCGTAATTTACTTTGGCCGTTCTTGCATGTACCGTCGTAAACTTAACATCTCAAATTATATTAAGTATGTAGGTACGTACTTGGATGGCGTACAATAGAATAATAAACAATAGAATGTACAGTTTGGCAATTAAGTGTAGGAAATAAATGATGGCGCTGCGATCGTTTTCTAGTTTTAAATGGCAACACAAAGATGGCTCATAAGACAAAGAATGTACGTTTTAAAAAAACACTTCTGGCAAAATGCATATTTCATAGCGTATTTCTATTTTCAAAAAATTTGCACAAAAAACCGTAATTTAATAGAAGCAAAATAAAACAAAACAAGTTTTAAGTGGGCGTTTATTTCGATATAAAAACGTAGGTACTTAAAAATTTAAGTCTGAACATTTTCCACGCGATCGTAACAACAGTTGATACGGCAAAAGCCATGCCTCACACGCGCCCGTATCAGCCCTTGTTACGCTAACTTCGACTGCCGATATAACAGCGCTACTATGTCACAGTATTTTTTCCCGCTCGCTAGGATATTCGTGTAACTATCACGATGCTGACATATTCAGGCATATTTCGAAAGTAATTTTTTTTTTCGTAAAAAACATCTATAATCAAGTGAATGTGTCCTCGTGCCTCGAGGAACTTGAAATATGGCATATACATACCGCGTATGGGTATTGAAAAAACGGAGTAGATCAACGCGGGTAAAAAGTTTTCAACACCCGACATGTAATTATTGTCTTTGTCCTCGTGTGATTCTTCTTCTTCCGTATCTTCATCTTCATCTAAACGCAGTGCATAATATTCTGCCTCAATTTTCATCACGTGTTTGCAACAATCATCAGCACTTATGCTATTACATATTATTATTATTATGCCCATTTTCCGTTTTCCCGGTGTTTCAAATTTTCCATCTGCCTTTTCCCCTTCCTTGACGATTCGTCTTACCGTTGTTTCAGATTTACCTGTGTGTGAAAAACATCATTAAAATTATTATTATAGAAGGTAGTTTTAAAAAAACTCACTAGATAATATTCACTTAGAAAGAAAAAAAGAGAAAACGAGAAAAAAGTAACTTTTCTACGAGTTTGAAGAAGTTGCATATTTTTTTTTAATTGAGTTATTCCTATTCTTTTTCCGGTGGCCGCATATTAACTGTCAAATCGACATGTCAAATTCGAATTTTTTAACATAACCTCAAATCAGATTGTAATGGTTATTATCGCTCGAAAATTGGCATAAATTTTGTAATACTAATGAAATTTATTAAACAAACTATACTACGTACCAGTCATTTCTGCAGTTCGTTTGTAAACATCTTCTAAATCAGACAGAATCTTCTTCGCGTGACACTCGGCTAGGCAGCGTTGAAAAACGCAGAATATAACCCGTCTTGCATCACTATGTAATGGTTTATTCATTTTAATTAAATTCAGGCAAACAACGCATAAAAATATTATCAAATCAGCGACCTTCTACTCAGATTTAAGACAATAAATCAACCGTAACATGCGATAACATGACAGCCATAGGAAACTTCATATAATTCGGTGCTGCCATAGTAATGTCAGCACCGAATTATATGAATATCGTTCAGTTCTAGCTCTCAGCCAGACAAGCCACGTTAATTTCACTCCCGTTATTTTCAAAATTAAAAATACTTGCTGGTCACTTACAACAAAAATTTTTGCACCATCAGGTGCGTCTCCCAAAGGGCAACCTGCCCTCAGTTTCAGTTTTTTTAATTTTAGTGTTTTTTAGTAACTTTTATAGTGATAAAGTGTAAAAAAACCAAACTTTTTGCCGCTAAGGGTGGATGTTTGTACATCCCCCAAAATAAAATACTTTCATAGTGTGTATACTAATGTCCCCCACAGACCCTTAAAACAATTTTATCGAAAAGACGATTTTTTAGTGTTTAATTTTACTTTTTAGTGAAAAAACTGTGTTTTGACGTATAAACTGTGCTTAAACTTTATCTTTTAGTGAAAAAACTAACGTCATTAGACGGGTAATAAAATTCCGCGTTGTTTAATACCCGGTTCGTCTAGTTCTGTGTAAGTTTTGTGCCTCTAACAGCCGTTGTGTCCAACCTATGCTCAGCCGAGATCTCCGCTCAGCCCTGCTCAAATGTCCAAATACGCTGTGTCGAAACACAATGATCGTCCCACCACACTCAAATGTAAGGAAGGTAGCCGGGTGGATTACAGTTGCTAAGGAAGACCTACTTATAAAAACTGACAACAGAGCGAACAAAAATCCGCGAAAACAATCGAGCTGTCAATGTCAATTAATTATCGTAATTATCTGTCATCAGTTCACTCTTTTGTCGGCTTTTTATTTGGTTTTTCAATTTGAAATATGAATCCTATATTGAATATAGTGATTATGGTTAACGATAATATTGGATTATATAGGCGGCGGCAAGATGCCGATATAAATTTTATGGAAGTATTAAATGACGGCGATTTTTATAACCGCTTTAGGATGACAAAAGCGTGTTTTTTTTATATGTTTTGAGCCAAGTAGAAGATAATTTAACTTACGCAAGCGAAAGGTAAAGTTTTGACTTATTCGAGTGTCATTTTTGTAATAATATGTGGAATATAATTAGCACTTGTCGAGGACAATGTCATTCCAAGCAGCTTCTTTTGATTTTACAAGCGTAGCGTAGTTTGGGCCACCTGTCGCTTTCGACAAAATGACCTGCGACGAGGTAACTAGGTCTACAAGTCTCATTTTTTCGTTTGGCGTAAAATTTTTCGAACGCTTCGCCTTGTCCATTTTGAATACAAAATTTCAACTGATTCTAATGTCAAACTTCAAACG